>JAJHZJ010000244.1:6597055-7797055 GCA_023548195.1 Bettongia penicillata ogilbyi
CAAATGAAGAGTGTATGGCATATGGTTGGTGCTCAATAAATACTTGTCAATTGATTAAAAGGAAATTTAAGTAGTATTATACCCGTTTTATAGGTGATAAAACTGAAGCTGAAATAAGAGAAGGGACTTTCCCAAGGTCACAAGGAGATTAGTGATGTAAAGAAGAATAGTAAAGCTTACATCGTGTGACACCTTGTTCATAGATCTTCCTGGTCACTGCAGACATTCCTTAGAACCCACAATAACAAAGGACCTTAAGTATTGGTGTTTGTGGTAAAGCTCTGGGTTTAAACCAAACATTGCTTTGTCAATGCATGTCCACGGCTCTGTATCAAAACAAAGGCAAGGCTCAGGGACTCTTTGTTTCTTTGAGAAGCATTCAAGTTCTCTAACTTTTATATTATTCAGAATTCACAAACAGCTGGTTTTCATTAAGGGGGAAAAAACTGTCTTTACCTGCCATCATTTCAAACTGGTTACTCCTGTCTGAATTGATAGCTTGTGTCTAATCTGGAAAAAAAAATTGTATCCTTTACATTTTAGTACATTTGTGTCTCATTACCCAGGTAACGTTCTGTTTCACCATCTAATGTAACATGATATGACTATGAAAACCTGAGAAAAGAAATCATTTGTCATAAAGGCATCTACTTTTAATGTGGGTATGTGGTATCTCCTACACCGAATGCATCCAATAGTGCCACAGCCAAAGTCAACATCTGTTTGGGAGGGCACTTTTGTAGAGTTGATGTTTTACTCTAACAAAATAATAATAATTCTGAACAGCTTGGCACATCACTTTCCACTCCAAAAGTATGACATACGATGTTTTATAGCTTCCAATTTGCTTGGAAAATCTGTGTTTTTCTTGTGTATCATCTTTTTCTGCCTTGTTTATATACTTCACCACCTACATGGATTCACACAAAAACACCATAGGATTTCTTTTTTTTGTCCTTAATTAAGGCAAACTGTATACAGTCCTAAATAACAGTCATTGGGAGAAAAAAAGACACTACTAAGCTTAGTACCTTCTAAAGTGACAAAAGTTGAGAGAGGAATTCTGGCAGGGGCAGATTCACTGCCCTGACAATTGAACATTCCTAGCCCCAAGTGACAGAATACCCATGAATTGCCAAGAACAAAATAAACCTCTGAGTTACATAGCCTTGCATGGTGGGATAGAAGATGGGGGAGGATATGAATCACTATATTTAGAAATATCTTTATATAGTTTTGTAACATAAGATGGAAAGACTATAAATCTGTTTTCTGAAGCTTTCAAAATCTCCAAAAAAAAATCCAGTGTTAATTTTATACCTTATCATGAGATCAAGGAGAAGAGTTTCATTATTAATGTGCCTAATTATATGGTAAACCATTTCCTTGCCTTCATCATTGTTGTTTTCTTTGTTACTAGTATTGCTGTTTTCATTATTTTAATTTGTCATGATATATTTAGAGTAGAAATGAGGTAGACTGAGATTAAGTATCCTTTCCAATAAGAAACAATGACTATGAGGAATTCAGAGAAACATAGGTAAACTTCTGAGAACTGACGCAGTGATGTAACAAGAACCAGAAAAATTACATAAGCAATGACTTTTAATCCATTAATGACTGTGCCATTAATACATGGAACTCCTTGTGAGGAAACTCCCTCTCCTAAGGCAAAATACAACCAGTTGATGGAGGGCACAATATGTATCAGTATGTACAAGAGAGGGGGCTTGAACTCCTGTCTTCCTGACTATTAACATTATTGCAAGCTGTTTCTCACATGATAACAAAAGTAAAAACAGAAAGGATAATAATGAAGCCAAATGCTATAGGATTATATAATTATATGTACCAAGTTTGGTAATAATGAATTGATGAGAAAATGCACCTTCCTTCATTGAAGAAGTTTGGGATTATAGATGTTGAATATTGACAATGTGTCAGTTTTACTGATCATTTTTCTTTGTTACAAGGGAAGGCTCACTGAGTAGGGGAGAAGTAAGAGATATGGGAGGAGAGGAGGATGAAATAAAACCTTATAAAAATTTTAATAACTTAGAACAGAATAAGTAACCTTTTTCATAGGGAGTAGTAACTTTGTGGATAATAATAAGAGTGTTTAGTAGAAAACAAAATTCAAATAAACACTCATCATTTACATCTGTAAGAATGTTGATGTGACCAATGTGTGATTAACAAAGTAAGAGAAATATCTTTGAATCTTAACTTGTTCAATGTCTAAGAGCAGCAGGTCATATTTCTGCCTGATGGTCCCTATAAATGATTAAAATGGTGTTCCACTTCCTAAATTAAATATCATCCTCTCCTTTACTGGGTTATATATAGAGTGGGAAAGTGATTTCCATATGGTATATGGAAAAAAATAAGTAGATAGGTAGATGAATAAATAAATAACAGCAGTAGAAATTCTAGTGAGGGTTTCATAGAAAGGTTGTTCCATCCCCTTAGCTAAATATAATTTATATGTTAGAGAGTAACCTAAAATAATATATAATATCTAGCCAATGAACTGGGAAACATTAGTCTCAAAAATCTGGAGAAGAATAGAGAAAGATAACCATAGGAAGGGCAATAAATGCTTTGAAGCTTTCTTTCTTTATATAATTTTTAAAAGAATCATTTTAATAAGTATTCCTCTTTGTCTGAATCCTCTGCTATACTGATTTCTCTTTGTGTCCAGGGTAAAAAAAATCTAATAGTAGTACTAGATCTCCTAAGGGACTACTTGTGGTATAGGAGCTATGACTGGGGGTGGGGAGTGGGAGAAGTTGCAGGGATGAGGAGGAGGAAGGAGAGTACATGTATTTTCCATCTATTTATGATCATGTAGTATCTATGATAGCAAGGTGACCATCAGGATACCTGGGAGCCTATAAAACTGTTGGCAGTCTGATGTGAGTGGTACTTAGATAGGAAAATAATGGAAATACACCTCATGATAAATACACATTCAAAAAGAAACCAATGCAAAATTTTGCTGAATTTGAAAGATATTGATAACTAATTTGAAGGGGGAACTCAATCAGAAGTTAATTATGTTCACTTTTGAAAATTCATTTTTCATGATATTTTTTTCCATCCTACTGCTTCCTTTGAATATTTGGATATGAACTAATGCTTGTAGAATATTTACATAACTTCTTTATTGATGTGACTTCTCACTGATTTGTCAAAAGTAGAAAACATAGTTTAAGCTGAGAAGTGTCAGCCTTTATAAAACAGCAATTTTTCTACTTATAAAAATGACCTTTTCCGTGTGGTAGCAGTTATGACAACATGCAGTAAATAGACAATATTTTAGTACCTAAGTAAGTAAAGACCTTTCTGGGCTGTCAGGTTCACTCTACGCTACCTTCCTAAATTATTACCAGAGAATAAGTTTATGGTGTTGTTGCAGGAGAGTTGAACACTACTTCAAATCATTTCATTTTAAGATACAGAGTATTTAATATATCCCCCTGTCATGCTGTTTCATGGTCTAGGTCTCTCTAAATGAAAGAACTCACTAAGTTTTGCCTCATTTTAAACACGAGCATTTCATTCAAGCACAATTTACAGATTTAAATTTGAAAGAATCCCAGAGATAACTTACTACAACTCCTTGTGGTTGCACTTGAGTGAACTTTATAAATCTCAGAGAGGAGAAACACCCCAGACAATATAATCCTTAAGGTCTTTCTAATCTTAAATGTCTATGAAAAGTGACATACTGGAAAGAGTGTCAATGTTGAAGTCAGAAGACATGAATTCAAATCCTCATTGTACTATTTACTAGTCTTGCGATTTGTGGCAAGTGTCTTATCCTGTCTGGGCCTCAGTTTCTTTATCTGTAAAATTAAGGAGTCAGTCTGAATTATGTTAAAATGTCTCCTAGTTCTACATCCATGCTTCTATGACTGTAACATATTCTACATACGTGCATACACATATGCACACAACTCTGTGTACTTGAATTGGAAAATAGAATAGACTCCATTGTGACTGGAAGTAGCTTTCTTAAGCTACTCAGTAAGCATTAGAATATTCTCTTTCTCTGTCATAGCTCATTCTCCAATTCAGCATTTCATTTAGAAGCAGAAGAGCCCTTCATTATTTTACTTTGGGACTCGTCAAAGAGATGAAGGATTTATTTTTAAATGGTGTTAAGTCTACAAGTGACTAAAAAATCTTTCATACCCAAAATACCCTAGCTGAAGGAGGGAAGGGGTGGGGGGAAACATCTGTAAGTTAGAAAGAACAGTCTGCAATCAAAAATGTGGCAGACTTTCCATTAGTCCATGCTATGTGAAGAACAGTTGGCAAGGTTGTAGTTCTTTTCCATGGTGGTAGAAATACAATTAAATCATGCAAAATGTCAAAATGAAATCTCTTCTTACTTCAAAAAGGCAGGGAGGGGGCATCCGATTTCCTTTCAGTCATCTAAAACCTATAAGGAATTAAAATAGATCTATTTCAGAGTCTTCCCCAAGAGATTAGTGGTCAAATGACAGGAACAATTTTCAGGATAAATGCACACTATTAATAATCATCTTTTTTAAAAATTCCCCAAACTACTACAAATAAAAGGAAATACAAATTAAAACAGCTCTGAGATTTTAACCCACGCCTACATAGTTACAAAGGATGAAAACAGTCAATATTGTGGGAACTGTGGCAATTTCTAATACACAGTTGGTGGAGCTGTGAGTTTGTCCATCTCATATCATTTCATTTGCACAATTTTGTGTTGGTAATTTGCTGCAATCCTATTGATGACTACCTGGTGTCTTTCCCTTGCTTATTTGGTGAACTTCAATTTCACTTCTTTGGATATTTGTAGACATATAACATCACTGGAAGAATATTGACATTAAAAAGATGGGCATTGTTTCAGAGATAGGCTTAGGTTCATTATGAGAACTTTGCAATTTCCCCAAGGAAATGCTATATGCCCTCTTCCTACTACGTTCTAGACTGAGACCATCATACATTCACATTTAGTTATAGATATATACATTGAGATTATAGAAATATCTCTGATATTTTAGCATAAATAACAGATCTAATAATTATGTCTAGATATATGGTGGATATTTGATACTGTAAATGGAAGATTACATAGAAATATATCTGATATGTATAATCAGGTAGTCACTGTAAATCAGTTATATACACACAAATATAAATGACAAAGGTAGAGATAGAGAGGTTATGCATTCTAATTGCATATCATAATTTGTACAGTAAAAGTTCTTCGTCCATTTAGTTTTTCTGTGTAGTTAGTAGAAGCCATTTTGGTGGATTATTGCCATCATTTAAAAGGTTTTCCAATATCTATAGACTCAATGCAGTCAACACCAAATTACCTGCGAGTAGAAGAGTCTAGAGAACTTCACTGTCTGTAAGGAATCACTGCTCTATTTAGATTATGCCTTGGACATTCTTCTTGACAGTGGCAAATCTTTTTGATGAGCATATGTCTCCCCAATTATACTTTTATTTTTGTTGTTTTTCAGTCATTTTCAGGCATGTCTGACTCTTTGTGACTCCATTTGGGGTTTTCTTGGCAAAGATACTAAGGCAATTTGCCATTTCCTTCTCCATATCTTATTTTACAGATGAAGAACTAAGACAAACAAGGATAAATGACTTGCTCAGGATCACACAGCTAGTAGGTATCTGAGGTTAAATTTGAACTCAGAAAGGTGACTCTTCTTGATTCCATACCTGGCATTCTATCTACTGCACTACCTTGTCATGATACCAATCAAAGGCCAAGTGAGCAAAATTACCTCTTTTATGTCCTATCAAAGAAAATTTTATCATCTTAACATACCTATGAAAAATATGTTATTGAGGCAGAGCCTTTAAGGTGATAATAGTAATAAGTATAGTGAGATCTGGCATTTTCTACATATTGAAATAAATTGTAAATATGCGGTCTACTACGCAATATTCTCATAAAAACTTGCCTCTTCCCTTCTAATACCTTCAAAGTGTTCTCTGGATATATGGTTATGTGAATTTCACCATTATATAATATACGTACATGTAGATGTGTGTTGACCTATAATTATTGAGGTCCTACTGGTCACATTTATTGGTATGAGAAAGACATGAAGTTTTTTTTTTCCCATATCTTTAGTATTTTCCTTTCATTCAATTGAGAATTAATCACAGTGCCTAAAAAATGTGTTACTTCCAGCTTGGAGCTCTTCTGCAAACACTTGGACTAGTAAGGCTTCCTTTCCTATATTTCCTTTTTTTAGTGACATTTTTACTTCCTCTATAATCCCATTTTATACTGCATCTAAATGTAGCTGTTCCATTGCCTTCGATTGCGAAAGGAGTTTGTTACATTTTTTTTTTGGAGATATTTCCTATAATTTGTTGTTTGTCCTCTTTCTAGTTCTGTATATTAATGCCCTTGGGAATGACTTTGCTTAGTGGGTCCTTCACTAATCTATGAATTTATTTTTCTTTCAACTATTTCTCACTATTTTCTAAACCAATGATGTGTTTGGATGCCAGCTCTCTCCACTTGGCAAACAGACGAGCTATTTGCTGACTAAAGTGGTTTGTAGTCTCTTTTGATCTCTTTGTTATAGCAATTGATTTATATTGGTTATACTTCTCTACACAATTGTTACAACTTGTGCAAAAGTTCTTTCTTCCACATTTCTCATTTGTAGGCATAAATAACCTATTTAAATAAGTCAAAGTTATTTAGATTCTACACATTTTCTTTAAAATTTAACTTTTTATGGTTCCCTATAAATTTTTATCTTTACCTAAAATATCACTGTTGAATAATAAAACTAGCTACTAATAGCTAATTTTTATATAGCACTTCAAAATTTGCACAGTGCTTTATGTATGTTAATTACTTTGAATGTATACAGATGGTGGATTCAGGAATAATTCCTGTATCAGTAATGAACTATTGCTTCTCTATTAACATTTAGCAAATTTCATTTCTTATTGGTTCATGGTATTGTATATGTCCAGTGCCTTTCAATTCTTTTCTCAAAGAAAGCATTCATAATATGTAAAAATTGGGATCCTGTGTATTCTATGTCTTTGGCCACCTTCCTTATTCCTGAACCATATTTTATAGCATTTTTTTCCATTTTCACCTATCCTGACCTTTTTATTGAAAACTCCAATTATTTTTCCAGTTTAATTTTGATGGTTTCACTGACTTCTTCATAGAATTTTTCTGCTTTTTCATCCTCTGTAACAGATGTTTCCACATAAGCTCCAATTATTTTCATGAAAGTCATTTTCAAAATCCTTATCCTGAACACTGTAATGCAAGGTGATTAAATGCCACTTGAAATGATATTTCTTGTTGTCTTTGGGCATAAGATAAAAACCAGTTCTACCAATTACTGTATTTATTTCTCCAAAAAGAACCTATCCTGTTTATTACTTCCTTTTGTCTTCTGGCATCATCTGTAGTAAAAATGTTAAGATTAAAATAATTTAGTTCTTCCATTAGTAGGTCTATATTTTGGTCATTGAATAAGGATCTCACAGCTGAAATATCAACAGCTAAGTTAGCATTTACCAAAGTCCAGTCGAAAACCTACCTCAGTATCCATTGTCTTCTTTTCCACCATTCTGTCTCTCTCATTATAGCAGAAGTCAGTTACAAAGGACTGATGGACATTTCATATGTTTTTAGTCTCACAGGTTGCCCTTGGCCAGCTTACTGGTAAAAAAATCTCTACATACTTATTTAGGCTAGTCCATGGAAAAATACAATCTGTTTCAGGATACATACTAGATGCATTTTGACTATGGTAGAAATCAAAAATAAATAATGCAGAAAAATTGCCAAGTCAAGTCTTCCACATCAAATACCTTAAAGGGTACATGTGTATGGAAACCCCAAGTAACAGATAACCAATTTTTTAATGTCCCTCTCAACTTCAGGTCAGCAAGATTAAAAAAAAAGTTGAGGGGAGGGCGGAGCCAAGATGGTGGAGTAGAAGGACACACATTTATGAGCTCCAACCCACAGCCCATAGAATTAATGTAAAAAGAGATCCGCATAAATTCTGGATCACTGAAAGGTGTGCAGAACCAGAGTGGAAGAGACCGTGCCAGAGAGCCCTGGAGACCCGTCCCCGGGGTCTGTCGCGCCCCGGAAAGCAGACCCCAGCCCTAGTGCTGCCCTGGCCATGGCCCCAGAGAAGCTGACCCGAGCAGGCTTCAGGGACGGAAGCTCTGGCAGCCGGGAAAGTTCCTCCGCCCACAGAAGCTACAGGTCAGTGAGAAAGACAGCTGGCTGGAGGAGGGGAGCGGGGTGTCTCTGTGACTCGGGCCCCTTCGGGAAGAAGCAGCGGCGGCAGAGACAGGGGCAGGAAGCGGCGGAGGCAGAGGCATGGGCGGCAGTGGAGACAGCGGCGGCAGCCGCCAGGACTCCCTCAGCAGCAGGCAGGATCTTCATTATGGAAGGGCTCTGCATAAAGCCCCTGAGGGAGCTGAGCCTGGGAGGTGGCCCCCCCCCACCCTCTCCGTTCCTGAAGGTCTCTGCATAAAGCCCCTGAGGAGGCCGAGCCGGGGAGGCGGCCCTGCCCCCACCCCAGCACCAGAACTAAAGCTTGCTGCGGAAAGCCCATTTGAACCTCAGACCCCAAGCACTAGCTGGGCGGATCTAGGTGGGGGTGGACAGGAATCTCAGAAGTCAAGTAACTGTCTGGGAAAATGCCTAGAAAAGGGAAGAAAAATAAGACTATAGAGAGTTTTTTCCAACAAATGCAAATGATCCCAACATTCGGATCTGATGACGAGGACGTATTCTCACCATCGGGGAAAGATGTGGAGGGTGGTGCCTCAGTACCCCAGACACCCCAGGGTATGTCAGGTGGGCTCAGGCCTTGGAAGAGCTAAAAAAGGATTTTGAAAAGAAAGTTAGTCAGGTGGAGGAAAAGCTGGGAAGAGAAATGAGAGAGATGCAAGAAAAGTATGAAAAACGGGTCAATACCTTGGTTATGGAGACCCAAAAAAATGCTGAAGAAAATAACACCTTGAAGACTAGGCTCACTCAATTGGCAAAAGAGGTTCAAAAAGCCAATGAGGAGAAAAATGCTTTCAAAAGCAGAATTAGCCAAATGGAAAAAGAGGTTCAAAAGCTCACTGAATTTAATAGTTCTCTCAAAATTAGAATGGAACAGATGGAGTCTAATGACTTTACGAGAAACCAAGAAATCACCAAACAAAATCAAAAGAATGAAAAAATGGAAGAGAATGTGAAATATCTCATGGGAAAAACAACTGACCTGGAAAATAGATCCAGGAGAGACAATTTAAAAATTATGGGACTACCTGAAACTCATGATCAAAAAAGGAGGCTAGACATCATCTTCCATGAAATTATCAAGGAAAACTGCCCTGACATTCTAGAACCAGAGGGCAAAATAAGTATTGAAAGAATCCATCGATCACCACCTGAAAGAGATCCAAAAAGAGAAACTCCTAGGAATATTGTGGCCAAATTCCAGAACTCCCAGCTCAAGGAGAAAATCTTGCAAGCAGCTAGAAAGAAACAATTTCAGTACTGTGGAAATACAATCAGGATAACTCAAGATCTAGCAGCTTCTACATTAAGGGATCGAAGGGCGTGGAATAGGATATCCCAGAAGGCAAAGGAACTAGGACTCAAACCAAGAATCACCTACCCAGCTAAACTGAGTATAATACTTCAAGGGAAAATATGGTCTTTCAATGAAATAGAGGACTTTCAAGCATTCTTGATGAAAAGACCAGAGCTGAAAAGAAAATTTGACTTCCAAACACAAGAATGAGAAGAAGCATGAAAAAGTAAACAGCAAAGAGAAGTCTTAAGGGACTTACCAGAAGTGAACTGTTGACATTTCTACATGGAAAGACAATATTTGTAACTCTTAAAACTTTTCAGTATCTGGGTAGTGGGTGGGACCACACACACACATGTACAAGCATGCACGTACACACACATACACACATGCACACACACACAGAGACAGAGAGCACAGAGTGAATTGAATAGGATGGGACCATAGCTTAAAAGAAATTAAGGTAAATGGTGAGAGAGAAATGTAGTGGGAGGAAAGAGGGTGAAATGGAATGGGGTAATTATATGTCATTTAAGAGGCAAGTAGGAGACTTTTTAGTGGAGGGATAAAGAGGAGAGCTGAGAAAAAAAAAAAAAACAAGAAGTTTACCCTCATCACATTTGACTAAAGGAAGGAATAAAATGCACATTCATTTTGGTATGAAAACCTATCTTACAGTATAGGAAAGTGGGGGAGAAGGAGATAAGCAAGGGGGGGGATGATGGAAGGGAGGTCAAAGGGATGAGGGAGTAATTTGAAGTCAACACTTGGGGAGGGACAGGATCAAAATACAGAAGAGAAACAATGAGGGGCAGGTTAGGAGGGATGGTAATTCAGTTAGTCTTACACAACACGACTATCAGGGAGGTCATTTGCAAAACTACACTGATATGGCCTATATTGAATTGCCTGCCTTCCCAAAGGGAATAGGTGGGGAGGGAGGGATGGGGAGAATTTGGAACTCAAAGTTTTAGGAACAACTGTCTAGTATTGCTGTTGCTACTAGGAAAGAAGACATACAGTTAATGAGGAATAGAAAGTCATCTGGCCCTACAGGAGAAAAGAGAAGATGGAGACAAGAGAAGGGAGGGATGACAGAAGAGAGGGCAGATTGGAGATAGGGAAAATTAGATTGCTTGGGGTATTGGGGTGGGGGGAGGGGGAGAAAAGGGGAGAAAATTTGAAACCCAAAATTTTGTGAAAATGAATGTAAAAAGTTAAATAAAAAAAAAAAAGTTGAAACACAATGTCCTATTCTGATGCCTCCACATGTGTTCCTGGGTTCTTAAGGACATACCAACAGAATATGAATTCTCTGCCCTATTAGACTCTGGTCTCATTGAGATCAGGGACTATCTTGTGCCTTTCTTTGTTTTCCCAGTACTTATCACAATGCTTGTCACGGCTACGTTGGGCCAATATATTATGCAAAAACTCATCCTTTCTTCCTTTTGAGAACCAAGAGTTCTTCAAGTGCAAGGTTTAATTAGTTCTTAGTTTCAATGGGTAAAATAATCTGCTGAATGAAGTACTCACTATTAACCTTGTATGTTCCTTATTAGTGCTGAGAAGTACTTGTAATCCCTGCCAGAATAATGGCTGTCAGTTTAAACTGGTCATTTCAATATAAATGCTGTACATTGCATAATAAAGACCTGAGATCAAATTCTACATCTGATATTTACTATCTGTATGACCTTGAGCAATTCATTTGTTCTCTATGTAGCTCAGTCACCTACCTAGGACTTAGAGAATGTCCTAAAAAGCTGTCATAACCAGGATGGCTCCCCATGCTACTGAAGTTATAGATCAGTCATCAAAAAAAAATATTTACTAGAGGCTCACTTTGATTTAAAAGATACTGGGATGGGGGTTGGGGTGCAGCTAGGTGGCACAGGGATTAGAATACCTGCCCTGAATTAGAAGGACCTGAACTCAAATCCAGCCTCAGACACTTGACATGTACTACCTTCATGACCCAGAGCAAGTCATTGTAACAATAAGAACCCTGGCATACACAGGAATGTCTGCTGCACAGGTTCTTAGATCTGTTTTTCTAAAAAGAAAAACTTTTGAAGAGTCAGCAATCTTCTTTAATTACCTTTACCAACAGAGAAAATACAAGCAGAGAAATAAAGACCAACAGACAGGGCTTCCAACCATCTGACCATAAGCAATACATACATCACAGATCAACAGACAGATCCAACTCTCTGACCATTACATATATACATAGTTACCAGAGAGAGAAGCACCAACATCTGGGTTTTCAAAGTCAGGGGGCTTCTTAATGGCTACCCAAAGTCTCATCTGGCACATGAACCTTCTTCCACAGAGTAAGCCCAAAGTAAAACCCCACTTTTCAAAGCTGGAGGGCACAACCCTGGTGACTCAGTGACTAATCAGAAGCACAAGTTGTGGGTCTTCCTACAAAACAAGTCTCCCCTAATCAATCTTCCCTTAATGGGCTATAAAAGGGTGATCTTTAAGTCTTCCCCCCCACCATTAACCTTACATTAACATTACAGTTACAACCCCAATTGCCTCCAAAAAATAAAAATTAGAAAAACAAAAAATGCTAACACTTGTTTATAAAGAGTGTATAGTTTCATGGGAAAGATAATAGTAAACTGCACAACTGTGCCAGGCATATTATAATATGATAGATTAAATGTTCCTGTCCTTACCTACAGAAGCAATTCCAGCCATCATGAACATAGAGAATGTGATGAAGGGAAGACTTCAGAAATAAGATAGATAGCATTTGGACAGTAAACCTTCCAGGTAGAGGAATAAGCATCATGTATCCCCGGGGCAATGAAACCAGTGTGACTAAAGGAAGATTGAATTAGATAGTAGTGGGAAATATTTTGGTGGAGCCAAATTATGAAATGCCTTGAAAGTAAAATCCAACAGTTTAATTCTGATGAAGAGGCAATGGTGAATCATCAAAGGTTCTTGGGCACATGATGAAAATGGTATTTAATTTACTATGACATTTGTTAGCAAGGCACAGTACAGAGGGTAGAGTCTGAAGAGGGTAAGGCCAGCTGGTAGATTGTTCATTCAATATAAAAATATTTATTTAACATCTATTATGTTCTAGGCATTTCTAGATATAGGGAATACAAAACCAAAAACAAGAGCATTCTCTGCTCTTAAGGCATTTACGCTCTACTGCAATTGTTACAATAGTCCAAGTGTGAGGTTATGATGCCTTGCCCTGGAATGCCAATGATGGTAGAGCTCTGAATGAAAAGAATGGTTAGGAGATACATTTGGGGAGGGGATGGGAAATGGCAAGTGATTGAGTAGAAAGTAGAAAGGCTAACAACTTTAAGAAAGCATTGCTTTCTTCTTTTTTGAGATTTCTTAATTATGAAATGTCTTTATGGAAATTAAAACATAGAATAAGAAAGATTATTATGTGTACTGAAAAGGGCTGGTAGCTCTACCATTAAACACCCAGGGAACCTCAGTAGTCACCGAGCCTCAGTTTCCTCATCTTTCAATTAATGATTAGGTCTAGAAGTTTTCTAAGGCCCCTTCCAGATGTAAACTTCTCATCTATACCTCCTAACTGGACACATATTAAATTTCCCATACTACATTTAGAATATAAAAATGAAGCAAATTCAGCAGAATCTTAACTATCTTTTTAAAAAGTAATTTTCAGATTTTGCTGTTTCTTCCCCCTCCCCTTAGACAACATTTCATTAATGAGCTAGTTACACCCACCAAAAGAAAACTAGTTTGTTATGTGACCACAAAAAGTCTCCTCACTTTGAATGAATGAATGAAAGAATATGGCCTATTACCTCATCAATGGAGCAACCTCTTTGGGACTTGCAAGGGTTGGCATTTATAATGAGACTAATTAGATTGTGAAAACGCTCTGCTGCCTGTTCAGCATACAGAGTCTAAAGTCACGAACAAGAATACAAGCTATCTCTTTTTTCAGTTTTCAAAGATATCCTAGTCTAAGGGTGGTGGTGAATCCTTCCAGGCTAGAAAAGCAAACTCAAAATAATAACTTAACTTTATAAAACAGTGAGCTTAAATAGATTTTGCCTAAGGTCCTGAGACTAGTGAGCATCTGAGGGGAGATTTGTCCACAGCTTTCCCAAAACCAATTCCAACATCCATAACTACTAACTACATCATGATAAGGTTGACTTTTTTGGGGAGGTAAAGGGGGAGGAGGTACAATGGGCACTTGCAACATTTATCCTTTTGAATCACATGCAGCATTTCCTGCTCTAAAAAAGTCCAAATAGTATGCATGCATGTTTTTAAAAGACATGTGATTACCCTTCCTATGTGATACTGGGAGAAAAGGAACAGCTTGCATTTATGAAATACATTTTATTAAAGGGATTAAAAAGTACTTTCATGCATCATCTTGTTTGTTTTTATGACATTTATGTGAATAGGGGTTTTTGTAGGTGGGAGGATAACAAAATTCTTGAGTACCGTCATCCCTGTTTTGCATACTAACCCAGTTGGTGGATCTTAACATTTTCTCACCCCAGTTCACTGCAAGACATTTTTTAACATGAGGAAATGTGGAACATCAAATATTGAAGTTGGCAATGTAAGGGATGTGGTAGGAAAAACTATCCTTACTTGAATGGGGGCGAGGGGCTTAGAACACTATTTCTTACCCTAACTGCACTGACCAGGAGGTAACAGACAAAAGTATGGACCCCTGCAGCAGCAGACAGTAGTAGGCAGTGAGAAGAGATGGAGCCCCAGCAAAAGTAGATAGCAGGGATATGGGCCCCAGTGAGAGTGCAAAGCCCATCAGTTCTCAGCAGTAATGGCAGTCCGGTGACAAAAGAACAGGTACAGGTATGTATACTGGAAAAAATTAAGCCCAGTGTAACCCATTGCTTATTGTAATATAAGCAATACATTAGAGTGTAGAGATTTACCTACCCATATTGGTGACAGTAGAATACATAGTGAACATTGTACAATCTTCCAGGGGGAGACAAGATGGAGTACCAAGAGGTGATAATGTTGAAAGAGAACTTGCCAGAATATACCTAGAAGAGGGTGTTGAAAGTATCTACCCAACACCCATAGAAGAAGGGGGCAGTATCTCAGGGGATGCCCAAGGGGTGAAGATTTTCTTTTGCAAAATCACAAATCTCTTGGAGTTCTCAGAGCGAGAAAGGTCCTATATGGTGGGACAGGGCAATTCTCCCTAATTTGTGATGAGGATCTACGTATGACCACTTTTTTTACATTGAGTGACCCACTATGAACTGCAAAGATTTGACATTACCCATCACATGAACCTGATCATTTGGACCTAGGACTTGGTCTTTTCTGGAATTCTCTAAGATCCAGTCACTGCCTTGATAAACTGTTCAATTGTTTATTGCTTACCTGGTTTTGGCAATTTGCTATTTCAGGTGTTTTTGTTTGTTTTCTTTTAGTGCTACCTTCATCAGACTTTTTAATACCCGGGATCATGATTGGTTAGTGGTAGCCCTAAAGACAGCTCAATGGTGGGAAGTTCCCTAGAAGACATTAAGGACCTTACCACCAAGGGATGGAGTGTGGTAGGAGTACTTTTTTAACCTCCTGCGACTTATGCTAACTTCTCTTTAAAAGACGAAACCTTCCTTGAGACTTGACTGGTTCAAGGGAGTGAGGGCTTAGTCTGTGCAGATGATTTTCTCATTGGATAGGTACAGAGACGTCATGAGGAGCTAGAGGGTCTCTCAAATGCTTGACCTCCAGACAGCAGGAGCCTTACTCAGCTAAGTGAATTCAGAGAGTTTTCAATATGTATCTCTCAATGACAAAGTCAATCTTTTTATTTACTGTTGAATGACCTAAGAGTATTTCATTTTGTTCCAGTATTGGAAGAAATAGGTACAAATCAGCAAACATTAGAGTTATGTGTTTGAAAGGGTAGATTGTGGGGGTTCTAATAACATTTCTCTTTTTCTTCTCTTTTCATGTTATTCATTATCTTTAAATATATAAACATTCTAAACCTTTCCACTGACTCCTTTCCATTCTTTTTTTTTTTGGTTGTTTGTAAATGTGTTGTATTGACACCTTGTGTTTTTACATTACAGTTGTTCCAACTCATCAACCACAAAATTGAATCCTGCTTTGTGACAAAGAAAAACTATTAAAGCATAAACATCCAAAACACTGACTGCATTTTATGATGTATATAGTTGTCTGTTTGAGTAGTCTACTGCCTCTTTACCAGAATGGGGTAGGTTTCATTTTCAGTGTTTTTTTCCATTACTTAAAATCTGACTTCCTTTTAGTAAATGCTCCTTTCAATTATAACTGAATACTGCAAATGCTTCACTCCAAAATGATCCCTTCTCTAACTGGGTCACAAGAAAACAGATGTCATAAATGTTTAGCCTATAAGTGGCAGCACTTGTACTCTTTGCTTTTTGGCTCCGTCCTTTAATTGCACTAGGGAGCAATTATCATTATTATTATTATTTATTTATGAATGCAGCTATACTGTTACAGAAAAGAGATAATAATTCAGATTTATATAGCATTCTGAGGTTTACAAAATATTTTCATCACGATAACCCTGTGAGGTAGTCAGCACTTCCATTTCATCTGTATTTTCCAGATCAGGAAACTGAAGTTCAGAAAGCTAATTACACACAGTCATATAGCAACTAAGTGTTAGAGTCAGGACTTCAAACTTTCTATTTCTACCTCTGAGACCAATGCTCCTTGCATTATACTCTAGAGATCAATATCTAATGGGGAATTCCAAATATAAAGAAAAATCAATAAGCATACATAAAGCATCTTCTATGTGTGAAGCACTGTACTAGCTCCTGAGGATCTAGATAAAAATGGAACAATTCCTTCAATTAAAAATCTTACATTCTATAGGGCAGCTAGGCGGTGCAGTGGATAGAGCATCAGTGCAGGAGTCAGGAGGACCTGAGTTCAAATCTCACCTCAGACACTTGACACTCACTAGTTGCATGATCTTGGGCAAGTCAATTAACCCCAATTGCCTCATCCTGGATCATCTCCAGTCATCCTGAGGAATATCAGGTCTCTGGATTCAGAAGGTTCCAGAGGAGAAGTGAGGCTGGTGACCTGCACAGCCCTCCCTCACTCAAAACAAAATCAAGTGCAAGTCATGTCATTATTTCTCTGATGGTATGGTCTTCTTCGGCAACGAAGGATGACCACAGACTTTCTATTGGGGAGCCAAGAATCTCTGTTTCTGTCTTTCTGTCTCCTTCTCTCTCTGTGTCTGTGAGTGTGCCTGACCGACTTTGTGTCTCTTTTTCTCTGTCTGCATGTGTGTGTGTCTACCATATATTATGTGTCACATGGCATTTTAAGAAGGGGGCACCAACAACTGGGGGATCAGGAAAGGTGGCACTTGGGCTGAGGTATGAAGGAAATTAATCATTCTAAAAGGGAGAGATGAATGAGGAAAGAGTGCATTCCATATAAAAGAAGTTAAGTGGAAGGAACCACAAGAGGTCAGTTTAGTTGGACTGGACAGAGTGATGGAAGGGAAGTAATGGATCTGGAAAGACAGGCTGGATCCAGTTTGTGAAAAGTTTCACTGCTAAACTGAGTGGCTTGCATTTAATTATAGTAGTTATGGGAGCTGATTAAGCAGGTGAATGAGAGTGGTCTTTTGGCAAATAGAGTGGTGAGGAGAGAGGCAGAGAGACCATTAGGAGGCCATTGCAGAAATCTAGGTAAAAATTTCTGAAAGCTGACTTCACTTATGAAAGACCTCCATGAGATCTTAATATTCTGCAGAAAAGAAGTTTGGAAATAACCCCTAAGTTACATTGGTATGTCTCCTAATGAAGCAAGTTGGGCTTTTGTTTTTGTTATCCTAAACAGAACCAAAGAAAATTTTGAAGGTTATATCTCAACATTACATCTTAATTCATGTATTCAGTATCTCCATGTAAGTTAATTCTTTTGTAACTACAAAGACAAATATTGATTCTGAGACAAAAACTGGGAATCATTTGTGAATTACTGCCAAGGAGCTATGGTTTTAAGCAGAGGTTAATTTGGAAGAATCCAAGTGAATTCATGAAGTTATTCTAAGGAAGAACATTTGACATATTTTCTTTTCCCCGCAATTATGTTATCTTTCCATAAATTCTATGTAATCATAGCTGCAAAGAACAAAAATATACTTAGAAATTTTTGTTTATGTACTGAGATTTTTTTTTTCATTTTGTATACAATAACTATCAAGGGAACCATTATAGGAAGAATTAAGAAAGATGAGCTTACTGAATACTTACCATGCTATTCCCATTTGGAAACTTCATCATAAGAGAGAAATGTTCACTCTGGCCTTCAATGGGATTTTATATTTTCTCATCTGGGTTATCCATTCTTTTAAAACAAACTGAGAAATGTGTTTATACTGTAAAGAGAATAAGATCAGGTCAAAACTGTGGGCATGTAATTTTTCAATATCTTTTCGTTTTATTTTAAGTTTTCAAGAATTATCTATTCATTTCTGCCATTATTATTTACTTGTGAATTTTATATTTCTCATACTCAGTTTTTTAACTATGTAGATTTAGATATTTCAAGAACTTAGTCTGGAAGGCGCAATCCTTGGCATAATATCAATGTACCACCCGAATGGTATTTATCCTTTGTAGCCAGAAATATTACAATGAAATTGTCTCTCTTTGTGATCTCTTATTATAGAGAGTTCTGAAGCCCTGACAACTCATGACATTATGATATACTCCTGTTACATGGTTAAGGCAGACAGAGAGTGCAGAGTTCTCAGCAGAGCATAAGTAAAGATTTATAGACATGGAGAAAGAACACTTTGCCTGCTCCCTTCTTTAAATAATTATGACTTTCCATGAATCTCTTTCTAAATCAACTGCAGAATGACAAATATCTGGGCAAAGAAAAGGCCACAAAAATATCACTTACAGTAAGCAGCAGTGAGGATTTTAGAATCTTGCTGTTGAATCCTATGTTGGACATTCTGTATATAATTCATTGCAGAG
Organism: Bettongia penicillata ogilbyi; assembly: GCA_023548195.1. NCBI lineage: Eukaryota > Metazoa > Chordata > Mammalia > Diprotodontia > Potoroidae > Bettongia > Bettongia penicillata. The sequence goes on from JAJHZJ010000244.1 coordinate 6,615,684, forward strand.
AAGACCCTGTACCTCTTCATGTATTGCATATTTCTTCCATTATCATTTAGAAAAAACTCCCTCTTCTGTCAAATTCTTTTCTCTCCCCATTGAATGGAGTAAGGAAGGAAATATTCTTCTGAATTTAGCACCGAACAAGTTATTAGAATAATATTATTACCATATGTTGTAATATAGTTATGTTATACTATTAGGGTAAGATTTGAAAGTTGCAAACAAGAAATTTCTAACACTGGGCCTCTAAAAGAAAGTTCTAGAACAGTGCTGGGGGAAGGAGGAGAGAAGGTTGCTCGTTTCCTATGGGAGGGTTGCTAACTGAGATTGAAGGAAAGGGGTACTTTTTAAACAATAAATGAATGTATGAATGAATGAATGAATGAATGAACGAATGAATGAATTTGAACTATGTGCTATATACTAAATAAAAAATGGACCTTGTCCCTGACGTTCCCTTTTTGCCACACACCTGGGATTTTATCAGCAAAAGAAATTCCTCTACCAATGCACACTGACACCTTCTCTACAATACTCTTAGTGGTTTAGTACCAAAGGCAGCCAGGACTCTGAAGGAAGTCACTGTCTCCTAAGTTAACACTGCCTCATCACTGACCTTATTATTGAAACAGATAATCTTTGTATATAGATGGGCAGCAAGGTGGCAAAGTAGATAGAGTGCTGCACTTGAAATCAGGAAGATCTGGGTTCAGCTCCTGCCTCAGACACTTACTAGCTTTGTGACCTTGGGCAAAATTATTTGATCTCCTTGTGCCTCAGTTATATGAGGCATGGGGATACTATATATATGTATTATATGTATATATATATGCACACATATATATATGTGTGTATGTACGTGTGCATATCTATATGCCTACACATATATGTATGCATGTGTATGTGTGTAAATATGTGTATGTTTATATGTAGGTATACCTATGCATACACACATACATATATGAATATATATACATATGTACAACCTACATGTATATATGATATAATCCTATAAAATGAATATAATAATAGCATCTGCCTCACTGGAATTGTGAATACCAAGTGAGATAATACATGTAAAGAAATTTGTAAACCTTAAAGAACTATATAAATGATAACTATTATTTTGAACAAGTTCTTTCTAGCACTCATTTTTCCATTTACTCCCTCCCAATTTTTTAAGCATACTTTTCTTGATCTGAAAGACATTCTAAGCCATTGTGGGGGAAATATCAAAACAAGAGACAGGTTCTTTAAAAGGAGATGAAATCTAGTCACTGTATTCTATAAGAAATGGCTTTTTTTGTGGGCTGTCTTTCTGTGTGTATGTTCTTTTTTCTTACTCTGAGGCATCAATTGTGCTATCATGTGAGGCAAAATTCCAGATTTCATGGACTCACAATAAATTGGATCTTGTGACACTAGCCACCATGTGCAGTTCACCTTCCTTTAGCCTAAGGACTATAGAGATTGTACAGGATCAGTAACAAAGATTACTTGATTCCTGTATAGTAAAGCTGGTCTATGATAGCTGCAGTCCCAAACATATAAAAATGTGTGACCCCAATTATGGGGTAACAGAAGGGCCTCCCCAGAGACAATCCTCTTCCCTATACTTAATAAGCACTAAGGGAGGGAGGGGGTCCAAGAAGGATATCTATGATCTCCAGTATATTCTGTTTAAACCTAGTCTCCCTTTTGTTACCCTTTGTAGGGACATACAAACATTATACCATCTGTCTTGTTTTAATTTTAAAAAATAAGGTGAGAAATTCATAGCTTTGCTTTCTCCAAATTCCATCTTCAGGCTTTTATCCTCAAGAATTCAAAAGCATTTATTAAATGCTAGCTGTTTTCAAGACACTATCCTTATCACTAGTGATGCAAAAAATGAAAAATTGCTGTGTCCTCTATCCCAAAGAAACTTGTTATCTAACATACAAATATACACAAATATATGCAGGAAAATGAATGAACCAAGGCAGAAAGAGACAGAGCAAAAGAATAATGCAGATGTGTTTTAAAATGTAGATCACTTATAGCTGGGACTGGGAGTATTATTAGTTCATTCTACAAATACAATATGACACAGAATATGGATAGAGGGGATGATGTGAATTTTCAGATAAGTTGTAGAGAAAATTTTAAATGATGCCTAAATTATATCATAAAGCTATATAATCTTAAAATTGAAAAAAGGCTCTCAAGGTCATCTTATCCAATCCCTTAATTTTACATATGAAGAATTATAAGGACAGAAAAATTAAGGAGCTTATCCAAGGTCACATAGCTAGTAAGTGTAAAAACCAGGAATGGAATCGCCTTACCCTGATTTCCAGTCCTGCATTTTCTTAAATGCAAGCTCTCAATTTGGAAAAACATTTAAAGTTGTGAAAGTGTTGTGATTTAGTGGAAAAATGAAATAGAATGGATTGTTCTAGACATTTCTCTGCACTTATTCATCTAGACCTATTTCCTGATTCACAAAGTGTATGAAATATTACCTATAGTAGTTAATGAAAGTTCCTAGAAAGGAGGTACTGATAAACTGAAAGGTATGAGTAATAATACAGGAACAGAACTGAAACATGACCAACTGAACCTCCAGATCTCCCACATGTGAACTGATGTATTTTGTAGGACAAAAACAGAGTAGGGAGATGCATATAGAGGAAAGGTAGAAGATAGAAGGGACAGTGTGATATTATCTTGTCTAGTTCACAGATGAATAAAGAGATAATAGCTCCTACAGTCTTCAGCAGTAAGAAGGGTTGCAGGAAAATGAAAGGCCACAGATCAAATACACACACATGTAAGTAAGTCTAGAGATTATTCTAGGCTAGTACATGAGCTCTGTTTGCCATGTGTAAGCATGTACATAGTAGTTATTTCTGTTAGTGGAAAGGGAGGTTGCTTGGACCCTGAGTTCTGCAGGGACCCCCTCACAGGAAGTTCAGTGGCAAGAATTCACAGTTTGCAGTTTGGGAGTAAGAGTCTCCAGTGATTTGCGTTCCCCAATAACTTGCAACAAGAAATTACAAGAAAGTCTAGGTGGCACAATTAAAATTAGTCTCTTAAATACCATTTTTTAAAAATCTGAAATAATTATTTTAGCACAGTTGTTAGACAATTGTAAAATGCCTTATTTTTCGTTCTTTCACTGATGGGATCTCTTATTTTACTTATCAACTGGCTGACTATATTCATAAACAGATATATCTATTAAATAATAAACTCCTTGAGGAGTTTTGACTCTTGGAGGATCAGCACAGTGCCTGGCACATAGTAGATGCTTAATATATGTTTATTGATTGTCAAAGGTGTGGTCATATACAAAAACCCTTCAAATTCAAGCAGTTCTTTCTTCTTTCACATGAAAATATTACTGCCTTAAAGCTGAGAGAGAGCTTAGCAATACAAAAGCATCCAGCCCAATCAAGGGCAACACACATCTCTTTTTTTGTACTTGTCTTTTTCTAGTGAGAAGAAAGTAATTTTCAATCCCCCAAAATTAACGCATTCAAGCTGCTTTGTAGGTAAACTGAGTTCTCAGAAAATTCCATTGGCCTTAAATTACTATTCTGGAAAGCCCAGGGACAACACAGCTGATCACCCCAAAAGACAGTTTACTACATTTACCTATAGGGTATGGTTCTTAAGAACATAGAACCAATTCTCATCATTCTCTCCTTGTTGAACAGTAACAGGCCGTTTACTCTGCAATCTTCCGGGAGTCAGAGGGACTTCAGTAAGTAACCACCATCTTTCTGAAGTATCACCCAAAGCATCACTTAAAGGATAAAAGTCACTCTGGGTTCAACTTTGTCTACATTTCCCATTCCCCACTCCAACAAGATCCAATAAGATTATTCTTTTCCAGTTCTACGTAACTGCACAAATGTTTCTGTGGTAGGTCTAGCTCAGGCTAGGTCCTGGTAGTTTATATTCAATAATGAAATGAGATAAGGCATTGCAGGTCAATCAATCAACACTGATTAAGGACCATACTGTGTGCTAGTCATTGTGTTGGTTAACATTTAAGAAGAGAAGATCTACTTAGCCATAAAGGAAGATATTCAACAAGGATATATGTTGAGGACATTATGAGTTAATTCAGCCAAGTGAAGCCCTAATGTCTGAGTTGCCCATTTCTTGACAGCACCCAAGCACTGGAGAATTTCTGGAGTTCTTCATGGCTATTCTATACTCAGAAAATCCTGTCAACAGCCTGAGTCTTTAATCTCCAGAGCAAATCTAGTAATGGGGATGTTTCTATACATTATAAGGAAGAATTAACTTAACTTTCATAGGATCATAGGTTAAGATATTGCTTCTACCACGATATCAATGGTATGATCATCCAGTTTGCAAATGTAACAAAGCCAATCAAACTAACATGCCATATGATTGAGTCAGGATCCAAAAGAATGTTGACAGGCTAAATCATTAAGTTGAATCTAATACTATGAATTTTAAGAAGAAAAAATGTTGTCTTATACTTGGGTATGAAAATCAGTTTCATGAGTATAAGATGAGAGTTCTCATTAGACAACAGTAGGTCTTAAAAGATCTGGGGATCTTGGTGAACCCCAAGCTCAATATGAGCTAGGTGTGTAATGTGGCAGGCAAAAGAATTAGCACAAACTAAGATTGCATTATTAGGGGTATGGTTTTCAGGAAAAAAAAGAAGTAATGATCTTACTGTATGTTGTCCTTGTCATACCTGACTTGGAGTATTCTGCTTAATTCAGGCCATCATGGTTTTAAGAAGGATATTAGCAAGCTGGAGAATTTCCAAAAGAGGTCAATCAGTAGGGTGAAGAGCCTTAATTCCATGCTATATGCATTTCATTTGAAGGAACTGCAAATGTTTTGCCAAACGAAAGGACTCAGTGGAAGATGGAGGAGGAATATATATGTTCATTGTCTTCAAGTATTTGGATGACCATCATGAGGGAGAGGGGAAGGTTTTTTTTTTTTTTCTGTTTAGTTACAAAGGATAGAGCCAAGAGAATGGGTAGAAAGTACAAAGAAGCTAGTTTAGGCTTAATGTCAGGAAAAATTTCCCAACTATAATTGGTTGTCCAAAGGTGAAATGGGCTTCTTTTAGAGGTGATAAGATCCCCTTCCTTGAAGATCTTCATGCACAAACTAAGCAACCACTTTTGGGATACATTAGAATATGGGTTCTTTTTACCTACTAGTTGAACTAAATGGCTGCCAATGTTCTTTCTGTGTTTCAGATTTTGTATTTCTATCACCAGTGCTCAGCATAGTACTTGACACATAGGAAATAATATTTATTTTCTTTCATTCGCAAGGTAAGGCTCAAATTAGATTAGTTATATGAGGTACTAAGTAAACTTTTGATCTTACATAAAAATCAAATATTCATCATAATTTTGAGTTGCTGTGGTTGAAAAAATTCAACACAAGTGTTAAACTTTGATAAAATAGTTCATAGAATGTATCTAGTCCAGTCCTCTGATAACAGATATACATCCTATCCTTTGGCCCATAACAAAAGACATTTTCACATGGTATGCCCTGTCAGAGCTAACTTTTCACTCTGCCATGAGAAGGCATTATGGAGAACTTCAGTGAGTACAAACCCTTCTATACTATCATTTTTTAACTTGGAAATTTCTTTATGAGGGAGAGAGAAAACATTGGGACTTTAGGAACATTGAGAAATTAACATTATCTTCTATATGGCAGTCAGAATCAGAATGTACAAAAGTGTCACAACAGTTACTGTCCATTACATAAGACCAAAATGTCCCCTTCTATTCCTTAGAAGAGAGGTTTGATGTAAATAATATGGTTCTTACTCATGTCCTTCCCTTGTGGTTTATTCTGATGGATAATCCCCAGCCTGTTGCAAGAACGTGATGTTTTTGACAAATACTTTCCCATTTATGATGTTTCTCTCTCTCTCTCTCTCTCTCTCTCTCTCTCTCTCTCTCTCTCTCTCTCTCTCTCTCTCACTCTCTCTCTTCCTCTCTCTTTCTCTGTGTCTCTGTCTCTGTCTCTCTCTGTCTCTGTCTCTCTCTGTCTCTCTCCCTCTCTCAACAACAAGTTCCAAGGTAATTTTATCCAACATTCAGAACTTGAGGATGAATTCATAAGTTGTGTCACTGAAATGTGAATATTCCACAAAATGTTCCTCCTTACCAGGGATCCCTTTCTGCTAGAAATCAATTTACTTCAAAATGATCATTGGTCTTGGATAGCTGCTTTGCTGACACAGTTCACAGCCCACTCACATATTAGTACAAAATTTCATGAGTTCTATGGCCAAATAGAAACAGAAAACCATCTGTTTGTCCAAACCTATGATGCAGAGTCTCTCAAAGGTGGTTAAGCGAGTCCTATAAAAAGACATACATGCCAGTTATATTCCTAAAGTACAGGTCTGATATATGCTTAATAAACTCCACTGGCTACTTCTAGGTCAAGAGTTCTTAGTCTATGGTCTATATGCCTTCCCCCGCCAAAAAAAGTCCATGGATAGATTTCAGGTGGGGTTTGTAAACAAATAGGAAAAAATGCATCTGTTTCAATATAATTGTTTTTCTTTGTAATCCTATGCATTTTATTTTATGCACTTAAAAACATTTTTTTTTTGGAGAAGGGCCAAGTTGCTTTACCACTTTGTCATGGGTCCACTACAGAAAAATGTTTAAGAAGCCTTACTCTGTGATCAAATAAAAACCTCTCTTTGGCATTTAAAGCCTGTCACAATCTGGCTCCAATCTGGCTCTAAGCTTTATTATGTATTACTCACCTTCATACATTCTATGGTCCAGACATATTTGCCCTCCTATTATTCCTCATATGCGCTATTTCACCCCAACTCCATATCTGTCTTCCTTGTTCCTGTGACTTTACCCTCTGAAATGACTAGTCACCAGAGACCAGGTCTGAGAAACTTGAGAGGACCTAAGGCATTGAGCTCCATCTCTAACCTTATTCCTTCTTCTACTCCTAACCCTGCAATTTTTCATCTTTTGCTTTGAGAATTATCATTAAATCAACACTACCATTGCCTCTGGAAAGGGTACATCAATCAACTCCCCTATTGTTTCACTCACCATCCCCGTTATTTCCCAGTACGAAACACTTCCCTGGTCACCAGCAACCTTCTACATGGGTTGTCTTCCCAGAAGAAAGTATACTCCCTAATAGCAAAGGCTGTCTGGCATTTGGATTTGCATGCTTAGTACAATGCTCAGCCCAGAGTAACTACTTAATGTATTCTTGTTGTTTGATTAATTGTTGAGCTTGTGCTTAAGACCTTTCCAGCTTCATAGAACTTACCACAATTTTAATCCTATTGGCATATGTTTGAGAACCCATCATCATCTCTACACCATAGTGTAGCATCAGGTATAACTATACTTAGATAGTATCATTTAACAATGACACTAAAAACAACCTTGCACTCACATAATACTTTACACCGGAAAAATGAACACACATTTATGTGCATAATTTGATTTTGCTGATAATATAAGTGCATGATTTCTATACCTGCTGTACTCAGCAATTTCAGTGCCAAAAAATTTAGCATGTTATAAGATTATACGATCACATGTTTAGAGTTGGAAGGGATGACAGAAACCATCAGGTCATTTTAAAGTATTTTTTTCAGATGAAGAAAATAATGTAAAAAGTTAGAAAGTATCTCTGATAGGATTTGAACCCAAGTTTTCTTGATTCCACATCCAGTGCCTTATCATATAAAATGGTCATCAGCTGTAGCATCAGTACTAGGTGACTGAATCATAGATTTTGAGCTAGAGAGCACTTGAAAGTTCATCTGTCTGACTATTCTGACCCTCACATTTTATAATAGAAGCTGAGAGAGATTAACTGATTTATCCAGGTTCACCCAAGTAGTAAGTAACTGAGCCAAACTTCACATTAAGCCTTGTCTCCAGATTCAGTGTTGTTCCCACTATACCTGAGTAGAATTACTTCTACTCTTTAAAAAAAGCCAACTAATCAAAACCAGTATAATACTTACTTTGAACAAGCTCCCAAAACATCATTGCCATCAACAATGGATCAAGCAAAGAATATTGCATATAGAAGAAATAAATCACTTTTGCCAAAATAGAGGTATAAGCAAAAATGTGTCATGTGTATGTGTGAAAGCTCTAGGACAGTAATGCTAGGGAACGGTTATAAGTTAAAATAGGTGATGGCCAGTAGACTGCTAGAAAGAAGTGGGTTGGTTGGTTATTATCTTTCTCTCTTGAAGAGGAACAAAATGACATCACTCTGTTAGATTCAAGTTATAGTGTATCCAACTGTGGCCAATCAGACTAATATGAGCACAGAATATTCTACCACAAATTGGGCACAAATAATCTGTGTGGACATATGGCATGGATTCTCTAAATTTGCATATCACACATTTCTTTTGAGCTACTTCAATTCTGTATTGCTTACAGAGCACAGCCCCTTTCTTTGATGCAGGTCCACCATGCTAGCCCATCCTTTACCAATGTCTCTAATGTCTCTGTAAAAGAAATAGATTGTTCTGTGACAATCACAGCTGGTTCTCTCTCTTAGTCATTGCTAGTAAGATTATTGCCACATTCTTTTTTAATAGGCTGATCCTTTACCTAGAAGATAGTCATCTACCTGAGAGCTAGTGTGGCTTCAGAAAGGGTTAAAGAATAATCAATATGGTGTTTTCTGCCTGACCACTCCAGGAGAAATGCCAGGAGCAGAACAGAGATCTGTATACAACATTCATCAATCTGACCAACGCCTTTGATATTATCAGTTGTGAGGACTTATGGAAAATTATGTCAAAATTTGGTTGCCTAGAGAAGCTCATCAGTGTTGTACATCAATTTAGAAAGAAGTAGAATAGCTATTGGAGATAAAGAATACTCTTGTGAGTTATTCAGGTACTATTGAGTTCCAAAACGATTTTGCTTCTCTCAAGGGTTAAAGACGAGCGGACTCCATAAACCTTCTACCAGTAGACGTAAACATGCATGGTTTAGCTGACAAGGGCTAAGAGCTAAGAAGGACAACAGTATGCATAAACCTGGAATAAGAGAAGGCTGTGAAAGAATGGCAGGGATTCACTTCCAGAGGTACTCGGATTCAAAACTTTTCCATAAGACGACAGGACCAAGAGGTAATATACAGCAGTGACTTGAGTCCGGAGGACAGGAACTGACTGGCATAGAATAAAGACAGCAAGCCAAGCTGACCATGACAGCATCTCATTCAACTGACACACCTCTGTCTCCGGTCCTGGTTAAACTTTAATGAGGAGCCCCTGGTTCCCTGGAGACCTGAAGTCTAGCTTAGGAAAACATGTCACTTGACATCCATGTACTTCCATTTCTCCATCTTCAAGATAAAAGTCATGATGCCTCATGGGAACAGTTCATAGGATATTTGCAAAATGGCTTGAGACTCTCTGATGAAAGTAAAATAAAACAGAAGTGGTATGACTTAACTTCCTTGCAACTTCCTGTAACCTTCATTGTTTCTTAAAAATCAGCTATCTGGGGTTGACCTTGCTTAGCTTGCAATATGGCATTAGTTCAGTCCTCCTATTAATAATTTACTCATTTCTCATTTACATTCTGTTATGTTTATTTTCTTAAGGAAGCAAAAGTATTGATTTTAATTCCCACACTATGAAGCAAATTATTTCTGACCTCTGTATTTACAGAAAATATGCACTTAGGTTGAAATTCTTATTGAATGATAAAATAAAGGATTTAACCCACCATTGAATCATGACTAATAAGAAGATGATTTCCCACCTTCATTCTAAATGCCTACATTTCCATTTCCTAAAATGGAAAATTGATCTAAAGGAAAACTAATTTATTTTAGTGGGATGATCTCGGTATTGGGATATGATTCTGGGGGAAAATAGAATTTGTTTTAAGGAGAACCCTGTGGATTCTTGGTTTAATTGTGACTTTAAAAGGAATGAAGAATCAGTGCTGTATTTTTCAAGTCTTATAAAGGGACCATGAAGTTCTAATGTAATATGATGCTATGACAAACTAAAATGAGCAAGCCTCTCGGAGAGCAATTTTTTTCTTGCATAGCAGAGGGGAGTTTTTCTTGTAAGCCTCCATCTGTAAGTTTCTGTACAGTGACACCTATGAAATGAAATATGCAAAATATTTCCACTGGATTACTTCTGCTGGAAAGATTAACTAGTGGGAATAGATACAAAGGGATAATATTGATGGAAATGATTATTATGACATATTTCTGTAATGAGATTTTTTGCCAAAATTACAATATTCTGTTATCCAGTAGTATCCTGAAGAAACATCTTAGAGCTGATTTTAACTTTTATCTCCTCAAGCATTATCCTTCATGTGTTTTTCGATGTTTTATTCTTTACTATTTTCATACAAAGACTGAGATTTTAAATTACATGAATTTTGACACTTTCTAATGTGTTTTACTTTCCTGTAGCTGGAGACATAAGTCTTGAAAAAGTGGGAGAAAAGTATCAAGTCCTTTTTTTTTGCCTATATCCCCATCAAAACCATGGATAAATAATTCATTAGTTATAAAGGGGGTCACTTGATGGAGATTTATAACTCTCTGTAACCTGTTAGACATTATTGTTGCAGATGAAATAACCATCATTGCCTATTTACTAACACATTGATTATTCATATCTTTCTCCAATATTTTATTAATTAAAGAAGTATTTCTTAAGCACCTACAGTGCTAAGCACTACTAGTCCTTAGATATAAATACAAAAGTAAGACTATCCCTTGCCTTCAAATATCTTGCATTCTACTTGAGAAATCTCTGTGTGTTAGTCCTTCATTGGCGAAGAAGACCACGCCATCAGAGAAGTAATGACATGACTTACACGTGACTTTGTTTGGAATGAAGAAGGGTTGTGCAGGTCACCAGCATCACTTCTCTTGCAGAGCCATATGAATCCAGCAAGCAGATATTCATCAGGATGAGTGGAGATGACCCAGGATGAGTCAACTGGGGTTAAGTGACTTGCCCAATGTCACACAGGTAGTGAGTGTCAAGTATCTAAGGTGAGATTTGAACTCAGGTCCTCCTGACTCCTGTACTGGTACTCTATCCACTGCACCACCTAGCTGCCCCCACTTGAGAAATGCAACCATTTTGGAGAAGTAAATATAGGATATGTACAATCATTTTAAAAATAGTCTTCGTTCTTAGAGACTATACCAAACAATTTAGCTTTTTTGTACTATTTCATGCTCCAATTTCTTATTTTGTGAACCTATTATTAGCTCCCTGAGAGCATGTGGTAACATACGTCTTTTTGTTGGTCCACAGAGCCAACTTAATAATAGCTTAAATCTATATAAATGCTTTAAGACATACAGTCCTAAACCACTCTAGTAGTCCAATAAAAATTTATTGAGTGGCATTATTTATCAGAAAACTAAAAATTAGATTTCACCTTCAATACATACATCAGCATTGATTACCCATGTGTCCTGGGTTTGAGAGGCTAATTTCAGAAGTTAGAGAAGTGATTAGTTTTTCCTGTTCATTCTAAAAACAATTAGGAGGGGGGAGGAGCCAAGATGGCTGAGTAGAAAGATTCTAGCTCCAAACCCACAGACCATAAATTACCTGTAAAGAGGAACTCCCAACAAATTTTGGAGCAGTGGAAGCTGCACAACAATGGAGTGGAGGAGATTTCTGTTCCAGGGAGCCCTGAAAAACTGACACCAAAGGTCCATCATGCACCAGACCTGGAGCAGAGCCCAGCCCTGCCTTGGCCACGGGGCACTGAGAGGAGCAGATCGGAGCAGGCTTCCAGGACAGAATCTCCAGCAGCCCTGCAGGTCCCTCAACCCACAGGCACTACAGGTCAGTGAGAGAGACTTCTGGGCTGGCTGAGAGGGAAGCAGGGTGTCTCCATAACTCAGGCCCCCTCGGGAGGCAGCAGCAGAGGCAGCAGAGGACAGGGGCTTCAAAAGTAGGCAGGAGCTGGGATTCATTTTTGAAGATCTCCACATAAACCCCCTGAGGGAACTGAGCTCCTTGTGGTGGCCCTGCCCCGACCTGAGAACCTGAACTTAATCTCACACTGAATAGCAGCCCTGCCCCCACTGAAAGCCCTGAGACTGGGAAGCAGCATTTGAATCTCAGACCCCAAGCACTAGCTGGGTGGATCTGGAGGTGAGGTGGGGGTGGAGAGGAATCTCAAAAGTCAAGTAACTGGCTGGGAAAATGCTCAGAAAAGGGAAAAAAATAAGACCATAGAAGGTTACTTTCTTGGTGAACAGATGTTTCCTCCTTTCCTTTCTGATGAGGAAGAACAATGCTTACCATCAGGGAAAGACATAGAAGTCAAGGCTTCCGTATCCCAAACATCTGAAACAGATATCCAATGGGCTTAGGCCATGGAAGAGCTCAAAAAGAATTTTGAAAATCAAGTTAGACAGGTGGAGGAAAAACTGGGAAGAGAAATGAGAGAGATGCAAGAAAAGCATGAAAAACGGGTCAATACCTTGCTAAAGGAGACCCAAAAAAATGTTGAAGAAAATAACACCTTGAAAAATAGGCTAACAATTGGCAAAAGAGGTTCAAAAAGTCAATGAGGAGAAGAATGCTTGCAAAAGCAGAATGAGCCAAATGGAAAAAGAGATTCAAAAGCTCACTGAAGAAAATAGTTCTCTCAAAATTAGAATGGAACAAATGGAGGCTAATGACTTGATGAGAAACCAAGAAATCATAAAACAAAACCAAAAGAATGAAAAAATGGAAGAGAATGTGAAATATCTCATTGGAAAAAACAACTGACCTGGAAAATAGATCCAGGAGAGACAATTTAAAAATTATGGGACTACCTGAAAGTCATGATCAAAAAAAAGAGCCTAGACATCATCTTTCATGAAATTATCAAGGAAAACTTCCCTGAGACTCTACAACCAGAGGGCAAAATAAATATTCAAGGAATCCATCGATCACCGCCTGAAAGAGATCCAAAAAGAGAAATTCCTAGGAACATTGTGGCCAAATTCCAGAATTCCCAGGTCAAGGAGAAAATATTGCAAGCAGCTAGAAAGAAACAATTCCAGTATTGTGGAAATACAGTCAGGATAACACAAGACCTAGCAGCTTCTACACTAAGGGATCGAAGGGCCTAGAATATGATATTCCAGAAGTCAAAGGAACTAGGACCAAAACCAAGAATCACCTACCCAGGAAAACCAAGTATAATACTTCAGGGGAAAAAATGGCCTTTCAATGAAATAGAGGACTTTCAAGCATTCTTGATGAAAAGACCAAAGCTGAAAAGAAAATTTGACTTTCAAACACAAGAATGAGAAGAAGCATGAAAAAGTAAACAGCAAAGAGAAGTCAGAAGGGACTTACCAAAGGTGAACTGTTTACATTCCTACATGGAAAGACAATATTTGTAACTCTTAAAACTTTTCAGTATCTGGGTAGTTGGTGGGACTACACACACACATACACACATGCACACACACAGAGACAGAGAGCACAGGATGAATTGAATAGGATGGGATCATATCTTAAAAAAATGAAGGTAAACGGTAAGAGAGAAATGTATTTGGAGGAGAGAGGGTGAAATGGAATGGGGCAAATTATCTCTCATAGAAGAAGCAGGCAGGAGACTTTTTTAGTGGAGGGAAAAAGAGGAGAGCTGAGAGAAAAACATGAAGTTTACTCTCGTCACATTCGACTAAAGGAAGGAATAAAATGCACACTCATTTTGGTATGAAAACCTATCTTACAATACAGGAAAGTGGGGGAGAAGGAGATAAGCCAGGTGGGAGGGATGATGGAAGGAAAGGCAATGGGAGCAATTTGAAGTCAACCCTCTTGGGGAGGGACAGGGTCAAAAGAGAGAATAGAAGCAATGGGGGGCAGGATAGGATGGAGGGAAATATAGTTAGTCTTACACAACATGACTATTATTGAAGTCATTTGCAAAACTACACAGATATGGCCTATATTGAATTGCAAGCAATTCAATATAGGCCATATCTGTGTGGTGGATAGGGAGGGATGGGGAGAAGTTGGAACTCAAAATTTTAGGAACAACTGTTGAGTATTGTTCTTGCTACTAGGAAATAAGAAATACAGGTAATGGAGACTAGAAAGTTATCTGGCCCTACAGGACAAAAGAGAAGATGGGGTCAAGGGAAGGGAGGGATGATAGAAGAGAGGGCAGATTGGTGATAGGGGAAATTAGAATGCTTGGTGTATTGGGGTAGGGGTAGGGGACAAATGGGGAAAAAATTTGGAACCCAAAATTTTGTGAAAACTAATGTAAAAAGTTAAATAAATACATTTATTTAATAAAAAAAAACAATTAGGAGCAAATACCTTCTAAATAGATAGTTATGTGACAAGTGATCCCATTGCCCCACTCAAAAGGAAAAGCAGAGTCTAATTCATGACATAAATATTCAATTTGGGTTTATTAAAGAACATACTGGGTCACCTCTAGTTGTCCTGATCTATATCTGGCCACTGGACCCAGATGGCTCTAGAGGAGAAAGTGAAGCTGGTGACTTTGCACAGTCCTCCCTCACCATAATCCAATTCACTTGCATGTCTTGGCATCATCTTCCTGATGTCATGGTCTTCTTTGAGAATGAAAGACACATCACAAAATTACAACCACACATTAAAGAACATAGCATGGTTGGTCAAGTCTCAATGTGACATAGAAGCATATAAGAATATGAACGCCTCCTAGGCCTATGATGGATCTCCCTATCTTACCAGCTCCCATGTCTATAGAAGGAAGGTAGCAATGCACTTTTACTAAGCAGTACATCTTCAAGAAAGTAAAACTTCAGTGGAATTCAACTTGAAACTTGCCCCCTGTATTTACGTAGCAAAAAAACCCAAAACCTCACGTAAGGTATGTTATCAGGAAAACCTTGTCTTTGATCTGATTTTGAAGATTTAGGGAATAATGATCCATCAGATTATCTTGCCTAAATTCATGAACTGTCTGGAAATTCATGTTTGATATTTTGGGTAAGCTAGGTTTCACAGTGGATAAACTCCACTCTTTAAGTCAAGAAGACTGAATTCAAATTGTCTGCAATTTATTAGCTATTTGACCCTGGGCAAGTCATTTAATTTCTGTTTTCCTCAATTTCCTCAAGTGTGAAATGGGAATGTTAATAGCACCTACCTCCCAGGGTTGTTGTAAGGATCAAGTGAGATAATATTTGTAAAACGCTTAGCACAATACTTGGAATATGCTTGGTGCTTAATTAATGTTTGTTTCCTTCCTTCACTTCTAGGAAGTTTAGCTATGGCATATAATCAACCCTCTCAGTAGCATAGAAAGAAGTAGCTATTATATAGATAGTTCTACAGTAAAGAATTTCTGAAAATTAACCTAAGAATGACAATTTGCAAACCTTGAGGGAAAGCTCTGTTTTGGGGTGGGTGACCTGATTCACTCAGATAACACTGACCTTGCAAAAGGCTACAGTTATGGGGAGAGGTAGGAGAAAAGGAAATTGTGAAGGCTAAGCTGTAAGGCTTCTTGTAAACATTTCAAACAGGTTGATAACTGTGAAAGAAAATTGCTAATCCAACATGTACGAAACAAGAATGCTTCATCTTGTTAGAAAGGAAATCTTCCCAAATAAAGGCTGCTTTGTTTTTTCATTATATAATAAGCAATAAATGAATTCAATGCCATGCAGCTGTTTAGGCTGTCACTTAACTGTGAACATAAATCAATAATCATTGATACCTTGAATAGTGAGATGGCCTGTAGCCATGACACAAAACACTGGTCAAGAAAAATACCACCTGTCATACCATTTCTCACCTATTATCTTAAGAGCCCACAACAATACCACAAGGAACCACAGTGAAAGGGAACCCAGCTTTTTACCCTCTCCACAATCTCTACTTGGAAAAAGAATTTGATTGCAGGAGTATAGCTAAAACCATTAAATATGTGTTTCTTCATTTCCTTTAGTTTCTTCATTTGAGGTCCACATAGGGAAAGTATATTAAAGGGAAATTGGCCTTCTAGGCTGATATCTAGGTGTGTCCTGACACTGGTTCTCTGGCCCCAATCACTACTACTATAAAGAGCTTTATTTGAACCATGGTCTGAGAACTGTGATGCCTCAACAACTGTAAAGCAAAAATCAAATTCCAGCAAACAAGATAGCACCAGAAGTTGTCAATTTCTTGGCATCATTGTCTAATGTGTGATTTCACAGTTAAGGGTCCTCTTCCAGTTGGTCATTAATACAGTCTTTGTGAGGTCTAATTAGTTTCCTTATTCAAGTCTGAGCAATTTGTACCATATGGCATACAAATACCCATAACCTTGACAAATTAAATTTTCAGAGACAGGGCATTGACCAAAATAGCTTTAAATATTATGATAGTTATTCTTTTGAAAAATTTTATTTCATGGCTGTGAATGGGGGAAAAAATCAATACATAGTTAAAATAAATAGTGTCATTAATACACAGGCCTAACAAATTATGTTTTTTTCCTACTCCAACTCTTGACAAGAAGATAGCCCTTTTGCATTATCAATGTTAATTTTTTTTTTACTTCCTAGAGGTGAAACCATACAAAGAATTATGTCATAATCAATCAAGTAAGATAAGAAAAATATATTAAGTCTGGGCTATGAAGGAAAATCTTTTATGTGCTTATGATCCACCTCCATTTAGACTTACTGATATATAATAGATATCAAGTACTTCTAAATGGTTGCCTGGTGTTAATAATTACATTTGGGGGCTACACTTTATCAAATTGATGCTCTACATAAGAATTTTACTACCCAAAAGACAGTATTATAACTGACACTTCTCTTCCAAGCAAAGGCATTTTAGGCAAAATAGACCACGATGAAAGTTTCAGCTCTTCCTGAAATTATGTTGAGGACATTTGGGGGGAGGAGGTGGGGAAGTGTTTTACATATAATTAGAATTTTAATCATCAGTCCTTCATAGGGAGAATGAAAAAAAGTTGGTGTCTCCTAGGATATGAAGAGTTATACTTCTTTGGGGTCTTTTTAATATCTTATTCCTTTTCCATCTGTGTGTTTACAGTAGCATCCAGCCTGTGATGCAGGGTCAGGGTAGACATACAATCCTTTTTCTCCGCTGCTCTACATTGCATTCACACCACATGCCTCAGATTTTGTATAATTAAACTTGCTACTTTTGACACTCAAGCAGAAACCATTCAAAAAGTAATGGTAACTGTTGGGTGGATGGAAAAGGTCTATTTGTCACCATTCATTATGTCAATTCAGCCATGATAAATTAACATGAAGGGAGCATTCGCCATATTTTTTACTCTGACTCCACTTTAGCTGTACGGTGAGCATGTTGAAAGGCTGTACTCTTTAGGGAAATGGTGTGCATAATGTGGGAATACTTAAAAGCACTTTGCAGTCTGGAGCCAGAATGGCAATGATCTGACTCATCTCGATGTCAAGTTTGTTTGGCATTTGGCTAATATGTAATTTTGTTTTGACATGAATCAGTGCAAAGTTACACCTGTTAAACTAAATATTTGGACTGTACATGAAAACATTTTTTTCTGTCTGAAACACGATCTTAAAGACTTTTTTGAAAGTGTTTTGATTAAACACAAAATGAATTTTAGATGCTGACATCAAATATTTCCAATTATTCTTCATTGATGAGATTGACTGTGCTGATGCATTCATATTTTGCCTACTGTATAATCAAAACCATTCCAATGTGGACAAGTTCATATAGAATAAAGTGCAGTAGAAAGTTAGCATTTATTTGCCAAATTCAATCAGTTTAGAGAATTTGAGAAAATTCTGACCCAAATATTCTAAAATTTATCGACGATCTATTTCCTAACCTAAATTATTCAAATTGCCTCAAATATCTATGTTATCCATGCATGTTATCTGTCATTTTTTTGTCAAGTTAAGCTAACATTGACTGGGAAAATTCAAAGACTATAATTCTAACTTGTGAATTAATACTGATAATGCTATAGGGAGTAGTTGGGCCTCTGATTACTTCTTTCCATACAAACCAGTAAGTTATTTGGTAAGAGCTTTATAAATGTAAAAATGCTCTACAAATGGAAGTTGTGGGTATTGTTATTATTACTTATGAAAAATGCTATGAATGAAAAGGTGCTGTGCTTAAAGAAAATGTTAAATGGAATGACTTTTCAGTCCAGTTAGCTCACAGTTCTAAATTCCAGACATCACACAACTTCTAAAAGAAATAATTGGGCTCAACTTCATTCCATAGTTGATAATGTTATGGGAGGGTTCTTTATCACATAGACACCACCATTTTATTCTGTTTTACTTGAGTATGGCTTATCTCACTTTGAAATGGGAATAAGATCACAGATTAGAACTAGACAGACTCTTAGGGGTCATCGAGTCTAAAACCTTCCATTTCACAGGTGAGTGACTGAGCGTGTGCAAGCAATTTGCATGCATTCACACATACAGGACTGAAGAATCAAACCTAGTCCTTCTGATTCCAAATCCAGCTCATTTTCCACAGTAACAATATTTCATCCTTTGACAGTCTGTCCCAATTATATCATTGAAGGGACATCTCCATTTTAAATTCCCTTAATGTAAATAAAACAAGAATTTATTTCATGATCAAGAGATAAATGTTTTACATTGATGGAAACTGATTAAAAGCTAACAGAACCATTTGGATAATCCTTTAATCAGGACTAGAGTGAGATATTAATAAGAAAGGGGAGGGGATCCAGTCCTAAGTCTGTATTATAAATGACAGTAACTTTAATTGTTTACAACTTTTATCTCCATAGCTCAGAGTAAGCAAATTTTAAAGTAGCTTGAAGTATTTTTTAACAGAGAAGGGGAATAAAAAAGGGGTAAAGAGAGAAAGAGAAAGAGAGAGAGAGAGAGAGAGAGAGAGAGAGAGAGAGAGAGAAAGAGAGAGAGAGAGAGGAAGGGGTACTGTAGTCACAGTTGTTTAGCAAGTTCACAACTGGTGAGAGGAGTGAGTTCAGAAAGGGTAATCATGGTGTATGAGATGAGGAAAACCTTTTTCTCCGACAGCTGCTCAATTCCCTCCTGTGGAGATGATTTTTTAAAATGTGCCCTTTTGCACTAAATTGACCTTTTCCCTGAATAGGTCAGCCAGGTGCAGAGTCACCAGATGTGGCCTTCTACAAGCTTATAAGCCTCAGGAGGTTGTTTATCTGGTTTATTAGATAGGGCTCAACATAAGTAAGAAAAAGTATGGAATCATATTTTATTTATAGACTAAGCCTATTTTACATTTTTACCCCAATAGGAAAAGTTCTGTTCAACACAAAAGTCATTTATCATAATATGATTCTGGGACTCAGTCTTCTTGGATCTTACTTTTTTTTCCTAAATAAAATGTTTAGTATTTGATGAGTACTATGGACGAGAAGCCCAAATTCACCAAAATACACATATTTGTATTAGATGCCTTATTCTTTTCTTCTTTGATATTTCCCCATATTTTCAACTGCGTTTTTCCAATATTAAAAACAAAGAAAAGAAATTTTAATCATTCAAGTGGAAACTGGAAACGGCCATCAATAAAGTTAAAAATATTTTTTTTAAATCATTGGAACATTTGATGAGCTCTAGGGTCATGCCTGGACCATCAAATACATTTGATTCCTACCCTTTCTTCAACGCTCATTCCAGGCTTCAGTTCACTGGTTAGAGGCTTTGTGCCCTTGTGCCACCTTCTTTACTTCCTACCCAGTGCTGGGCAAACTGTCCCCCCCTAGACACACACACTGAATTTACCCATCTAAATACCTCATCCTTCTCTGGGGACCCCATGTGTCCTGAAGTTAATCTGATAAACTGATCCCTGCTAATGTGCTTGAGGGTCTGCTCCTAGGTAACATATGGGCAATTGAACCTTCTGGGGATTGTGTCCCAGGCTTTATTGTCCAACCCATTAATGACTTTATTGGTGAGGATTTCAGGCTACAGTAGGCTTCTGAGTAAGATAGTCAAGGAATGGAAGATTTAACCCTACAAATTGCACTAGAATGGTGCCTATTATTATTTCTGCTTATGGCACCAATCTTTCTAAACAACATTGGAGAGTGAGATGAGAACTGATGAGAATAATGTATGCACCTGTCAGCTATTCACTATAAAGGCCAAATTGTATAAGAGTCCTTTTGTCACTCAGCACAAGAATCCCCACTAGATGAAGCTAATCCTAGGAATGTGTTACATTTCAAGGAATGTGGACTCTGAAGGGCACTTTCATTTGGAGGAACCGAAAATTGTACATACTACATTGAAAAATTACTAACGCTGAGCCACCTCTCAGGTGAAACATAATAGCTATTTAATTGCACAGCGAATCATTAAGTGACATAGTGGATGGCAGGTAGAGCAGAAAAAAATAGGCTCATTAAAAACACAACTAATGACCTAAGTTAGGACTTGGTTCATTTGCTACCATGTGGGAAAAACAGACATACTAGTTCTAATAAACTCAGAAAAAGAACTTATATTCAAAGCTTCTCTCCCTCCCAGCAACCAATTTTTTTTTACCTTTAGCAAAGCAATCTTTTCTACAAATTATCAGCTGTGTGTCCTTGAGAAAGTTATTTAAACTCTCTATACCTTGGTTTCTTCACCTTAGACTATATGATCTTTAAGGTCCTTTGCAGTTTTAAATCCTATTAGAACTTCATATACCATTTAGTCATGGTTTAATAGAAAGGTTTAACAATTCAGTATATCTTAGAATTCTGCTGGCAGACTTATGTCTAAATATAGGAAGAAGTCATTACAAGTATACAACTTCTTAAGAAGACCTAGGACAAATCATAAATTGACTGATTTCTCATTGCCTAGTAGAAGAGTACATAGCCCTGAGTTGGCAATCAGTGAGTAGAGGAAGAATAAAGCAGCCCCAAATCAATTTTGTATCCTTCTGCAAGAGTGGCAGCTCATGGATCGGGCATGTAACCCATTTGGACGATAGTAAAACTTTCTATTCCATACCACATGAATTTTTATAGTTGGAAAAGAATTTTTTTCCCTGTTCCTTAGAATGTTCTTATCTCACTATAACCTCTACCCTTTTAAATTATTGTAAACCAAATATTTCATTTATACAGGGCTGATGTTTTCATTCCCTAACTCATTCTCATAGTCTTATGTTCAATGTCCTGAAAAATGTTTCCAGAATGTTTATAGACACTTCCCTCTGGTTGCTGCACCACAGGAGGATATATGTACATTATATCCTGTAAGGCCCAGAGAACCGATAGTAGTGGTACCCCTCCATCCTTCTACTCCTGTTTTTAATCCAACTTCCTTAGCCATCATGCCAGGAAGCAACCTCCATCAGAAATGATTCCTGGAAACTACTTCTATAGATGCTGCAGACACAGATACTAAAGACCCCCCAAAAAAAGAAAGTCCTTACTACTGAAGTCCTTGGATTGTCAAGTAGTTCAGTATCAGAAACTGGTATGATTTTTATCCATGGAAATGATACAAAAAAGTCATGACAACCTTCTTTGCTGCTACCTCCTAAGGACAATGAGATTTTTTCATCTGACTTACAGCTGAAAACATTTATATGTATTATCTTCCCCCACTAGCCTATGAGCTCCTTGTGAGGAAGAACTCTTTATTTTTTTGTTTCTGCACCCAATATTTAGTTCAGGTTTTTTTGCACATAGTAAGCATTTGATAAAAGCTTTTTCATTCATTCATTCATTTGTTAACTCATTCTTGAAGTGATCTCATCTTCAGTGAGTTTTATAAACCATGCGATATGTAGCCCAGAACTCCAGCTGTGGGGTCACATGGATGGCATCCAATCCTAGCGAGCTTCCCACAAATCATCTTTTGACTCATATTCTAATCCTAGGTTTCCCTAGGAACCTGTTAATATGACTCATTTAATGCGTTCACCCTCCCCCCGCCAAGGAGTTTCTTAGGAATGAACATAAGAGCATAACTTGTGTATGTGTTAGAGTAGATGTCACTAAAAAAAAACAAAAACTCATCTCTTTAGGAAAGCACTAAAGGTGATAATACACATTGGCTATAGGACAAGCTTTATTTTATCCTTCAAGGGAAAGAAGTAAAAAGAAAATACATAGTACTCAGAAGAAGACAAAGGTAGTCAAGAATCATTCTACTTCCCTCTCTACTGATGCGTCCCCATTCCAGTGAGACATATATAGCCTAAAGTTTCTCTGTGGTTGATACTTCTCTGTCAGAGAAATTCACTTGTGGTTGATAAGATAACCATCCTCATCCTTCGGTGAACTCTCTCCCCTGATGACCCATACCATCTTCAAAAACTATAGTGCTAAACTTGAAGTCTTGGACTTAGAAGAAAAAAAATTACTCTTAGGATTGATCAAACCCCTTTCCAGTGGGACCTATACGGTGCACCTGATTTACAATAATGGCAGAAGGCAAAGTCTCTACCTGCTCTTCAACATGTTGGCACTGCTTCTTTGCTGATTCTTGAGTTCTGAAGTCACATGGTTAGTCCTGGCCTTTCCAGGAGTCTGAATCTAGGGATTTATAAGTATCCCATAAAGTCCCCAACTTTTATCCCTCACCTAGGGCTATGTGGTCCTCCTCCTGGGAGCTACTTGGATTCCCTGACATTGTGTCTTCATAGATAAAACTCTAGGACTCTTTCATCTACTGAATTTACATACTGGAGACTCCTGTGACTGAGAGTTCTACTACTGCCTCTCTACAGATGCTACCTCTGAGGTATTGGGTGTGTAGGATTCATCACCAACACCACCCTACCAGAGATTCCATCCTCTTCTCTGGGAGTGTTTTCTCAGCCAAGCTCCAAGCTGGTTCTTTAATATTCCTGGCAGAAGTGATGCTGAAGTCCAAGGGCACCACCACTCATAACAAGGATTTGATAGAATTGTTTTTAAAACCTAGGACTGAACAATTATTCTCAACGCAGTATTTTCAAAATGTCCACAAATTTCATATGGAAATGTTTTTAATGACAGAACAAAGGTGAAATCCTTAACTTTATCAAACTGACTGAGATATTCATTTATACACCCTCTAGACATCACCAATTATCTCAGTGTAGATTTCTGTGCTCTGTATAAGAACATGTCTTCATTTCATTCCTGGTCAGATACTACAATCATATCTGATGAAATTGGATTCTCAAACACAGTAAATACTTGCCAAAATTCTTAAATATTGTACACCTAATAATTTTTTTCTGATTCAGGAGGAAAGAGAGCCACTATCAACTTTATTTTTCTAATAAAACTATGTCTTAGTAGATGATGGAGTTCTTTGGTGCTATACTAAATGTTGGGGCAGCAGGGTGGAGCAATGGATAGTGCATTGGTCCTGGAAACAGGAAGAACTAAAAAGAAATGAGAAGTATGGGAAAAAAATTGGAAAAGGAATTAATAGTTTGGCACAAAAGATACAGGAACCTTGCCCAAGCTACTTACTCCCTGATGGATGGATAAACAAGAAGTCAGTGATTCCATGAAAACAAAAAAATGTTAAAATAAAGTGAAAAGACAGGAAAAAGAAGAAAAACTGGAGAATCTTATAGCAAAAACAAATCATCTAAAAACAGATCAAGGAGAAAAAATTAAGGACCATTAGAAAACCAAAAGCCTGGCTATAAATGTTCTCCTATGATTCCTAGGGAACTTGATCTCAAGTCATTGTCAGATGCTGTTACATTTAGATGCTACCAGATGCTGCTCCAATAGGTGCTGATTCAATATTTGCTCTACTTCCCTCTTTCTTCAATTTGATTATCAACTGACATAATGGCCTAGGGTACAGTTGTAGAATTTTTGAAAGAACCAGAGCCCACACCCTTGGATCAGTGGTTATCTCTGTTCATCTCATGTACTGGATCGTTGCTCTGCAGAACGCTAGCCAACTCAACCTTTGGCTTCATGATCTTGATAATAATCACATGACCATGATCAATAATGACTTCTCCTTCCTTTAAGTCACTTACCCACAATCACTGACAAAAGCAATTTCAATATTTGCCATTCCCCAAAGATTCCTAGCCTTTTCATATGCAAATGATAAGGTATCAATGCTCTAGGCCCTTTACAAAAATGAGAACAAGACTCTTAACTCTTAGGAAAGTACTAAAGCCAATAATACACATTGGCTATAGAACAAGCTTTATTTTACCCTTCAAGGGAAAAAAGTAAAAAGAAAACACACATTACTCAGAGGAATACAAAAATCATTCTACTTCCCTCTCTAGTGATGCATCCCCATTCTAGGGAGACATCTATAGTCCTTCATACTTATAATGTCGTAATGTTTCTCTATGGTTGAGACTTCTCTGTAAGAGAAATGCTCTTGTGGTTAATAAGACGATCATTCTGTTCCTTCAGTGAACTCTCTCCCCTAATGACCATCCTCCAAAACTATGATGCTAAACTTAAAGCGTTGGACTTAGAAGAAAGCCTATAACAACAACAAAAAAAGAGCCTAGACATTATATTTCAAGATAGAAATAGAAACAATTCCCTGGTCACCTCTTTAAAAAACAACAACAACCGCAACAAAAAAAAAAGAAAGAAAACTCCCAGGACATCAAAGTCCAAAGCATTCAAGAGCAAAGAAAAATACTTCAAGCAACCAGAAAGAATGAACCCACATACTAACGAGCCATAGTCAGGATTACACGTATTTAACAGCTATCTATCAGGGAGAGGAGAGTTTAGAATATATTTCATAAGGCAAAAGTCAAGAATAATTTACCCAGAAACACTGAGTATAAACCCATATGGGGAAAGCGGATTTTTAATGAAATAGAGAAATTCTAAGCATTTCCTGATGAAAAGACTGGATCTATGTAGCACTTTGAAGTTCATGCATAGGAATGAAGAGAAAAAGCTAACACAAATAAACAATGAGAAAAGACTAAAGAAGGATAAACCGATGATCTTCTAACATGGAGAGGTAATACATGTGTTCACTCTGAACATATCATCATCTGGGATAATTGAGGGAGGCTAATTAGATAGAAGATCTGGAAGTGATTTTATTATGTTTTCATAATCTTAAAGTAAGTATGGAAATGGACAGAGAGTAGTACATTAGAGAGCAGTAAGGAAAAGAAGATTAGAAAAAATTATCTTACACACTTGGGGTACACAAGTAGATATATACAAACAAGGAAGAAGGGGTATGGGGAGCAACTAACACTTGAACCTTATTTTCTTCAGAATTGGCCAAAAGAGGAAAGAATACATACATTCAGTTGGGTACAAAAATACATTTCATTCAACAGGGAAATAGGAGGGAAAAGACAAAAGAGAGGAGAAAGTGGATTCTTTGATGAGTTCAAGTCGCCTAGTCCAGATATGTTAAATTTGCAAGTGACTGGAAGAAGAAATGAATGAGATACTTATTGAAGCACAATCAGAGATTTGAAAATTCATGGGAAAAAAGTGGAATGCCACAGAATTGAAAAAGGACAGTCTTATTGCACCCACCCACCCCAGAGAAAAGGAAGAAAATTAAATTTTCTATAGGCCAGTGAGATTGACTTCAATTCCTAGTAATATTCCAGAGTATAGCTTTGGAAGCATATGTGAGGAAGGGCAATTCATGACTTTAATAGGGCTACAAATATCCTCCTATGATTCCTAGGGAACTTGGTCTCAAGTATTTGTCAGGTGCTGTTACATTTAGATGCTACCAGAACCTGTTCCAATTGCTGCTGATTCAATATTTGCTCTAATTCCCACCATCTTCAGTTTGAGTATCAACTAACATAATGGCTTAGGGTACAGTTGTAGATTTTTGAAAGAACCAGAGCCCACACCTTAGGAACAATGGTTGTCTCTGCTCATCTCATGTACTGGGTCCTTGCTCTGGAGAACTCTAGTCAACTCAACTTTTGGCTTCAAGATCTCGATAATGATCACGTGGCCATGATCAACAGTGTCTTCTCCTTTTCCTTTAAGTACCCTGTTTCCCACTTACCCACAATCACTGAGAAAGGCAATTTCAATGTTTACCAATCCTCAAAGATTCCTAGCCTTTTCATATGCAAATGGCATAAGGAATCAATGTTCTAAGCCCTTTACAAAAATGAGAACAAGAAATTCAAGGTGACTAGCTAAGCTCTGAATTTTATTCAAGAGAATAATCATGATCCATTATTATCAAACTCCTTGACCTGGCATTCAAAGCCATCCAAAATATGGCTACTCCTTCACCCTTAGAGCTTTATCTCTCAGATTACTTTCCAGAATAATTAGACTGCTCTACGTGCTCCCAATATGCCCTGTGCTTTCCTGTTTCTATACTATGCTTTGTTCCTGTTATTCTGATTTCTTGACTTTCACAGTCCTTATCCTTCTTCATGTTTATGTAGCCTTTGACAATTTTGGACATCGTCTTACCTACGTACACCTCCAACCTCAGCTTTTTGACTCTACTTTCTTCTAGGTCTCCTCAGACCTCTGGGGACTATTCCTTCCAAGTATCCTTTTTCATATTATTATGGATGCATTACCAATTACTATGCATGTCCAAAGTATGTCTATCATGGGCCCACTTCACTTTTTCTTTTACACTCATTTCATTCATTAGCTCTCATGTATTCAACAATGATTTCTATGTGTTGTTGTTCAGTTGTTTTAGTTGTGTCCATCTCTTCATGATCCCTTTTGGTGGTTTTCTTGGCAGAGATACCATAGTGGTTTGCCATTTCCTTCTGTAGCTTATTTTACAGATGAGAAGATTGAGGCAAACAGCGTTAAGCAACTCACCCAGGGTCACACAGTTAGTAAAGTATCTGAGGACTCCAGGCCCAGCACTCTATCCATTGTGCCACCTAGATGCCCTTATGATGTTTATGTAGATGACTCCAAAACTGCTAATCAAATGCTTATTTGGCCACTTTCAGGGTGGTCAGGGTACCCCAGAGGGTCAGGGTATCTTTTCAAGCTTTTTGGTCAAGCATTCATTCTGGTATATTTTCTCCAATATCAACTGCCAACAATGAGTAGCCTAATTTAATTAACTGGTAAATATCGAACAGCTTTTACAAAGGGATATGTATTCAGAAGATATTGTAAGAAGGATAAATATTTCCCCATAGCATTTAGAGGCACCCTGTCCCCTAGACCATCTCAGTCTTTGGGGAGCCTGAGCTTCAAATGAAAGCTGTATATGCTACTGTTACCAAGTTCACTTTCAAATATAATGTAACAGTCAGATAAGTCAGTATCCTCACTGCCTCAGCTACAGCTGAGCTTGGATCCTACTCCTTAGGGCTACCTTGACTTAAAACAAACTCTGACTGTGACTTTCAGCACTGGAACTATGGTGATTTTCTCTCCCAAATTTAGAAGCTAACAAGGACAAAGTCATGTGCAATACTCCACCTAAAAGGGAGTGGGGAGATAACACACATGTTAAAGAGGCAAAAAACAGAGGCCCATACACATGGCCATTCATGGACTTAGATGGGTAGACCAAGACTTAAGGCTTCTCTTACCCACCTAAAGGCATACAGGAAATATGTTTTCCCTCAATCACAGCCAAGCAGGAAACAATTCTAAAAACAAAACAAGTAAACAACAAACTATTGGTCAGTGTCTTTTGAATGCATTCTCAGATCGTGTTCAGGCTTCCCTTCTTAACATGATAAGCATACCAGAAGCAATGGGAATTGATTCAATCAAGTATGATATGAATGCTCATAAAAGCTGAGATTAGCCAGATTCCACACACACCCCTTAGGTATATACTCACATAAGTATGTATTGTCTCTCTCATTAGAATATAAAATTCCTTAAGAATACAGACTATCACTCTTTCTTTTTATATCTATCAGTTAGCACAGAACTTCATATATAATAAATATTAATAACTTATTAATGATTGATTGGTTTCATAATAGTACAGTAAGAAAAGGTGGTTATCTCAGAAGCCAAGGGAGGAAAATATATCCAGTGCAGTGGATTGATTGATCAAGAACTTCAAATACCACAAAGAAGTCAATTAGAATAAAGACTGAGGGGGGAAAAGGTCACTGAATTGAAAAGACAGCAAAATATCAGGAAAAAAACACAGCCAAAACTTACCTCATAACTCCTCCATACATATCTAGAAAATGTGCCAGGTCAACCTCTGCTTAGGAAATTACAGGAAAAAATCACAGTGGTCCATTTTTCCAGTCTAGGTGAGCCAAGGGAAGACAATCAGTTGACACTGGTGATGATGTGTAGGCAGGACTGGATTTGCTGAGCATTCCAATGCAGGGAGAGTCTGGGGGTGGGGATAGGGGGCAAGAAAAGGTCCCAAATCCAACACAAAGGGCACAAACTTTTTCAGGGTCCATGAAGAAGTGCCAACTGGCATCTCTGTTGCTCACTCCCCAGTTCTGGGTCACAGATTCAGGGTGAACTAAGGAGGGGTAGATGACAGAGTAAGGAGTGATCCCAGGCCCTAGACTATGTGCCACACAATGAATAAATTCAGGAGCAAGCAGCAGCTATGTAGCTCTGATCTCAGGAGTGGAGCCTCAGCAGACCTCGGGAAGGGCTAATTTCCAGCACACAATCCATTCTGAAGCCTGCAACAAAATCAATAGTATTACAATACAAGACCAAAGGGGAGCCAGTCGGTTGTCAGGGATTTCTTGCTGGTTGATAGTGGTTGATAGTGGCAGAGTTCTTTCTAATAGAACACTAAATAAGGGAAAGCCAACAGGTATTTGGCTTAGACCCAAACTCAAGGTCAGGAGCTTTCAGATCTCAGACCAAGAGGGTAGTGACAAAACTTTGCTGTAAATCAAACTATTTTAGAAAAATTAAAAGTTTTCAGGTCCCCAGCATGAACTGTCCTGAAGATCTTAGAATAAAAACACAACACTCAATACACAGCAGCAGCTGAAACCTAGTGGGCATAAGTTCTGTCCAAACATTCCCTCTAAAGGTACACAGAGCCTGGATCTAACAAAGTCCAAAGTTAGAAAATATTCTTGAACAATGAGCAAACAAAAGAAAAACTCCATCATAAAAACAAGAAGAGGGATATTCAAGACACAAGCCCAAAAGAAGGAAATCACTTCAAAATATCTGCAAAGTCTCAAGAAAAACACAAGGATACTGATAATTAGAATGGACCAAATAGAAAACAATGTCTCCATAAGACAACAAGAAACATTAAAAGCAGTCAGGAAACTCAAAAATAGAAGAAAGCATAAAGCATGTTACAGTAAATACAACTGATCTGAAAACAGATTGAGGATAAAAATGCAAGAATCACTGGACTACCTGAAAGCCATGATCAAAAGAAGAGATTAGATATCATATTTCAAAAAAGCACAAAAGTAAATTTTGAAGCTCTCTTAAAATCAAAGAGCTATTTAAAAGAAAAAAAATCTCCTGATCATCTTTTACAAGAAATCACAAAATTTAAAGAATATTATATCCAAAATTCAGAGTGTTAGGGATATATCTACCTATATATATATATGTGTGTGTGTGTGTGTGTGTGTGTACATCCATATACGTGTGTGTATATATACATGTGTGTATATATGTATATATACATATACACATCAATCGGAAAACAAAAGAAATTTAAGTGACAAGGAGCTAAAGTCGCGATCACATCTGATTTAGCAATCACCATTCAACAAACATTTATTAAGTTTCTAAACATGCTAGACCTTGTGGTTAAGCACTGTGGCAATAAAGAAAGGCAAAAGACAGTCCCTGCTCTCAAGGAGCTCATGGTCTAATGGGGGAGACGCAAACAACTATGTACAATCAAGTTTTATACAATATATATTTATAATATAAATAATCCAAAAAGGGAGAGCCGAATAATCATCAGAGAGAGGGCATTAGAATTAAGGGAGATTGGAAAAGTCTTCTTGAAAAAGATAGGATTTTAGGAAGCTGGTAAGTCACTATAAAGGAATGGAGAGCTTAGAATATGTTATTCCAAAAAACTAAGCATATAGGCTTAAAACCAAGAATAATTTACCTTACAAAACTAAGTAGAATCATTCAGGGGGAAAAATGGATCTTTAACAAAAAACGCTGTTCTTTTTCAAAGATTCCTGGTGAAAAGAACAGGGCAGCATAGAAACTCTGAAATGCAAACACAAGAGTCAAAAGAAACATACAAAAATAACCAATGGTTTAGCTTTTAATCATAGGACAATAAATAAGGATAAAGAGTTTACACTACAAAATAGGGAAATGACATATATGTTCTCTCTAAATCATGTCATCATCAGGGGTCATAAAAGGAGCCTATTTAGAATAGCCTAGGAGTCATTCTATTATGTTTTGGTTATCTTAAATGGGGAATGTAAAGAAAAAGAAAGAGGAATACATTGAAAGGAGGAGAGAAGGGAGAGGAAGTATGAGTAAATTATTTCACATACTCAAGGTGCTCTAGTAGAAATCTATTTAAATAAGAATTGGGTTATGCGGGGAGCAAGTGACATTTGAATGTAGTCTCATCTGAATTGGTCAAAGGAAGGAAGAATATAAATACATAGAGTTGGATACAGAAATACATTTTATTCAACAGAGAAACAGGAGCAAAGGGGGAAAGGAAAAAAGGAATAAGAGAGAGAATAGATTAAGGAAGGAAGTATCAAAACAAACTGTAAGGATGCACAAAATATTTATAGGAGTTCTTTTTTGCAATGATAAAGAATTGGTAACTGAGGGTTAGCCATCAACTGAGGAATGACTGAATAAGTTATGGTATATAAATGTGATGTAATACTATTGTGCCAAAAGAAATTATGGAGGAGATGGTTTTGGAGAAAGCTGGGAATACATATTAACTTACAGAGTATGAAACATGCAGAGCCAAGAGAAAAATTTATATAGTGACAACAATATTATAAAGACTAAAAAAACTCTGAGAGTTAGTAATTCTGATCAACACAAGAACCAACTATGATTTCAGAGGACTCATGAAAAAAACATGTCCCCCACCTACTGATAATAGAGAGGGACTCAGAGTACAGATTGAGATATATTCTTTGAATGTAGCCAATGTGGAAATTTATTTTGCTTAACTATAAATAATTGTTACAAGGAATTTTATTTTTCTTTCTTTCTCAGTTGGTGCAGAAAGAGAAGGGAGGGAGAGGAAGTGAACTTTTATTGATTAAGAAATTTAAAAAATATTTTTAAAATGACATTAATCATTTGAAAAACTAGTTTTATTAGTTTATTATTAGGCAGGGGTAAGATCTCAAGGATATTTAAAAAATGAATCAAAAAGAAGTGGTGGTTTTAGTTGTAGTATGGAGCTATTTCCTGAGAATTTACAATGAAGGGGAACAAAGAAAAGGGGTGATAACTATGAGTTAGAAGGGTCAATGAAGGCTTTTTCTTTAGTCCTTTTCATGCTGTATCTCCCCTGTTGCAACCAACTCTCTAGCTCTCACACTAGATTGGTCCTTATTGTTTGAATTCTCTATTAATTAGCTTGTCAGTTCCAGACTTGCTATGTTACCTAAAGCTCTCTGGCTATCTTCATTTAATTCCATAATGCATCATCCACTTTTCACCTCTAGTTCTTAAAACATTAAACAATTCCTGAAAAGTACATTCAACCAATTGCCGTATAGTTGCATCTGCTATCCCAATGACCTCCCAGAACAAATTACTCCTTCCTGGCTATCCTGCTGTTATATATGTTGTCTTTCCTTGAGGTCAAGGACTGACTTTTATAAGTGCTTTTCATTCATTCATCCATGCATTCTCTCTCTTTTTAAAATTTATTATTTATTTTTACCATTCTTTTTTTTTTAAATTTTGAATTCCAAACGCTTTCCTCCCACACCTCCCCTGTCCAATAAGAAGGCAAAAAAAATGATATCCATTATATATGTGAAGTTATGCAAAACATATTTCCATATTAACTATATTACAGAAATTTCCCTGCTGAGCAAGATAGATTTCTATACCCAACTAAGTGTGTGTTTGTGGGTGTGTGTACTCTCCCCTCTTTCATCCAATTCCTGTGAAAGTGAAATTCAAGTGTTGTCCACCACCCCCACCATTTCCCCACCACAATGAAAGCTCTTCCTGGCACACCTATTTTGTGTGAGAAAATTTTCCCCATTCTACCTTTCTCTTCCCCTTTTTCCCAGTGCTTCTCTCTTTCTTACTCCTTTACTTTTTTATATCATCCTAATATAAAGGATTTGCACTCCTCTCCTTATCTATGTGGAATCCTTCTGAGTGTTGTAACAATGATAAAATTTTTCAGTTAGTATAGCATCTTTTCATGTAGTCATGTAAATGGTTTAATTATACTGAGCACCTAAAAATGATTCTATCATGTTTACCTTTTTCTGCTTCTCTTGAGTCTCATGTTTGTCAAATTCTGTATTCAGCTCTAGTTTTTTCATCAGAAATGTTTGAAAGTCCTCTATTTCATTAAATATCCAATGTCCCCCTAAAGGCTTCTATTTAATTTTGCTGGGTAGGTTATTCTTGGTTGTGATCCTAGTTCCATTGCCCTCTAGAATATCATATTCCAAGTCTTTAATGTGAAAGTGTCTAAATCTTGTGTAATCTCAACTGTGGTGGCATAATATTTTAATTATTTCCCTCTGGATTTTTGCAATATTTTTCTCCTTGGCCTGGGGGACCTAGAATTTGACTATAATATTCCTGGGAGTTTTCACTTTGGATCTCTCTGTATTGTTAATGTATTTTATTTAATTGAAAGATCTTTCCCACCCATTAATAGGCCCATGTGACCTGTTTAAAACACAAGAAAGCCTAAGTCACATGTGATGGGAAGAGCTTCCTGAACAGGAAGGAATGGTGCAGGAAGGATGGTACAGGAAAAAGGTGGAGCTGGAGCAGAGTTGAGAAGAAATTGGTCAGACTGGTCAGAACTGGAAAGGACAGAGAGAGTAGGCAGCTGGGGCAGCAACTAGAGTGAGTGGGAGAGCTTGTTTGTGATTTTGTTTAAGGGAGCTGGTTTGTGGGAAACCTAACAGAGGGAAGTCTTGGGGATGGCCTTGTTCCCTCCAATGCTAATGTGTATTGACTTCTTGGTTACTATGATGGATTTGGCTTTCTGGTGTAGGGATGTGGCTTTCTGGTGTCTGAATAAATGTTTTTCTTCTGCCTTCTATATGAAGAGTCTGCTACATTTTGTGATTCAGAACTATACAGCATATTCATAGTTGTCCTCGGTGCTGTGAATATTGTCTTGGTGATACACTCTCTTGGTAGTTGTTTGGTGGATTCTGTCAATTTCTCTTTTACCTTATGACTCAGAAATTGGGATGGTTTTCCTTTATAATTTCTTGAAATATGATATCTAGGGTCTTTTTCATTATGTCTTTCAATAATTCTTAAATTATTTCTCCTTGATCTATTTTCCATTTCAGTTATTTTTTTCCAACAAGATAGTTCACATTTTCTTCTATATTTTCATTCTTTTAACTTTGCATGATTGTTTCTTGGTGTCTTGTGGAGTTATTAGCTTCCACTTGCCCAATTCTACTTTCCAAGTAATTTTTTTTCAGTGAATTTTTGTACCTGCATCTCCATTTAGCCTATTCTGTTTTTTAAGGAGTTATTTTCTTCAGTGAGTTTTTGTGCCTCTTTTACCCTTAATCCATTTTTAAGGTATTTTTTCTTCAATATTTTCTCTGCATCTTTTACTAAGCTGTTAATTCATTTTTAATAATTTTCTTGCATAATTCTCATTTCTTTACTTAATTTTTCTTCTACCACTCTCATCTCTTTAACTCTTCAGGAATTATTGTTGGACTTCAGTTCAATTTAGCTTTGTTCTTTTTTTGCTTGTAGCTGTTTTAACATTGTTGTCTTCTTTGGAGTTTATGTCTTTATATTATATTGTATAATATTATGTTATGTTGTATTGTGTTATATTATATTATATATCATATCATATATCATGCCTGCTTTTATGGTCAGGTTCTGTTTCTGTTGATGTTTGCTCATTTTTTCTGACCTATTTCTTGACTTTGAACTTTACGTCAAAGTTGGGCTTTGCTCACCTTGGGGTGGGGAGGCACTATCCCAAGCTTCTTCTGTGCTGCTATTTTCAGGGAGCTAGTTCTGGGAGTCTGAAAGTTTTTTGTACTTCCAAGCCGATATGATTTTGGTAAAGGTGTGATTACTTTTCTCTCTGTTTGAGCTCTGGTTTTTCCCCAAAGACCTACTCTCCTGCAGTCACAAGTGCTAATATTCCTCTTGGCCCTGGAACTTTGACCAGGTACCCTCTTCTCCTGCCGTCACAAGTGCTAGCACTTTTCTCTGTCTTGGAACTGCAATCCAGAAGTGCATATGGTCAATAACTACTAAGTAGTGCCAGATACACCCAGAGTCAGCACAAGGGTCCCTAGGAAACTCTTTTTGACTAGTTGTCAGACCCTACCCTACCCCCATCTCTGAACTTAGACCACCTAAAGCTGCTTCTACCACTGTTGCAGCTGCTTCCAAAATCTACTGCTGGTGCTGCTGCGGTGCTCCAGGTCAGCTGCCCACCCTCGCATCAAAGACCTCTCCTGCCAACCTCCTAAATTGTCTGAAGCTATTAAAAAATGTCTCACTTTGACCTTTCATTGACTCTGCCACTCCAAAATTTGATTTTAAAGTTGTTTGGAGGGGAATTTTGGAAGAGTTCAGCTGGATCTCTGCCTATACTCTGCTATCTTAGAATGACTTGGCATGGAATGCCTCCATTCTCAATAAAGTAGCGGACTAAGTCATTTTCTGCAAATGTGTTGAAGGTGGTAGAGAAGGAGTAAGTTTGAGGGCTTAATAGGAGGGAAAGAAAAGACAGCTACAGGATAGTCTTGTAGCTATGAAGAGTCACATAATGGCTATCACTTTAGTGAGTCAAGTTTATAACCTTAGTGTCCCCCCCTTGACTCCTCAATCTCCCTCACCAAATCTTGCCATTTGTACTGCCAAAATATCTCTTGTATTTAACTCCTGTCTATTCACACAGCTACCACTTTAGTTCAGACCCTAATCACCTCTTACATAAATTGCTGATACAGCCTCCTAATTGTCTCTCTGATTCATTTGTCCTCACTTGACTCTGTCTTCCATTCAGCTCCCAAAGTTATTTTTTTCTTTAAGTGCAAATCTGACAAAGCCACTCCCCTACTCAATAAACCCTCATGTCTCTCTGTTGCCTCTAGGTAAAATATAAATTCTGTTTAGCTATTAAAGCCTTTCACAACCTTGACCCCAACCTATCTTTGCATCCCCACTGTACATTACTTTCCCTCCCACACGCTGCAATCTAACCAAACTGACCTCTATATTCCTCACACAAAGCACTCAATCTCCTGTCTCTGTGTTTTTTCACCGGCCACCAACTTCCTGCTCTTGGAATGTATCGTCTTCTCTCGACTGTTAGAATCCTTTCCTTTGATCATCAGAACTCCAGTATCTAAGCATTATCTTCTACAAAATGCTTTTCCTCATTCACTTGCTAGTGCCCTCCTACTATAACTACTTTGCATTTAACTACCTTATATTTATTTGTAGTCATTCTCTTTATATTCACCATATATATGTATGTATATATGTACATATATGTATATGCTTATGTATATGTACACACGTGTTTTTTTTTAAATTTTTCCATTGGCTCTTGTGAATGAACTAAACTAATGAACCTCTAACTATTTTCTAAGTTACATTAAAAAAAAAATAAGGATTCCTTTACAAGTTAGGTCGACTAGTGATTTTTCTGTCGTATTTGTTTTTCTTTAGCATATATACTGAATATTCCTGTAATCTGATTCAGGATTTGCTCTCTTGTCCCTATTGCTTTTGTATGGAAAACAAACTCGTTAAAAATGAAACAAGTAAGGACCTCCAACATCTAAAATATCCCAATTCTGGGAACTGACGGAGACTCTTGCTCTCAGAATCGTCCTATGCCACTGATTGAAGGAATTGGGAACAAAAGACTGGATTGAGGGAAGGGCACATGAAAGGTATTTTTAAGTATTTGAAGAGCTATCATATCAAACAGGGTTTGCCTTATCCTTGTTGGCCCCTGGAGGCAGAAGTAGGAGTAAGGGACAGATGATGCAAAGAGGCATATTTAGGAATGATGTAAGGAAAGATGTCTTACCAATTAGGGCATATCCAAAAGCAGAATGAATGGCTTTAGAAGGTTCCTCTCACTGGAATTCTTCACGCAAGGCTTAGATTCGTTACGTACTTGTTGCATATGTTGTAAGGCTGATCTTTATTTATAGTTTGGATGAGGAGGCCACTTCTATTCCTTCCAATGCAGGCATTCTATGATTCTGATACTACTCCTAGGCAAGGAAAGTGGAGCAATACCTTGCACATGTTAAATACATCACTGGGCCAATGAAGCCCACAGAAAGATAATGCAGGGATGGTTAATTAAAGAAATAACGCAACTATGACCATATTGCTTTCCACCAGCTACATTTCAGGGAATTCTTTTAAACTCAGTTTGCTCAGGAAGCACAGGCTATTATCAATTCCTCACCAACTGATTCTCCTACCAAACATCAACTTGATAGTAGAGAGGATATATAAGAAACTAGGCTCACATTTCCATTTCTAATTCCCAATAATTTTCCAGGCACAAGAGGGGAAAAAAAGAACCCAATAAAAACAGTATAAATAAACATTTAAAATAAAATTTACTTGTTCAAGGAGCTGATAATTGAAGTAATGCATCTTTTTAAAATCATTGTCATGCCTTTGTGGGCTATGTTTTTCCTTAAGAAAATGAACAGCAACATTTGTTCAGAAAAAGCAAAATGTGTTCTTTCTTATTACTTTTATTGTTCAAGGCTTCTTTTACACTATAATGTAGCATTGTGTATTTGAGTTGGGGGGAAAAATTCACTTGTCTTTCAAACATAAGAATGTGATTGTATACTATTGTTGCCAACAATGAGCTAAAGAGGTTAATGGATCACATATCTGGCAAACAGCCACTCTGCCTCCTGCTCAATATATTAAACAATACACATTCTGTTGTTATGGCTGAGCTCACTATTCTGTTTGAATAGTTGGTAAATAACTTTAGATATTTAAGTTCTTCCAGAAACCCCAACAGCTTTATTTTGTCATTCACCAGTGACTATTTAATCCTAAAATCCTGGAAACTGAGAAGTTAGGGATACACTATAATTGGGTGGGGATGGGTGGGGTATGGCAAAGGATGAGTGACAGATTTGCACTGTACACTAAACAATTTAATCCTTGTACACATTACAGATCTTTCGTTTTCAAAGTATATCTAGTTTCATTCGGTGTATTACCTTGTTTTCTTGAAATTACCACTAGGGGAAAAAAGAGGGTAGGACAGGCCACACTACTACAGAAGAAGACCTGAAAGTCTTTCTAGTGCTGGTTCTAAAAAGCCTCTAACAAAACCCTAATTTAACAATCCAACTCTTCCTAATGCCAAGACCTATTCTCCTTCTCATTGTCTGACAATCCTTACATAAAAGGATAAAGCAATAAAGCGATTCTCACTCAAAGGGTTCTGTCTATATTGCAATTGTACTATATGGAAAGTTAGCTAAAGACTATTAACCCCTCATTCTGTAGC
This sequence comes from Bettongia penicillata ogilbyi, assembly GCA_023548195.1. NCBI lineage: Eukaryota > Metazoa > Chordata > Mammalia > Diprotodontia > Potoroidae > Bettongia > Bettongia penicillata. The sequence goes on from JAJHZJ010000244.1 coordinate 6,653,319, forward strand.
CTGCAGTGGATGTGTGTGGGTTGGGTTTTTTTTGTTTCGTTTTTTTTTTTTTTTGTTTTGTTTTTTTAAGCAGAATCACCCAAAGAGACAGCTTTACAAATGATACGCTACTAATTGTGTTTTCAGAAAAACTTTAATTGGGGGTCAGCAATGGTGCCCATGGGCTGTACAGCAGCGGTAGGATAGTTAGCAATGAGTGAGGGAGACAAGGCAATAGGAGAGTCTCCGTGGATCTGTTGGAATCATTTAAATCTGTCAACGAGTAAATTCAATAACACAGCGACACATCCTTTCGCTGAGGAAACAAGGTGCAGTTAAAGGGGATGAAGAGAGACCATCCGAATTGGAAACGTGAGAAATCTCTCGGATTAGGTATTTTGGAAGGGTAAGGAAAAGACAAACCCTTCCTAGGGTGGCCGCTTGCCCACAAGGTCTGCAGTGATCGCCCCCTACGATTCCGGCTGAACGTGGCAGCGGAGCCGAGGACAGACCCAGGCAGCCGCTGCAGCAGCCGGGGAGCGCTCAGCATTAGCCCCTTCCCCACCACGGTCCGCCTATCCGATGATGCCCTGCACTGGCAGCTTTGCGTCTAGCTTCTTTCCCCGCAAAGAGAATGAAGTGACCGCAGCTTCTCCGTGCTCGGGTCACATAGGACCTCTAGCTTTCCAGGGCCGCTATTGCTCCGATTCCCGCCCCCGCCCCGTAACCCCCATTCCCTCAAAGGGTCCTGCATTGCCCTCCGGTCTCCCTACTCGTTGCTCGCCCGCTGCTCCCCGGAGCCTGGCAGGCAGCGCCCAGGCGGAGGACGCGATGTAGCTCCGCAGCCTCAGGACCTCTGTCGCGGCTGCCGCCTCCTCCTGGTAAATTCTCCTCCTCCTTCTCCTCCTCCTCCTCCCCGGGCCCTGCCCTCTCCCTGCAGCAAGCTGCTTTTTCGGCGTCTCCGTGTGCCTGTGCCTCCCTCCTGGAAACACCTGCGCTTCGCAGCCCTCTCCTCCTCCTGCTTCTCCTCCGCCCTTTTTTGCTATTGCTGAGCCACCGTCTTGGGGAGCCGAGGAGCGGCAGCAGTCGGAGGAGGGGGAGGAGGAGGGCTGGGGGCGGGGTGGGTGGGGAAAGACTCGGGGAGGGGTGTGGACACCAGCCACTCTGCAGCTGGCCGCCTGGGACCCCGCTTCCCTCGTGCGTCCCTCCGAGTGATGGAGGGGAAGAGACTCGCTTAGACACGCACGCAGCTGGGCGCCTCTCCGGGAGGCGGAGGTGGCGGCGGCCGCAGCTGCTCTGCTTGCGAGAGGGAGCGGGCGGCGCCTGCTGCAGCTCGGCTCTGGCTGCGCCGCGGGGAGCGCCCCGTAAGCCTGGAGCTGGCTGAGTGGCTCTCGGGCGCCGGCTACAAGCGGGAAGAGAACCACCCAGAAGCTGCTGTGACTGTTGCTCTTTTTTTGAGAGGGTGGGGGCGAGCTCTGGGAGGGCGCTCCTTCAGCTGTCACTGCGGAACAGGGTCTGGGGACAGCTCAGGGTGCGTACGCGGAGAGGAGGATGCGCACCTTCTCTCGAGCGCAGCCACAAGGCGCTGGGAGAGCTGGGACCCGGGCTCTGGAGCCAGCCCGTGCCGCGTCCTAGCCGCGGGAACGCGCCCTACTGCACCTGGCCTCTGCCTGCCTGGGAAGTGCAGGAAACGCGCCCGAAACTCCACTACTTCTTTCCTCCTCCCCCTCCTCTCACCTCTACTCCTCCCTCCTTCCCGCCTCCCTCCCTCCCTCCCCAATATTTCGCTGCCTGCGTGTCTCTCTCTCTCTCTCTCTGCTCATACATACACACATCACCACTCGGTCACTCACTCTTAGTCTCGCGCTCTGAGGAGCTGAATTCCCAATCTCAGAAACAAGCCATCCAACTTAGGAGCCTGGCCACAGAAGCCACACATTTGTCCTCCACCCAGACAGCCACAGTATTAGTGAGCCCTTCGCCAGCCCGTCCGTCGGTCCGGCTGCCCGCCTCCACCTCGGCTCTCCTCCAGCAGCAGTGGTTCAGGATGCCCGGTAAGTGAGTCACGCAGAGACCACTAAGTCTCTGCCAAGCAGTAGCTAGAGCTAGGCTGGGTCGACCAGTTTCACCATTCATCATCCCTTCTAAATTGGGGAAAAGGAACAGCAAAGACGAAGTGGTGGCCAAAAAAAAAAAAAAAAAGAAATCCCGAGAGCTGAACCGGTCTTGAGAACTTTAACCCTGGGACCTCTTTCTGGGGTCTGGTTTCCTGGGGGCGCTGCCCAGGAGAGGACTTTTAGGCAGGTTTCTCTGGGGCTTGAATAGTACAAGAGAGTAGGGCGTTGCGATGGGTACCGAGGACACTGTTGTTTCGGTTTGGTGTTGTTTGGGGAGAGGTTTGCTGGGAGACTGATGGAAAAGCATGTTACTCGAAACAGTTGGGAGGCTTAGTGGTCTGTAACCTCTTTGAGTTGTTTGTGCTGAATATGATTGCAGAGGAGTTTCGACTTCTGTTCTTTAGGGATGAAATGAATTTCCAGCTTTGAGGTAGAGGACAGGCAGAGGGCAAGAAAGAGAGGCAAATGTCTTCACCCGATACACACATATCCACGCAAACACTGCCCACTGACCCCACTCTGTCCTAGAGATTGGATTGATGGTTGAAGCAATACCATTGCATTTTATACTGCCTGTGATCATGAAGGCTTTGGAGCAAGTTGATTGGGAAAAAAAAACCCACCAAAAACATTAGGGCTCTTGTTCATGTGACCTGGGGGAGCAGTATGGCTTAGGGTTTGCAGTAGGAGATATGGGAAAGGGGACTCCAAGTCTTAGATGTGTTTATCTTTACCTGAGGATTCCCACTGAAATTTACCAGCGTGGCGGGCAAGTGCTTCACCAGCAACTCTGGAGCCACCTGACCCTTGTTGTCGCTACACTGACTGCTCTCTCCCTCTCCAGGTCAGCTAGACATCTGCTGTTCAATGAAGGGTGTTCCCCTACCCTCGCGAGCCTTTACTCACTCTCACTTTTAAACATAATAATAATAACAATGCCAGTTCTCCGTAGAAAATATTGATCCCTTAAGGGGAGCTTTAATATTTGCAAAGTGCTTTAAATCAAATTACATCAAGAATACATTTAATTGCGCTGTAACTCCTCTCTGATTTATGTGAACTCTGCTGAGTAAATATCAGAGAGAGCGACAAGGTGGGGGCAGGGACTATAAGGCAAGGAGTAGGGTAGGTCCCCTTTAGTGAAGGTTGTCCTTTCTAAACTACTCTGCTTGATTTGTTGGCAGTAAAGCTAGTGATTGCTGTTGATTCTAAAATGGTTTTACTCAGCAGTTTCAGTATTTTTCAGGGCTTTAGGGGCACCACTGAAAAATGTTACCCAAGTTAAAATGTAGTTCACATATGATTCCTTTTGAGAAGATGAAAAGATGAGAAGACATTACTGATACTGGATAGCAAAAGTTTTTTTTTTCCTTTTCTATATTAAAGATCTTTTAATAGATATCAGCTACCCATTTGCCAAATTACGATTTGATCATCTAAATATTTCTTCCATATGAGTCTCATCAAAAGAGAAAATGTTTCAAACTTATAGTCTCCCTTCAGTTGTTTCCAAGATGCCCAAGTTTCAACTAATTATGAATTACTAGAGTAATCATCTGGAGCTTTTGCCTAATAAAGTTACTTGTTCGTTGACTATTCAAGGTAGCAGAAGATATTTTCAAGGAATTTTAAGTGAGTAGGAGGTAGTTGGCTAAACTTTAAGGCAAGTTAGTGATTAGGAACCTTAAAAGGGAAAGAAAACTCTACTGGTAACTTTCAAGTTACTTTTGGACTCTTTTTCAATGTGTACACGAGTGAAACATAATGTTGCTTATTAATAATTTAAAGGAATATTATCGAATAGGCTACTAAGCAGATTTTATGGAAAATTATGAGGGCTAGAGTAAATGGAGGTTCATAGCATGAGCTCAGATTACAGTTTTTTCTAGGTCAAGTATGACCTCAGTGCTTAAATTTGATGTTTTAAAAATGACTACCTTTGATTTCTTCAACGAGAATGCTCTGTTTATAGTGTTTTAATATGTGTGAACCGGAGTCATGGTTACTTATAAGTCGTCTCAGATACTTTTGAATGAACTACCTTATTGCTTCCTGAATTTTCATTCATTCAACGATTTTTTAAAAGCCTCTACTATATACAAAGCACTATTCAATGTACTGTGAAGGATACATTAAAGATTTTTTTTAAAAGGAGGGGGGGAAGTCTTTAAAAAAATTAAATCTCTAGCCCTTTCCTTACTGAAAGTTAACTGAAGAGAGTTACTAATGTTATAATAGAAAAAAAAACTACTTTGAATGTGGAAAAAAAACACAAACATTTGCCTTACTATTAAACACAAGATTTAATAGGTGATTAAATGTTGATTGAGTGAATCCAAATCGTTTGTGACATCTACTATTCAATTTTGCTTTCAATATTAAATACTTTTATCATTCTAAACTTATTGTGCTCTGTGTGATCCAGTTTCAGAAAATTAATTATATTTCTTGTTTGAAATTCATGCTTGTGCTCATTTTTATGAGTCAAAGTAAAATTGAATTATTGTTTATTAAATCCTATTTGATATTAAAATATTTAACAGTAAACATTTATGTACTAATGGCTTAAGTTGGTATCTGCAAGCCCTGCTCTGAACTGTCACTGGGCCAAATGTGTCACTTGTTCTCATTTATGAGTAAATTTGTGTTCCAATCGCATTGAAAAGTAAAGCTCTAAAGTTGAAAAAAATTACTCCTCTTTTCTCATCTCTCTGCAACTTCAGATTTTAAAGGTCATGCAATTATATGCTAATGAGTAATCTGATTTAATGGGTATTGTTTTAGTATTAGTTAGAGAAGTAGCGCCGTATAGAAATCTAACTGAAGAGTCTTTCTCAACATCATGCCTGGCAGGGCTGGCTCTATTCTGAGAACATCATTCATGAATAAAATTATTCCTCAGGGTAACATGAAAGTAAGTAGCACCTGCAGAATAGTTTCTTAGTTATTAGTATATTTTGGGAACTGAGGGGAGGGGAAGGTTGGGGTAATGGTTTATGACAATTATTCTTCACTTACTCCTTAGCATAAATTATGAGTAACAGCACTAGTACTGAACCCATTGAAGTTATAATACAGCTGTGGATATACCACTGGCTTATTTTTCCAGTGCAGGATCTTTTATTATTGGGTTTCTTCACAATATTTTGTTCTAGAAACTTCTACAATTAAAATGATTAAAATTTCATTAGGATTAGTATGATTTAGTAGGAATGGAATTTTCTTCAAACCGTTGTTTGCTGTTGTTGCTGGTGCTGTGGTTAATTTAAGGAAAGATAAGTTGTTTCGGAGGAGAGAGAGCCTACAAGTTAAAAGTTGTAAGAAAAGTACTTATATAAATCAAGCTTATCCTAACTCATGTCCTGTCTTGTTAAGGGGTAAAGGGGGAGAGGGGAGAGAGAGAGGAGGCTTAAAAGTTTATTTTAATTATTTGCTAATTTTTGACAAACTGGAATACTGTGACACTGTAATTTCCAGTTTATAATGCCACTACAGATAGCAAATGTGCAGTTACCCTTAATCAGAAATCTAGTACACACATCTTTGTGGCCAAATTTTGCTGACTCTTGTTCTCATCATTGCTTGGTTAGGATCAATCTTTGTTTCTGTGGATTATGATGGTATCTTAACCTTTGAGGCAGAAGCTCAATAAAAACAAGTTATTAAGAACCACATTTGGAAATCACTGATCTAAGGACAAAGAGATTTCAGAGTAGATAAAACTCATCAAAAAGATTGAATTGTAAATTGTGGGCTCCACAGGATATAAAATTGCCTGGATTTCTATATAACATTCAAGCAGAAGTTCAACAGGACAAAGGAAGCCTGTAAATCCAATTTGCAGTTTCAGTTGAAGGGTTGTTTAGCAATATTACTGTTGTTTAACATTTGATAACTTGTGTTGATTTTCCATTATCTATAAAAGGGCTCTCGACAAAGGAAAGGCAGAAGCAAAGAATGGAAGTGCTAGAAAGGACTTCAGAGATAACCTAGTTCAGAGGTGGGCCTGTGTCCTGATGCAACATTCTGGAATGCAAAGAACCAGATTAAAATGTAATTGGAAAATAATGAACAAAACAAATTTTAAAATATAATATAAGGTAGATAAAGTTGAAACGTGATTTTCTAAGTCAATATGCAGCCTGCAAGGATCTTTATGCATAGCATAGTTTGAGGAGGGTTTTTGTATTGCTTAGTTTTACCCCGCTCTGTGTATGTGGTGTTCAGGGAACCCTAGCACCTCTGATAATGGTGGTTTGCTTAGGCCTGCTCATCCACTTTTTGTGTCCACCTCTCATCCAATTCTCACCTGTGGCTCCAAGAAACTGTAGAATGTGCAGCATCTGTCACACCTGGGTAAAATCATTTCGACAGGTGGCCTAAAACAGGTTGGAGGTAGCCAGCAGGACTTAAACCCATTGGTGAATTATAGGGAATACTACCCCAACCATGTGAAGACTTCTGGCAGAATAAGCTGCCAAGAGCAATTTGTTCAAAGTCATGAAAGTGATTGAAGCAGGTACTGGGGAGCTTGGTCAAGCATGGAAGATGCCCAGGTCATCCACTGCATCCCAGCCTGTTACCAGTTGTCCTGACTTGTCTTGCCACGGTGACTCTGGGAGAGTTAGTAAGGAAGATGACTCCTTGAAGTTCAGCCTCCCTTAAACCCAGCTCATCACTCAGTTGGCATGATGTCATTGGTCTTCTTCAGATAAGTAGGCTCAGCAGTGACAGTGCCCCTTCCCATTTCTATTTGAGTTTAACCGCACTGAATTCTAGTCCAGTTCTCTTTTTCGAAAAGGAAGAAACTGAAGTGAGGGACTTTTGCTTGTGGTGAGTGGAAAAGCTAAGGCAGATTGAATTCAACGATATTTTCTTGAATGCCCACTATATGTCAGATGCTGTGCTAGGTGCTGAAACAATAAAGAAAAATAATTCATAGTCCTTGCCCTTACAGAGTATACTTTATACTGGGGAGGGAGTAGTGATGAAGACAATTTGCACACGGATAAGATAGACAAAGTTTATATAAAGTACTTTTTTTTTTTTTTTTTTTTTTTTTTGCAAAGAGTGTTAACAACTAAGAGGGAGGACTGGAAAAGGTCTTCTCTAGAAGGTGGTATAAGACTTGTGTTTTGAGGGAAGTGAGGGAATCCTGCTAGTACCAGTACTACCCCACTCCCAGGCTGCTGTTTAGTCTGTTGTGTCAAAGAAGAGTTAGCACTGATGAGAATTTGAAAACAGGATGTTTTAAGAATTTGTACAATGATCTAGTGTATGTAAGTTGATCTGATTTGGGTTTAACATCTTTATAAATGTAATTTCATCCAATATTGTAGTAACAGAAACCAAACCTCTCTTATGGCACGTCTGTACCATGTTACCATCTTGAAAAATACACTTACTTTTTGTGAGCATTTGTTTGCCTTTAAAGATGAATGTTTGAATTGTGTGTGTATTTTAAAAGTATTAATTGAAGTAGTCTTTCAAAGGGCTCAAATGGTGTGAGGAAGATGAGGAAATGGTGTACTAACATTTAATTACAGGAGCTGAGGTGGGCAATCTTCAGTCTGTAATGAGATTTTTACAGACAAGTCATAATGGAGTGACACTATGTTACTGATGGAATAAATAGAAGGCAGTAGCCCTGTAACTTAATGTCATCTTTAATGGAGTACACTGTGGGTAGTTTCCTAGGGTTCAGCTTTAAGTTTTAACTTTAAGGACTGGTGCCACTTAGTATTTGTTTAATAGGCTAGAGGACCTTAAAGTAGCTCAAACAATATGGAATATTTTACATCTCCAATAATATCCTCATAATGAATACTTTTTCAACTGGGTCATATTGTATCCATCTGTAATAAAAGGGTACTTGCTAAGAAAATTTGACTGCTGTGTCACAAATTAAAATGACACATTTATTCTCACCTGATTTTAAATGGTAGTATGTATCCTCCTAAACATTTCCACTCAGGGTGACAAAGGCTCAAAGTGCTATGTAATGGTATAGCTTTCAGGTTTGGCTTATTATCAAATGAACATATTCCTTTAATTTCATAGTTCTGTTGCTGCATGGTTAAACACTGCAAGGATAACACTTTATGAGTTTGAGGGCCCAAACATAGATTAGGGGTGGAGAGTGGAGAGAGATTGGATGAAATTATGAAAAAAATTAAATTTAGAAGTTGGTAGCAAGAAGACTGTCTCTAATTGTGGCTTTTATTTTTTTAAAAAATCATATGAAGAAATAATTAACATTAAGTAACTGAATCTTTTAAATACTAATGAGAAAACACAACTGTGCTGTCATAAATATTAACAATCCTGCTATATGAGCACAGTTTGGGGATCTGTTTAGGTACATGTTAGAATGTCACTGTAATGCTTTTTGCTGTAATTCTAAATGACTTCAACTAATGCAAACCAGTTAGAAGTTCCTGATGATTCTGTGTGTGTCTCAGCATGAAGTTGCTAGTTCTTGTTGTTGAAGAACTATTAAACAGAAAGGGAAAACTGTTCCATGAATACTTAACCAGAACTGTTAGTTCTACAATTGTAAAGTTAATTTATTGGAAACTTTTACAGCTATAAGGGAAAGGATATATATATATATATATATGTATGTGAAGATTTAAATTTCTTCCAGATTTTAACTTGGTAAAATTAGATGCTGGTGTTATATTTAAATTTTTACACTAAACATTAAAATGTATTAGATCTTCTGGATGTGTAACTAAGAACAGATTTATAAAAGACTTGAACTATACTCTCATCTAATATCTGATCATATCCTCAGTTAAAATCTCATTATAGTGATGTTGGGATTCTCCAAGGAAATGTCAGTGGATTTCAAGTGACTGTAGAATCTAACAAACTATAAAGACTACTTGAATATAGGCCCAGCGATAGATCATACATCTGTTACGTGAGAACTAGCATATATACATTTGGTGAGACAGAGTGCTGAATGTTTTGGCCATAGCAAGTCTTAAAGACCATCTGTTAAGTTAGAAAGGAGTTCCAGTCTACATCAATAGAGGGAGTACCCACACTGATGAAATGGCATCCATGGGAAGTAGTATATTATATTGAAGAGAGATAAGATATTTACTAGCTCTGTGACCCTGGAAAAGTCACTTAATTCCTCAGGTTCCTTTACTGTAAAAAAATAAAAATAAAGAATTGGTAATAATACCACAGTATTGTGAGGATCAAATGATATTTTGCAAGCTCTACAGTGAGCTACTACATGAGCCATTATGATCAATATGTTGATTGAAATTTCTTTTCCCAGATGGAATTTGGAGAAAGAAATATCTGAAAATAAGTAAAAAAAAATTTGTATTTGAATCTTACATTAGGACAGGCATTTTGACTACTTTTTTCTAACATTTTAATCTTTTCATGTAAAATAGAAGAAAGTTGCCTAATTTGCATATCTTACATTGCTTCTAGTAGAAAATCAAATTCACTGGACTTAAATAATAACTTCATTTATATGTTTGTATTTGATTGTTACTTTTTTAAATTTCAAACCCCACATAGTACATTCAGGCTTTTAATCCAGAAGTCCATGTTTCATGTGGAATTTCACATTTCTAAGGCCCCCATCTCCAAATAAATAAACATATAAAGCAATATGTAGCCTAATTATTTTCATAACATTTGAAAGAATAGCTCTTGTGTTTTTATCCATAGTTTTCTAAACTTCAGGGAGTTGGTCGTTGTACTCTTATATTTTCTTGTTTGCTACCTGTGGTAGTAACCTCTTGTAATGAGGAAAAACACTTCTAAACAGAGAAGTGAACATACAGTTTGTTTAAATATTGATTGAATTGAATTAATAAAGTTGAAGAAAGACAAGTGATAACTTTTAACTGAGTTGATCTTTTTTAAAGGGGGTATGATAAAATTTAACAAATCTCATATATGAATTATTAGTGTATTCTGATCAGTAATTTTGACTTTAATTGTATTTTCTTATTCAACGGAATTTTATCCAGTCTTCTGAGTTCTTAACTCTGAAATGCCTAAATTGTCCTATTTTCTCAGACCTGAAATATGTACAATAGGAATATGTACAATGGGCTCCCAAGGAAAATTGTTATTCCCAGGAATGCTTTAGATCATAAACCTTGGCATTTCATTTTCTAGATGAGGAAAACTGAAGCTTAAGTGACATATGCAAGAATACATAGGTAGTAATTATCAGAATTTGAACCTGCCCAGGGTTTCTGAGTCTTCTGATGCTAGTGCTTTTTGTACTGAGGCTAGTTTCTACTTAAGAGAAACAGAGTATTGAATGTAAAGAAATGCAATGTTCCTATAGATCCGTGAAACCACTCATGCCTCCTTTTTGCTTTTTTCACAGACTTTTTCTAGCTAGGATCCCTTTGTCAGAATTTTATTCTTCCCTTTAATCTTGATTAGACCAGGAGGCAGTTTAAGTACCTAGAACAAATGTCTACTTTCTTGATTTGTCTTCTCTCAAATGAGGAATGTAGTCAGGGGCCTCAATAACCATGAATCTGCACGGTTGGAGTTTGGATAAGTCTATCATTAGCCTAGACCTCTGATTTCATGTCCTGGACCACTTCAGGTCTTGGATTAGAGGAGTGCTCCTTATTCACTTCCAAGCAGCAGAGTAAAGGAAGTAAAAATTGTATTATTACAAACTTTCTTTAAATGAGCCTATCCAACAGGTATCTATTAAGCACCCACTCTGTGTATGGCATTATGTTCAGCGCCAAGGATTCAGCAACAAAAATGAGAAGCAATCATTGTCCTTAAGGAGCTTACTTATGTAAGCAAATGAGAGCGCACATGATTTGAGAAAGATTGAACAGTACCAGCAATGAAGCAGATCAGGAAAGACTCAATATAGGAGATGAAATGGGTTCCAGGAGGAAGGTAGGGATTGTTGGAGGCAAAGATGAAGATAGAGTTGATTCTACCTTTAGGGAACATCCTATGCAAATGCATAAAGGATGAGAGTTGAATAGCAGGTTTGGTATATAACATCCCAATAACAGATGGGCCGGTTTGGCTGGAATATAATGTATGAAGGAGAGTAATGTGTACTAAACCTAGAAATTAAATTCAAATCAGATTATGAAGGACTTTAAATGCCAAGTGGGTAGCTAGGTTGTGCAGTGTATGGAGTGTTGGGCTTGGAGTTAGAAAGGTCTGAGTTCAAATCTAGCCTCAGACATGTGACCCTGGACAAGTCACATAAACAATTTGCCTCAGTTTTTTCATCTGTAAATGAGTTGGAGAAGGAAATAAAAAATCATTCTATTATTTTTTGCCAAGAACACCACAGATAGGGTCATGAAGAGTTAAACATGACTGAAATGACTGAACAGCAAGAAAATGCCAAACAGAAGAGTTTGTCCCTTATCCTTAAAATTATAGTCATTGAGCTTCCTTGAGGGAAGTATGTAGGCAAGCCTAAAAAGATTATTTTGGCAACACTGTAGAGGGCAAGTTGGAGAATGATGAAACTAGAGGCTAGGAATCCAAGCTCTTGTATTCTGAGAGGTGATAAAGGTCTGGACAAAAATGTTGGATATTTGAATGGTAAGAGGGACATGGGTGAAAGAACTATTATGAAGAAAAAATTGACAAGAATTGGTAACTGATTGGATATATGAAATGTGTGAGAATGAAGAGTCAAATGCTCCAAAACTTAGAAGGATGACTGATCTCTTAAAAGAAATAGGGAAGGTTAGAAGAGGATTTGAGGTGGGGGGAAGGGAGAGGGCTCAGGAGGAGTTAATGGTTTCTTCTTTGGGCATGTTGAGTTTTGAGATACCTTTGAGACATCCAGATAGAAATGTCAAATAAACAGTTTTTGAAGCAAGACTGGAGCTCTGGAGCTTGAGAAAGACTAGGGCTGAATATATAGTCCTGTACTGAGATGATAATTAAACTCATGGGAGTTGATGAGATCATGTAGAGAGGTTATACAAAACAAAAAGAAGACCAAACACAGAGCCCTGGGGAACACCCATGCTTAGGGAGTGGGTCAAGGATATGATGATCCAACAAAGAAGACCTAGGGAAGAAAGTTCCCAAGAGGAGAGAGTGGTCAACAGTATCAAATACTACAAAGAGGTCATTAAATACTTTCTCTACATTTCTTCCCACCCAACCACCTACTTTCCTAAATGATGTTTAATCACATGCCTTTACCCTTTCTCCTTCCTTCATCTTCCTTCTTTTCTCCTCCTCCTCTCCTTTCCTCCGTCTTTCCATAGACCTATTACTAGGGATAAATTGAACGGCTCTGATTAAGGCCAAAATATGCATGTAGGTTAAGTAACTTGCCTAAGGTCCCACAGCTGCTAAGCCTCTGAGGCCATATTTGAACTTAGGAAGATGTGCGTTCCTGACTACGAGCCTGGTACTCTATCCAGTGTGCCACCTAGCTGCCCCTGAAGAACAACATGCATGAAACTTGCATTTTCACCTGCAGAATAACTACCCAGGAAAATGAGCCAGAAAGCAATATGAATTTAGCCCACCATAAAATTGTCCAATTAATATGATTTATTGTAATTATTCCTATTGAAGACTGAAATAATTGAAAAATGTCTCCCTCCAACTTCAAAGAACCTAAACAAATCTAACAAGACAAGTGTGGTATCTAATATACACCAAAGTACCTATATTGGAAATGTCTCAATATTTCTTGAAACTAAAATACTCATGGACCACTAGAATTAATACTTTACCTGCTGGAGGCAGATTTTCTCTGTGTGGAGATCAGATCTGCTTTTAAGCAGGAGTATTCACCTAATTTTCAAAACATTATGATTTTGATTCATGACCTTTAACAAAGATAAATTTATTATAAACAAGATAATTCTATTAAATCATTCATGAAATTGATCCTTAAATAACAGTCTTTTTGCTGTTAATGCTATACTAAATCTATGGTTTTTTTAAAACTCCAGACACATTGTATGATAGATTTTACTAAATGTTATTGGCCTCTTATCCTTTTAATTGGGACACCTGTCTCTTTCAGTTGACTGAGGAGGGGCGGGAACTAATTAAACATCAAAATGTATTATTCATTGTTTCTTCTTCAAAGTACTTTAGAGGAATTAACTAACATTCCCTGTTAAAGTATACATTTCTGTTTCCATTTCATAAATAATAAACTAAAAATAAGCCAGGAGTAATCAAAGCCAGAGTCAGTATCCAGCCTGCATTAAATTTCTTTTACTTCACGGGCTTTTGATTATATAATGCATTCTTTAGATTTCAAATAAACCCTAGAAAGTTAGTTTAGCCATGTTTATATCTTATTCCACATGAGTCTCAACAGCTTTCCTTTCCTTTCTCTAACATGAGTACCTATACTATAGTTTCCTGATAGCTTATTTTTAACTTATGTTTCCATCGGTCCTTATTACCTTTCTAGTCAGCCCTAGTCCACTGGTACTCCAAGCTTATGTGACTTCTTGACTTTTCACTTGACAGAATCTGTTTGATGAGAAGCCCTTTGTTTCTTGTAGCTCATGTTTCTTGGGATGCTAAATATTTGAAAATTCCATGAATATTATCATATTTAATAGAAAGAATATAGAATGTATTGTACATTGACCTGCTTTGGAAATAGACACAATGTTTTTCATTATGATGACTTAAAAAGAGAGAGAATGCTAATTTTGTTAATTTCCTCCCAGTATACCTTTAGTTACATTCATAGAAAACAAGGAGGGGAAAGGATGCCTAAATTAGTAACGTTCTTTTCCTCCTACTTATTTACAAGACAAGATTAAGGAACACTAGCTCTACTTCTAAAATTATTGTGCATTTGAAAAGTGCTTTTCAGTCATGCACTAGTAAATCATTAATTCTATTTAAACAGGCAGTAGTATTCAAGAGTAGCTGCCAAATTTGTTGGGTCCCCTAACAAGATAATTAATTATCAGGTAATAGGAGGACCACTGGAGTGTTGGATGTAAAACAGATGGTAGGGGAAGAAGGATGAGGCAGTCAGAATGTTCTGAGGGGTGTGATAAGTCTTTTTAGCCAGTGTAATGAAAAGACACTGGTATGGCCAATCTCCCATGCCTTCCATAGTTGGTCAATGCCTGTTAGCTTCCCAGTTGATTTTAATGCTGGGTTCTCCCTCACTAAGCCCATCTTCCTGCTCCACCTCGCCCTCCTCTTCATTCTTCTACTGCTACTACCATCGCCTTCATTTCAAATAGTAAGTGGAGTAAGGGAAAGGAAGTGGATAAAGGTCTCTTCTCATTAGACATTAATTGTCCCATAAGCATCTGGGAGCAGGAAAACTTGTCTTTTCCTTGAAGAGAATTCAGCTAGTTATACTCATAATTCTTGACATTGCTTTTAGTCACACAGATGCATATACAACTGTTAAAAGCATTGGCACTCATTTCAGAGAGAGCTAAATGTAATGAACTGTTATAAGAAAAAATGAACAATTTCATTTGTAAATGGAAGAAACTGAGATTGAGATCCAAAATCATCTCACTAGAAAGGAAACCTTGTTGGAACAGTAATGAAAGAGTAAAAAAAAAAAAAGATCTCTCACCTTCTCCCTCTAACCTCCTCTCTCCCCTTTCCTTTCCCACCTTTCCCCAGTGTCCCTCCTCCCACATACACACATCAATACTCTGAATCAATATGCAAAACATTTTCAAGTGACTTGGAAGTTAAACTAGGAACTAGATATTAGAAAGTATAGTGAACTCCACCACTGATGGTTTGAAGGAATTTTTTAAGGAAGCAGATTTCTGGTTCCTTAAAAAGAAAATTATCTTAATTTTTAAAATACAAGATACTCTTCTGCTTTGTACACTTAATGAACTATAGCTTTCAATGAGAAATGACATAAAAATTAAATTTCCTTCACTCCTACACTAGGAAAAGGCAGACTGGCTCAATCTGGATATGGTGACTGCACCACTGAATAGTGAACTTACCTGTTTGTCATCAAATCCAATGACTTCTTGCTCTGAGAGTAAGCAGTCACCTTGTCTATCCCACCCTCTCAGTATCAGACCCATCTTTTCTCATTTAAAGTAGTGTTCCCTAAAATAGATTACGCTGACAAGTAGTAATTACTGACAGCTGCATCTAATTAGCAAAGAAGATTCCTGCTCATGACAATAAAGTATTATTACATGTTTAGCATTAACACTGGCAGTAAGAGAGGTGACTTTGATAACAGAAAATCACAAGTGTAAAACCTGTGTTTCCCCAAATCCACTTTAACAGGAATTGGACTTGTTTTATGTGGAACATCTATGATTTTCCACAAAGGAAAAAATTGTTTCTGCCAGAATGTTTTTCAGGAAAACCCTAATTCGAAAGAGAGAGAGAGACAGAGAGAGAGAGAGAGAGAGAGACAGAGAGAGTGCTACAGTTGTTCAATTTAAACAATTCATTTAATATTAGGTGTATATGACTATGTGTGCATGTATCCAAAAGAGTTTGTCTGTGAGGATGCAGGTTATCAATCTAGTATCTCATTGCTAAATAAAAATGCAATTTTAAGTTGCATTAAATATTCTAGTACTGCTTTCTCCTACCTTACTTTCTTATTAACTTCTACAATGCTATCTTGTCTAATAGACATCAAAGTCTGTCTCTGCAGAATAACATTTCCTTGTCTGCCTTTTAAATTGTTTCATGATAAGGCATGAACCCAAGCCTCTGTGCTCTCTGCTGGAGTTCTTAAAAAGCCCTATCTCCACTTTTGGCAAGACTTGGAGTGAGAGTTTTAGTTACAGGCCCCACTCCAAATATATTCATTTCATTTGGCTAACTGCAGTGCTGGCCTATCATTTTTCAATTCAAGAAGTTACTGTTGTGTTTTTTTTCTTACTCCAATAAAAATATACTCTCCTACTTGCTCTGAAGATCTGTTACAATCCATTAGATAGTAGCTGTGTTTCTTTTTGCTTTTAGGTTATTGTAGCATTTTACTTTACTATTTATTTCCCTATGAAACTGAAGCCTTTTGTCTTCTATGTATTTGCCAAATTTGGTTCAACTCAGCAAACGTATGTAAAGTATATGTTGCATATAAGGCGATATCCAAGAGTCAGATAGGTTCCCTTCTGTCTTTTCAGTCTCCCTCCCCCTTCTCATGTTCACTACTCCCTTCTCTGCCTGTGTTCTCTTAAGCTACAGGCAATCCCTAGCTAAGTAGATAATCCTCTAAGGGTAAAATATGTCACTATGTGACAAGCCACGAAATATCTTCCTCTCAACCCCTTCAAACACGGTCTATAAGCTAACTGCCCCATTGTGCATACTCCTCTGGCAAATTTTGATGTGACTAGTATATAATAATGATGGTGATAGTAATAGCTAGCATTTATATAACATTTTAAGGTTTATAAAACATTTTACAAATATTGTCTCACAACCACTGTAGGAGGAAAGTGCTATTATTATCATCTCCATTTTACAAATGAGGAAACTGAGGCAGGCAGGTTGAGTGACTTGCCCAGTGTCATGTAGATAGTAAGTATCTGGGCTCAGATTTGAACTCATCTTCCTGACTCCAGGCCCAGCACTTTATCCACTTTTCGATCTTGCTTGCTTCAACCGGTGGAAATAGTACCTGAGGAATACAAAGAAATAAGATATATTGGGGGGAAAAATATTTTCTTATTAAGTTCTTTTCATTACTGACTAAAAAAAATCATATAACAAAGCATGTAGGCAAAAACACGAGACTGATGTAGATCGGTCAAACTGATCCTAAAACACAAGTCTTGTTTATGTTAAATGTTATGACTCCACCCAATGATATTTGCTAATGTTCTCCAGTGACTATTATAGATGGGGGAGGGGACATTGTTCTCTAAAACTTCCTCATTTAGACAAATTTTAGTTTGGCTGATCTTTGTATTTGCTCTCTTAATGATCTGGAAGACATTTGTTTTGCAAATATGTGAAAATACACTTAGTATAATATAATGCCATCCTGTAGCTTGCTCTATCCCTAAATGTCAACTTCCTAGTAACCATGGTAACATGGGCACAAGGATAAGATGTATAAAAAAATTTGAAATCAGGACTCTAACTTCTTTCTCCCCTCCCCCAGGTACCATTCAGCAAATCTCATTGATTTATACAATATACAATATCTTAGAAAACATCCAATTCAATCCATTCATTTTACAGATAAGGACATAGTACCTGCTAACCTTCTTTCCCTTTATTTTTTTCTTCTATGGTAGACTTTCCCTCCTGTGCTCTACCTCTAGTGGATACACTAAAGAATAGTCAAATACCCAAGACTGGACAGTCGAAACTATGGAAAAGTCACAAAGAGTAGGGGAAATTCACAAAATAAAGAATTATCACTGGCACAATAGTTGAGACTCACTGTATAAATGACACTGAACTGTGTACTTGAGATTTACTAAATGTAAATCTCATTCCTCAAGGTGCATTCATTTAAGTTAGGGAGCTTATAAAAAAGATTTGAAACAAGTTAACTGTGTTACAAAAGAAAATTTATTTTAAAGTTATACTAATAAAAATATTCATAGGAATAATTGTAGAAATTCTTAGCTTAATTTGGTCTCAACCACATAATAGTTGTTTTGTTTTAGTGATTTGTCAACTTTATAGCCTGGTTTTTAAAAGTCTATATTAATAACAACTATTCTGATACCTTACTAATTATTTTAAATTTTAACATATATATAGGTTTATTTTATGTTTTGAGACCCAATCAGAAATAGAAGAATCTACTCCCTTCTTGGCAAAAAAGAAAAAAAAGGGCTCCTCACTTAAAAAGGTCAGTTATCAGGTGATAAAGGTGTACAACCATAGTAACTCATACAATCACTTAACCAAGGCATTGCAGATTTGCAGCCTCCTTTGTTGAAAAAGGCATGATGATTTTCCTCCCCACCTCCAGGTTTTGTGTTAGGCTCAGTTAAGTATCTTCACTTTCCTCCATAAATGAAGGAACCATAATTGCATCTTTGTGGGGATCTCCCAACAAGAGAATTCTTTTTACCAATGATGTTTTCCCCAGTGTAAATCACAGATCTGTTATATGATTTAGTGTAAAGGCCCTGGGGAGATATTGAATTAGATGGAGATTTGGTCCTTTACCCAGGGTCAGAAGCAAGTTTTGAATCTAAGTCTACCTCACTGTGAGGCCCAGGAGTCTATCTACTATGTGCATTGTTTCTTCTTTACCACCATAAAAATTTTAAATTTAAATTTTCCAATGCTCCGATTTGATATCTGTGCATTTTTTGGAAAGCATGTTGGAGCATAGGCGCATATTAAACTCAGTAGAGCAGCAATTCTCTTGTATTACTCTGCTAAAGGTATCAAAATATAGTTTAAGTTTTCTTGATCAGTTTGAACAAAAAGAGCTATAGATTTTTGGTATATTTGCTGAGAGAAGTCTGTAGTTCATAACCATTGGTCTGATATGTATTAAATTAAATTTTTTATTATGTATTTGAGAGATAAACGTGAATGAAAGCACATGAAGTGTGTATGTGTTCGTCCTTCATTGCCAAAAAAGACCACACCGTCAGAGAAATAATGACATGACTTTCATTTGACGTTGTTTTGAGTGAGGGTGGTCTGTGCAGGTCACCGACCTCACTTCTCCTCCAGAGCCATCTGAGTCCAGTGACCAGATAGTCATCAGGATGACTGGAGATGACCCAGGATGACCCAGGATGAGGGGTTAAGTGGCTTGCCCAAGGTCACACGGCTAGTGAGTGTCAAGTGTCTGAGGTGCGATTTGAACTTGGGTCTATCCTGACTCCTGTACTGGTGCTCTATCCACTGCACCACCTAGCTGCCCTACATGAAGTATACTGAATCGAGCGTTATATGAGACATACCTGAATTGAATCAGGATACAAAGGTAACACCTGGAATTGATGGGCCAAATATAAAATTAAAATGCATAGAAATAAATGTAAAATCTTATACTCTTAAAGTCAGTTTTTGAACTGAAGTAAAGTTCAGGAGTTATCTAGACAAGTTCATCTATAGAAATGATCTGGGAGTTGTTATGAACTTTGAACTCTAGGAGTTTTAAAAAAAACACCATGGTATAGCATCTAAGAAAGATGAAGCACTGTGCACAGTCCTGAAGACAAAGGAGATAATAATTCTGCTAAATTCTACCAGGGTCAGACCCATCTAGAGTGTTACGTTCAGTTCTGATTGCCACATTTTATGAATGACATTGATAAATTAGGCTTTTTCCAAGTGTGGGCAACTATATGGCATGTTTTTTAAGTCCTCTAGCGACTAAGCTTTACAATTGGAAAGGACTTTGGAGATCATTAGTTAAATACCCTTATTTTACAGTTAAGGAAACTGAGGCAAAGAGAGTTTTAAACCATTTACCCCAAGTCACACATTAAGTATGTATGTTTTGATGTGTTGATCAGGAATGCTGGATAGTCTTCCAAGTTGTAGATACACAGTCTTTTCATATTCAAGCCAAGATGCAAGTACAAAGGAATGTTTTTGGCACCAGACCTTTTTATTGAATTATTTCTGTTGATCCAGAGGACATTCAAAGACATGTAATACGTGGAACTATTGAACTGGGACCAAAAAAAGATAAAAGAATAAATGAAAGTATGACAGCTATCTACAAATACTTGAAAGAAATCTGGGTGGAAGAGGCATCAGACTTATTGTTCTTGGTTCTGAAAGGAAGAACTGGGACCACTGGGTGAAAGGAACAGAAAGGGAACTCTCTCAATTCACTATATGAGAAATTTTTATAATAATTAGAGCTGAATGAAAATAAGGTGGACTGCCTGAAGAAGTAATGAGAGACAGCATGGTCCACTAGATAGAATAGGGGTTTTGCAGTCTGAACAAAATAGTTTCAGATTCTACCTCAGATCCCTATTAATGTGTGAGTCTGAGCAAATTGCTTAAAACTCTTCACCTCAGTTTTCTTACCTATAAATAACGGTGTTCAACAGAGTTCTAAGGTCTCTTCCAGTTCTGTATCTATGACTACAGAATCACTATAGGTCTTCAAGCAAAAGCTGAAGAACTACTTGTCAGTAACTTTTAAAAGAATTCTCTTATTTTCAGGTAGGAGTAAAATAAGGTGATATCTAAAGTCTTATGATACAAGGAACATACACATGACACATTTATGGAGGAATGATATCATATAGTGGAAAATGCTTGCTTTTCTTAAAACAATACCACTGTAGATCTCTCACATAGATTAAATGGTTTCACCATTATCCAGTCATAAGTGCCAAGCTCTTTAGCCTTTAGAAACAGTATATGATGGATATTGGGCCCTGGTCAGTGTCTTGGGGTCCTGGGTGTATCAGTAAGCACCCCAACATACACAGGAGAGGTCTGCTATTACAGGTTCTTAGATCTGCATTTATAAAAGGAAAGAAAACTTTTGAGGAGTCAGCAATAACTTTAATTACATTCAACATACAGGGAAAATATAAGCAGAGAAGTAAAAACCAACAGACAGTGCTCTTACTGCCCGAATCAAACCAGTATTGCTATATACTTTACGTACATCCCTGGATGGAGAGAGTCTTTACATCTGAGCAGTCAGGTGCGAGGGAAATCTGAACAAATGGCCACTCAGAGTCTCAACCAGATAATCACAAGATCCTTCTCATAAGCGAACCCCCAAAATAAAATACCAACGTGTGTGTGTGTGTGTGTGTATGTGTATGTATGTATATAAACTGAAGACTTGGCTCCCGATTGACTTAGTCAGTAGGTATGAAACCTACATGACTAAGCACAGCTGTGGGGCTTAATCAGTTCTCAAAGGAGATTGAACCTTCAGATGCTCACAATTTAGCCTGAGCCTGGGAAACAATTCCAAACAAACAAATCCTACCATGCTTGCTGTTACACTGGGTCATATCTTTCTATAGCAGCATGGGGGTGGTGAGGAGGAACAGCAAAGAGGATCTGCTTCATCAACATCTACAATCTATGCAAACAGTTCTTGAGTGACATGATCCTCACCTCTCAGACTAGGAAGCCATGAAGAAACTCCACTTTTCCAGCAGCTAGATATTAGTGATAAACAGAGGCCTTATGAAATTTTCTTAAAGAGTGGTATAGGTGATCAGCAAAATTGGAAGAGTCTTCAAAGTGGCTGATATAACACCTTTTCAAAGTCAAGCTAAGATGACAGTGCAAACCAATATTTTAGCACTGGAGATATTTCACCTGAGTTATTTCCTCTAGTAAAACCTCAAGATATATAGTAAATATGTCTAGCATGGTGACTTTACATGCTCTTAAAAGTAACAGCCTAGGACAAAGCAGAAGTTTCTAAGTGACTTGATCAAAAGGGAGGAGCTTCTGAAGCTCATGAGAATATAACCAGAAAAATGTGCAAAATTCAGATCACTGAAATGGTATAAATTTTCTTTCTTCAACTGTGCAATGACTTGATTCCTTTTGTTGAAGAGGTAGGGAACTATGATTGTGAAATATTGACCCAATTTTCTGTGTTCAGATATGGTCAGTATTTTGCTTTTGCTTAAATTTCAAAAAACAACCAACTTTATTTTATGGGAAAGCTGAGTTGGGCTATGAAGTCAAGATGGAGAGTGGGATACCAGGAAATGACTGTGATGCTAAAGACCATAAAACTCTCTTTTTTTCCTTTCTTTTTATTACAAGTTGCATTGTCAGACTGCTCTCCATGTACAAGCGAAGTATTAATTTGGTCATATCATAGGTTTTTCAACTCGAATAATATCCTGGATGCAAAAGCCCTACCTTTACTAAAGCATTTAGATTCTTATTTGGTGTGAAATATTATTAGCATCATTTGAAAGCCAGAATAATTGATCTGTGGGTTGGAATGCAGAAGTTGCTGCCAATAAATCTAACATCAGAGTCAGCATCTTTCCCCCTCTGACATTACCTTTAGGTAACTTATAAAAACAGAGAGGCCGGGCTTCTGGGCGAGTGTTAGGCTGCTCTGAAACAGGAAGTGAGAGTTTTTAAAGACCATTGCTGCTCTCAGGAGGCCGGTTACTTGAGGCATTTTAACCCTACTAGTCTTGATTTGTGTTCTTCTGTTGTGTGTCTCTAGGGAAGGTCTCCTGCAATGGCTTGTAGGCTACTTGATTTCCTGGCCACACTAGGCACCAAAGAGCCTAGTGTTTATGTGATATCACAAGGTTAGAGACCTTGTGCTACATTCCTGATAACACCTTCTGAGTTCCCTAGGCCCCCTCAGTACTTGTGTCAGAGGTCATGGGACCCTGACACTTCAAATGTTTCAGCCTCTTAGCAAGAGTAATCTCTTGTGGAACAAGTGAGAAAGGCCCCCAGAGAGAGAGAGAAAGAATTGTTGATGGAAAGATGGAGGTAGATTTGCCACACATAAAGACCTTTCTCTAGTGTTCTTCCAGCCACTGATATGGAAGTGACCTCTGCTCATAGCTGTCTTTTCAAAAGCAAAATGTTTTCAGAAGTGGTTCCATTTTTTTAAAGTAAATTGACATCAATATCATCAACCAGGAGTTTATTTAAAAAATGATGGTTGCAATATTGCTTTTGAAACAATAAGAGCTAATTTAGAACATGGAATCATCTTCTTTAAATAATGTCAATTCCACAGTTGAATAGATGCAGATAATAACTTGAAGCACAGAACAAGAATGAAAGCGGAAAGACCATCTGTCTCTTTCAAACTTGATTAGGAAAGGTCACACAGGCAGTATTTTTAGTGTGGTCTTCAAATTAAGGTTAAACTGCTCAAATTCCAGTTTACTGCAAACAGATATATTCATTTTCTAAGTTAAGGAAAAGCAAAGTGGGAACATACATTTTCTAAAAGGAATATACTGATCTTGAGAACCACATTCATTCTTCTGGCATAAATTAAATCTACTTTCAAAAGTATAGGTCTTTTCATTTTGCTGACACTGGTGATCATCCTTCTCAACTGGTTAAAAAAAACCTACCACTGATAGTATTAAATATTGTTAACAAGAATCAAATATGTTATCGGGGAAATGCCTACATGCTTGATTAAGCATTGTAGAAATGCATAAAATTATGTTGCCTCAATCTAGAATGACACTGACACAAGGAAATAGAGTGTGAAGGTTGGAACACATGAAAACTTAACTATGTGAAAAAGGTGGATTTCATGAATTACCCTGAATGATTTGTTTACCAACCTATTAAATAATGAAATTATTTTAGCAGTACTAGTAGAACGCAATCTTCATCGTTGGAAGGAATATCTATACTGGTTAATATTAATAAAGTAATAAGAATGATAACATGAATCTAGCATGTTGAAGTTCCTGTAGTATTTCACATACATTATCCCATTTAATTAGTTCGCGTATATATGCTTCAACAAACTCCATCATCTAATCATTCATTAAACAAACATTGATAACCTGCTGTGCACAGAGAGGGGCAGCTAATAGGTATAGAAGACAGTGCCAAGCCTGGAGTCAGGAGGACTCATCTTCCTGAGGTCAAATGTAGCCATACACATTTACTAGAAGTGTGAAACTGAGCAAGCAGATCTCCCCATCTGTAAAATGAACTGGAGGAGATGGCAAACCACTCCAATATCTCTACCAAGAAAACCCCAAGAAGAGTTGGACATGACTGAAGCAACTAAACAGGAAGTGAGCAGAGAACCATTTTAGGTACCTGAAGAGATACAGTTATTAGAAAGATATGTTTCTTGCTCCTATGGGCTAAGAATCTAGCAGGGCTATAAGTTATGGAAACAGATAACTGTTATACACAACACTAAACAAGTGTACTGGATTTTTGAGTAAATAGTTTCTATCAATTTTGAAACTTTGATTTTGATCTGTAAGGAAACTTAGAGATTATCTAGTCTAACTTCCACATTTTAAAAAATAAACGATTTCTCCAAGATTACACAGTTAAGAGAGCTGAAATTTGAACTGCAGTCCTTTGGCTACAAATTCAGCATTCTTTCCCATTTGCCCTCCTGCCTTGTAGTAGAAATACATTGTTGATATTCACTGTGTCCCTGTGAATTTGGTAATGCAAGGATTAATCCCAGATAATCCCAAATAACTAAAGAAAAAACTAAAACTATAAATATAAATGACTATTCCAAGGTCACTTAGTAAATGATAGAAACAGGATTTGAAATTCAAGTCTTCAGATTCCAAAACCAGTTGCTCTTTTCACAATATCATACTACCATACAGGAGAAAAAAGAGGGGCGATCCACTAATCGTTTCAATGTTTCATTGTAGGAAAAGGGTGTATACTAGATGAACACAAGTCCAATTATCCCCTAAATTAGTTTAACTCCAGTAAAATGTTCATAATAAAATATTTCTATTATATCTAATTGAAATGTAGGGTATGTATTTAATATTAGACTACTGTTTTGACATCACTGAATAGACTTTAATTCAAATTTATGAATTGAATTCCTTCTGTATGCAGAGAATCGTTGAGGAAACCATGATGTTATCCCTAAGTCTCAAATGTTAATGAGCCTAATAGGGGATTTAAAGATTTAAAGTGCCAAGAAAATATACTACAAAAAAGTGAGTAACAATAATTGTATATAAGGTGTTAGAGTAATTCAGAGGATAGAGATATAAATATCTTTGGGTGATGTGATACAGGGAAGCTTCAAAACAGAAGACATATCTCACCTGGGTGCTGAAAGATCAGTAGCATATTCCCCAAGGCAGAGACAGTGGTAAAAGCATGTCAGGTAGAGGCAATGGAATAAACAAAACATCAGAAAGAGGAAAATGTAACACATATGTAGAGGATAGCTAGGATTCTGGTTTGTTTAGATCATGTACTCTTATGATAAAAAGTTGTAGGAAAGAAGTTGGCCATGGTTGACTTGTGTCCTTCATTCTCGAAGAGGACCAAAAAACATCACTATGCTGAAGTCAAAAGTACAGTGTATCCAGCTATGGCTGATCAGATCAATATGAGCTCAGAATATTCTACCACAGGTTGGGCACAAATAGTCCATGTGAACATTTGGAGTGGAGATGTTTCTAAATTTACATATCTCATGTTTCTTTTGAGCTGCTGCAATTCTGCTTTGCTCATAGATCGCTGCACCTTCTTTGATGAGGGCACACCATGCTAGGTGGCACTTTACCAGCATTTCCCATGTCATTCAGTCAGTCCCAGAGTTCTTCAGAGAGACCTTGAGAGTGTCCCTGTATCACTTCTTCTGAGCACCATGTGAGTGCCTTCCTTGTGTGAGTTCTCCGTAAAATAGTCTTCATGTAAACATATATTTGGCATTAGAACAAGTTGACCATCCTATTTTAACATGTAAGCTGATTAAAGAAGACCTTGAGATCAGGCTAAAGACTAGAATTTTAATCAATAATATTAGTAATGAATAATTGAAAAAAGTATTTATTCAGCACTTGTTATTTGCTAACCATTGTGTTGTGATGGGGTGTTGTTTTTTTCAATACAAAAGCAAACAGTCCCTACCTCAAGGAGTTTATATTCCAATAGAGAGAGATTATATATATACACATACACACATACATGTACATACATACATATACACATATATACATACATGTACATATGTACACACATATATACATATACATACACATATATACATACACACATACATACACACACATATAAAGAAGGGGTAGTAAAGGAGGAGTATTGGGATTTGGAAAGGGTGTGCTAGAATCTGCTCAAACATTGTAAAATTTCAACATGAACATGTAAATCTCAGAAATCGACAAATTCCATAAATCAAGGACTTGTCTTACTGATATCCTAGACTTAGGATAGTGCTGGATAAAATGTTCATAATGCAGATTAAATTTTTATTTAAGAGAAGTCAGTTGTTAAACATTGATGAATGGAGCCATAGGGTTGTAGGTCGACATACCCTTTCAAAAAATGTCAGTTTGAATTTGATTATGGTTGTAGAACTGGGAAGAGAGCTGGTGAGAAGATGGATTTGAAGATAAGTGAAGCCTGGTTGAGACTAATCTGATACTGTGGACCAAATGAGGAACTTACCACTCAGACTAGTGGGTTCCTGGGCAGGAGTTTAGGGCTAAAAGTCTTATGTCCTCTGGGCATGGACTGATATGGCAGTCAACGTGGTTGAAAAGAAGCCAGTATTAGTGACATGTAAAACTTTAAAGTTTGTGGAGTACCATTGTGTGTGTGTGTGTGTGTGTGTGTATGTGTACATTGGGTATGTATACCTAGCAAAGTTGATACAACTGTTATGGTATCACTTTTTTACAGCTGTGGAAACTGAGATTCATAAAAGTATAGTGTGGACTCATTGCCAATTCAATTAGTGATTATAATAAAGGAGAAATTGAAACCATGTCTCTCCCAACTGTGTAGTTCTGTGGGCACTACATCATGCTGCCTCTCTAGATATTTAATAGTAATATATAGTAGTAATATTTAATAATAAATTTTGTTTGTTTTTTCTTTTTACCATTCATTATTAAAAAATAAATATGGAAGTAAAAGGTAAAATGCAAAGATCCTACCAGCCAGAAGGTAATTGTCTAATTGGGACATTAGATCTTGAGGTCAGGAACCAAGTTTTTTTTTTCTTTTTGTCCCCAGTGTTTAATAAGTAACTAGAAAATAGTGTTTAATAAATTATTACTGATTGACTAATATTATTTTCATGTGTACCGGTCTTACTTTCATACACATCCTACCTAATGAAGACAAGACCTATACACATAAAAACAAAAAAAAATACATGACAGTTAACTTTTTTTCCTAATGGGAACTATAGATAATAAATACAGATAATAATGAATCCAAAGGAGAGAAGAATCAGTATGACTTGGGAGGGTCAAGGAATGTTTCCTGAAGATGTGGGATTTCTTCTAATCTTCATAAAATGGTAGGAGAAAGTAAAGTGAATTGCAGATAAATTGAAATGTTATGAGAAAAGGTGAAGATTCAGGAAAGCATAAGGCCTTTGAGGGAAGGGAATGGAAGATGAAACTAGACTATGGCTGACATGGAAGATTTCTATAGGTAATGGCAAAAGTAAAGGAATCAATTTGTGAATGCCATTCTAATGGATTTTATCTCCTATGCAAGTGAAAACAATTTTAGATCAACTCAATAAACATTTATTAAACACTTCTTACACTTAAGTACTATGTTAGTTCCTGGGGGTAGAAAGACAAAAATGATACAGTTGCTGCCCTCAAGAGCTGACCTTCTGCTGGAGGGATATTTGTGTACAAATTAAGTATGGTGTATATACAAGACAATACCAGCGTTTGAAGAAGGAGAAAACTCCAACCACTAGGGAAATCACAATGGTTTCCTGTAGGTGACAGCTGAACTGTGCTTTGAAGGAAGCTAGAAACTCTCTGGATTCAGAAGGGAAGAAAGGCTATGTTCCAGATTTGGGGGGGAGGGAATGGCACTAGTAGATAAAATATGATGTACTGGAAACAGCTGTCAAGACTGTTTATAGCAAAGAGTGTATGGAGGGGAGTAATATGAAATAACAGTTTAAAAGCCAGTGAAAGCCACATTGTTCTAGTCTTAATGTGAGGCTGAAGAGTGAGTTTTATCCCAAATATAAGAGGAACTCTTTGAGATTTTTTAGTAAAGGAGTGATGACGGAGAGGGTAAGATTGAAAGCAAAGAGACCAATTAGGAATGTATTGAAATAGTCCAACTCAGTGGTAAAGACGATCTAAAGTGGGCAGAAGCTACCATCAGGGAGTAGATGCAACCGATATAGAAATAGTGGAAATGAAAGATTTGGCATTTGGTTGAATATTAGGAATAGGGAGAGAGATGAGTCAAGGATGGCTCCATGATTGTGAAACTAGGAGACCTTAACAGAGATGGGGAAGTTAAAGAAAGGAATGAGCTTTAAGAGAAATATAATGAGTTTTAGACATGCTGTTTTGGACATACTCTCTTTGAGATGCCTATATGACCTTCCGTTAAGCTTGTTTATGAGGAACGCTGAATGAAGAAGAAACAATATTTGATAAGATTTAGTGATTGGATATGGTAGCCAAAGAAGAAGAAAGAGTTCATTCCTTTATATTCTCAATGCGACTACATTAGCTTAGATAATTATTAGCTTTCCCTCGGTTTGTTACAATAACACTCTAACTGGTGACCCTGGCTCCATTCCCTCTCTCATCCAATTTATCATGCACACTGTAGCTAGATAGATCATTCTCAAGAAAGCTTTGAGATCTTTCTCAAGAACAATAACTCCTCCACTAAAAATAAATATAAATAAATTAATGGTATTCGAATGTTTACTGAACCAAGTCCAGATCCTTCAGTCTTGTATAAAACTTCCATGATGGGACCTGAACTTCTCCTTCCAATTTTATCTTTAAATATTTTCTTACAATTTCTCTGACTCAACTAAGCAAAACTCCTCACAGTTCTCTTGTACACCATGCATTTTTTTCACCTTTGATCATCCCACTGATTACAACCATGCATGGAATGTCCTACTGTTGCATCTCTACCTGCTGAAACTCAGAATACTGAAAGGTCCATTGGAAATGTCAGTTCCTTCATGAATTTTTCCTTGTTTCTTCCTCTTTTAACAAGCATGATCTCTTCCTCATCTGATTTTTTATGTATGTTTGCATTATCAGAAGAGAAAGAATGGTCATCATCATGGCCAGAGGTGATAAGTGTCGAATTCATCACTAATGCTGGAAAGCTCAAGAGTATCTTTCCATTAGGATAGTTGTTACAACATGTGGCAGGAATATTTAAAGACAAAGGAAATCTTGTTGTTGGAAGATTTAATTTTACTAGAAAATTTTGCTTTCTTTAGATGGTTTAGAAGAGTGAGAATCCAATCCAACTGAGTATCTGGGACTTAGGAAGAAGATGCATGGTTCAGGGATTTTGAAAATATTCCCTATCAATGGTACATTTCTATTTTTCTACTTAAGACTGAGTGAATGGGAATCTGTTTGAGAATATGTTGTTTTTATGTTTCCTTTCCTCGCGATCCTGTGTCTTGTGACACTGGTTAGTTTTTCTGATAAGAATAGACTCTGATAATTAAGTCATTAAGCAACAGTCCCAGCTGTTTTCTGATATGACAACTATATGAAGCATATGCCATCACCTTCAGGGTGTACTTGAGACCCAGAATGAAACAACACTTGGTTTGTACATTTCTTCTGTACTTACATGATGTCATGCATTATGGTCATTTGTGTATGTAGTTAATTCTCTCTATTAGAGTACAAACCCTTAAGGACATAGATCCTCCCAATATTTCCAAGATTTTTATGTTCACTTTGTATCAATACCATACTTTCCACATAGCATATAGTCAAGAAATATTTGGTAAATGAGTGAATTATGTGAAAGTAAAGAAGGAAGAATCCATGTAGAACAATGGAAAGACAACTTTTGAATCAAAGGACCTGAGTTCAAGTCCTACCTCTATCACTTTCTTCCTTTGTGGCTTTAACTAAGTCACTTAACTTTGAAAATGTAACTTTAGTTTCCTCATCTTCAAAATAAAGGAGATGGCAAATGTATAGATAAGTTAGTAAAATTTATAAAAAAATTACAAGTCATTCCCCAAATGATAAATGATCAAATGACATGAACAGGTAGTTTTCAGATGAAGAAATCTAAACTATGTATAGTCATATAAAAAAGACTCTAAATCAATATTGATTAGCGAATGCAAGTTAAAACAACTCTGAGGTACCACCTCATACCTATCAGGTTGGCTAATAGGACAGAAAAGAAAAATGATAATTGTTGCAGGGGATATAGGAAAATTGGGACACTAAATGCATATTAGTGGAGTTGTAAACTCATCCAACCATTCTGGAGAATAATTTGGAGCTATGTTCAAAGGGCTGTAGAAGCAATATCACTACTGGGTCTGTATCCCAAAGAAATTTTTAAAAGAGAGAGAGGGGAAAGATCTATTTATACCAAAATATTTGTAGCAGCTCTTTTTATGGTGGCAAAAAATGGAAATTAAGGGGATGCCTCAATTGGGGAATAGCCAAATAAATTGTGGTATGGAACTATAATGGACTATTATTGGTCTATAAGAAATGATGAGCAGGATGTCATACGTAATTGGGAAAAAATAAAATATTATTAAGCAAGGAAAACAATGAGAGAGATGGGCTAGATGGTCTCAGAAATCCCTTTCAGATCTAAATCTAGGATGCCATCATAGAAAATAAAGGAAGATTTGTTCTGTTCAACACAACAAATGTTTGCTTAATTTTGAAAAAGAAAATAAAAATTAGAGAGAAAATTAGCACGTGTATTTTCTGTGTGTATATATTGACAGTTATATTGGTTGTATGCTACAAATTAGTTGTTATTAACATTGGTGATTAAGGTTAACTAGATTAATTCTCCTATAACTGAACAATGGTTTAAAATTTCTAGTTTACAATATAATGTTACTGTTCTTTAAAATTTGTCCTTTATTCTTTTTTTATAAATTGCCTTAGTGAGCACATACAGCAATGATTTTTTCATGTCAGTGTCATCTATATTTAATATGTCTACCTACTTGTTTTGTGCATAGTTAAGCTGTATTATATATCTATACATTTACATGTAGGCCTATATGTATGTTCATATGTGTAAATCTATGCATTCTTTTTGTAGTTGTACGAGACTTGTGATTTCACTGTTACAAAAATGTCTGGTGTGGAAACTTCTTTCACTGATGCAGACCAATAAGATGTAATTGCTATTAACTTTCTGTTCTTTAAAAGTACTGCTTTTATATCAGCCTTGATGGAGTTCACTATGGTTTCAGTGCAAATATACAACATACTCATGAAACAAATACATGCAGGAATGTTACCTGTCGATTATTAGTAAATTTAAGCATCTTAATGTACCATAGATGGAAATTTGTTTTCAGTGTTATAAATATATAAATTTATAGATTTAATTATAGTATATAAATATGTGACTACTTTATAGATTTCAATATAATTCATATAAATTTATAATATGTAAATATAACAAGTTTCTACCATTTCATCTTTTTCCTTTATTATGGGAGACCTTTTCATACACTGGGCCTAAATATATTATGAATTTTTGGTTCTCAAGCAAGTTCTACTTCTAGATTAGTTTTACAACCTTGGTTTAAAAAAATTGTAGTTTTCTTTGAGTTCTGACCCAACATATATATGTATTATTTAGCTATAATAATATGTGCATAATTATAAACAGTATCATCATAATACTATTTGGGATAGTTTATGTGTTCATAAGAATTAGAAGGTGTCAGAATACCTGGTATAACATGGTCATTTAGGATAATTAGATGCATCACTAGTCATATCTGGCTATATTCTGCATAATTTTTCTGATGACTAGGGTACTTTATACCTAGGAACCATAGCACCTTAAAAGAATGAATACGCCTACAAAACTATCCAACTCTCACTAATAATAGTTACAGGATTATAGGATTTAGAGCCGAAGGGTTCTTAGAGATGATCTAATCAGTCCTTTCCTCATTTTTTTTTAATGAGTAAAGGACAGACTCTATTTCGCCTCACAGAAAATGCAGAAGACCCAAAGGATTCAGAGGGAGCTATGAATAGATACTAAAAACACATAAAGCTTTCGCAGTGGTTCCTAAGCTTCCCTTGGAAGGCAAATGCATTTGGGGCTGCTAAACGCAACACAAGTGTGCCCTGCTGCTCTCTGGTCTCTCATTGAGACAAGGAAAGTCAAAGATGAGTCCAGAAAGTGAACACTCTCATTTCACAGATGAAGGAACTGAGGCTCAGAGCATTTACATGACTTGCTCAAGGTCACACAAGTGTTAAGTGGCAGAGCACAGATTTAAACTCATGTCTTCTGCCTCTAAATCTAATACTCTTTCAGTTGCACTACTCAGCCTTTCGCCAGAGCAGCAGCAATGATATAATATAGGCAATGTTTTTCAGTTTACAAAATGCTTTCCAAGACAGTGTCTCAGTTGATCTTCCGTAATATTCCCATGAGTCAGATAGAATACAGAATGTGTAACTTAACCAAGGTCATGTAGCTAGTAAATAATGGTCAGGATTTAAACTCTTGCTCCTGACTCAGTTCTTTTCACTCTACTTTATTCATTTGGAAACATAAAGTCTTCTTTTTTCTGAGCATGCAAAGAGAATTTTTCTTGGGAAATGGATACTTTGTGAACATTCTACACATGGTAACATCAGTTTCAAAGTCTAGTAACACCTCATTTTTAGATGTGTATGTATTTGGACAGTGCAAGTCCAATAGGAAGTAGATTGCTTTTTCACGAGCCACCCAGTTTTCTTTCAAAGGGAAGCTTACGAACCACTGTTGTGTGTGCATATATGCACCTATTTAGACAATAAGGTGTTCCACAAGAAGAAATGCTTTGAATATAGCAGGGCATAGGCAGACACATATCCGAAGGATTTGGAAAAATCTTCTTTGATATATTGTCCCTAGGATAAAGTGTGAAATTTCCTGTACTAGGTAAACTCTGATCACAATTTGTGTGAATTTGCCTTGTCATGAGTAGCTATTACCTTTTGTTGTCTGATGACAAAACCCCTCCTGGTTGAAAGAGTTCACTACTTGAGTTGGCCCTAAGACTAGACGTTTAAAAGGAGAGCACTCACTGGGAAGGAGGAGAGACTAAAGGGAATGTATGCTACCATTATCTTAGAGAGAAGAAATATTCACAAAGGCGGGAATATAAAGACCCTTCTATGAGGAACGTTGCACCTCTCTTAGAGAAAATGATCGAACCGAAGATCCAGGCTGAATAGAGATATTCAGCTAAAAGGAAGAAATAGAAAGCATAAAATAAAAATGGACTGGATTTCCCAGAGAGAGGCCTGTGTTGACTTATAAATGTTGGAGGAGAAGAGGGGCTGAATTTTCCAGGAGGAGCAACCTTAATCTATCCCTTTCCTGAGTTTGTGAGTTATATGGACTTTATAGGTCTCTGGAGAAAGAACCATAGAAGATGAGATTTATCTTGATTCTTTATGAGTTTAAGTTTAAGTCTTTTGCATTTTCTGCATTATCCTGTCATAAGTGTTGGGATTCCCTAAGTCCCCACATTAGAGCTCAAGGCCTTTTTTCATTTCTTTCTCTCTTTCTCTCTGTGTCTTTCTCTGTGTCTCTGTCTCTCGGTTTCTCTCTTGTTTTTCTCTATCTTATGGATACCTAGAAATCAGTAAAAAATCTGGTGTTTACCTGAAGCAATCTGGGGTAGAACCGTGAGTCAGAATTACTCATAGAGAAACTTCCAGGAGTGAACTTTTGTTCCATATGACCTCAGAGTTACGCTTTTTAACTGCAGGTACTCAAAAATTGCCAAGTGGTAAAAGTGTTTATTTTAATCATGTTGAATAAAAAGAAAAACTTTTCCAAAATTGCCATCTCAAACGGATTACACTAAACATAATTTAACTTTCCCTTACTGTCCTGCTTCTATTAAGACTCTTCTCCAATTCTTGATCATGGTGAGAAAGCAATTCTGGCTTCTCAAAGGCATTGTCAGCAGAACATAACTTCTGGGAGGTCCCACTAAACTAGAAAAGCTTCCAGTGCAGGCTGAATAGTAAATTGTGTGTCCTGTAACCAGAGAATCAACCAAACACAGAAAAACTCATCACTAAAAGGTTAACTTAAAGATGAACAATTATTTTTGCTGTATAATTCATGAAATAATTCAACAAATTTTTTATTAAGACACTATCATGCCCAGAGTATTGTGCTAGGCATTTGAGCAACAAAAAAAAGCCTAATCCCTGCCTTCACGATGGACCTTGATAATACATTGAGTAATAATATAATGAATTTTGTATTTATTCTCTGGGACAAGATTTGCCCAAAATATAACTTTTAAAAGTTATAACTTTCCTTTAGTATTTTTCAATTTTTTTAGAATTATTGCTATAGTATTGACATTGATTTTTTTAAAGTTGTATTGATGTGTTTTATTTTTACACTAATTTCCAAATTACTGCACTTCTCTGGAGGTGGCAAAAAATGACGCTATTTAGCAAAACTAAAAATTCAGTGACCTTATCTGAAAGGTTAGACAATTTTTAGCATCTGTACCTCCTTCTCTACCTCTCTATTACAAAACAAATTAAGAGAAACCCAGTTTCTCTCTCTCCAACCCTTCTACCCCACTGGGAGGAAAAAAGAAAAAAAAATCTTGTTCAAAATATGGATAGTCAAGCAAAACACATTTTATCAGCGACTGAATTATGTACCCTAAATCTGTCACTTGTCTGTCATGAATAAAATGTTTTATTATCCATCCTTTGGAGGTAGGAATGGTCATTGTATTTTTCATAGTTCCTGAAGCTTTCAGAATTCTTTTTTTTTTTGTATTGTTGGTAATGTATAAATTGTTCTTACATTTTGTTCATTGAATTCTTCACCAATGTAAAAATCGTCAAAATTGTTCATATTTATAATATCAGTATTACAACATAAATTATTCTTTGGGTTCTGTTTGCTTTATTCTATATCAGTTCATATGTCTTTCTTTAGTATTTTATTAATTTAATGAAGATTGAACCAAATCTTCCATTAAGTGAGGGCCTAATAAAGTCATTGCTTTTTTTTAAGAGGCATATGTAATTCAAACATCCAAGTACATTTTATACTTCAAAGTTATTGCCAAAGGACACTATATTTTGTGACTGTGCCTCTTGATCATAATGATGGTCAAAACTCCCTTCTAGAATAATGTTCATAGCCAATTTGAGCCACATAAAAAAGAAATATCTTTATAATTGTTTTTGACAAGTCATACCTGATCTCATACCAAGTTCATTCAAATTGTGTCTGAGAGACTTGTGGCTCTTTCTAAAATCCTATTCTGTCTTTTAAGGATGAAGATTTGTTATAATAAAAGTACCTTTCTCAATGGAAAACTGATTCAGGGGGATCTTATAGACCAGGGTAGTGAGGTAGGCAATGGTACATTGAAATGAAGTCCAAATAGAAGTGACACATCCTGGAAGCATGACAACTAGAAACAGAGAGAGATCCAAGTAGGTATGTGGTCAGTATCCACGAAGTCAAGTGGTGGGTGGGTAGCAGGAATGTGTGAGAACAGAATTAGAGTAGTTTGCTAGAGACATGCAGATAGTCTACATTAGGAAAATCTGATATGGGAGCTATCATTCAAGGTAAATAGTGCAAGTCTCTGTTTCATAGAGGGGAAAATGGTAAAATAAAGGCAGGGCATAAGTTCTGGAAGAATCTGAATATGACTTTGAATATCAGGGCAGACACTAGAAGAAAGACAAAAACCCAATTACTGGGACCAGCTTTATAAACAAAGTCTAGATGGAGTTCTAGCAAATGCAAAGGAGGCAGCTAATAGCCAAGATGACTAGGAAATAAATTATCTGATCTATAGACCTTAAGAGATCCATTTTTCATGCCTGCCTAGAGGCTAAGTTGATCCTGGAGCCTGTGATAGGACAAGGTTCAACCTGTAGGTGATGATTAAGTGACCACAGATGGAGAAATGTCAATTCAGGGATCCAAGTTGATTGATGCAATAAAATGCCTTTGAAAGTAATTCCAGAAGAGTAGTTTCAGAAGTGTGAATAATGACAGTATAATTTGGAACAAGATGCGTATGTTGATGGGGATAGCATTTATTTGCTTGTATTGATTCTGGAACTTTATTTTTAAAGAACTCAGTCCCATCATTTAATAGTTATACCTAGTCACTTAAGCTAAAGATTGATTGCAAATACCATTTTGGCTCATTCTTTCATTTTAACAAGTGATCATGGAATGCCTCTGTTTAGCACTTAACATTTATAACTAACCTACAACCATATCAACCATTTGTATTAGTGGTTTTACCCCCTTCAGAAACCTTTTCTTTTCAAATACATATTTTCTTATCCTTTATGTAAAAATTAGAATGGATTTAGTATTTTTGTCTTTCTTAATCTTCTGAAAAAGATACTAGACTTGAATAAGTTGGAGGCAAAATGACATTACTGTCATCCTACGTTGAGCAGAGGTCTTAAAGAACTTTTCTAACTTAAGGAAACATTGAATATTTTCAGATAATTATTTCAAAACATATCAATGACTGTGTTTTAAAAGGAACAGACAAAAGGGAAATTATAGACCATTTTGTAACTAAGCATAAAGATCAGCTCTCATTCAAAATGGAAATTACAATAAATCTTAATTAATATGTGACCAAATAATACAGTGATGGAGTAAGAAGATGAGACGTAGATCATGAAAGTTCTTAGGTAGATTAGCACATATATTGTGACATCAATGCAAAAATAAGTCTCAGCAAAAGCCATAGTTCTCCCAAATGATGGTGGTGTCCAACTATGGCTATCAGTATTTATTAAGTACCTACTATATGTCGAACATTGTGCTAAGCACTGAAGATATACAAAAAAGGCAAAAAATATTTCTTACCCCAAGGAATTTACAATCTAATTGGAGAGACAATATGCAGACAACTATATAAAATTATGACGTATACAGGATAAATTGAAGGTAATGTCTGAGGAAATGTACTAAAGTTAAATTAAGTGTGATGGGGAAAACTTTTTGAATGATGTGACACTTTAGCTAAGACTTAAAGCAAACCAGGGTAGTTGAGAGGCAAATGAGGAAGGAGAACATTCCAGAGTTTAGGGATAACTTGAGAGTTTTCCAATATAAGATTTAACATATTTGGTGATTTCATTAAAATCATTTACAGCATACTTAGGATATGAAGGAACTTGAAAATGTGATTGCTAAGCCACTGTCGTGGCTTAAAGGTTTTTAATGGTCATGGAGATTTAGGAAAATATCCAATGGATAAGGACAAATGATAGTTTAAAAAAAGAGTAAACTATAGACTATTTCACTTGATATCAATTTCATCCCTCCAAAAGAAAGTGATCTTAAAGAATTAGTATGGCTTTGTCAAGAACAGACCATGACAAACTACTCTGAATTCCATTTTCTACAGATTTGCAAGAATTAAGAACTGCAGTAGTCAGTCAGTCAGGTAGTAAACATTTGGTAAGGGCCTACTATTTGCCAAGTACAATGCTAAGCACTGGGCATGCTAAGAAAAGTAAATGACATTGCCTGTTCTCCAGTGGTTCATAGTCTAATGGGGGAGATGACATGTAAATAACTACGTATAAGCAACATTATATATATACATATATATATGTACATATATATATGTATATGACCAATTGAAAATAATCAGCAAAGATAAGGCATTAGAATTAAGCACGATCAGGAAAGGCTTCCTGTGGAATTTTAGCTGGGACTTGAAGGAAGCCAGGAGGTCAAGAATTATCTAGGGAACTAGTGTCACTGACTTACAGAATTTTTATGTGAGAGGAGGATAAGGGAGAAGTAAAAAGAATGCTAGACAGGTAAGGGTTATTAAGGTAAGGTTATTAAGGACTTTAGAAAACCAAACAGGATTTTCTGTTCAATCCTAGAGGTGATATAGAATTTGTTTGGTAGAGAGTAACATAATTAGACGTGTGATTTAGAAAGATGGCTGACTACTAAGAGGAGGATAAACTGGAACGCAAAGACTCTTATAACTGGGAGACCACTTAGCTGGGTATTACAATAGTTCAGGTGTACCAGGGTGGCGGCAGATCAGAGGAGAGAAGGAGGCATATTCAAGAGATATTGCAAAGGCAAAATCTATGGGCCTTGACAATAGATTGGATGGGGGTAGGGCAGTGAGAGAGTCAGGAGTTGAATATGACACCAAGGCTTCAAGCCTAGGAGAGTAGGAAGTTGATGGGTGGTACCTTATAATAAGGAAGTTAGGAAGGACAGGGGCAGCTAGGGAAAAAAAAAATAAAGTTGAGGTTTGGACATAACGCCTTGAGGATATCTGCAGGATGTCCAGTTCAAGATGGAGATAAAAGATTGGAGGCCAGCAGAGATATTAAGGATAAGGAGATACAGATTAAATAAAAACTCTCATTGTTTTATAGAAAAATATGGAGGGATGTGAGTTAAATGGTAACACAATTAGGTAGAGTAAGAACTGGTTGAATGTTGTGATTTGAATCAAGGTTTGCAGTGGTATGTTCCAGGGATCTGTCCTTGGCCTTGTAATTTTAACATTTTTATTAATGACTTACAGAACAATAGTACGTTATCAAATTTTTAGATGAAGCAAAATCAGGAAAGAGAGCTAATACAGTGGTGACAGTCACAGTTCAAAAATGACTTGATAGATCAGAACGTTGGTCCTAGTCAAATGAGATAAAATTTAATAGGGATAAATGTAAAATCTTATACTTGAAAAGTCAGTTTTGATTTTTATTCCAAGTACAAGAGATGGAAAACATGACCACACAGCAATTCATCTGAAAAGAATTTGAGTCTTTTATGAAACTACCAGCTCAGCATATATCAACAATGCAGTATGGCAACCAAGGAAATTCATGCAGATTCTGCTGTTGAAAGGCATGGTGCCCCACAGTGGGGAGGGGATAATCCTGCTAAGCTCTGCCATGGTCAGACTACTTCTAGAGTATTATTTTCAGTCTTGGGCACTTCGTTTTGGGGAGGACACTAATAAAATGGAGAGTCTATGAAAGAGAGCAATGAGGATGGTGAAGAACTTCAGGAACTTAGTATGTAAAGGGTTAGCTAAGAGAACCAGGACTTTCTTCAAGGATTTAAAGGACTGTTACATTGAAGAAAAACTAAGACTCCACTTACTTGTCCCCAGAGGCCAAAATTAGGAGCACTGCTTTGAAATACAAATGGAAAAATTCAACTTAAGGTAAAGAGTCAATATTCCTTAACAGTTGGTGGTGTTCAAAATAGTAGCCAACTCTTCCTTAAAGAAGGTCTTCAACAGGAACCTGGATGACCTCCAGATGGTATTTTAAAGAATATGCTTGATCAGGCATTGATTGGACTAGAAGCCCTCTGAGATCCGTTCAATCTCTAGAAATCTATGATTCTAAATTACTTTTCAATGGATTTTTCAAAGAGATTGGGTTAAGTATGCCAAACATAGAAAGCTGTATATGAGAGGTAACAGATTAATTTCATTTTTAAAGCTGGAATGGTAATATGACTAATTATAGCTAGGAGAGAGGTCCTCATCTCTAAAAGAAAAGGATAAGAGGTATAAAACAGAAAACAATGGTGTCTAGTGTCTCAGGGGAGAGTCAGATCAGTGACCAATATACAATCAAAGAATTGGATAATTTTTTCAACTTTCATAATTTTGACAAACAGTTATAGTCACAGAGAGAACTGTGTTATTATTAAACCTCAGATGATAATGTGGGGAGAGAGACAGAGAGGGAGAGTGAGAGTGAGAGAAGGAGGGAGGGAGGGAGAGAGTGCTTATAAGATGAGGATGTAGGATTGAGTTTAAACAATTGCCAAGTTTCTTGAAAACAGCAGCTTATTTCTGGCCAGTATATTCTCAACCTTCTTTCTTAATTGACATCTCTTTATTTTACAACTATGATCAAATTTGGGAAAGTATTAGTATACTTCTCATTTTTGGCTCAGAGAGGATCCATAGATAGTAAACCTATTAGAAGATCAAAATTTATGTGCCCTGGCAGACCAGTATAGGGAAGTCAGGTGGCATATACTTCTGTGGTAGTCTGCAACATTCTAGTCATGTACACACACACACACACACACATATATATATATATATATGTATATATATGTATATATACTTATATGTATATATACATACATATACACATGCTTGCACCTATATACATGTATATGACTGTATACATATGAAAAGATATATTGCATAGACATGTAATACTACAAATATATTACATACACATGTAAGACTGCAAAGTTCTATCTAATATGCATACAAAGAAGCACTTAAGCATGGACTCAGATCAAATGGTTTCATTTGAATAAGCATGGTGGCCTAAGTTGTTTGAGCAACTCTTGACAATCTAGGTGTTTTCGTTGGAGTTAACAGTAAAGAATCTAAATAATTCACAGCTGAGTCAAGTTTTTCTCTTTATTTCTAGATTTTTGTATCAGATATATTTCTCAGACTTTGAAATTTCAGAATCTGTGTTGTAGGATTAATAAATATGAGTTCCTTGTCATATTGAATGCAGTATATTTCAAATGTAATGTCATCTGCTTGCAAAATGTCAAACTATCCTGTCTATAAAAGAGGAAAAATATCACCACGAAAGTTGAAAGAAAAATTGGTCTTTCATGTTGAGTCTGAATAAATATATATGTGTAAAGTACAGATGCAAACATACACATACATGAGTATTTATATATATGAATATAAATATTAATATACATGAATATGTTATTCACTTAGTTTTTTAATATTTGAGTCTGAATTCTATGGGGAAATGTGTTTTATACTGAAAGTTTGTATTTAACATTAATTCAGGTGCTGAAGGATTTATTTTAAAACATAGGCTAAAATGTGTTAAGTTTAATATTGTAAATGTAGCCATTTGTAAACATGAGTACTGAGTTAAAATTTTAATATGACAAATTCTAACAATTTTATCTTCCTAAAAATTCCTAATTAGTTTATACTTTAAAATAATAAAGTTGAATATATACCTTACAAAGAAAAAAAAAAGCATATTTACCAAGAATTCTGTTTTTTATTTGGTTAGCCTTGTTCCATTAAAATCAACTAATGATTCATTTATAGGCTCTCTCTCCATGTAATATGGACATATCCTTTTGGGTTTTCACTTGTGTCATTCATTGTGCAGCATTTTAAAGAAGTTAATAATGTACAGAATAAGAAAGGCTAGAGGTGAGGAGGTGATTTATTTTCTTATGTATTCAAAGCTCACACATACATTGAGTTGTCATGACACAGCAGTGGCTCTGAACACGTTAATCTAGCACAAGTTGACCTTTTCCTAACAGTATTTAACCCCCCTTCAACACACAGCTGCAGTATTATTTAGAATTTTCAGGTCTGCTAATAATGTCGTAATCTAGCACTTGTAATATAAATTACTGTTACTTTGAGAACCTTTGCTTTTATATTTGTTTAGCTGCTTCATTTACCATTTTAACACAAGTGCCTTGGGAGATATCAGTATGTTCCTTACCTCTTTCCCAACCTCCACATCTCTTCCCCTCCCCCCAAAAAGAAAAAATCATCAATTTAATTTCAATGGTCATCTGATATGTGACAAAATAAACAATATTGGATGACTTCCAGGCTCACCGAATAGTAAATGCTATCCCTCCTCCAACAGATGGCCAGTGTAGTGTAGTTTTTCTGAGTCTGTAGCTCTATTTGGCTTACTACATCGTTGACTTATTGCACCTAGCAGTGCAGTGGTTGGAAGAGTTATTTCCACAAGCAGATGATGAAAATGGCATATTTTATACAAATAATTATTTGTGCACAAGTAAACTAGTGAATTTTTTTGATTACTTGAAAAAAGTAATTTATTGAGTATGGGATGTTGTTCCCTGATAGCTGAATTTATTTAGTATTACAATAAGTTCAATAATTGTTGATAGGCAAAGTCACATGTCTGCTTCCATTTATCTTAATGGCATTGCAACATTAGATTGCAGCATGAATGAAAAGATGGTGTGTTTTCTAAGCCTTGGCAGCCTGCAGTGACCTTCAGGAGAAATGAAATGCTCTGTTGGCTAAGGAAACAATTGAGCTGAAACCAGTGAGGCGCGGGAAACTCTGAGACAGACTTTCCAAATTAAAAGGTGTTAGCAACAGCTCAAACAAGTAGGGGGAGAAAAGAATGTCTCTTTGCAGGGTGATTTTATGTAAAGATTAAAATAAGGGGAAAAGAAGAGTGTTCAGATAAGAGAAAATCTGTATTATATGTCTTAAAGAATGGAAGGATACCTAATATATCCTGTGCAGAAATACACTGTACCAAGTACATAACCTGTTGAAAAACCCAGCAATAAATATAGATTGTAGACCTTTTAATGCACTAAAGCATCAAGTGAATTAGCAGCGGCCATAATTTTTATAATCAAAATGTTTTCCATGCAACTTTAAGTTGCATAATATATCAGTCAAGAGCACTTACATATTTGATATTTGAACTAGCCTTTTGACATTTATATTATACTATCTGAATACTAAATCTGCCCCCTAAATCAGCACATTGTGAAGTATTATGATCATTTGCAAATACTTTTTATATGACTGCCAAAAATGACCTTGTCAAAAGATCTGATGGAAATAAGAATTCTAGACAAAACCAGTACTCTAAGTACCTAGGGAATGACTAGATAATGAGGATGATTGGAAAGGCAATTGTTGTCTTTGTTGTTCAGTTGTTTTTAGTCACATCTGACTCTCCATGACCCCATTTGGGATGTTCTTGGCAAAGACAATGGAGTGGTTTGCCATTGGCTTCTCCAGCTCCTTTTACAGATGAGGAAACTGAGGCAAAAAGGTTAAGTGATTTGCCTGGAGTCATGCAACCAGTAAGTATCTGAGGTCAGATTGGAACTCAGGAAGATGAGTCCCCTTGATTCTAAGCTCCGTGCTCTATTCACTGTACCACCTAGCTGCCTCTAATGTTGCAATTAGGATACAGCAATCACAAAAGGAAAAGTGATGGATATTGAGGGAAAGAAGGCCATGTTCTGCTACTTCAGTGTGTAGTTGCATATAAAATATGACCACCTGTCAGGAATGTGGTAGAGAAGATCTTTTTTCATTTGTGAGTTTAACAATTTGACCCTCAGGTTCTTTCTAAATGTGCTCATAATGAGTATCAATCATAGTATGTTTTAGAGGCAGACCTGACTCAATTTAGTATACCTTGTTAGCTCAGTTTCAATGATGGAATGAAATGAAGCACCTGTAGGTCATTCAGTAATTAACAAAAGGATATTTACTTAGCCATAGCATAAAAAAAATATATCAATAAGCACCCCAACATACACCAGGGGCCTGCTATCACACGTTCTTAGATCTGCATTCATAAAAGGAAAGGCAACTTTTGAGAGGTTAACAATGACTTTAATCAAGCACAGGTATCATTCACCTAGTTCAGGGGAGTCAGCACCCTGACCTTCAAAGAAAATACAGAGAAATCTAAGATCAACAGACATGGCTTCCTCTGCCTGAATTCAACAGACAGTTCCAACTGTCTGACCATAGTTACAGAGAGGGAAGCAGTGACATCGGGGTTTTCAAAGCTGGGCGGTACCTGGCCAAACACTTCCTTTCATTAAGCCCCAAAGTAAAACCTCAACCTCAGAGTCTTTATACATTTTTAAGAGCCAAAGGGCATCACATCCCTTGAGAACCAGTGGCTCATTAACAAAAGGTGTGGACCTTCCTACAGATCTTCCGAGACCTGACAATAGGTGGGAAAGAGCCTCCTTAATCACATTATTCAGAGGTATTATACTTCTTGATTTTACTAAAGCAAAAAGAGCAAATGATCCTATTTTACTTGCCATTGCGAAAAGACATGCACCAAGGATACTCCAACATTTGAGTTAGGTAGATGTGACACCTCTACCATACTTCACCTTCATATAGAAATATGTCTGATCATCAGAGTATGATAACTTATATCCACTTATGGAACATCTACCAAGTCTGAAGGCCTTGTCATTGCTGGTTGGACTTTTAGATGATCAGGAAACCAAATCAATATATCCTGAGGCCAAATCAATACATAGACAGGTACAGCTTGAGTCTTAATTCTTTGGGTCAGTCAAATCTCATACTTTTCAAAGAAAAAATATCTTTACATGCATAAGGGAACAGGTTAAGATATTACTCCCATCATAGGATGTATTAAATAATTTCATAATTTTAATAGCTATGGGATATAATAGATCCTTTTTTTACATGAAAAATTAAAGGGAGAGAATTATTACCCTGATTGATGTAAAAATGATTACCTTAGAACCACACTCTAATAATACATATTTGGTCAATACAATACCGAAGTCAGAAATATAATTATTTTTTAAGATTAGTTTTTCTTGCTTTCATAAAAATGCTCCCATTCATAATGCTTTTTGTAAGCTAGAGTAACATAAAATGAAGACCCTGCACTATTCAGTGTTCATATTTTTAAAAAATTAGACTTCTAGATCATTAACCTGCAGCTTTCAAAATAACTACATTGAAACATTTCTCCAAGAAACTCCTTCATTCCTTCTTTATCATTGTTAGTGACTTCCATGATGTGCCTTCCTATTCTTAAATCTAAATATTTAATGTGCTCAACATGAACAAAAAGTAGAAGTTTAAGATTATAATGTACTAATTTACCTTACACATAAGAAAAAGAAATGTTACTGGAGAGATAAGAACTTGAAAGAA
This sequence comes from Bettongia penicillata ogilbyi, assembly GCA_023548195.1. Lineage (NCBI taxonomy): Eukaryota > Metazoa > Chordata > Mammalia > Diprotodontia > Potoroidae > Bettongia > Bettongia penicillata. Next base: position 6,697,779 of record JAJHZJ010000244.1, read on the forward strand.
TAGTCTAGGGGTTTCATATTGTTCTTTCGAGATAAAGAATGCACAGGAATAATGGAACATGTATAAAAATAAAATCGCATCAAACACTGGATGTCATTCCCAGGAAGCTGAATAAATTAAGGTGCACATGTACTGATATACTTTTGTCTTAAACATTTAATTCTATACCATACCATAATAATTTTATCAATAAAAAAATCAAAACAGCTGTGTCTTAACCTCTTATTTTTCAGCCACCATCCTATTTACTTTTATCTAAGGAATTAAGAATTTTCTTCCTTGAAATTAATATTCACTCTCATCTTCAAGTACTTTATGCCAATGTTTCCATTACCAATACGTCTCTTCCCCATTTCTCTCCTTAGATATTTGGTCAGAGGTCCTATACTTCTCACTGTTTCTGCATGATATACCTCATTAGCTTATATGCATATTGAGGAAGAACCAATTGTTCCTACTGATCTGAGTACAATCTAAACAGAATAATGTTTTACCAAAGCATCTACTAGAATACAAAAGGAACTCTCCATATGAAAACATATTTAACCAGAAAGGTAAAAGTAAAAGGAGCATAATGAACGCCAATAGATAATTTTCCATATTCATGCTCAGATATTTAAAGTACCACAAACTTTCAAAAACAAATTCTGAGTTAAAAAAAAGAATTACCCAGTAAATAATAGGTTTATTTGCAGGTGTATTTGTATGGATCCTATTTTCATGAGATGAGTGGGTATACTGGTCAAATTCCTAAATGAATGTTAGTATGTTTATTCTTGAGTCTTGGTGACCATAAAGGCTAAGAGGATCTATTAACATTTTTGATAAGATTATTGTAGGTTTAACATTATTCATAATTTTTCCATTGTTTATTGATATCCTTAAAGAGTTCATCTAGATACTTGGGTGAAAAATCTATCTAGGAAGAGGTTCTCAGCATTGGAAGCTTCTTTTACAATTACATAATTACATAACAATTACATAATGAGGATTTTCCTTTTGGAGGTGAAAAGTTTTATTATTTCACAGGTATTTCATTCATAGTCATTTTAACACTGGTTTCAATCCATTTATGTTTAATTTAATAAGCATTTATTATGTTGTAACTTTGTTTTGAAATAATTGTTTGTCATGAGTAGCTTTTATGAGGGAACCTCTGACAGTGGTTTCATAAAAGTCTCAGTTAGTTTTGAGGTTATAATAAGGAATATTTCTTGAAACAAAGATATTTTTGAAGTCTGTATCCTTTTGGAAAGTAATTGCATTTGAAATCTGTTCTTGTATGGGCACATAGAGCTCTAACTAGTATAAGAGCCAATACCAGGCAAGTTGTCATCTTTCCTGTGATGATTTGCCATCTCCATGCCTCCATTCACAGTTTTTCATGCCTCCATGCACCACTATGTGATGTAGCCCCATTCACCAGAGGCTCATTGCTTTGATGCCCCTCTCTTGCACCCAATTTTCACCTCTCTTGAAGTAACTACAATCATAAATCTCTTCTCCCCCAGCTCAAATAGTTTTGACCCAGGTGTATATGAGGCGAGAGGAGATGGAGTATCTATCTCTCCATCTGTCTGTCTATATATCTGTAGATAGATATTCCAAGAGAGAGAGAGATACACATGTATGTGTAAGTATTTAGTTTGGACATATATATATATATATATATATACATACATATATATATACATACATACACATATATATATATATATATACACACTTTAATAGAGGGAAGAGTCATACCAACAGAATCACGTCTTTGAATTATCAAACTATTTAAAAATGTGAAATATGTTTCACAAGTGGAAGATATTTAAATATTTTTAACATGAAATGCAATGTATAGGCTGTGTAATATCTTAAAATAGGCAGGTTGATGAAGCAATACTTTGATAGGTTATTACCAAGCATTCAATATGGGTCCTCAATTTTAATAGCATAGAAAACTAACCATTTCTGAATTATCAAATATATTACAATCTTGAGTTATTTTAAGCACACTGTGCTCAATAATAGCTAAATGTACTTTGTGCTTTTTTCTCTATATTGACCATAGAATCAAATATATTTTGTTTCCTAGAAAATACCATGGTTTTAATTCTGGGGTCAAGCAAAGGGGAGAAGTAGATGTGCAGGAAGACTTTGTTCATACCCACTTGGAAAAAGTTTTACCCTGGTGATCATGAAACTTTATTCCAGATGTCTGGCAATCAAGAGTATCAATGCTTATTTCAAGTATACTCCATGCTTGTTCATAGAGTATGGTGGAAGATTACCCTTATGGCACCATTCCCTCTAAGTGACTTCTCAATTCTAGATTCTTTGATCCTATATGACCTTGCACTATGTAGTCCATTCTTCCCCTACTTGATCCAAGATCATGTATCCTTTTTCACGGGGTCATAAATCTAGATCTGGAAGGGGATCTAGAAGTCATCTAGACCAAACTTGTAACTTTACAGAAAAGAAACGGGGGCTCAAGTGAACTTAAATGATTTGCCAAGGTCAGTCCAACAGTAAGTGATAATAGAGCCTTTCCTGGTCCTCTTAAACATAGTGTCTTCTCTCTAAAATTACTCCAACTTATCTTCCATATAGCTTGTTTGTACATAGGTTTTAAACAGTTTCTGTGTTTCTAACTGCAGCAGTGCTGGGCACTCTAGGAGCTTAATAAATATTTGCTGACTTGTCTTGAATGCCTGAAAAAAATTCAAAAGAATGATAATATGAACAAAAATTGTAATACACAGTGAGGGAGCTCTTCTTCCTCAAGATCCTTAGGTCAACAAACAGTAGGGCTTGATCTAGCTGGTGTTAGATTTGGCTAACTCCCTGATAGTCTTTATTTGTTACCTTGAATGATCAATACTTTCATTGGAGTGAGAACTCCCTCGGCTGAAACAGACCTTATCATAAGATGATAGAATTTAGATGAGAATTTAGAGATCATCTATTCCAACTTCCTTATTGTACGATTAAGAAATTGAGGCCCAATGACTATCCAAGGTCAACTGAACTGTTACAGCTTATCATGACTAAAAAGAAAAAACCCAAAAAACAAAACAAAGAAACAAACAAAAATCCTTTAATTATTGGACAACATCATGGTGATGAGTCATCCTATACTTCACTAGATTGGCCCACAATCAGTAGACTTACTTGAGTCTCTGCTAAGCTGGCATAATTTTCAAGAATCCAGGGTGCACTCTATGACATGATGAAGCATCAGGATAGGTAGACTTTTAATTGATTCTAGGAAATCAATCAGTAAGCATTTATTAAATTCCTACTATGTGTTAGACCTAGTGGTAAGGTTACAAATACTAAAATGAGACAGCCCACAAGGAGTTTGCATTTTACTAAGCAAAGGCAATGCTACAATAGAATGCTGTCCGGTGCTCTCGATCTCAGGTGGATTAACTTGTAGGAGAGGGAGTTGCCTTGGGCAACTGGAGGTTCCTCTCCAGAGGGTCATTGTTTCTAGTAGAGCAAAAGGGAACAGTGTGGAGTTACCCACAATTGCATTACAGTGAGCATGTACTGTCTATATAGAGAAACAATGGGTGATTTACAAACAAGGTTATATACATTATTCTTATTTTTATGGTGAAATTTGGTTATCCTAATACAAGAGTCTGTTATCATATTAATATGGATATTTCTAACATTGATGCATATTGCAACCTATAACTGTTATTCCACAAAACTTCCACAGAGATTTCATCCAGTCCATCAACAGTGTGCCAGAAACGGTGCTATCTGTACATATATGTGCCTGCATATACATTCATACACACGAGTACACACTCACTTGTGTGCCTATTGTGTGTGCATGTATACATACACATATAGATAATTTATTAAGTGCTTACCAAGAGCCAGTCACTGCGCTAAGTGCTGGAGATATAAATACAAGCAAGATAGCCCATTCCCTCAAGGAATTTATATTCCATTGGTGTGAGATAACATGTAAAAGAGTAGTGGAAAGGGGCAGAGGGACAATAAGGTATATAGTGTATGAGCATGGTGATGAGGAATTGGAAGCGATATGAAAACCTGGGGAAAATAAGGCAAGCCTCATCTATCAAAATAAAGCATACAAAAATGAAACAATCCTTACTCTTTAGAAGCTTATATTCTAATGTAAAAGACATGTATGTGTATAAATATGTATTGTGTAAATGTAAATAAATACATGTATACACACGTATAGTTGTTAAATACAATGTAAATTGAGAAGGAAGGCTCCATTCGTTTGGGGGAACATTAAAAGCTTCAGAAGATGGTACTTGATCCATGTCTTAATGGATGAGGTCTCTGAGGCAAAGATTATTCTGAATGCACTGGCAGTCTTTCTCTATGTGTTCAGGGACCTTTTTACATTGAACAGCTAAGCTATCCATATGTTCTCCCATGCTCCCTCTGAACTAGGGAGAAGCTTGGGCTTGTTAAAAGGATTATACATTTCCATTCCTTCCTACTCAATTTTGGGCTTAAATGATTATACGTTCACAGTGCCTGACCAGATATAGAAAATGCACACATAAAGACAAACATGCATGTAAATATACATACATATATATACACATACCCATACAACGTACACAATGACCTTGTCATCCAACTAGGTGTCATAATCTGGAAAAAAAAGAATTTTTTCATCCACTTAGGTTTTTTTTTTTTAACATTATTTGGAGAGTCTTTTAAATGTCTGTCAGTGAAAAGGTTTAATGATATTATCCATCCTGTTCTATTTGGACCTTGTATATTATTTCCTTGGCAGTATCAACCACTTTTGGTGAACATACAATTCTTTGTTCTATGTGTTGTTTGATATTAATATAGAATTTTCTCTGTTCTTGAATTTGTCAAGCAATCTTGTACATTCTAAACATTTGCATGAGGGATTTATTCCTTGTCAGCAGAGAGCCTTTAAAGCCATTTCTTATCTACTATGCTATACATACTTTTAATCGACAAATAATTAACACAGTGTGATCTTATAGTCCCTGCCCCTTTGTATCATCTGAGTACATATAAATATGTGGACCCTTGTAGAAGACTGCAAAAACCTTGTTGTCCCCTTATCATTTTTTTCATCAAATATACCTGCAATATGGATGCAGAGCAGTCTCATAAAGATTTCATAAAGATCAGAAAGTAGGTGTATCAGTCAGTAGTTATTAATACCCCCAAAGCCACTGAGAGAATATCAGTATCATCCATAATATTTTTCCATTCCTTGGGTATCTTCCTTTCACTGATTTTGTAAATAAATACATTAATCCATCAAGATTGTGTGACCTCCATTCCAGAAGCTTGATTATTTATGATAAATGTCATTGCAAAATTATATTTGTCAGTGCAACCATATATTGAGTGTACCTCCACAAAGAAGATGTACAGTAAAGTTAACTGAACAGTGATCCATGTTCCAAAGAACATGAAAAGCATTTAACAGCATATGCTTAGGATGCTCTTTTCCTCCTTTATTCATCTTTTATTTAAACACACTTTACAAACCTATCACAATTCTTTCTGAATACTAATTGAAACTGTTCTTGTTCGGTCTATGAATACTGTAGTTGTTCAAATAAATTGTTTTAAAATTCACTCCTAATATTGTTTCTTCACATTCATCACATGCATATTCCATTTCTTACTGGAATTTCAGCTATACTTAGCTCGATGCTAGAAGTTAGCTCATGCATTTAGAGTTTGATTTTGTTGCATGTTAACAGTACATAATATAGTTAAAACACAGATTCTTCTATTTGAGAATAAGATAGGGACTAGCAAGTTAGGGTGCCTATCATTAAGAGTGAATTCAAATTCATCTCACATTGTTATTAATTACAATGGTAGTTTCTGCAATTTCCTCCATTATGTTGGTATCAATATTTTATTATCTGTTTAAAGGAAAGCAAGTCACCTCTCACAAGTAAATGCCAATTCATCTCCTTTTTAAATTTAAATGCAAATTCTTTGTACCTCTTACCTTTACATAGAGATAGCAAGTCAAGGTAGAATTTTGTTACGTTATGCCTTGCTTAACAAAAGTCTTCAATGCTTAAATTACTTTTACCGCTATTGTCAAAAATTTATACTTAGTATCAGCAAATTAATATTTTAGCTTTATTTTTACATTATATTTTATTACTGCTGTGAAATTCTACATTTTGTGTAGTTTTTTAGAAGTTGGGTTTTTTTTGGTTTTTGTTTTACTGAATAAAATTTATTCTGGTTATTGTGAAATCCTAGGTATTCTTCAAAAAGTAGATTTCACTTAAGAAAGAATGAGAGCACTTGTTAAATACAATATTACACATGGAGGAAAATGGGTGCCATTGTGAATAGAGCAGTGGAATTGGAGCCAATTCTTGCCTTAGACAGTTACTAGCTGTGTGACTCTGACTCCCTGTCATATAGTAGGTAGCTTAATAAATGTTTTTTGACCAACAAGCTCTGTCTGTTTTAGTTTCCTCATCTGGAAAATGGGGATGATTATGACAGCATCTACCATGAAGATAAAATGAGATAGTATTATTAGTAAAGCACTTTGCAAACCTTAAAGTGCTATATTTAAAATATAGGATTCTCTCACATTTGCTATAAAAGAAATACTACTTGTAATAACGACTTATTTTTACATAGCACTTTAGGAAAGTGATTTTTCTCATGCCAATATTGATACATTGTCATATGTAATTATCATTATCCCTATGACATAGATGTAAAAATTGAGGCTGAGAAAATAAGGGACTTGCCCACAAAGGCACATTATTATTAAGTGACAGTAGAACTAAGACTTAAACCCAGATATGTTAACTATCCTTTCCTCTGTATCTCTTTGCTTCTCTATGTAGTACTAAGCCATTAAAATATTGTATGTGTGATAAACAGAAAGTTCTTATTTGGATGTGTAAACCATGGGTTTATCATTTCACATTTAGTGATAATCTTCATGACTATAAACTCAAGAAATCACTGTTCTCTTAGGAACTTCTCCAACAGCCGATGTGTTTCTAATCCCTATCAATATCGTGAAATGGAAAGAGCATCACTTTGTGAGTTAGGATCCCTAGGTTCTCACCTTGGACAAATTACTTCACTAGGATTCATTTTCTTTGTGAGTAAAATTGGAAGGTGGAACCAGGTGATCACTGTGGTCTCCTCTATATTTAACATTATTATTTGTCTTTTAATCCAAAAATCACACGTTCCCTAAAATGCAACTCTTGAGTCATAGGGTCGCCTGAGTGTTCTGGGAGCCCAGTGTCTCCTGCTTGCCTGAATAAGCAAGTTCTTTCCATTGGAAGGCATCTTGTTTTCTCTGTTGGGTCTCCTGTTACTACCTTTCCTGAGTTCCTTAACCGACTGGGGTGGGGATGTGAAAGAAATATCATGATGGATCTAGGAAAACAATAGATGAAATTTGATCAGGTGAAAAAGAGTTCATTAGCGTTCAGAGCTTCCCTTAGTGATTTAGCAGGGTGCAGATAGGGTTAACTTGTTTCCCTTCTCAAAATGTATTAGGCACATGGGGTTTCTGGATTGCCAAGTTCTTAATACTCTTTCATTTAACCAAGTTCTTAATACTCTTTCATTTAACTTAAGTGCAGAAATAGCATCTCTCTAATAAAGCTATTTTTATAGCATCCACACCTGCAGCTAGTAGAGTCATTTCTTTTCATATTTAGGTCTTTTTTCCAAACTCGGATTTGAAAATGAATTGAGTTTTTTAGTTTATAATCACATTGATGAGCAAAAACTTGTAGCTGTGATATAAAATATATTGCAAGATAGTTCATTGAAGAATTATAGATGTAAAATTAGGCACTAAAATAGTCTAATGAGTTTCAGAAACGTGGTGACATAAAAATGAACGTGAGTTGTAGTTTAGCGTGCTATTGATTTCTGGGCAAAAATTGTATATCCCCTCCATAATCTTTGTGATAAAACATCTGTACTCCTGGATCATTCATATTATGCATGTATATACATACATATATACACACACACATATATGAATGTGTACATATACATATATATTCCTCATTGAGCAGCCAATTCAACTAAAAAAAACCCAGCAAAATATCTAAGTAAACTTTTTTAAAAGGATTACTCAAAACATTGAGTGACATCTTTTTATTATTTGAAAATCATAGTATTTCAAAGATCACTAAATTTCCTGCTTAAGAAGTGCAATAGGATTGAAATGCCTTATTTGGAATATTCCATAACCATTAGGCAAAAAGACCTAAGCTAACTCATCACTAAAGATATAACAGCTCTTCTTTAGCCACTAGAGGGAGCTTTTATTTTGTAGAAAGGTACAATGGAGAGTTACTATTAAGAATTTACATGGCCAAAAAAATGAGTTGTGAGTTCTGTCATTACACATAAAATTTCCAAAAAAGTCACAAGTTTCTTTGTAACTTATTTCCTTCTAACCTTTTAAAATGGTTTGATTTTCCTATAGCTATAACTTTTTCTATTCCTGGACTATTCATGAAAAATATGTTTATGTTAAGATAGATTTCTTGAATAATAGCCAAACATTGGGTATTGTAAAGAAAATACCTCATGTTTTCTCCTACCGCTGTATATTTTCCTGTAGATGGCAATTGCTGGAATAGTCCTCTTTTCCCAATTTGCTTTCAGTTGTTATTCTTTGTAAACAAAATACCTATTAATCAGTTATTGTCTGACTTTTTGTGTTTGTCCCAAATAACTTGCAGGCAAATGACTGTGCATATGGAAGCAGAGACTAAAGCTTCTCTAACTTAAACTTCTCTTTTCTGAGATTCACAGAAAATGGCACTGCAAGAATGACTAGGCACTCGCATGTCTCATGTTATTTCCCACAATGAGATTAATATTTTATTAATAAATGTCTTGTCTTCTTGCAGTTTTAACGTAAAAAACTATATATCCTAACTATTGAGAGAAAAAGAGGCATCTGTTCAATGGCTACAGCTACCGAATTCTTAATGATCATGTAAACAACTGGATATGCAGCTCTTACAGAGAGGCAAACGTTGTAATGGAAAAACTGAAGTTCGATGCTCCTAAGTTCCGCATGTCTTTGTAGTCCTTTTCAGTGTGCCATATAGGCCAATTGCCTGTCATTTCAGTAGTGATTTTTCAGGATTTATGGGTGTGATGAACTCTGATTTGGACAGGGGGAAATAAGACTCACACATAAAAAGATTCATCTTCATCTGAGTATTTCCTTCTCCAGGATGTTATTCCCAATTTATTCTTCTCTTAGATCAACAGGAAGCCCTGTGGTAGTTGACCTGTTCAGGGTTCTCATTTTGTGGATAAGAATCTGGGAATAATACACATTTATCATCCTATTTATATTGGTATCAACAAAAACATCCTTAAAGAACTCTAGTGACAGGTACAAAATCTATGTGTTTTCAGTGAAACGTGACAGGGATGAAATCTGTTACAAATTCTGATGTATGTAGAAGCTGAGGTCAACAACTAAAGGTTGAGATTGGGGCTTAGCTATTTGTATATTTGTGGCCACACTTTCTACAGTACACTGAGGTCACAACTCAAGGAACCGCTGAGCTCGTTGACTATGCAAAGGCCAACTAATCTTCCAGTTTCTGGATGTAATTGAGAAGTGCGTGACATTTGAAAAGCAAAATTAGTCCAAATCAGATTAAACAAATTAAATGAATTTTTCTATACTGATTTAGGGCATCAAAACCTAGCGCAAGAACTGATTAATAAAAAGAACCCACAAACAAGATAGGAAGATGAAGTTCAAGTTCTCTTACCTCTTTACTCATGCCTAGGGAAGAGTTTAATAGCATATATATAAACTCTAACCTATGTGAGAGAAAATGAATGATATATCATGTCCCTCCCACTCTCCTGGAAATTCACTATAGGTATTTCCATGGATATTCCATATGCATTTACTCATGCTCACAGAGAAACTATTTATAATTTGTTGACATTTAAACTAGGTATATTGTGACACAGAATTATGTCTATACCATGGTCACCTGGATTGTTTTTGTACTGATTTAGAAGTACATGGCATATTGTATGGAGTGTTGGACTACCTGTGGTCAAATCCTCTGTCTGGCACTTCTTAGTTGTGTGACTTAGTTTCCTCATCCATAAATATATGGATAATATATGTATTACTTTCCTTAACGCATTTTTGTATGGATCAAATGGAATAATGCATGTTGTTTTGAAAATTTTTAAGCACTATAGATAAGCCAGTAGTAATTGTTATTATCCAAGGCGGGTCACTGTGTTCTTGAAATCTTTTAAGAACTTCAATTCAAGAAATGTTAAAGTTTCTACCATTTAATAGCAACTGTGCTAAATAATGGGGCTGGAAAGAAGATTCATTAGTCACTTCTCTCAAAAGAGCTTGCATTCCATTGAAGGAGAAACAATATGTAAACATAAAATAAGCAAATTCAAAATATATATGAAGTAAATATAAGGTAATTGGAGAGAGGAGGAGAAATTAGGACAGACCTTATAGAAAATGACAAATTTACTAAAACTTAAAGACATTACAAGTAGTGATGAGTAAGAAGAGCATCCCAGATATGGGAGCAGTCTCTGCAAAGGCTCAGTGGTGGGAGATGAAATATCAGATACAGAAAATATCAGATTGACCAGTTTGACTGAACCATGTTTCAACAGAAGGAGTGGTGCTGTGTTATTCTGGAAAGATAGGTTGGAAATAGTGAAATGAACAGTTTACATTTTTATTCTGCTTAAGCCACTAAAGCTTTGTATACAGTGAAGTGATGTAAAATATCTCAACATGGTAGATATAGATAGAAAGAAATGTATAATCATATGAGGATTATAATTTGTAGAAAAGCATTCACACAATGGTTGTTGAAATTCCTTTGGCACTCAGTGGTCATGACTATGGATTCATCAGTCACTTTAGCTGATTCTATCTAGCCTCCATAGTAGCCTAGTCTTTCTATGCTACTTAAGCTAGGAAACAGAGAGTGTTACCCCAAGAGTTCTAAGGGTGAATGGAGAAGTTATACTTCAGTCATAAGTTATTGGTTGATCTTGCTACTTGAGACAACCCCTAAGAAGATAGATTTCTTTCTCTCAGTGATACCCAGAAATACCTGAGTTTCCTGAGCTATTTAATATATAGAAAAATACCCTCTGGTTGTTTTCTAGATGATAGTTTCTGGATACCAAGTCACATGTATCTTAATAATAGAATCATAGATTTTAGAGTTAAAAAAGACCTCAGAGGTCATCTATTCCAACCCCTTTGTTTTATCGGTGAGGCAGTCCAGGGAGTTTGTGACTTACCTAATTCATATAGTGATTAGCAAAGTTAGGATTTGAATACAAATTGTATGAATCCATGTGAGGACTCCATTTTATAATAGTTGGTAAATGATGTAGAGCTAATTATGTGCTTGAAACTCGTTTTGACAAACAATAGAAATTAATTTGAAAATTCACTCCATGATCAGCCATATCAAGCAGTGTTTCATGTTGTCCTGCCCTAGTTCAGTCTCTAAAAACATAATTGCCCATGACTTGCGTCACCATGATGTTGTTCATGTGGGCTGACATGTGACCTTGATTCTATTTTTTTTTTTTTGGACTATACTAAGTGAAATATTTCTATTTTGGTCAGCTGCAGTTGAATAGAGCTTTTTGGGTGTGTCAGTTGATGAGCCTCCTGAGGGTTCTTGCATGCTGTAGGGTTCTTTGCAGTCTCTCTTAACATGAAGAAAGAAAAAGAAAGGAAGGAGGGGATGGAGGGAGGGAGAGAAAGAGAGAGAAAGAAAGAAAGTCATCTCTCGGGGCTTCAAACACTTTGCAGATCTTGTGTCATAGCTCTTCTTTGAGAGACTGCAGTGGAAAACAAGACTTTCATTTTTTAGATGCAGAAATCAAAGCATGGAGAGAATAAAGGTCTTATGGAGGGAGTCACTAGTAGTCCTGGGAATGAAACCAAGGAGTTTTGACATGTATAGTTACTACATGATACCTCCCTCAGGTAATCAGGGGCTGGTTTATCTATTTAATGAATTTTCTAGGCCCCTTATTTTCTTTCCATTATTTTTCAAGCTACCTAATTTTATACTACTCATTAGTGCTTCTAAAAGAAAATGAGTAGGGCTAAGGAAAGGAGGAAAAAAGTTTTAAAAAGTCAATTGTGTTCCTTTTTTATAGATTTGTGAAAAGGAATGATAGAAAAGGTGATAACTTGCTACTGTTAGCTATATTGATATAGCTATATATTGATAGCTACAATACAGTCTTTTGCATTATTATTCATTGTTTGTATGTTATCTCTGTTCCAATCCCTGCTCTATGTTATACATCCTTGTTGCCCTGGGCAAATCACTTAACTTTTCTGGTTCTCTTTCATCATCTACTGATAGAGTTGGCAAAACACTGTTTTGAATAGGGTTAATTATCCTTATGCTCTTACGTCACTTGGCATTTTAATCTTCATATTAACTTGGGGGTAGATTGGTATAAAGAGTAAAGAGTTGACTTTGGAGTTGGGAGGAATGAAGTTCATATCCCACCTCAGTCCCGTACTAGCCGTGTGGCTCTGGGCATGACACTTCATCTCTCTGCTCTCAATAACTTCCAAAGCACCTGTTCTAAATCTATGATTCTTTATGCTATGACTTGTGGATTTTTAAAAGTTTTTCAATGCAATCTACATAGAGACTGCATTGAAAATGTTAATTATTCATGCAACAGGCAGGCCCTGTGGAAGGTACTGGGGTTATAAGGACCACAAACAAAATATTCTCTGCCCTCTTGAGGTGATTGCATTCTACAGGAATTGTGCTCCATGGAAATATTGCCCTAGAGCCTCCCCATCATGAAAGTGTGGTCTGTTTAGATATCCCAGGGGGAAGGAAATAGAGTCAAATTTTATAGGAATGTTATTTTCAGAAATTAGTATTTATGTTCCAGGTTACATGACTAGGAACTAATGTGGTTAGGGAGTGGAGGTAAACCCCAGAAGCTGACTTTCTCTATGTTTGTTTGGGAACCTACAAAGTATCCAACAGACCATCCATCAGTCTGTTGGGCAGATGTCTAAACTCCCACTGCTTTAGGATGTTTTTAAAGTTACTTTTGATTGTTCTGAATAAGTGACTGAAGGCAATAATATTTTCCTTGTAAATATTTGTTTTCTCTTTTGGATGCTGTATGATAGGAAAGGAAAATGGACTAGTTGTACGATAAGGGCAAGGAATGACCAACTGACAGCCAGAGTGCTCCACTAGTATCCTCATAATGTCAGGAAAAAGCAAGAAGTCTTCAATAATATTGGGCAGGAACACAAGAGGCAACCTTATGGGAAGACAAGGAGAGTTGTACAGGGTGAGTGGGCATCTGTAACACCGGAGGGGACATCTAATTGTATGAGATCCCAGATCCATTTAGATTTTGGGTATTTATTTGGGTGTTCAGAGGGACTTTTATGTGTATTCATTGTAGTTTCTTTTGACTTACTGTATGTTAAGTAAATAAATGGAATTCATAGGTGGTAAATTAGGGAAAAAACTTGAGTTTTCAATGCTTTATTCTCTGCTTCTGAGTACCTCTATTTCTGATTCTCACTTCAGCATTTTGATGAAAATGTAACCTAGGTTATGAAAAATTCTACATATATATGCATATGTATACCTGCATATATGAACTATGGAACATCACTCATTCATATACTTTCAATCTTTTATTAAGAATTTTTATAATATAGTAATACTCTACTGTTGGTATGGCAGTTACTTCCACTCAGTCTGCATTGTTCAATTTGTTTGATTCCAAGTGTTTAAAATAACCCATTAATTAATCAAGGATTTCTCAATCACTTTCAAATGCTCGAAACATTAATATTTTATATAAAGCAATCAGAGTAAGAAAACACCAGCACCATCCAGAGTAAAGATTTGCTGTATTCCATGAAATTCCTTGTAGAAGGAGGATAATAAATCATAGACAATTTAATGTAGAGGTTCATAAAAAGGATGCTCTAGCTACTGCTCCCACAGTAATGTGCTAGATGTCTATAGCATTTATTTTCTGTATCACTAATTTTGTCACTTAATCTTGCCATTGATACTTAACTGTTTCTTGTTCTAGCATAGTTGAAAGAATGCTAAAGCACAGGGAGACCTATATCTCTACTTCCTGAATGTGTGATCTTTAGCAAGTTATTTAACCTCTCTGAGCCATCATTCTCTCATATATAGCTGTGAGAAAATATGCACATAGATGTATGTGTGTATATGTATATATATAGTGTCTCAAAAGTCTCAGTGCAGCTTTAAGCTCATAACTTAAGTTTTAAGTTCATAACTTAAGAACTATAAATATTAGGAATTTTTTTAAAAAATTGAAATGTTATTTATATTTTCAAAATATGGATTTTTAAAATTAAAATTCAATGTAGCAACTGTCTTGTATTATACATTGCTCTAGTCAGTTTTAAAACTGTAAAAATTTCATCAGCTTCTGCTCAGTGACTTAAAGAACTGCATTTGTAAACATGCCTTAAGATAAAAAAGAAAAAGCAAATTCTGATGCATGTGACCCCAGAAGAAAAATGGCTAATGGAAATAGATCAGGTGACATAGGTGGCCAAGTAAGAGGACTTCCTCTCCCAATCTATCAGTATGAGAAACTGTCATCCAGAAATGGTTGTTCACCCAATGTATAATGATAGGGTACCCTATCTTGTTAAAATTAAAACTGTCTTATTCAAAAACTAAGTAAGTGGAAAAGAAATATAAATAAATTTTCAAATAATATTTTATAGGTTTGTAGCATTTATAGTTCTGAAGTTATGAAAGGTAAAAACTGCACCAATATTTTGGGGGTCTATCTAAACTTGTTATAGATAGATATACATACATTCGTACACACACACATATATGTGTATATATGTATATGTATGTTTATACACACACAGACATATGCATACACAAGACAGAGACAGAAATAGAAGGAGTGGGAAGGTAAGTTGAGGTTGGCCTCTAGGGTGGGGAGCGCATTTTCATGAAGCCCAGGTTCTACCGTTCTGCTACAGATACCTTCTCCCCCTGACTCCGCTTCCTCCTCCTCTCTTGGATGACTTTCTCCTAGAATCTCTTTTGTAAGAAATAGCTCCAAGCTTGGCTCTCTTTGCCATCACAGCTCAACTGCCTTTTTCCTCCAACTCTGTTGCCCCCTCCTCCCATTTGTCCATTCCCTTCTATATGTTGGCTTCTACCATTAGAATGTAAGTTCCCTGCAGCAGGGACTGTCTTTCTTTCTGCTTATCCCCATCACTAAGTACAGTGACTGGCACATAATATACAATTAAAAGATTCTTCATGACATGATTTAACTTTGATAATTTCACTTATTGAGAAACAGACATATAGAATATTAGAGATAAGGACTACAGAGAACTAGATAATTTAGAATGAACGAATTAGCATACTACAATATTTCTCTCCTTTAGTAGAAGGAACAAATATTTATCAAACATTATGGTAGCTGCTGAGGATACAAAGAATTACACAATTCTTAGTAACAAGAAGTACTATGGCATCAGATCAGAAAGTACTATGAAATGTGCTTACCAGGCCAACCATGAGTAGAAGAGTAGGATGTATACCTCAGTGAGTACAAGTTATAATAACTAATTAGGTCTATGGCGTGTACATCCTAGACACACTACTGGCAAGCTAATTGATGTCAGTATAGTTGACACTGAGTCATATTTACTGTGAGTTCAGTGGAGTGTGAAAGTCTTCCATGAAGTAGGAATAGGGGAGAAATGTTAAAGTAGTTTATGAACAGTAAAATGATCTACCGTTATCCTTGCCTCCCCAAATCCAAATTAGAATTTCATGAATGGTCTTTTTCCATCATGAACAGCCTGCATTAAGAGAACTGCTCTGCCTCTGCATGCACACCACTGCTGATTCCATCAGGCCTTTCTGCATGGCTAGCTATATGGAACTCTGAGGGACGAGAAAAGCAAGATCTGCATCTAACAAAGCTACATGATAGGAGCGTGCACATACGGCTTTCCAAATAATCAAACTCATGTTTATTTATCCTTTTCTTTTTTTGCAGACCTATAAATTGTATGGGCAGTGAATGAGTCACTTGGTTATGTTTTAGCAGTCCCTATGCAATTCTTTTTACTTTGTTGTAGAAGACTACATTTGTGAAGAATTAAAGGGCACTTTCCCTAAAATTATGGAAGGCTCGGGTAATAATTGCTCATACATATTCTTTTGTTATTGTTTTTCCTTCTCAAGTGTACATCTTACTTTCATGGTCTAGTCCATCTCAGCAGGGTTGAAAGAAACCCTAACCTTAACCCTGATTGCACTTATATATTCAGTTGTGTGTGTGTGTAAATGTGTATATATATAATGAAGCCATAAGCCTCTATTAAGTCATCGTGTAATTATTAGAAGCCTCAGTGACTAGACAGATCAGCTACATGTTCACCTTGAGGTGACAGAAACAAGACCAACTTTTCCATTGATATATCTCTCTGGAATAAATTACCCTGCTTTTGGACATCACCAATGGGAGACAGTGTGGCTAAATACTCAGTTGTGTTCAGAGAGTGTCTGGAAGATCATGTTCAGTTCTGAGAACCCACATTTAAGGAAAGACTATGGATTAGTGAGAGAGCATCTAGAGGAGTGCTTCAAATTCATGCCGTGTGGGTCTTAGCTGAAGAGACTAGTGATGTTTATCCTGGAGAACAGATGGCTTATGGAGATATAATAGCTTCAATTCAACAAGCTTTTATTAAATCTCAACTATTTGCCAAGCACTATGCTGAGATTACAGAATACAAACTCTCATCCTGTTACCTTGACATCCACCCCAGAAAGAAAGAGACAATTCCTGTCCACCAGAAACCTACATTCTGCTGGGGGAAAAGAATTTACACACAGATAAATAAATATAAAATATTTGCAAAGTAAATATGAATGCAATTCCCTAGGAGGAGAGAAAATGAACAATTATAGGAAACTGAAAGAGATCAGAATAGTCTCATGTGCTTCCTCAAAAAGTAAAATGTTCCTATTGTTAAACGTTTTCAATCAAAGGCTAAATGGCCATTTCTCATGTGAGAGATAGCTCTTAAATTGAATCTGGAAGGAAGGTAGGAATTCACAATATGAGGCAACAGGGCATAATGCCAGCTTGTGCAAGGAGTGGAGGTTCAGAGAAGCAGAAGACAAAATGTAATACATACAGAATAGTAATAGTGCCAACTTATCTGGACTGTCGAATGTATGAGGAAGATTGTAAGGTGAAAGGGGAACTGAAACTAGATTGTGAAGAGTTTCAAATGTCTGAAGAGTTTGTATTTTGTTCTGGAAACAGTAGGGAACCAGTGAAACCTCTCGAAGCAAGTGATCAATGGAATGATATAGCCAGATTTGTGCCTTAGTAATATGAAAAGGGTTGCTGAGTAGAGGACAGATTGTAGGAAAGAGAGACAGGAAGACCGGTCTGTTCAGGAGGCCTCTGTAATAGTCCGTACAAAAACCTGAAGTAGGGTAGAAGCAGTGTGAGTAGAGAGAAGGGCATGGTAAAGATGTCTTAGGTGTAGAATTGATAGGATTTGACAAATTATTAGGTTTGAGAAGGAGCAAAAGTGAATCTGAGTAATACCTACAATAATAACATGGAAATTTGATAAAGTGATGGGTTTCATCTGGGGCATGTTGAGTACGATGCACCAGTGAGGCACGCAGGATGCATGGGAGGGAGATGAGGAAAGGATGTGTAGGTTGGAGAATCATCTTCAAATCATCATTGAACCCATGAAAGCGCAAGAAGTTCCTAGGGATAGATGTGGAGAAAAGAAACCCTAGGACAGTCTTGAGTTCCACCTACACACAGGGGATATAACACAGATCATTACCTGGCCAGTGAGACCCAGGAGTCATGAGACAAAAAGGCAGAACCAAGAGAGAATTGTATTATAAAACTCAAGGAGGTGGAGGTGGTAGCCAGTATGCAATACTGCATAGATTAAAAAGACTCAGAAAATTAGATAGGAATAAAAAATTAGATAGTTATAAACTTGGAGGGTGTCATTTCAATCACATAGAGGGGTTGGAAGTTATACTTCAAGGAGTTGAGAAATAATTGATTGGAAGAAGACAAGGCTATAAGTGCCCTTCCTGTGGAGGAACAATCAGACTTGTTCTACTCTCCAGGGCCAAAATAACTAGGAACAGTAGGTTACAAAATAGAAGCTTAGGTTTGATATAAGGCAATTCATTACAAATTAGAGTTGTCTAAAAGTAAAATAGGCTGCCACAACAGATAGTGGCTTATGTCTGCAAGTAAAGGGTGGATGGATGACCACTTGTTAGGTATTATATGAAAAGAATTCTTCTTCATTTATGGGTTAAACTGAATGCATTCATGAATTTTCTTCTTACTCTGAAATTCTGTGTCAGCAAATTATATAATAGGAGAATAAAGCTTGATCAGATTAATAGAGTGAATATACTACCCATTCTTACAAATAAATACTGCATCTACCTTTAGCCTGTTTCTTTCTTCCTAAAACACATATTTAATCTTATATAGATGAATATTTTCTACTTATTAGGCAATAAGATGATGTCCATTAGTTGAACAGAAGTATTTGTATTGAATAGTGAGTGTGTCAACAAAGAAGAAAAACCTTTCCTTTTGTTTTAGTAATATAATTTAATTTGTCTTGAAAGTTCCTCCACCATCACCCAAGAGTAAATCTTGTTCTCAGGTACCATGTAGATTTGAGGAAGAAAATTTTTGGACTTAGAAAGAAGATTCTTAATGTTTTCTCACTGCCTTATTAATTATGTGACTATGGCTCTTAGCATATAAATATTTATTCATGGGATTAAGCTTCTCTAACCAACCAGAGCACTATAATCCCTTAGCATACAGACATATTCACCCTCAGGTACCAGGTTGGTACTAAGAGAAAAAGAAAAAACAAGCCAAGAGCCTAAATGAGACATTTGCTTTTAGTGAAGAGGTTCAGAAAAGTAATATTATCAAACATTTTATACAATATCATTAAAGTTCAATAACACAGGGTGATGTATTGCATCAAAATCAAATTGCAAGATATTATTTCAACAAATGGAAATAGTGCTTCAGTAGCTTATTCAGTTAAAAAAGTATGTATCTTCAAAACCATCAGAGACTCATCAAAACTTGAAAGTGAAAAGGTTATTGGAGGTCATTTATTCCAATCTTGCCCCAAAGGCCACAATCTTCTCTCCAGCCTCTCTGTTAGAACATCATTTGGCCTCTACTTGAACAGATGCAGAGACAGGGAACTTAGTCCTTTATGACACACTATATTTCATTGTTAGGGAGTTCCAATTAGCCAAAGATTCTGTATATTGGACTAAAATCTGTATTGTGTACATTTTTCTTTCTGGGGCCACATGAAATAATTTGAATGCTTTTCGCAAATACTGAAAATTATTTCTATCGTTTGGCCTTTGTAAATGTCCATTTCTTCAACCACTCCTCAAGTGATAAGATTTTTAGACATTTTGATATCCTAGCTGTCCTTCTTAGGATGCTTTATTTTGTCAGGATTCTTTTTATTAAAAAAAAAAAGTAATGTTCAGAACCAGATACAAGATGTCAAATGTAATCTGGTCAGTATTGTATAGTATTTGCTACCATCCTTGATCTGAGCGCTAGATTTCTATTAATGTAACCTAAAACTGCCTTAAGGTTGTTGACTGTTGTTTTTTTAAAGCAGCCATATTATAGTATTAACTTATATTTAAGTAATAGTCACCTCAAATCCTCATCTTTGTTTATAACATAACCTACTGTTAAGCCAGATCTTACCCATCCTGTAATATGTAGAGTATTTTTGAGTCTAAATGAGGGTCTTTATGTCTTTTTTTTTTTTTTTACTATTCAGTGTATTAGCTGTCACACAACCATGTGTCATGTGGAAATGTGGTAAGCTTAGTTCCAAGTCAGGAATAAAAACTGTTGAATGTCACAGAACCCTGGGCTGTGGCTCCAATTGAATGTCATGAAGCCCCAATATGGAACCACATATGAATCTTCCTTCAGGTTGAAATCTATCAATTAACACTTTAGATCTGGATGGTCAATCAACTACAAACTTACCTAACTGTATTACAATTCTCACACTTTCACCATCTTGTAGAGATATAATGAAAGATTTTATCCAATTTCATGTTAACACAATGGGTATTCTCTAAACCCAGCATTCCCTGAATCTATGAGTCTAGCAGGATCATAATAAATATTGAAAATATGGGTTCATTGAATAAGAAACTCCTAAGGAAGGAAATCCCTCTTCTAATTCAGATCAGGAATTTCTCTACAACTTGGTCTTAAGAGAGTTGTGTTAGAGCACTGGCAAAATTAAGAGATTTGCAAAGGGTCACCGTAACAGTATGTGCCAGAAATTAACTCAAGTCTTCCTAGCTTCCAAGTCATTTTCCTGTCCATCACACCCTGCTACCTCTCTTCTAACCCTACTCACGGGAAATGAAATGAGCTTTACATGGCATTATTTGATTTATTTGTTAATAATTCTATTAATGATATTTATTGATCATTTAAACAGAATAAATGCTTGATAAATACAATATATTGGTAAATTTAGCCTTTTTCATACTATACATTTCCTGAGATACTCAGTAAGGGGTGTTTCTTAAATAAAAATGATGATGATAATGAGAGTAATAGACATTTGTATAGTGCTTTAAGATTTGCAAAGCAAGCACTCTTACATATATTATCCCATTTAATCCCTTCAGCAGTCCTAGAGTTTAAGTATAGAGATAAGTATCCCAATTTTATAGGATAAAAACTGAGACTTATCTGAAGTTAAATGACTTACCTAAAATCAAAGAGGGCCACTAGGGGGTATAGTAGGTAAAGCACTGGGCTTGGAATCAGGAAGACTTATCTTCTTGAGTTCAAATCCAGCTTCAGACACTTACTAGCTGTGTGACCCTGGGCAAGTCACTTAACCCTGCTTGACTCAGTTTCCTCATCTGTAAAATGAGCTGGAGAAGGAAATGGCAAACCACTCCAGTATCTTTGGCAAGAAAACCCCAAATAGTGTCATGGAGAGTCAGACGTGACTGAGAAGCAAGAACTACAAAATGAATCAAAGATCTAAAGGGTTAATATGTATGTAAAGTGGCACTGAAACTCAAACTGGTCTTCCCGACTCTAGTTTTATTACTATAATCACCACAGTGATGTGGACCTGAATTTAAATAGCAATAGCAGCTCTTCCTCATTTGTCATGATGCAACAAACACACCAGCCTCCAATACTGTTAGTTACCTAGTAGTTCCAATGGCAGCTAGCCCAGTTCTTAGCTAGTTAGTGAATGTGCCACATAACTGTGAGAGATTAGACTGGACCCAGCTATTTTGGAAACTCTTCTTCCATGTTGCTGAAAATTCCCTAGACACTAGAGGGAAATGGTCTGTGTTCTAACTCCCCTAGAGGGTGAGCAAAGAGTGAGATTACCCAATACAAAAGGCTGCTGCCTCCATATAATCAGGAAGGAAAAGTATGAGAATATTAAGAGTAGTGACAAAATTTGACTCTCTCTCTCTCTCTCTCTCTCACTCACTCACACACACACACATACACGCACGCACACACACACGCACGCACACACACACAATTTACAGCACCTCATCTGTGACATTTTATCCACAGAGGCAAATGATTTTTCATTTTTAAAAAGCACATATACCTCCTATTTTAAAAATCTTCCCCTTCATATCATCTTTTGCTCAAAGGCTTTGACAGTACCAGAAGGAAGAAAGAGAACTTAGTAATTACAAATAGTTATTTTAGAAATAAAAATGCATTCCCAATGAGCTTACATGACAAAAGGAAGATTTAGCAGCAACAGATATATACCATCTGGTATTCCAATCTCCTTGAGGAAAAAATAATGTTGTAGTAGTATGAATTCTCCTAGGATTGCACTGGGTGAGAAACAGAGCTATAGAAACCTACAACCTTGAGGAAAATAAAATCTCTTTCAGCATTACATCTTCTCATGTGATGTCTTCCATTTAGAACAGTCTCCCAATGTTTACGTGATCTTGGATAGAAATGCATCATTTGTTAAAGGAGCTTCAGAATAGAACTTCATTCAGTTAATGTTTTCACAATGGTATCTTTAAAAAGCTTCCCATCCACCCTTTAAACCTAATCAACTGCTAATTATTCCAGAGCTCCCAAAAAAGAACAATGGTTTGAACTATTTATCTTCTTAAGCTTGTGGTACTGAATGCAATAGTCATTCTCTTTGGTACAGTGCACACTTTAAAAGCTGATTCATGCTGAGTTTAATGTGGCTTTCAAAAGGCTGCTTTTGGCATGTTAATTAGATTCTAAAAATGTAACTCCAATAGAGTTTTAAAAAAACTTTATATACAGTTTATATGTTTAACTTAATCATTTCAAAATTGTACATAAGTACGAAACTTCCACAAAACCCCATGTGAAATGAAGTGGGGCATTCCATCGACTCTTTAGAAGAGCAGTTGCTAATATAAGCTAAAGCTGCTGTAACCTTCTGCTATAAAGAGCTGATATGATCCTGACTAGTAAGACAGTGGTTGTTTGTTATTGTCGCTTAAAAAGACATTCTTGCTACCCTGAAGTGTTAACTAGTTTTGCACCAGTTTCAAGTTAGCAAGTATAATTTTAAAGTTTATGTAAAATAGACTTTTCAAAGGGCTTCATGTATGGTAAAGCTGGTCCTCTTGATTTTTCTCAAGCACCAAAGTAATGCTGTAGACTTGGTGACCAGAGCCATGAGAATGGTTGACACAGTAACGACAGCTCTCTAAAGACAAACAACTTGAAAAGACTTAAGAACTCTGAACAATGACCACTGACCAGGATTCTACAGAATTGATGATGAGACATGCCCTCCACACCTCCCGATGGAGAGGTGGTAGACTCTGGGTTCGTAATGAGACATCTAGAGTTTTCGACATGACCAATGTGGGAATTTGTTTTCCTTGACTATGCACATTTGTTACAAGAGTTCTGTTTTTCTTTTTTTTTCTTTTTCAATAGAGGTAAAAAGGGGGTTGGAGGTAGAGAAAATAGATCTTTGTTCATTTAAAAAAACCTTAAAAAGAGAAAAATATGGACTTGGACTCATAGAGCATGCTTTTATAACAAGCTTAGAGGACTTTGTTCATGTGGAAAAGATTTGTAACAAGTAATAGTATCCTGAGTTGATATATGATAAAAGTTAGACACAAGTTATGATTTACAGTTTGTTGAAGTGGAAAGAGGGGCAGTTAGGTGGCATAGTGGATAGAGCAATGGAATCAGGACTACTCATCTTCATGAGTTCAAATCTAGCCTCAGATGCTTACCATCTGTGTAACCCTGAGTAAGTCATTTAACCCTGTTTACCTTAGTTCCTCTATAAAATGAACTAGAGAAGGAAATGGCAAACTACTTCAGTATCTTTGCCAAGAACCCCTCCTGTGGGTTAATTAAAATTTTATTATTAATTAAAATAAAATACAAATTAAATATTAATTAAAATAATACAATTAAAAAGAATGAGCAACAACAAAAAGTGGAAAGATCATTGACATTGGGGTCAGAGGGTCAGGGTTCAAATCCTCTTTAATGCTTAATCTTGACAGGCGTTTGATCTCTATGGACCTCAGTTTCCTTATCTAGAAAATGAAGGGTTTGAACTAAATGGCCTCTGAGTTTTCTTCCAGCTACAGATCTATTATTTTGTAGATTCTGCATAAGGTCTCAGCATTCCAGGTGTAAATCAGCTGTCAGCCATAGTTTCCATCAAGCCTTGGAAGGGGAGGGATAGAGAGAAGGAATTGGGAGAGAAAAAAGAAATCAGTGAAATGGAGAGACATTTGCCCACTCTCTGATTTCTCAAAATAGCATGAGGCAATTAGGTGACAGAATAAGTTTAGAAACATTACTTCAATTCTTCTAGTACAGAGAGAGAAATGTGTTCAAGTTTCTTGGTTTTACTGACTTTTACCGTATTCTTTCTTACATTTGAAGGTATTTTAACACTTTTTTCTGCCCAAAGTACAGTTTATAAATAGCCTGGTTAGTATTCAGTTTTTCTAAACTGATGAATGAATCATCTGTAGGGAGGTTGTTTCATTAGTGAAAAATTTGTGATTTTTACATTGGATTGTAAATTTTTTCCCCTTGTTTCAAATATATTTAAAGGCTGGACTGTGGTGTATGAAATATTGTGCTGACAGAAGTGATGAATTTAAGAAAGGAAATAAGTGAATGAAAGGCATTTATTAAGTGTTTACTATGTGCGAAGCACTGTGTAATGCAAAATGTAAAAACAGGACTGCCTCTGCTTTCAAGGAGTTAACCTAAAGGAGGAGATGATATATGTGGGAGTTGTGGCCAAGGAAGCGAGATCTGAACTAAGAGACCAAGATGGTGAATGGAGCTATAAGACGGTCCATTGATGCATCCTTTTGAGAGTTAAGGACAGTGCTAATTTAATTTTAGCTCTCAGAGCAAGAAATGGAAAAAGGGTGGAGGAGGGCGTGTATGCTCATAGCAGCAGAATGAATGACCGTGAGGATTCATGGTTCTAAGGTGTACGGAGCCCAGTGACTTCCTCGTAAGCATGGTCTCTGGTGGTAGAATTTAGAGGTTTAAACCTGGTTTATTACAAGTATTATCTCATTTAGCCCTCACAACAACCCTCAGAGGTAGGTACTCTTATTTTACATTTGAGGAAACTGAGGCAGGGATTGTAACTTGTGCAGGGTTACGCAGTTACTAAATGTGTGAAGCTTGATTTGAATTCATCTTCCTGATTCCCAGCGTTCTGTCCACTGCATCACCTACTTGCTCAAGGCATCAGTCCTCAAGGTAAATAAAAGAAGAAAATATACCATAATTTTGGGAGGGAGGGGATTTTAGACATTATTACTGAAGGAAAAAAATGAATTTAATTGAGAAAACACGAATAACTGTCAACTCATACTCTCAATTTCCAAACTATACAAAAATTTTATGAAAATAATCTACAAACTCATTGCAGGCACCCTTGGTGTGGACATTAGAAGGAAGCATACAAGCTCTCAAAATCACTAACCCAGAATAAATGATATATTTATAACCACATAATTTCCTAGAAAGTAAAGAAACTACAAGATCTCACTGAAATTACTGTTTATGGACTATAAAAGTTAAATTCAGTGGGGCAGAATGCCTCTATCATATCATGCATTTAATTCTTGATAAATTATAAGATAATGAAACCTACTAAATTATTTCAAACCCAGTATCAAAAAGCCTATGGTCAAAGTGAATTAAGTCCTCTCTATTTTTAATTTTCTCACATCTATCTCTTCCTTTCCATTCCTGTTATACCACATAGTTCAGATCTAAGACATTCTGGGATTACTGAAGTACATCTCTCATGGAGCTCTTTCCCTTGAGTCTCTTCTTCCAATCTTCTTCCTAAATCAGCGTTCATTACATAATGACTCTCCAGTAACCTACGGATTAAAGTTAAAATTGTTTCACCTGGCATTCAAGGCCCTTCACAATTTGACCCCACACCAGTCCTTCCAACCTATTTTACCCAGAAGCTGAAGCCCTCAAGTCAGGCTGACTCACTACCTTCTCACCCAATCATGACTTCTTGGAACTCAACGTCCTTTCCCAATCTCCCTGTTGTAACTTTATTCTGTAATCCAATTTCTGCTGAAATTGTACAAAGCAATAGAGTTGAGATGAATTTAACCCAGAGCTAAGTCTTTTCAAAATTGTCCCTCAAAGTTTGAAGATACTAAAGTGAACATGTGGATCCCATTTAGTTACAACTACAGTAATATCTTCTGGTTTCTTTCCCATTTGAACCAAATGCTCCTTTTCTGGTCTCCAGGATTGTATGATTTCTTTCCTTCACCCCCCCAAAAAACAGAACTACTTTTAGGCCAAAATTAGCAGTAGCCCAGAACTGCTTTTTCATTTTTCTTCTTCTTCCTCCTGCAGTTCTTTTTTGGACAAATTTAGCCTTTTCACAGAGTATGAGGCCAAAACTGGACCGCAACACTCAGGTTTCAACGACTTGTCTTTCCCCTAACCTCTTATTTTATGGATTTCTATTCATGGATGAGATCCTGCTCAAACTACAGTCCTCCATGAAAGCTTTCCCAGCCATTGTATCCTAAAGTGATCTTTCTTTTCTCTAAGTCACCCTATCCCTTTCCTTTGGTAATTAGCACACACTGCCTGGTATATTTTTTTTCACTTTTAATATTTGTGCACCTTATTTAGCCATTTAGATTGTAGCCTCTGAGAGCAGAAACTATTATACCTCTTTTTTTTCCCTAATGGAGTCTGGCAGATTGCCTTTTAACAAGTGAGCTCAATTAATAATTTTGAATAAGTGAATTAAATCAGTAATAGTTATTTCAGTACTACAAGGAAAGGAGGAAGGGAAAGAATTAGAATGTATTAAGCACCTACTATGTTCTAGGCACTGTTCTAAGCACTTTACAACATCTCATGTGATCTAAAATATCAGTGAAACAGATATTCACTGAAACATATTATGATCCCCTCCACAATTAATAAATACTGCCTTGATGAAATGCTTTGACAGAAATAATTTGACAGGAAGCAGTAAACCCCACAGTCCATTACTGGGTCTGTATTTGTAGCTTTTCCAGTGTGGTGAGACTTGCCAGTGGTTACATTCCTCTGACATGAATTTTGAGAACCCGGGGATAGATCCATGCTCTGGTGAGACATCAGAACAGGATTTCAGTGGAAATATATCCTGTTAGCACTCAATAAAATCAACAGGATGGATAATGGCTCAAATTTGAAATATCAGAGGCCTACATTGAAAAATTCCATTTGAAAATCTTTCATTCTACCTGTTTATCCCAACAGAAAAGAGTTCATATATTATTCCTTTCAAGAGTAAATGTAATCTGTTATTTATAACATTACCATCATCAATAAGTGAGGATCTCCATGTTCTAGTTAGATCTCCTTTGTAGATGAAGTGGGCTTTAAGTTCTGTGTAGACATGCTAACTTCTCAAGTTTCTCATATTGTTATTCTCTTTTAAATTTTTATTACTATTAATTAACTGGATGCATTGAAGCATATTTTAATGACTGCCTTATGCCCACCCCTTGATTCTCCTTCTCCCTTGTTTTGCTTCCCTTTTTTATTGTGTAATTTTTTTCTTTACTTCAGTAAACTATCTTCAGTCATTATGAAATTCCCCGACACTTATAGTGAAAATAGCAATTTCTATTTTTGTATTCATATTCAGAAGTGCATTTGTAGAATACTGGAATGATGTAAGGACAGGGGAAATTGCTCATTGAATAAACACATCCACATGAATATAACAGAATTCTGAGAAATTATAGGGTATCCATGATCTGGAGCTGATGTACCCATTCTTTGTTGTCTGAATGGATTCCTTTCTCTGAAGTCTTGGTATTGATAGGTAGGAAGAAGATATGTGGTATGATTACAGATGAATGAGACAGTAGTTGGAGGCATCACTGTTCTTTTTCAGGAATCCTAGAAATCTAGGCAACTACTAATCTGATTAGTCCCTGCTTTAGCTCATATTTGTTACCTTTAGGTCCAAATAATTCAGATCATCGATGAAAACCCAAAGAAATGGTATCCTGGTATATGGGAAATAGTAAATAACCCTTCCTTTTACTGTTAAAACATTCTGGAAATTCATTTTTAAAAGTATTTTTTTTTCCAAATGACTCCCATTTCCAAAATTTACATTATCTTTTAAAATAAGTTGAATTCTCCATATCTAACACAGTTGGTAACTCATTTGGGACCTCCATGAATTCCAGATGTCATCATTGTCCATATTTGACATCACGTCCCATCCTGTTCGTTTTTAACAAAGTAAATATGAAAAGTGCTGACATTGAGTTGATCTCATTTGCATTATAGCTATCAATATTTTATTGGGTACCCAGTTTTCATGCAACAAAATAAATATGCAAACTGATGACATTGAATTGATTCTCTGATTTATATTTTAGGGAAGAATATGCAGTGACAAGACATGTCCCTGAAAAGCAGTTTCATGATTTGATAATTACCACTTGGTTACAGTGATCATAGAATATAAGAATAGAAAACTCCCTTTGAGAATGTACTACTGAAGCTCCTCATTGTAGAGAGGGGGGAACTCTAGAGAAAGCATACATTTTGCCATATGTTGTTAATGGAAAAAAGAACTATTTCAACATAATTTGCCACTGGAACTCCCCATAGCATGTTACTATTAGGCAAACCATTTGAGTGATTGAAATGAATTAATATAGACATTTATAATTTGCAGTAGGTATGCCTATAAAATTATGTATATTTTAATAAGCTACATATGAAACTGTCTCAATGCTTTATAGTCATTGTATGTATGTGTAAAAATAACTCCACATATTGCTAGTCTCAATAGGAAATAATTTCAAGGATTATTCTCTCTAATATTTTCAGGTAGGGAAAGATGAGAAACTGGGCAGAGGAGAAAATTTTATGCTACTGTGCTATATCACACAATTAGGTACTTTATGGGGGGTTTTATGTTTCCTGCTAAGAGAGCCAGGATTGGACCTTCTCAGAAATAGGCTATTGCACTCTTCAGATCATTGGTCTGTTCTGTCATGCTAATTTCAATGTGTCTAAAGTGTGTAGCGTGGGTTTGAGCTAAAAGACTGTCAGAAAATGGATTGCATTCTCAGCTTTTCTTTCTTGAATCTTATTATGCCACATAAAGCTCTGAAAGATCCTCTTGACTCTTAAGAGAAGACATACTCTTCAAAACTTAATGATAATAGGAGGAACCTTCAGCATTTCACAAGCCTCTTGGGACCTAACAGAGACAGTACAACTCTTAATTATTTTTAATATTTGTAAACATCCTTTTTTAAGCTTCTTATTCTAAACTCTATAGGTAAGCAACAATGTTAGCTAACTGAAGTTTGGGTTGTGCAGTTAGGAATAAATTTTGACTGGACCCGTGATTTTATTGGTATAGGGAACACCAGGTGAGAAAATTTCCTAACTAATGCACATCGGTACCTGCTTAGAAATCTGACTTTTGACTCAGGAAAGGCCAGGTTTGGAAGTGTGGGGCCAAAGGGCACACATTGTTAAGTAAGTTTTTTGAATATGATTCCAAACGTTTTCTATAATGGTTAGGTTATATTCATTCGAGTCTATAAACAGTACATCAGCGTGCCTGCTATCCTATAGCCTCTCTAACATTTCTGTCTCTGTCTCTCTCTGTCTCTCTGTCTCTCTGTCTCTCTCTCTCTCTCTCTCTCTCTCTCTCTCTCTCTCTCTCTCTCTCTCTCTCTCTCTCTCTCTCTCTAATTGTTGCCCCTTTGGTGTGTGTGAGGTAAAAAGCTAAGAAGTGCTAATTTGCATATCTCAGTTATTTGCAACATTTTTTTTCATATAACAATAGATAACCTAGGTTTCTTCCCTTGAGAACTATCTGTTCATATCCTTAGACCATTTATTAAATACCAGTATAATCCAACAGGAAGAGATAGAGATCTATTTAAAATTACTACAGAATAAATCAAATATTTTAAGTGTGCCTTTCAAGATACGTTCAAGAACAAAAAGAATACAACTATAAACAACTGTTTATAGAAATAGACAGATCTAAATAATTGAGTATTAATAACTCATGGGTGGGATCAATCAATATGATAAAATGACAATATTACCTAAATTCATTGCCATACCAATCAAATTTACCAAAGGGATTACTTCATGGAACTAAAAAAACAAAATTCATATGGAGGAAAAAAGGTCAAGAATTTCAAGAGAAATAAAGAAAACAAGTCTGAATGAAAAGAGTATAACAGTGCCAGATCTGATAGTGTACTATAAAGCTGTGATAATTTAAAAAATGTGATACTGGCTAAAAAATAAATGTCAACCAGTGGAACAGGTAAGGTATACAACATACCAAAGCAAATGTATTGAATATTCTGTTATTGGTAAGCATAAAGTCCCAAACTTCTGGGATAGATTCATTATTTGACAAAAACTACGGGGAATATTGGGCATAAGTATGGAAGAAATTAAATTTAGACCTTCACTTTACGCATTAGACAAAGATGAGCTCCAAATGGGGATATGACCTAGATGTAAAAGTTCATATCATAAACAAGCTAGAGAAATATAGGGAAAAAAATCCTATCAGTCTAGGGATAGGAGAAAAGTTCATGACTAAACAAGATATAAAGAAGATCATTGAAGATAAACTTCATTTTGATTATGTAAATTTCTTTTAAAAACAGTTTCAACATAAACAAATCTAATAAAGCTAAGATTAATGTGAAACAAATAAATTGGGGGAAAAGATTTGCAGCCAGTTACTCTGAGAAAGGTCTCAATTCCAAGAACCAATCCAAATTTTTAAGAAAACGAGGTTTTGCGCTTTATTAATAATAAATAGCATTTATATGTCATTAACTATGTGCCAGGCTCTGAATGTAGCACTTTATACTTATGATCTAATTTGAGATAATCTTACAGCAACCTGGGAGGTAGGTGCTCTTATCTCCATTTTACAGATTAGAAAAGTGAAACAAACAGAGGCGAAGTAAATTGTTGGGGGGGGGGGGGTCACACAGCTGATTAGATTTGAACTCATCCCTGCCTAACTCCATGCCCAGGTATGCTAAGTTGCTCCAATTACAAGCAATTATAGGGAAATAATAAACTTGACTCAGCGCTCCTTGAGACCATGTAGCTTCTTCTTTCTCCCTACTCCTCCACCCTCAGATTTCTCCCTTCTTCCTATTTCTTGCCCTGAGAATTGTCTTCAAATCAACACCACCACAGCTCATTTACATTGACCTAGACCTCTTGATATATTTTGGCCCTCTTTGAATATGAATGACAACAACCACTAATGCTTCTGGAAAGAATGTGTCAATTGATTATTATCTGACTCCTCTGACCCTCTTTAGAATTTGCCAGACCATAACTCCTTTCTCTGGACTCCATTTCCCTATGTGTGTCATCTGCATAGAAGAGACATGTTGAGCCCCATCAAAATGTAGGTTACTTAAGTGTCTTGCTTTTGTATTTTTATCCCCACCACTAGCACTCAGTGATTAATAAATACTTTTCATTTTTTCATTCATTAATTCTTCTCCAATTCTCTCATTTTACAAATAAAGAAACTCAGACCCATGGAAGTTTGTAATGATTTTACCAAAGTTGCAAAGACCCTTAAAAGCACCAAGACAGAAACTAAGTCTCCTGACTACCAGCCCAATTCTTTGACCCATAGAAAACTTGTTGGGAGGTCACAATTGGATCCTGAAAAGGAGAAAGAAAATTTGTTTTTAAGAGAAGATAATTATAAAAAATTTTCTAACTAGGACCCTCAAACTTCTTATTTTTAACAGTAACAATTCAATAACTTTCCATTTTCAGATCTCAAAATTACTCAGAAATGAAATGGATTCTCAATAAAGAATATCTTGCTGCTATAGAGAAAGGGGGATTTAAAATATTAAACTTTAAAATTCCTTCGAGGTTTTTTTTTAGTTAGATACGTAACCAGAATCATTAACCCCTTCAAAGAAAAGTCTAGATTTCCACAAAGGTCCATTTGTAAGAATCTTTCAGTGGAGTGTTTGACTCTTCAAAATACAAATTTGACTTCCTGTAATTAGATGTGTTCACCCAGCTTCAGAAATACCCTTTATTCAAACTGATTAGTTAAGAATCCTCCATCAGTCAGATCCCTGGCCCCATTCCAATGGTATGTTTAAAAATATTTCCTATTTCTTTCATTCTTATTTTCTGAGCATCCCAACTCAATTTCCAATGAAATGTCAGGGAACAGGGCTGCATTTCTCATAAGTCCCAACACATTATGTAGAAGGTTTGTATAGTCAGTCTTTTTAGGATATTTCAGTGAATTTAGCTTCCTTTCTCCTATTATCCCCCTTCAGATAATTAATTTATAGAAAGTGTTTTAGAAGGCAAGAGAACTCAGTTGTGGATATTGTAAATCTATTCTTTGAATTAAAATGGAAAAAAAATATGAGAGAGCCCTTCAGAACTGCTGTTAGTAAACAGGTCCATAACACAAAGGTGACACTCTATGGTGTGTGTTTTTGATGCTAAGCCATTATGAGTATCTGAAGGAGACACTAATAAAAAGATAATTTGACAATGAAGAGGAAATGAGAGAATTTCCATTTTAGATGTATGCTAAAATTCAAGGCCTGAAATTTTGGATGTGCAAACATAATAGGTCATTAAGCTGCATTCATATAGATTGCAACTCTTAGTAAAGAGGATGCAGAAAGAATTTTTCTGATTTCTCCTCATTTATACTTTGGATTTCAGAAATACTTCAGAAAAAAATCTCACTCTACTGAGATTCTAGTGACCAAAATACCCAGAATAATCTTTGCAGAAAGAGTCCTTTTAAAAAATGAGTTTGAGTAGAGGAACCCATAGAGATTGCATTGCATTTGCGTGACTTCACCTGAATAGACTGTAACAAGTCAGCTGTGCCATGTTTCATCAGTGGCAGAAAGTCTAGAAAAAAACAGTTTGCCCCAAGAATGAGCTTCTTGCTTGCTACCCAGAAGAATGGGAGTGGGGGGGTTGGGGTAGGGAGGGAAAGAAAGAAAAAAAGACAAGACAAGGGTGGTGAGACACCAGGTCCAGGTGCGCTCCAGCCAGCCAAGCAAAACAGATACAGACAGTTTATTAACATGGGCTTGAATAATTCAAACTTCCAAACCACAGGAAGAAGCTTTCCGGTGGGAGAAAAAGTCCCAATAATTAAAGCTGCTCTGCTACACAGAGGCAGCTGTATCCTCCGACAGACTGAGAAATTGGACATGGCCTAACAGCCTTCCAGAACAATGATGCTAGAGTGGATGGAGCCTTGTTTGAGAAGTGGTAGGTTTACATTGGTGTTCTCCAATTATAAAATCAATTCTCCAGATACCAGTGCCTTTTACATATTAATAGTCTAACCCTTGGCATATGGCAGAAAGACAGGGTTCAACTGAGAGATTGGTTGTATGAGGAAGCAAAAACTCAGAGATTCTAGTGATTGGGTGATTATGTTTTGAAAGATTATCTTTTATAATAAAGATTATCTTTTATAAATAAATTTTATAAATATAATATAATAAATATATTAAATATAATTAAATATAATAATTGTTTTTCACATATTTTCCACATTGATGTGCAAGTATGCTTAGCAAATGAGACTCTCTTTTTTTGGCCATATCACAGCCTTAGGTACTTGAGGCAGCTAGGTAACACAATGGATAGAGTGGTGAAGCTGGAATCAGGAAGATCTGAGGTCATATTCATTTTCAGGTACTTAAAGTGTGTAAACCTGGATAAGTCATTTAACCTCCATCTGCCTCAGTTTCCTTATCTGCAAAATGGGAATGGTTAGAATCAAATGGGGGTTTATTAGAACCAAATGAGGGAGTATTTGTAAAGTGCTTTGCAAACCTTAAAGCCAATATTTTAAGAAATATGATTGTTGTTCTTATTATTTTAAAAGTAGAAAGAGCATTTGAATGTTTGCATATGGGACTGTTCATGTAAAAATTTCTTCAAATGTGCCTCTCTGTCCTCCCCTTAAAGTGTTCAGAAGGCTCATGTCATTTTAATGTAGTCTAATGCCAAAACTCTTCAGCACCTCTTCTTATGAATAATATTTTTTCCTCTCTTGCATTGCCGTCATATTATTTCCTACTATCTCCTACTTTTTATCAGGGATGGGGAGGGTGGGGGTGAGAGGCTAGTTGGCATGCTTGTTTTGAAGGCTTTTATTCCAGCAAAGGGGCATAGCTGTAATCAACAATTCAGTGTATCACTGGAGGCTTTGTCAAACAGAGAGGAACTGAAAAGTATTGTTGAGGTCCCCTTGGGCATTTCACATCATGCCTAGTCTGAGGAAGGTGGAAGAATAAGCAGTAATTCCTGCTTCTCTTGCCATCAACAGAGTTAAAAATTTACCTGTGTCTCCAGTGGTTTCAATTATTTCCTAACCCCACCCCCCAACTTCAGATCAAACTTGAGCTGTTTCTCAAATGATGACAAGGGATAGAAAAATCAGGATGGAAAAAAAATCTATCTTTCAGAAAGGAAAAAGAAAAGTTTATTGTGTTCACTCTTTTGAAAGCTGACTAGACAACCTGTGTCCTTTCAAAGGAACTATTTGCCATTTTGATGACATCTTAAAAAAAACAACTTCAGTGATAAAGCTATGACACAAACCTATCTAGAACCTATCAGGCTAGGCAATGAGGTCCAAAGTTGCAGCACAATACTTTTTTAAAACATAAATTGAGGATTAATTTCCAAGTGGGGTAGGGCAGTGGACTTTGAGTCAGGAAGACCTAATTTCAAACCCAGATCCTTCCTGGCAGTGTGCCCTTGGACATGTTGCCCCAGTTTGCCCCAGTTCCTTATCTATAAGATAATGAGATAATACCTACTTCCCAGAGTTGCTGTGAGGATAAAGTGAGGTGTTTGTAAAGAACTTTGTAAATCTTAAGTTGTTATATACATTCTTTTTATTATTTTTATAATTCACATTTAATAATTGTACAAACAGGAATAAACTATTTAACCTTTTTAAGCATTAGTTTCTCCCAAGGGAAAAAATGGGGTTATCATTTCTACCACCTATTTGTATTGGTACTAGGAAAATGCAATATAAATCTAAAAACAATGTTAAATGTGAGCTTAAAATGCTAATCACATTCAACAAATAATAGAGTACCTGCTACTTGTCCCACATAAATGATGAAAGATTTCTTAAGAATTGAAGTGAGAAATTGCTGTATGTTCCAAAGTAGTACTGGGGTGAGGGTGTAATAGTATGATGCGGTAGAAAGAGTACCAACGGCTGGCACGATGAGCAGAGCACTGCCAAGCCTGGAGTCAGGAAGACTCATCTTCCTACGTTCAAATCTGGCCTCAGCCACTTATTACCTGTGTGACCGTGGGCAAGTCACTTAACGCTGCTTGCCTTAGTTTTCTCATCTGTAAAATGAGCTGGAGAAAAAAATGGCAAATGATGCCAGTATCTTTGCCAAGATAACCCCTGTTGGGGTCAAGAGTGAGACATGGTTGAAACAATTCAACAAGAAAAGTGGAAAGAGTATTGAGAACCTGAGACTGTGAATAAAAATCCTGGAATTCAAAGTTGATAGTCAACAGTTTTGGGGGTTGCAGAAAAGCAAAGAACAGCTGGAAATGAGAAAACTGGTGCTTTAAAAATTTATCGGGAACACCTCGGAATCGTGAGAGAGCTCGTGGAGGCACCAACACAGACGTGGCCACAGCGAAGTGGGAGCAGCCTCAAGTGGGCTGAATCTCCAGCTGCAGTTTGGATTCCCAAACCTCCCAGCACAGGGCTGGAGTGAAGCGAAACTGGGTGCGAGAGAAGCACAGGGTCCAGATCAGCTGCAGCAGCCACTCCTGGGACTATCAGCCCGCAGGCTAAATGTTTCAAAGTCATACTTCAACTTCTGGGAGCACGATGGAGGAGTAAACTATAAGTACTCTCACCCTCCCTGTTTAATCTTGAAAAACCCAGAGAGAATATTGACCCAGGAAAAGCCCTGGAATAATGGAGCTAGCAGAAGGGGTAAATAATCTTTTAGCTCAGGGGCAAGGGGAAGACCACCAGGAAGGGTCCCTCTTGCTGTGACTGCAGGGGACCAGTGCAGGACCAGAAGTGTCCCAGCAAGCTCACCTTACAGAGTCAGCAGAAGATCCTGAGCCCAAGGTGGGTGGAACTTGTAAGCGCCAACACCAGGACCCCAAATGTGCCTTAGCACAGCCAGGGGAATTGGGCAGACACCAGCGCAGATGGGGTTAGTGTGTGTTCATCCTTCGTTCCTGAAGAAGACCATGCCATCAGAGAAATGATGGCATGACTCGCACTTGACTTTGTTTTGAGTGAGGGAGGGCTGTGGAGGTCACCAGCCTCACTTCTCCTCCAGAGCCATAAGAATCCAATGACCAGATATTCATCAGGATGACTGGAGATGACCCAGGATGAGGCAATTGAGGTTAAGTGACTTGTCCAAGGTCACACAGCTAGTAAGTATTAACTGTCTGAGGTGAGATTTGAACTCAAGTCCTCCTCACTCCTACACTGGTGCTCTATCCACTGCACCACCTAGCTGCCCCTAAATGGGGTTGGTGCAGCCCTAGGGGAGGAGAATACCTCCAGTGACCAGTCTACCCCTCCCCCATATCTCATGCTGTGAGTTTAAGTGTAACCCTGGGGAAACTCAGACTTCACCTGGCCTCAGCTTTCACACACACTATCCAGCTCAGCACCAGATAAGTTGCAGCATTATACAGCTTCTAGTTGAAAGAACCAGAAGCCACAGAATGCAAAGTCAGTAAGCAAGACCCTAGCTCCAAGAAATGTGGGACAGAGTCCCCTGTGCCCAAGAAGCAGAGATCCACTTTAAAATCCATGAAAAAGACAAGAAGCAAAATGGACAAGAAGCAAATTAGAAAACCAAGGTCCATAGAATCTTATTACAGGGACAGAGAAGGATAAAATATGAATTCAGGAGAGAACAGCATTGACACTACTCACATCTGAAGCCTCAAAGGAATATGAAATAGTCTCAAGCTCAAAGAGCATTCCTGGAAGAGTTCAAGAAGGATTTTAAAAGCCAACTTAAAGAGGTAGAAGAAAAATTGACCAGTGATTTTAGAAATGCATTCAGCTCCTTAAAAAGTAAAATTGGCGAAATGGAAAAGGAGATACAAAACCTAACTGGAGAAAATAGTTCTTTAAAAAGGAAGTACAAATTAGGATTGGGCAGGTAGAAATTAATGACTTTATGAGGCATCAAGAATCAGTCAAACAAAATCTAAAGAATGAAAAAAATAGAAAAAAAAATGTAAAATGTCTCATTGGAAAAACTGACCTGGAAAATCTAGGAGAAAAAAGTCTAACAATTATTGGTCTACTAGAAAGACATGATAGAAAAAAAGAGCCTAGACAGTATCTTCCAAATAATTATTCAAGAAAACTGCCCTGAGGTCCTAGATCCAGAGGGTACAATAGTCTTCGTAAGAATTCACTGATCACCTCCTGAAAGAGATCCCAAATTGAAAGCACCAAGGAATATTGCTGCCGAATTTCAGAATTATCAGGTCAAGGAGAAAATACTGCAAACAGCTCAAGAAGAAGCAATGCAGATATCGAAGAACTACAGTCAGGATCACAAAGGACCCTGTAGCTTCTGTATTAAAAGATCAGAGGGATTGGAATATGATATTCTGTAAGGCATAGGAGCTTGGACTACAACCAAGGATCATCCATCCAGCAAAATTGAGCATAATATTTCAGACAAGGTGATGGATGTTCAATGAAATAAGGAATTTCCAGATCTTTCTGATGAAAAGGCCAGAGTTCAATAGAAAATTTAATCTTCAATAACAAGACTCAAGAGAGGCATAAAAAGGTAAAAGGGGGGAAAAAACTCATTACTCAATATCTGCAAACTTTATATCCCTTTATAGAGGGATGATATTTGTTACTCTTGAGAATTGTATATTTGTTACAACATTTAAAGGGGATATACATAGAGTGGGTGGATATAAATTAACTGATTTGATGATTAAAAAAACCTAATTAAGGGGTGTGGAGGGAAAAGAGGAAAGGAGGAGGCAAAAGGTAAATTACATCATGTGAAGAGGCACAAAAACATATTATAGTACAGGGAAAGAAGGGAGGGAGATGAGCATTGTTTGAGCTTTACTCTCATTGGATTTGGTTCAAGGAGGGAATAACATTCTCAGTTAAATATAGAAATCTAACTTGCCCTACAGGTAGTAGAAAGGGAAAGGGGAAAGAAAAGGGAGGGAGGCTGATAGAAGGGAGGGAAGACTGAGGGAGGAAGTGATCAAAAGTAAAACTATTTTGAAGAGGGGAAGGGAAAAGAGAGAAATAGAAATAAAACCATAAAAGGGTGGGGAAATAGGATGGAGGGAAAGACACAGATAGAAATCCTAACTGTGAATATAAATGGGATGAAGTCTGTGATAAAATGGAAGCAGATAGCAGAATGAATTAAAAACCATAATCCTACGATGTTATTTACAAGAAACCTATTTGAAACAGGATAAAAGTAAAAGACTAGAGCAGAATACATTATGCTTCAGCTGAAGTAAAAAAAAAAAAAGCACGGATTGTAATCCTAATCTCAGACAAAGTAAAAGCAAAAATAGATCTAATCAAAAGAGATAAGGAAGAAAACTATATCCTGCTAAAAGGCACCATAGATAATGAAGTAATATCATTATTAAACATATGTGCACTAAGTGGCACAGCATCCAGATACTTAGAGGAGAAGTTAAGGGAATTACAGGAAGAATTAGCAAAACTATACTAGTGGGGGGACCTCAACGTCCCCCTCTTTGAACTTGATAAATCTAACCTCAGAATAAACAAGAAAGAAGTTAAGG
Organism: Bettongia penicillata ogilbyi; assembly: GCA_023548195.1. Lineage (NCBI taxonomy): Eukaryota > Metazoa > Chordata > Mammalia > Diprotodontia > Potoroidae > Bettongia > Bettongia penicillata. The sequence goes on from JAJHZJ010000244.1 coordinate 6,736,413, forward strand.
AGGTAAATAGAATTCTGGAAAAGGTAGATATGATAAACTTCTGGAGAAAACTGAATGGTGATAGAAAGAAATATACCTTTTTCTCAGCAGCACATGGCACATACACAAAAACTGACCATTTACTAGAGCATAAAAACCTCACAATTCAGTGCAGAAAGGCAGAAAGAGTCAGCTCTTCCTTTTCAGATCATGATGCAATAAAAATTTTATGTAATAAAGGGCCATGGAAAGATAGATCAAAAATTATTTGGAAATTAAATAATCTAATCCTAAAGAATGAGTGGGCCAAGCAGCAAATCACAGAAACAATAATGTCATTCAAGAGAATGACAATAATGAAATAACCTACCAAAATTGAGGGGATGCAACAAAGGCAGTTCTTAGGGAACATTTTATATCTCTGAATGCTTGCATTAATAAAATAGAGAAAGAGGAGATCAATAAATTGGGTCTGCAACTGAAAAAAATAGAAAAAGAACTAATTGAAAATCTTTGATTAAATACCAAATTAGAAATACTGAAAACCAAAGGAGAGATTAATAAAATTGAAATTAAGAAAACTATTGAGCTAAAGTGAAGAGTTGGTTTTATGAAAAAAAAAACCAATAAAACTGATAAACCTTTAATCAATTTGATTTTAAAAAAAGAAAGAAGAAAACCAAATCACCAGTATCAAAAATGAAAAGAGTGAATTCACCTCCAATGAAGAGGAAATTAAAACCATAATTAGAAATTATTTTGCCCAACTATATGCCTATAAATTTGACAATCTTATTGGAATGGATGAATATTTACAAAAATATAAATTGCTCAGATTAACAGAAAAGGAAGCAAAATACTTAAAATCCCATCTCATAAGAAGAAATTGAATAAACCATCAATGAACTCCCTAGGAAAAAATCTCCAGGGCCAGATGGATTTACAAGCAAATTCTATCAAGCATTTAAAGAACAGTTAATTCCAATACTATATAGTAGACTATTTGGGAAAATTGGTGGAGACCTACTAAATTATTTTTATGATACAAATATGGTGGTGATACCTAAACTGGGAAGAGCCAAAATAGAGAAAGAATATTATAGACTAATTTTCCTAATGAATATAGATGCAAAAACTTTAAATAGGATATTAGCAAAAAGATTACTGCAACTTATCAAGAGAATAATACATTTGGATCAGGTAGGATTTATACCAGGAATGCAGGGCTGGTTCAGTATTAGGAAAACTATTACCATATTGATGATATCACCAACAAATCTTAACAAAAATCATATGATTATCTCAATAGACACAGAAAAAGCTTTTGACAAAATACAACACCAATTGCTATGGAAAAGACTGGAGCATGTAGGAATAAATGGAGCCTTCCTTAAAATAATAAGTAGCGCATATCTAAAATCATCAGCAAGCATTATATGCAATGGGGACAAGATAGATGCATTTCCAATAAGAACAGGTGAAATAAGGATGTCAGTTACCATCACTGTTATTTAATATGGTGTTAGAAATGTTAGCTTTAGCAATAAGAGAAAGAAAAAAAATTGAATGAATTAGAATAGGAAAGGAAGAAACTGAGTTACCACTCTTTGCAGACGATATGATGGTATAATTAGAATTACTTATTACTTAGATATACCAGAAACCTAGAGAATCAAGTAAAAAAACTATCTGAAATAATAAATAACTTTGGCAAAGTTTCAGGATACAAAATAAACCCACATAAATCACCTGCATTTTTTTATATTACTAAGAAAACCCAACAGCAAGAGATAGAAAGAGAAATCCCATTTAAAGTTACTGTAGACACTATAAAAACCTGTCAAAACAAACCCAGGGATTATATGAACACAAATACAAAACACTTTTCACACAAATAAAGTCAGGTCTAAAGGACTGGAAAAGCATCGGTTGCTTGTGGGTAGGCTGAGCTAATATAATAAAAACAACAACTCTACCTAAATTGTTTTACTTATTCAGTGCCATACCAAACAAACTATCAAAGAACTATTTTATATATAAGAGCTAGAAAAAATGATATCAAAATTCATCTGGAAGAATAGAAGGTCCAGAATATCACGGAAATTAATGAAAAAAAAATGCTAGAGAAGGTGGCCTAGCCATACCAGATCTTAAACTGTATTATAAAGCAGCAACCATCCAAACCACGTGGTACTGGCTAAGAAACAGAGAGGTAGATCAGTGGAATATGTTGATACACATGACTTAGTAGTCAGTGGCTATAGCACTCTACTGTTTGATAAATCTAGGGATCCCAGCTTCTTTGTCAAGCAGAACTGACTGCTTGACAAAAACTGATAGGAAAATTTTAAAATAGTGTGGCAGAAACTGGGCACCAATGCCTGACACTGTATTACAGAATAGAGTCCAAATGGATACACAATCTATGTATAAAAGTTAATACTATAAACAAATCAGTGTATTTGTCAGACTTATGGAGAATGTAGGAATTTGGGACCAAACAAGAGACAGATCATTTTGAAATGCAGAATGGATAATCTTGATTACATTAAATTGAAAAGTTTTTGCATAAACAAATCCAATGCAAATCAACATTAGGAGAGAGGCAGAAAACTGGGAAAGAATTTTTACAACTAGTGTCTGTGATAAAGACCTCATTTCTAAAATATATAGAGAACTGAGTCAAAGTTTAAAAAGAATGCAAGTTGTTCCCCAGTTGATAAATGGTCAAAGGATATGAACAGGCAGTTTCCTGAGGAAGAAATTAAAGCTATCTATAATCATATGAAAAATTCTCTAAATCACCATTGATTAGAGAGATGGAAATCAAAACAACTCTGATATACCACATCACACCTATCAGATTGGCTAACATGACAAAACAGGAAAATGATAAATGTTAGAGGAGATATGAGAGAGTTGGAACACTAATACGTTGTTGGTGGAGCTGTGAGCTGATCCAACCATTCTAGAGAGCAATTTGAAACTGTGCTCACAGGGCTATAAAAATGTACATTCCCTTTGATCCAGCAGTACTGCTTCTAGTGTTGTAACCCAACGAGATCACAAAAATGGGAAAAGGACCCACATGTACAAAAATATTTATAGCAGCTCTTTTTGTGGTGGCCAAGACCTGGAAGTGGAGGGAATTCCCATCAATTGGGGAATGACTGAACAAGTTTGGTATATGAATGTAATGGAATACTACTGTGCTTTAAGAAATGATGAACAGACAGACTTCAGAAATACCTGGTTAGATTTATATGAACTGATGTTGAGTGCAGTGAACAGAGCCAGGAGAACACTATAAGCAGTAACAGCCACAGTGTGTGAGGACTGTTTCTGATACACTTAGTCCTCCACAGCAAGGCAAGGACCTAAAACATTTCCAAAGGACTCATGATACATGATGATTAAAAAATCCAGAGAAGAAACTAAGGAGTTGGAATGAAGCAGACTATTTTCTCTTTTGTTGTGTTTGGTTTTGTTTTGTTTTACTCATGCTTTTCCCCATTCATTTTAATTCTTCTGTGCAACATGACTAATGTTAAAATGTGTTTAATATGAATGTATGTATAGAGCCCATATAAGATTATATGTCATCTTGGAGAGGGAGGGGAGGAGGGAGAGGAAGAAAATTTAAAACTTATGGGAGTGATTGTTGAAAATTTAAAACAAATAAATATATTTCAAAAAAATCCTGGCCCCTTCCTCTTAGTACCTGAACAACAGTTTTCATTTCTCTGACCCTCAGTTTCTTCATATAGAAAGGAAGGATTTGAATTAGGATGATCTCTGGTGCCTTTTCTGCATCTCAGATCTTATCAGTTTGACTTGTATTGAGTGTTCAAATGTGTGGTAAGACTACTATTCTAAGCACAGTTCAAAGGTTGTTGATTTTATATTAAGTTAGATGCTTGTTTTATGGTTGCTAAACTCTTACCCAATCCTGTGGCATGCCATCAATTGGTTTCAATCCCTTATTGAAGAGTAAAACAAATAGTTTGACTTTGCATAATGTCCCCCATAACTAGAATGTATTCATTTATCTTCCTTCTAGGGTGAAATCATGTTCTGGCTCTTCTTATTTGAAGCAGCTACATGGTAGGGTAAGTGCTAGACCTGTCATGAGGAAGTGAAGTGGACTTCAGACACTGGTTGAAATGATCTTTTCCCTGCTTTCTAATCCAGAGCTCTGGGGTTTCAAATGAATATTTGTCTTCGCATATGAACATATTAGACATCCCCAAAGCCCATCTCCACTGGGTCATAAAACCCCAATTCCAGCTTTTTTGTTTCATTCATGTCCAAAAACAGCCTCAAGTCTTCCTACTAACCTATATCTGAAGCATATAAATCCTTCTTTAGGCAGATCTGAAGAGCACTGGCATTTTCTCAGAGGTGTTAACCACAAAATTACTACAGTCCAGCTCCTACAGAAGACTTGCTTGAGACATCTGATTTGTAGTATGTACAAAAATAAAAGAAACAAAAAACAATGTGTGGTCCATTAGAAGGGTGACAGTATAAGAGACGTTGACAATAATCTTCAAAATTTGAGAAGTACTTTCTCCCTCCTTCTATTGAATTTATTCACCAGATAAATCATACCTAGCCCATATTAGTTTATCTCTCCACAAGAACTACTTCCCTGAGTTGATAGATAAGACCTTAGCTTTTGTAGAGTTGATAGTAAAGAGCTCTATTTAAACACATTTCTATAAAATCATAGTAAAAGATATTAACCTTTAATGCCTCTTAGTTAAGTCAGTCAGTCAACAGATATTTATTATACATCTACCTATGTGTAAGACACTGTGCTAAACCCTGAGGATAGTCCCTTTTCTCAAGGAACTCACAGTCTAATGGGGAAGACTACACGTAGATAACTCTGCATAAACAAGCTATACTCAGGAGAAATAGGAAGCAGTCTCTATGGGGAAGATGCTAGAATTCAGAGGGATGAAGAAAGACTTCCTTCAGAAGGTAGGATTTTAGCTGGGACTTGAAAGAGGTCAGGGAAGTCAGGAGGCAGACGTGAGGAAAGAGCATTCCAAGGCATGAGGGACAGCCATTGAAAAGCATCAGGGTCTGGAAATGGAGTGTGTCACATTTATATAGTTCTTACTACGTGCTAAGCACTTTACAGTTATTAGCTCCCTTGATCATCACAACAACCCTGGCAAATAGGGGCTAGTTGTTATTATCTCTGTTTTACAGATGACGAAACTGAGACAAAGAGATTAAGTGACTTGCTCAGGGTCACACACACCTTGTAAGTATCTGAGGCTGAATTTAAACTCAGGTCTCCCTGACTCCAGGCACAGTGTTCTGTCCATTGTGCCAGTTAGGAAGAAGGATTATCTGTGGGGGAAGACATAGGAATGTTTATGGGCAATAATATGGAAGCCCCTACCTGGTGGAGAAGGACAGATGAAATCAAAGGTAAAGGTATGCTGTATAAAAGGGTCTGTTTTGTGTGTTCCAAACCAGCAGAACCTAAGAAGGTATCATTTCTATATCTGTATTTCAACTTCGTTGTATTTGATTGAAACGTTAATATTTTGGCATTTACAAAAAAAGGATAAGTGAGAGAGTAGAGATGGTATAAAGGGCAAACTGCTGGAGGAGATGAGATGGCATTGAATCACTTAGATAAGTTAGTAGTTCTGAGAATCATCAACACAGAAATGATAATTAGTCCAGGGAAGCGGTGAATCACCAAGTGAAATAGTATAGAGAAGAGGGCCCAGAATAGAACTCTGCCAGACATCTGCTGTTAGCCAGCATAACCTAGATCAGGGGTGGGGAACCTGCATCCTCAAAATCATCTGTGGCCCTTTAGGGGTCCTCAAGTGCAGCCAGTTGAGTGAATCCAAACTATTCAAAAGGGCTGCACTTGAGGACCTTGAGGGGCACAGGTGGCCTCAAGGTTGCAGGTTCCCCACCCCTGTCTACAGGGACAAAAGCTGCAAAGAGTTCCAGAAGGTTGAGGACTGAGAAAAGGTCATTCAGTTTGCCAATTTAAGAGAGTTTAACTTTGGAAATAGAGCAGTTTGAGTTGAATGATAAGGTCGAAAGCCAGACTGGAGAGAGTGAAGAAGGGTGAGAGGAAAGGAGGTGGGGGTCGATGTGAAGGAGAGACCTGGGATGATAGTTCGCTGGGACTCATGAACCACTTGTGCATGCAGAGGTTTCCTCCAGGATTCAGTATTAAGGAAAAATAAAAAGGTTTTCTTTCCAAATGAACATAAGCACCTTCTCTTATTGAACCATGAAGATTACATAATCCTATGTTTCCCTTTTTATTTTCACAGCCAGAAAGTTCAGTGCTAAATTCAGTGCACAGCTCTGGTAAATCCAATCCAGGTGCCTAATGACATCTACCTTTTTTACACCTTTTAGTGAGTTTTTGTTCTGTTTTTATTTTTAATTGTCCTATTTTATGTGAGAAATAACTTTGTAATTGGCCTCAAATCTTTTTCGGAAGTAGACAGGTAAAATTGCCAGATGGATACCAAGTCAGGAATATGTCTAAGAGACAGACAGTGAGCAAAAACATCTTGTGAGTAGTCAAAACAGATATCACAAAGTCATTGAAATGTAGGCACTTTCTACTCCCAGAAGCCTTTGGGCCTTCCCTCAAAATCTAGGGGTAGGGGCAAGACCTGGGGCTTGTGATTTCATTAAAGGAGGTGAGGAAACTCCATCTACCAGTGTGGATTAGCACCTTTTCTACAACTTCTAGCCTTAGCTACCTGGAGCCCTGGGATAATTGGGCCACCTAGCTAGTGTAAGTCAGGGGTGACGATTTCCTGATCTCACGGGGCAGTTTTCTTATATCCACTTTTCTGGGATGTCTTGACTCAGTCAGGATTTTAGTATGTATGTAAGGTGGAATGCAAATTCAGTGAGAAGAGAGTGAGTGGAAATTGCCATATTTTTTCTTCTTTTTCCATTGCTGAAGCCTTAGAGTTAATGAGAGAAGAAACTGTTGTGGCTCAACAAACCCTTGTAACTCTTTCTGTAGGGAGAGCCTTCTTTTTTAATAGACATGGGATGTCTTGTAAGTAAAGTGGTAGTTGTTAGTGCCACAGTGGGTCTTTTATTCCTCCAGTAGATTTAAATAAACTTGGTTTATAGTTATATATTATTAATATATGTAAGATAGTTAACAATGGTATGCTTACTCGTCTTTATTGATAATTTTCGACAACTTTCAATTGTAGGTATTATTTAATAACTTTTATTCTTATCTCCAGTGCCTAGTATGATGCCTGGAACATAGTAGGTGCCTAATAAATGTGTGATTGCTTAGTTAACATGAGAACAAGGGGCATTTTAAGGAAGAGAGGTGCTGCTTGATTGCTTAGGACTTGGAGGAAGCCTGACAGTGGTTGCTAATTTAATGGAATTGGAGTCAGGAAAACTTGAATTTGCATCCCACCTTAGGAACATCTTAAAATCTTAATGAATCATTACCTTCCTGATTCTCCATTTCCTCAAATATAAAAGGGGGAATGCAATAAACATTAAGTGCTTACTTTGTGCCAGGCATTGTGCTAAGTGCTTTACAAATATCATCTCTTTTGATCAGGGAAATAAATGGAGTTCACCTACCTCGTAGGGTCATATAAAGATCAAATGAGATAATGTATATAAAGAGCTTTGCAAACCATAAAGTACTACATAAATGTGAGCCATTATCATTATTGATCCCCTCCAGGAGTATCCCCGTGCCTAGAGCATAAAGGAGCTGAGTAACAGTATGACTCTGACCCTGTGTAACTTGTCTTCCATTCACTTCTGCACTTTTTGACCCAAGTTGCTCTCAGTTCAAGCAACGTAGCATACCGGCTAGTTTGGAGAATACAATTTCAGCTACAGTTTAATGAGGAATTTATGTCAGGGGAGCAGTTGGTTGTCCTTCTGCACTGTAGTACATACAAAACAATCCTGGGGCCAATCTTTGAGCCTGGAGTCAATGCCAAATATTATCATGTGCAAAGTTAGGGTTCAAGTCCCCCCACTGAATGGAAGAGTGACTTAGGATGTGGAGCAAGGAGCCTACTGATGATGCCTCATCTCGCTAAAATCTTGGTTCTTCAGTTTCAAGCCTGCCCTCCTTATCTAAGAGGGGAAACCATGAAGCAGGTCAGAAGAGGAAAAGCTCTGAAAATAGAATAAAACAAGGGTACTTTTTAGGCTCCAGTCAGAATATGGAAGATTCTTAGAACGGAGGGCATCACTGCCTAATGTTTAGAACATCGTTCAAATATCACTTCAGTCTGAATCTGGGGCAGCTCCTTTCCACACTGTGATCGCACACTCTACATTTAGAATAACTTCCAACGGAAATACTGATTTCACCTATTTTCCCTAAATAGAATGAACAGGTTAAGAGTTAGAGCTGCAATTATACTTTCATTGCAGGACCCCACAGAGCAATTTTCTGTGATTTCTTGGGTTTTTCTGTTCCACATTACTGGGTTAAGAACAAGTACAGCTTATGTTGTACTTCCTGAAGCAGCATGTTCATATTTTAACTTTATCACATGTAGATTCTTACTTCCAATTGTGCTGACAGGAAAAGAATGCTAACAGCTTCATAAGCTACAAGTTTTTTACACATAACTCATTGCACCAAAAAGTAATAAAGATGCGTGCAGGGTACACTTCTGATTAGTTTTGAATACTTTTCATTGCTAAAAAGGAATGTTTGCTTCTTAAAATTGTATTCTGCTAATTGAAACCCATATTCTGTGGAACTGTTTTATTTTTTATTCTTTTTTCTAGACTGAATTAATATGCTGAAGTAGGCACTGAGTGACTAGACTTATTTTGGAACCTTGAAGTTCTATATCAGGGGTTGGGAAATTGCAGCCTTGAGGCTACATATGGCCTTTTAGGTCCTTGAGTGTGGCCTTTTGACCAAGTCCAAGTTTTACAGAACAAATCCTTTTATTAAGAGGATTTGTTCTGTGAAGTTTGGATTTAGAGAGCCACATTTGAGGATCTAGAGGACCACACGTGGCCTTAAGGCCACAGGTTCCCCACCCTTGCATTTTTATAAACATGAGTTATTGGAGTAATACTTCATTCCTCCCCAAGCTCTAGAGTTTTGAGTTGTGGGTTTTTTTCTCTGAATTACTCACTCTTTTTCTTCTTCATCCTTGTATTATGTCATTCTTTGTAAAGAGAACATTTCAAGCTAGATTTCAAAGGTGTGTGTGTGTGTGTGTGTGTGTGCAATTTCATGCAACTCAGTCTTTGTCTTTTGTATGCAGTATATCTTAAAGGTGTGTATTAATTTCACATTTGCCTTCTCACCCTCTCTAAGAGTATCATTTTGGCCAAGACTCACTGCGCTCATGGTTTAGAATTGTATTGGACACAACATTGCTATGTCAGATTTTGACTGCAGAATTTCAACAATTAAAAGTTCAGGGATTTAACTCAAGCACCTCTGTTCTCACCAGCTTAAGAAAAGTTCACAGGTGTGAAATGAGCAAAACATCTGCAAGCTACCTGCCTCATGCACTAGTTATGAGAAAAGCCTTTTACAAACTATAGAGCACTATATGAATGTAATTATTATTCTTGACTTTAAAGATAGAAAAGTGTTGAATTTTCATATTAATGTATAAAAGTTTGGCATTATGTCTAAATAACTGAAATCATCTCAACTTCTACACCTGAAAATTTTTCTTCATCATTTTTGGGTGTTTCGTTTTTCTTTTTTTTGACCAATGACTTTGCAGGACTATGCAACTTGAAAGTAGAATTCCCTATGAAATGTAATCTAAGCCAGAATAATTAGCAATAATGAGGAGGAAAAGAATAATGCTTTAAATTGCCTACATTCCAATTCACAAAGTATGAGAATTGAACAGCAAGGGTTTCTATTGATTTTGACATTTATTTTTTATTACAGCATGGTGTTCATTTATGGAGCTATATAAATCTCATAAGAATAATTGCACAGCACAGTGTAAACCTGCTACCTTGCCCCTTTTAGGCTTCTTCTCTCATGAGTTATCATGAGAATCAGAAAGCAGGTGGCATTCATGAGTGGCCGTGTTAGGCTACTGATTCTCTCTCTAACCTACCACCCTCCCAACTCACCACCAGTTGGCATTCACCAAAAGTAGACAAAGGAACCCATGCAAGTCTATGATTACTGAGGACCCAATGGGTCAATTTTCATGTTCCAGGAATTTTTTTAGGTATTTAAAATACCAGTTATAAAAAATGCTATTGGACCATTTCACTTCTGATGTATACCCTTTAATCATGGCAAAATTCCTTAGAAATGTACTGTAGGATTCAGCCTCTGAAACAAAACTTTCATTTTTTAAAATTAAATCCACCAATATCATCATAACTTTTATTGAAGTCAATTAAATTTCCACATGTGTATTGAAGCATAGAACAGTTTATAATGTATTTCCTTAACAGCAACTATTTCCTGCTTTCCTTTTCCCTATAAGTCTATGAATCATTTTTTGAACAAGCATCACAACCCAAAAACATATCTGTTTATTGAGCAGTTAGGAGCGATTAAATTACATCAACAAATAAAGAGGAGGACTGTATTTTACACAGCTATATTATCTGAAGTTATCTTACCTGCTGTTAGCAGTTGTAAGAAGGGTGGTTAATTCATTTTCTTTCTGTTTGTAGAGTTTTCTTTCAACCAAACTTTGTCAGTCATCTTAATTTTGCTTATTTTGTCTATAGAAAAGGAGTTTCTCTGTAATTATTACCGAGAGATCTCCAGGAAAGGAAAATCTGTAAAAAAAAAAAAAGAAAAAAGAATCCCAGACCTCTAGTAGGTGGAGAAAAACTCATAATCAAGGAGCACATGATGGGTTGTCAAGTGAGAAAGATTATGGATTGTTCCTAATCATTGACCACATGGTTCAGAGAAGTACCTAGCAAATTCTCAAATCCATTCATTGGGGAACCTTTTGTTACAGATTTGCTATATGTTTTTAGGTATTTCCCTGATATGAAGATCCTTGGGGGAAGAGCCTGTTTCCTTTTTGGTTTCATGTGTCCTCAGCACATAGTTTGTGGCACATAATAGGTCTTTAATAAATATTGAAGGGTTTCTTTTAACTGCTATTATCATAGTACCTCCTGAGTGTATGTTCTTGTGCAGGTGTTCCCCTATGCCTCCTCACCTCTCACTCTGAGATTTCCCTTGCTCCTTTCAGAAGCCCCACATGAGGCCTTTCCTGATACCCTTAGTCACTAATGCCCTCCCCCTCCAAATTTCTCTCTGTATATTTTAAATCTATGCCAATTTTGTAAATTTTTTATTATAAGAGATATCCACATTACATTGTATGTGTTTTTTATCCCAGTAAAATGTATGCTTCATGAGTTTTATCTGCATCTTTGCATTTAGTACCTGACTCTAAATAAGATTGTTTGCTCAACAAATAAGAGTCTAGTAGTAACATTGCCTATGACACAGAAGTAAGTCAAACTGAGGGAGTAAAGACTAAGAGTTGCAATAGTTTCCTTTATATCAAGTATAGCATTTGTACTGTTTTTTATCCCAGGAGTGGGGAACCGATAGCCTTGAGGCCACAGGCCCACTAGGTCCTCAAGTGTGACCCTTTGACCTGACCAAACTTCACAGAATAAACCCCCTAAATAAAATGATTTGTTCTGGAAAACTTGGACTCGGTCAAAAGACAACCCCCCAAGGACTTAGACGGCCACATATGGACTCAAGGCCGCAGATTCCTCACCCCTGTTTTAGCCTCTAAAATTCAAGATTTGTCCAAATGTAGTCAAAGGATCATGTTTTACGACAAGATGCAAGAGGGGAATGAGAGTGAATGGTTTTCCCTTGACTTATTCCTCTCTCAACTAAGTTGTAAGAAATAGAGATGAGCAAAAATTCTATCTGAGGTAAACTAAAAGGAGGAAGATCAAGGAGAGAGAACAAATGCAGACACTTAGGAAATGGGGCCTTTTGTGTCCATTAGGACCTAATCTTTGTTCTAGAAATGGCACTGCACTTTATGAAATTTGGGCTGTTGAAGGGAAACAAGAGAAAAGGCGTTGTTGATGTCATCTAATGCATTTCAGCTGGCAACTTTTCCAGCAATATGGGAGAAAGATTTTCTTCTTTCCGTTTGGAGGTCTAGTTGTCAGAGACCACAAAATAATTCACCTAAATGGAATCTGTACTGGGACAAAAATGAATGTTGTTATCGTAGTTGTTTAGCCTCTAATAGCAAGTCATGAGGAGACTTCGGTCCCCACATAAAATAGAAAATACCTATTGGCTTTGATGATGACTCAGCCTTTTTAAGAGTTGATGCTTTAACATTCATGGATGATAATCTCCATACTTTAGGGCAAAGTGCTGCATAATTAGTATTTTTAGTCTAGTTTTCATTTGTCCTTAACACTTTCATTTGAAAGATAGTATGTATGGTTGGAAAAACAACTGGATTTGAAGTCAAATGACTTTGATTTCAAATGCTGGCTTTGCCAGTAACTAGCTGTATCATATTGGGTAAACCATGTTTCTTCTTGGAATATTAGTTTACATGTCTATGAATGAAAGGTTGAACTTGATGATCTCTCAGGTATCTCCCAGCACATTCTGTTGTTGTTCTTGTATGATTCCAGGATTTTTAAGTATGAGTAATGATGTCTGAAGTGTTCCATTAGAAACCTAAGAAGATTTTAAAATATGGAATAAATGTTGAGCAATGGGAAATAGCAAGTGTTGCTTTAATACCTGTAATTTTTATGGTTATATTAATGCTAGAGAATTATTTTGCTTCATAGCTAAAGTAACTGCAACAGGTAAAGACAAAACAAACCCAAGTATTTTAGTCATATTTACAGATTATCAAGTGGTCTAGCTTTAATAGCATGCCGTTCTCATCAGTATGACTAAAAGTGACTCTATCAGAAATCAGTAAACAATCTAGTAGCAAGCAGAGCTTCTATATAACTATGCTTTATGACCACAGAAACTTCTTTAGACATCCTTGCATCCTGGCATGGCACCATGACAGTAGTCCTTGGTGGGCAAGGTGGGAAGCCCAGTGCTGAAGCTGGTGGATATCATGAATTCAGGGGTTCAGAGCTTCAGAAGGCCTAAAACCACTGGGGTAAGCTCACTAAGTCCAGCACCAGTATGGTGAGTCCATGGGATATGAGGTCTACCAGGCTGCTTAAAGAAGAACAAAGCAGCTCAAGTCAGAAACAGAGCAGGTCAAAGCTTCTGTGTTATACATCAGTGTGGTCAGGCCATGAGTATCCACTGCACATCTGTCCTGGGGAAAAGAGGAAAAATCAGTCTCAAAAATTAAAAAAAAAATTAAGTAAACAAAAATTACTGCATAATCCAACCAGCACAACTCAGAAGGTACCAAAAACTTATGAACTCAAGATAAATAAAATCATCACATTATGTCATAGTAGCCCCTGGCATACTGTTAGAATATCATTCATCTGGAAATTTAGTTGAGGCTTGACTCTAATGACAATCTGAAAGGAGAGACAGAACCTTTGGATTTGTTACACTAAAACTTAAGTATTTTATGTAATCAGCATTCTTGTTGCAGCAACACTGGGCTATTAATCAACCAACATTTATTATAAATGCATTCTATGTGCTAGACATTATACTAGGAGAGATAAGAGAAAACAGGCATTTATTAAGCACCTATGGTGTTCCAGGTGTTTTACAAATATTATCTCATTTGATCCTTCACCAAAAATCCTGTGAAATAGATGCTATTATCCCCATTTTACAGTTGGGGAAACCGAGGCAGAGACAGCTTAATTTATTTGCCCAGGGTGACATAGGTAGTAAATGTGGTCTGAGATGAGACCTGAATCCATGTCCTCCTTACCCCACTCAACCCACTGTCATTTAACTGCCAAGTGCTGGGAATATAAAGTCGTGTGTGTATGTATGTATGTACACATATATACAAGTATATATACATTCTGTTGAAGGCCATATCAGAACCCTCCCTACTGAATTAAGAAAGAAGACTAAACAAGAACTTTTCCTCTGACCTAATCCAAAAGTAAAATACCTGGTCCTTTAAAGATCTGTCAGTTTCTATCTCAGGGGTTGAATTATCCAAGTGAAATTGAGCTGGCTGTAATTTAAAAGGACTCATTTGCCCCAGCTTACCATCAGAGAAATTCAATTGTCCCTCTTTGTCATCCACAGTTTTACTCTGTGATCAGAGCTTTATTCTGCTGTGCTGGTGAAAGCCTGCCCTATATCCTGAGCCCATCTAGCATTCTAAACTCTCTGGTATCTTGTCTCTGTCATGTATCCTGAGAAGCCCTATGGTCTTTTTTGCCTATGATGGGTGCGGGCTGGGGAACAGCCTCTATCTCCTGATTTTTACATCTTATGTTTAATCTTCCCTCTCCCAAATTAGCTACTCCCTATATCAGTACTCTTTAACAAACATGACTCAGAACAAGCCCCCAGTGGCTATTTTCATATCAAAAATATATCCCCATAAACTTCAGTCCTGCTGAAATTTCCTGCTTACCAACTAATTCAGCATAGCCACAGTCAGAGCAGTTCTTTTAGAGGTGCCAATGCATCAAATTAATTAATATTTGTAAAGAGTTTTGTAAACCTTGGAGTGCTATATAAATGCTATTATTATTGTTGTTATTAATTATTCACATGAATTAGGTATGGCCTATATCCCTGAGGTACAGTTCAAACACATCTTCATTTACTAATGCTTCTAATTAAGGCAGACCCTATTAAGTAGTTTTCTTGACAATCTGTAAATATGATTAAAATATTTTTATTAATTTTTATTAATTTAATTAAATTAATAAAATTAAATAAAATTAATTAAATTAAAAGAAATTAAATTAAATTAATTAAATTAATTTAATAATTTTTATTAATCTTTACCTGTTTTCGTAGCTAGGGTCTTTAGCTATGAGGCAAAATAATTCTCTAGCATTAATATAATCATGAAAATTACAGCAATTTTAATTAATATCAGTTCTTTGGCCCTAATATTCCCTAATTTTTAGCTCTACATCAGTAAGTTTTTAAAACAGAGATTTTTTTTCTAGGAAGTTAATTTTTTTACTGAACCGCTATAAATTCTGAAGTTAAATCATATCCAACCTGATCAGAAACTTACATGGTACCCAAAAGGAGTCAATTTTTTTTAATGTCGCTTCAGAGGGAAGGACTAAAGTTACAGGAAAGCAGATTCTGGCTCAATTCATTCTGTCTAAAAATGGAGTGGGCTACTTTGTGAGATACTGAGCTTTTTGTCACTGAACATGTTTAAGAAGGAACTGATATAAAGGGGATTCTTGCACTCAGTAAGAAATTTGGTTAAATGATCTCTAAGTTTCTCTGTATGATACTTAGTTATTTGTTTAAGTTTATAGATTCTTAGAATCCTAGAATGTTACAGCTTGATGTAACCTTAACTTAGCTACACTGTTTTGTAGAAAAGGATGTCTTGCTGTCTCTCCTATAACTGAATTACTTTAAATAAAAGACAAACCTATTTTGTGATTCAGCTTCCAAGTAAGGAAACCCCATACTATTATTCTGAATGTCATTGATTTTCTGAATAGAATCCTTTTTTTATTTTCTGATACCAGTACATTGATTCAAATTGTCCTAAAGTGGATTTTTATAATGCAGTCTTAAATTTCATTTTCTTTTAAAAATCTAACAAAGTAGTAGCTCAAAGGGCTCAACATGGGAATTTTTAAAAAGGTTTTTACTTTTATCAATGAAATTGAAATCAACAGAATCATTAGACTTTCAAATAATGGTGTGGGTAGAACTCTTTCCATCTGTAATAGACTCTAATTAAATTACTGATGTTATCATTGTAACAGGATTCATATTAACAAAACTGGCAAAGTCAGATTTCATTTAGTTGTGTTAGTGAAGCCTGTCTTATTTCTTCTGACTTACTAATTCAGAACATCAGAAACAAAATCATTATTTGAAATCTTCCTGATGTCATGCACAGAGCCTCCTGGTGCCAGGTAACTCTGGTACTACCTTCCAATTTATGATTTGATTAGACTTGATGAATACTGATCAAGATCTGACTGGACAGGAGCCAGTATTTCAACTTGAAGCCTTTGTTTGGGTGTGATCACCAAGGTTCTCAAGCAGTTTTCTCATCTATAAAATTATAGTTTTGGACTGGATGATCTCCATAACAATTCAGCACTCTGCGTTTGCAGTACTGGATAGTTTGCACTAGCTGGCGAATAGCCAGCTAGCTAAACACAGCTGATGAATAGTGCAGTTCAAAGAAAAAAACAAAACTCTGCATGGCTAAGATTTTATCTTAAAAGACCATTGGAATGGAGCTGCCTTGATGGACTACTCATTGCTAGCTTCTCTTAAAAGTATTCTATTAAGTCTCATTGTCATGTAACTTCTTCTAAGGTTTCCACCTTTGATCTATCATGTGAATGTGATGATGGTGGTTTTGTGATGTTTCGGGAGCTAACATGGTTGGTTCCTTTTTAGCTCCACCAGTGGGCACTCTGTATCTAATGGGTGTTTTACAAATTCAGTTCTTATTCGGTCATTTTTTTCCAATTAAGTCCAACTCCTCATGACCCCATTTGGGGTTTTCTTGGCAAAGATACTGGAATTATTTGTCATTTCTTCCACAGTTCATTTTACAGATGAGGAGACTGAGGGAAATAGGGTTAAGTGACTTGTCCACGATCATTTGAAGCCAGATTTGAATTCAAGGAGATGCGCCTTCCTCACTCTAGGCCTGGTACTTTATCCACTGTGCCACTAGCTTCCTCCTTTTATAAGTTGAACTTATCCAAATTGGGGTCAGTGAATGTCAAAAATGCTGGACCAAGGATGACTGGAACCCAGAGAATAGACAGACCACATGCGTGGAACTGGTCAACCAAAACTATCTCAGCAATGGAGTAGAAGGAAATCCAGACCATAGTTTGGAGCCCTAGCAAAATGAATAGCCTGGAATATAAACTGATCTAAGCAGATATAGTTGACATCAGGGGAGGGTCAATGATGATTAATAAAGGGATGGCTTAGAATAGACATAAATCACTGTGAACACTACTGAGCAGAGGTTCAAGCAGGTCAGTAGTAGTCTAGTAGAGTTTGGGGACCCAACCACAAGGACTAGGGTTTGTGGTAGGATTTCAGTTGCCAAAAACAAAACAAAAGCCTAGTCCTAGAGTGTCTAAAGTACTAAACAGGGACAAATAGGGGATTGGTAGCCAAAGGCCACTTGTTGTAAGTGTTACCTTCAAATCCTGATTCTAATTTTCTTACTTGAAAATCTTAGATACCTGACAGATTTAACTTCTATATTTATCTTATCCAGGGATAGAGTTTGTTCTAGGACCTGAGGCCAAGCCATGGTTGTAGATGGAATTAAGGACCACTCCCCAATCTGAATGGTTTTGTGAGCAATCAGCAAAACCAGTCCTCCTAGGGCTGATTATTCTGGGGGAAGTGGTGGTGTGGGAACTTGTCCAGTAGGATTTTCCTGAGCCCACAACTTCAGAATTTATCTACTGTCCTCCCTCCTATACAGTTTTGCTTCATACTGGTCTCTCATCAGCCTTGTGGCCTGTTCACTGGATCAGCAGAACATTTAGCACAGATGGGAGAAAGAAGAAATGGACAGGCCTACCCCCAGGGATAGGCTCAAGACAGTTTGAATGGCTCAGGAATGTCAGCTGTTAAATTTTCAGCGTGAGTATCTATACCTCAGAAATGGGGAAAAGCTACAAATCAAGGCTTGATTTATTGATTTTTTTTTGCTTGTCTGTAAGAAATTAATAGAGAAAACATTAATATTGCAATTAAACTCAAAATTGTCACACAAACATTTTTCCCAGAAAAACACTTGCTAAACATTTACCAGCAGCACACCCCTGCCTATACCAAAAGAGTGAAATGCAATTTCTTCACTACTCTTTTAGCTCTGATCTGTTCATTCTACTGTTTCTCCACTCCTCAGAACTCGTTATCATGGACCTCATTAGAGTCTGGCAATGCCACTGAGTCTCACTTTTTTCCTTGACTTCCAACCATCAAAGTTTATCTATTCTGTGTCCCATTGATGTAGAACATTGCCCACTGCTAAGAACTCAGAATGTACTAGTTTGAACAACATTAGAGTTCTTTCAACTGTCAATGACTATAATCCCCAAAAGTAGATAATCATGGAAAGTACAAGAACAATTGGGAGATATATTTGGTTAAGGCCTATTTCCTGATATATATATATATATATATATATATATATATATATATAAAATACATATATATAATACCTATATATAATACATATATGTATATATATTTCCTATAGGATATCCAGTTTAAGATGTACAAGAGGCAATTGATAATACAAGCCTGGAGCACAGCAGAGATAGTTCATAGTATTGGGAATCCTCTGCATGCCAAAGATAATTGAACCCACTGGAGCTGATGAGATCACCAAGTGAGATAGCATAGAGTGAAAAGAGAAGGGGGCCTTAGACAGGTCCTTGGGGGATACTCATGGTTAATGAACATGACATGGACAAATAACTAGTGAAGACTGAGAAGAGAAGTTGGGTAGATAAGAAGAGAACCTGGAGAGAACTGCCATGAAAACCCAAAAAGGAGAGAAAAATCTAGGAGGAGATTGTGCTCAACAGTGTCAAATGCTGCATTGTGGCAAAGGAAAATCAGAATGGAGAAAAGACCATTAAATATGGCAATTAAGAGATCATTGGTAACACAGATTGCTCAGAGAAAAGAGTAAATGGAGGCACCAACGGTAAATGGCTTTTTCGAGGACTTTAGCCACAAAGGGCAACACAGATATATAGGTTAATAGCTAGTGAGGATGGCAGATTAAGTGAAGACTTTTTAAGGCTGAGGAAGACATGGGAGTGTTTGAAGATAAAAAAGAGAATTAGAATGATGCAGGATAACATTTACTGAATAAGTCTGGATGGATTGAGATTAAGTGCGTATATAGAGGTGTTCCCATGGAAAAGAGAAAGCCTGCCTCTTCATAGGAGATGGGCTTAAAGAGAAGTAGACAAAGATATGTGAGTAATGTAAGATGAAGAGGAGGGAAGAAGGGAGAACTCTTGGCAAATGGTCCCACTTTTTTCAACTAAGTATGAGATGAGCTCTTTAACTGAAAGAGGAAGGGGAAAGGGTGCTGTGGGAAGCCTGAAGAGGGACAAGTTTTTGAATAGCCACTATGGAAGCGAGGAGAGTAAATCAAATAGTGAGAGACAGTATGTTTGCCTTGCTGTAGAGATGACCTAGTGGAATTTATGTTACATAAATTAGTGACCAGGGTTTCATGCATTTCTTCAGGAGCATCAAGCAGCACATGAATAGGAATGAAGGACATGGGTCATGAGGGGGATGACAAGGCATAGTCTTCTCTTGTTCCTCATACACAGCATATTTCCCATTGCCTTGGTTTAGCACTGGGCCTGGAATATGCTCCTTCCTTACTTCTACATTTTAAAGTCCTTTACTTTTTTCAAGATTCACATCAAGTATTACTTTTTATATGAAGTCTTTCCTTATCCCATAAACTTCTAGTTCTGTACCACGCAAAATTACTTTTTGTCCATTTTGTAAAAATTCTGCATCTAGTAGTATATGTGCACGTTGCCTTCTGTGATAGAATATAAGCTCCTTCAGGATATTATTTCATTCTTGTTTTTGTATTCCTGGTCCCTAGCACAGTGCTTGGCACATAATAAACTTGCAATAAATGTTCGTTAATTGATAAGAGTTGGATGAACCTTCACAATGCTATTAGCTGATCGGTTCAGTATTTATAATGTCCATTATTTTCTACCTCATCAAATTGGATTTCATTGCAGTCTCTACCCTCAAATCCTCAGGAATTTAAATTGTCATATGTAAATTGGGTTTTATAAAAGTTTAAGTGTTGATGACTTTCATACCACAGGTATTTCTTTGATATGCGATGCCCCTCAGCGCTCTCTTGTGGAAAAGAGAAGCATTCAAGTCAAATCAGATGATATAGCAGCCATATATGCAACAATCTGTACCCATAATTCTCTACTTCTCTGCTTAGAGGAGGAAAATTTAGTTTATTTGTCTTCTAAAATCAGGATTGATCATGTAATTTAAATTCTATTGAGTTTTTAAGTGTTGCTTTTGTTTACATATTTATAATCATGGTATATATTGATATCCTGGTTCTTCATTCTGTATCAGTTCATACAAATCTTCCCAAGTGTCTTTGAATGCATTGTATTAGTATTCCCTTGCATCATAATAGTATTACATTCATATATGGCAATTTGTCCATTCCCAATTTGTGGTTTTTACCTTATTTCAAGTCTTTGCTATTAATCATAAGAGTTCTACTAGAAATATTTTGGTGGGACCTTTGGACCTTGTTGGGTTATGTGCAAAATAAATGGATTATTGACATTTTTAATATAATTCCAGATGTTTTATATGAGTTATTGGACCAATTTATTACTCCATCAAATAGTAAGTTGGTCTGCCTATATTATTACAACCCATCCAATTTACTATTTGACTATTTTCATCTTTGCCACATGTATTGGTATAAACTAAAAGCTCAGAAGTGCTTTAACTTCTTTAGGATTTTAAGACCATAGATCTAGAACTGGCAGGACCTCAGAAGCCATCTCACACAAGCCCCTCATTTTATAGATGAGATAACATTTTTTAAGAACTTTGTAAATATTAAAGTGTTATGTAACTGATAGCTCTTATTATATGAGAACACAAGGCTTTAAAAAGTTGGGTGACTTACACAAGGTCACTCTTGTAATCAGTGGAGTTAGGATTTGAACCCAGGGGCTCACTCTGCAATCAGTGTTCTTTCCACTGCCTTATTGTTATTAATTTCAAAATGTATTTTCATATAATTCTTGGTAATTATATGTCTACTTTTGATAACTATTTCATATATGTGTATACCTATGGGTATATATTTATATATCTAACTTTCAAGAGAATGGCTCTTAGTATTGTAAATGTGTCTCAATTCTGTATACATACTGAATATCAGACTTTTCATAGATATGTGGTGCAAAGATTTTCCTTCATTCAAAAATGTCACATTCTAGCTCCCCTGATTTTGTCCATTACTTTTCAATCTTAGATCATCAAAATTGCTTTTATCTTCTATGATCTTTTCTATTCCTTGTTTGGTTAAGAATTTTCTTCCTAGACATAATTGTGGAGGACATGTCTTTCTATATTACTATAATACTTAATGAAATGTAACTGAATATTTAACTTGCTCATCCATTTGGAGCTTACTGTGGTATGTGATGTGAGAGTCTGTTCTGAATCTCTTTTCTGACACATTTCTTTTACATTCTTCTAGCCATTCTTCTGGAGTAGAAAATTCTTCTGAAAATAGTGTTTCTTTGGTTTTTCAAACATTGGACTGTGACGTTTGCTTCTAGGTCTCATTTGTCTCCACTGATTTTTTATTTTATCACTTCTGAGGAATTTTGATGATTGCTGCAGCCATAGAGGATAGCTGAAGATCAAGGGATGCTAGGTCCTCTTCATTCCTACTTTATTTGCCATTATTTCCCTTGAGATCATAGCATCACACTTTTAGTGTTGGAAAGGATTATAGAGGCTACCTGATCCTACCCCACCATTTTCCATGTGAGGGAACCAATGTCCATAGAAAGTAGAGTGACTTAGTCAAACTTACTTGGTAAGTATCCAGTATTCAAACATAGGTCCTCCAATACTAAAATCCAGCACTTTTCCCAGTATTCCATGGTTTTTCCCCTGCTGTGTTTCCTACATAAAGTCTTTTGCTTCTGACACTGTAAATTCTGAGATGAGGTTAACAGGAAATACAGATGAAATAGTACTGCACTAAGGGACCACAGTGAACTAAAGGACAATGTGACAAATTGTGAATCCCTACATTTGGGGTGAGAAAGGGCAGAGATGGAATGAAGATTAAAATCAAAAATATATGTCAGGGTCTTTGGAATCCAGCAGTCCCCTTTCAGAACCATCTCCCTGAGTTGCTGGCCATGACCAATCCTTTTTAAAATTTTAAAGAGCTTTTAATCTAGGAAACTTTGTAAGACATTATGCCAGATTGGTTTATTTTACCTCTTGGTCTCCAACTGTATGTAAAAGTACTAACACAATTATAAGATCATAAGATTTCAAGCTAGATGGTATCTGAGAATGAATCTCAACCCTTAGTTTCACAAAGACAGAAACTAAGGAAGCCCACAGAAGTTCGATGACTTGATCTGCTTGAAGTCATCCTGATGAGTGGCAGAGCCATGATTCGAACCCTCTGCCTTCAAATTCCAGTGTTCTTGATATTTCGCTACCTCTAACTGTTGCTCATCCAAGTGAAAAAAGTGGGGCTCTAATTAGTGCTTATCCTTTCAGACCAAACTGTTTTGTTATGCAGTTACCAGTAATTGAGATGTGACAAGACCCACATGCGTGTGTGTAATGATGATGATATTGATGATGATAATAAACATTTATTTAGTTCCTATTATGGCTCAGGTACTGTGCTAAGTGTTTTACACAAAGAGTATCTCCTTTGATCATCACAATAATCCTGGGATGTAAGTGCAATTATTTTTTGCCACTTTACAGTTGAGGAAACTGAGACAAACAGAGGTTAAATGACTTGTCCAAGGTCACATGGCTACTGTATGTCTGAGGCAGCATTTGAACTCAGGTCTTCCTGACTCCAAGTCCATGCAACCCACTGTTGCACTAGCAACATATTTTACATGTGTAAAATATGCTATCATTTTCTGGGCACTTGAAGAAATCAAGTGATTTCTGGGTCTGAAAAAACCCAGAACAATAATGAGCAAGCAAAAGACATTGCTCTCATTTAGAGCTTGGAGCTATAATGCTTCCACTATATTTATAAGCTACTACATTAACTACAAGAAAAGTGAGTGAATACAGTAGTCCCAATTTGCATAAATGATGTTGTCTTTTCCCAAGTCCAGCCATTTGTACCCACCCTCTGTTAGCATAAGGAGAATCCTTTTGCCCATTTAAACTGTTTCTTGTCATTTGTCTAATTTGGAATCTTGCTTCCTTTCCCATAGCAAGTACATACCACACAGCTACTGTGTGCCATGTTTCGATAGTCATCTTCTTTATTTCTAATTTATATGCTTCTTATTTTTGTTCTTTTTGGTCACCAGGAATCGTAGCAGAGGTTTTCTTAGGAAACAGCTTTTATTTGTCACCCTGCTATAAATATCTCCTTTCTGGTGATTCTCAGCTAGCTGCGAATGCATTGACTTTTATAAAGTATTCCACTTGACTATATAACACAGGTATTGATAAATTGCTCTTCTAGAAACTGCATAATTTCAAGCATTGGATAGGCTCAAATAAATTGGTGTGCTTCTGGAAAAGAAAGCCAATCACTGCATTTGAAAATGAAAAACCATGCTAATAAGCATTCACTGTTTCACACATCCCCTCATGGACCATCTTAACTTTTAAGTAATTCATGCAGGATGTGTGAAGCACTGTGAATGCCTATTAGCATTCATTTTCATTTTCAAATGACACTTCAATATGAAGTGTCATGATGCCAGTGTCCTAGATCACCTAATGGTCCCCTACCCTCTGCTGCTTATATTCTTCTGAAACAAAAGCCAGGAGCAGCTCAGATGCCCATGATTCAGATACTCTACAGGGGATAGAATCTGATCTTTCAGCCTTTCTTTACTGCTCACTCCATACTGGCATATGATACGTGAGGAGGACCCACCACTAGATCTCAAGCCCCTATTTCTGCAAAGAGCTGTAAGTAGCCATTTTTGCACCTTCTGGATGTTGATGGGGGAAGGGAGGGAGAAGGAAAAATATGGGCCATCCAGGGTTGGCTGTATCAGCTCACTTCAGGGGCTACTGAAGAAGGAAGCTGCCCGAAAGGAGACAGCCTTTGCTGGGGACAAAGCAAGTAGAGAAGGAAGCCAAAGTGGCCTGCTACCTGTCCCCTGAATTCAGCAAGTCATCTCCCACCTCCGTGTTTTTGTACAGGCTATCTGTTAGGCCTGGAATGTATTTTTTTCTTAGTTTAGCTTCTCAGAACCCCTGCCATCTTTCAAGGATCAGCTCAGGTACTACATCTCCTATGCAAAACCTTTCTTTATCATCAAAATTTTTGTTCTCTTTCTTCTCTTAAATTTCCTGAACTTTATCTGTTACATTTTGAATCCTTCGTTTACAATTCAATTAAAAAATTGTTAAACACATACTATATGCTAAGTATGGAGATGCAGTGACTAAAACAAAATAGTATCTATTTTCAAGGATCTTCTATAACACTGAAAAAAATATAACATATACATCCGTAAGTAAATATAAAATTTATACAAAGTCGTTTTGGAGTCAGGAAGAAAGACCTGAGCTCAAATTTGGCCAAGCCATATATTTTAGAAGATTAATTTTCAGATTGTGGTCCATATCACTTGTGTTCTGTGAGGGTCACTAAATCCATTATAATTCCCTCTTTAATTTTTTTTAAATTTCTTTATGTGACATAACTTCTTACCTAGTCATTTATGTTTAAAATTCTGATTTTTTGACTATCTTCTCATCTATTGTATGTAGCCAATAGATAAACCTTGTTGATTCACCCTCTGTAGTATCTCCTCTCCTTCTCCCTCTCCCCTTTCTCCTCTTCCTCCCCCCTTTCTCTCTCTTCCTTTTGATAAGAGATTTTGAACTTACAACTAGATGTGGGGGAAATTTCTGTTCAGCTCAACGTTGGACTAAACCTCTGAAGATGATTCTGACTTTGAGCTTCGGTCATTTCTATAATATTTCTGCTCTCTCCCACATCTGATACCTCACAGTATTTCAAAGGTAGCAAGTATTCTCTGGCCTCACTCTCCCAAAAGAAGACCAGCTATATCTCCCCATCAGAGTTCTGGGGCAGTCCCTGAGATGTCTGTTCTTTAAGTCATTGACTTGAGCCTCCAGAGTATTCATAGAGGGTTCTGCTGAGGCAATTTCTCATATGCAAGAAGCAGGGGAACTTCCTTCAAGGGAGAAACATGATGATATGCAAAGAAAATACATTGATGGTATTTGGAGTAAATGCAGCTGTCTGGAACATGTGTAATTGTGTTGTCCCAACTGCCAAGTACATGGTGAATAGAAACCTCTTTGACTGGTTGTAGCTGAGTAGATTGGACAATGAATCATTTTAAAGATGTTACTGGGCCTACCACCCTTCTCTTTGGGTGACTTCTTTCCCACTTATGGCACTGAGGGGGGTGGAACTATGAGGAGAGAGACCTTAGGCCATCCCCATCTGAGGCTGACATTTATCCCCATGAATATGGGCCTTTGTCCTTTGCCTTGGCATTTGTTCTTTCATTTTAGGTGGACAGTAGAAATATAGAGTGGAGATTATGAGCTTCAAGAGGTCAGAATATGCCAGTGAGGAGGTCTGAGAGTTAAATCCATGGTGAGTTTTGCTGCCATCCAGTACAACTTTGAGACTTTAAGGAATAATCCTCAGGACACAGCCAGCATTAGCAGAAACAAGGGCTCATCTAGAAGCATTTAGACATGAACTTGGGGGAACCAATATTATATATACTTTGTATATATGTATATACATATATATATGCTTTATACATTATATACTATATAAAAACTGTGTTTAATCTATGCCCACTATTGAGGTAGTAAAGAGTAGAGTGTGCCCACACTGTGTTAGAAGGAATTTTTGTAATTCTTTCTATATCTTTGAAATAAACATCTCTGTAAAACCTAATTGAAGGTAACTAATTAAATGGAACCGGGATGGCATTCCCTGGCTATACATCTAAAGCTGATCTAATCATCTAGCCCAAGAGCTGATAATTTTTTTGTGTGATGGACCCCCTTGGCGGTCTGGTGAAGTCTATGGATGCTTTTTCAAAATATTATTTTGAATTTATCAAAAATTCATAAAGTAAAATATGTAGGATAAAAAGGAAACCAATTATATTGAAATGAAGATGTCAAAATGTTTTGAAGACTGCTTCAAAAGATTCTTGGTCTAGAAGAAGTATGTAATAATGGGAATGAAAGTTGTTTTGATTCTATATATATTATATATATATATATATATATAGCTCCAGTAAAACTTTTTCCATGAACTAGTTATGTGCCATTGAGCAGTCATTTTACTTTCCTGGGCTGCAGTTTCTTTAGCTGTAAAATGGAGATAATAATACTTGTGGCACTTAATTTACATGTATTCTTTGAGAGAATAAAATAATGTTTATCTAATGTTTTGTAATCTTTAAAGCAATGTCTAAATATCAGCTATTACTATATTTCTCTCTCGAGCCTCTTCTGGTTATATAATTATATTGCTCCATCAATGAATCAACAGGCATTTATTAAATGGTTGTGTTTCAGACACTGTGTTAGCCCCTGGAGGTAGAAATATTTCCATGCATCTATACATAGGGGCATCTGTGGTCATGTGATATTTTCAGGTTAGTTTCCAGAGAAAAATGGGTCATATTTATTATGTGCTACTTTTTTCCTATTTCATGAGCAACAATATCTTTTTGTGTCCATTCCCAAGTGTTCAGCTTTTAAAATGTTGTCTTAACATATAAATCATTCAACTAAGCAGACATTTTATTAGAGAAGAAATTTTAAGAACTAGAAACAGCATTAATTTTTTTAGAAATTCTTGAGGAATATATACAAATATAGATCTTAATAAATGTTAATGCTTTTTGCTCCATGAACTGTCATATTGCCCATATGACACATTGAAATTATTCATTAGACCACATACTTTAAATAGGTATTATAAACAACTTTCGCCTGGATAGGTTTGCTCTAGTTGTTCCTTGAAGTCCTTTTATGAGAGCACACTATAATCATAAATGGAAGCTAGAGCAATTATATTTTCAAAACAGCAAAACTGTTCTTTTTTCTAGTACTAGAAATAATAGAAATAATAACATCTCCATTCAAGACCCTCTCCAATCACCTAATTTGGGGTGTGGGGATTTCATCAGGCCCTGGGAAGTGGTGATGGTAGAACCCCATCTCGGCCTTTCCGAGCAGGACAAGCTTTGCGTATGTGATGAGGGACTATGTGTTAGATTTCAAAGCCTGGCTAGGGTACTGACAGATGCCAGGTGATTTCTTTTAATCATTGCTCCTTACAAAGATTATCTGATAAGTTGTAGAGAGGCTGCCATCTCTACGATTTTGCCACACTGATTTTCTCCTGTCTCTTTGAAGTAAGCATACTAATTCAACTTAACATTTGTGCTTGTATACATATGCCCATAGAAATTAAGGAAGGAAGAGACCTAAGAAATTATCTAGTAACACTAGTTTTTTTTTTGCATTGAGGAAAAATGGGCCCAGAGGAGAAGCAACCTGCCATCCTTACATTTGATCCTTAGAAATAACCTTATGTGTGATGAAGAAAAAAGCATGCATTTTTATCCCCATTTTACAGATGAAGACACCGAGTTCAGAACTAGTAACTGAATTTCCCCATATCATAACTAGCCAGTGCTAGATTTATTCCCAGACTCATGGAATCATATATTTAAAGGTTCAAGAAACATTAAATGTCATCTAGCTTGAACCCCCTCATTTCATATAATAGAAATTTGAGGTCTAGAAAGATTTAATGAATTGCCTAAGATCACACAGGCAATAAACAGCCAAGCTAGCAATTGAGCACAGGTCCTCAGACTGAATCCAGAGCACTTTTTATACCAGTTTAAAACCCTAAGTGTGGTGATCTTTCTACTACGTTAGTAGTGTTTTCTCAATAAACACATCATTTTCCTTGTCACCGAAGATTAAAGTTATTTTGAATTTCAGTTTCATTTTGAGAAACTGTGAAGAGAGGGACATATGAACTGATGCACTAAATTGTGTTTCTGGCCTTTGCATACATTTTTATGCTGTCAACAGTGTCTAAAAGTTTTAGTGATGCATATAAAGATGATGATCTTTTTGAGTTTTTAACAACTTAACTATATAAAGAGTTGATAACCATAAAAATGTCTCTACATAAAGTCAAACAAATGAGGTGCTATTTAGAATAGAGAGAATACTCTGTCCCTTATATAAATGATCACATATATTTTCTGAGTATCTACCTTGTGTAAGGCATTTGCTCTATGAAAAAAAAGAAACAAATAAGACCATATCCCTATCCACAAGAAGTTTGCAGTCTATAAAGACAGAAGGAAAACATATACTTGAAAAATTCTAATAATTGGTAGTAAATTGGATATTTTTAGATGTACCAGATGACTGATTTTGTGGGACATTAACATATCAATCATCTAATCAATATATATTCAGCATCCTCTAAATACTATAAAGACAAAATGCTAGGACAGATAACTCACTTATTGAGTTCAACAAGATCTATAAGTGGCCCATATCTAATTGAATCCAAATTTAGGGTTAAGTGTAAAAATCTCATAACTGAGTTAAAAAATTCAGCTCTACAAGTGTAAAATGGGGGAGAGATAACCATACAAAAATTAGTCTGAAAAACCTGGGGTTGAGGAGGGTGGGTTTCATGGACTGAAAATTCAGTATGAATCAACTGTTTGTGATACAGCAAGCATTAAAGCTAATCCGTCATAAGCTGTAATAAAAAAAAGAGCCCCATGGTGTCTGGAGTAAGGGAGGTGATAGTGCTACTTTTTCTTCTACTCTAGTCAGATCACACCTAGAGTATTCTTCTTATCTCCAGACATCACATTCTAGTAAGGGTATTGAAAAACTGAAGAGGATATAGATGAAAAGGATGGTGAAGGTCCTCAAGATCATTCTATATAAAAATCAGTTAAATAAATTAAGGTATTTGGTTTAGAAAAGAGAAGACCTGTGAAAAGCGGCATGATTATTTTTTTTAAAGTGTTTGAAGGACTGTCATGTGAAAGAGGGATTAGACAAGTAGGAGCAATTACTAGGAGTTGCAATTTTGCCTTAATTTAAGGAAAAGCTTCCTAATAACTAGAGCAATCTGAAGATATGGAAAGAGGTGATTTGGAAGTCATGGATTGCTGCAATATGAACAAAGATTGGACCTGTTGGGAACATAGTAAAGGAAACTTTTCTTAAGTTATAGGTTGGACAAAATGGCCTTTCTAAAGTCCTGTCTAATGATGTGATTCTGCACATACAGCTGAAATTAAGAAGAGGGGGGACAGGATCATAGATTGACCTGGGAAAGACTTAGAAGTCATCTAGATCAATCCTCAATTTGTGCAGATAAGGAAACTGAGGCCTAGAGTTGTTGTGACATGACTAAGGGCACAGACAGGGTGTCCCGACTTTAACTGTTAACCATGTGGAGACTTTGAGGATATCCTGTAGATACTAGGTAGCAAAAACAGTATTTGAACCTTGGTCTTCTGATTCAAGTTTGATGCCTTTTCTGTTTACATCTTGTATATTGGAGAGACAGTAGAACAAATGAGAGATAGACTGATATACCAATTAAAATATACAGAAGAATCATATGTGGTGCTCATTGTATGGCATGTTCTCATGGACCTTCACCATCCTTGTCATCTGCCTCCCTGTGCTCTCCAGTTTATCAGTGCCTTTCCTAAGATGTAATGCCTGGGGTTGAGCGGAATACTCTAGATGTGGTCTGACTGGAATAGAATAAAAAACAACATTATCCACCTCCCTTTTCTGGAAATCACATGAGCAGTATCTGAAATATCATTTGGGATTTTAAAACTGAGTACCCTAAGAAAAATTAGGGAGGGAAAGAATGCTTTCAGTTGGTAGGGAGCAATGAGGGGAGGCTTTAGGATGTCCTCCTGAGATAATCCTTTGAAGATAAGGAAGTTGAAAGCCTAAGATGAAAAGAATGCATTCCAGGAGTGAGGGACAGCCAGGTCAAATGCACAGAGTTGAGAGATATTATGTTAAATTCAGCTTGGTAGGTATTACCCAATTTGATTAGAATATAGGGAATATTTTTTTTAAAAAAAGTTTATAGGAAATATGACAGAGCATAATGTAAAGCTGTACTGAGGAGATAACCTGTGCTTATTTTGCAGAAGTCCATAAATACTATACCAAGAAGTTTGTATTTTGATCCTAGAGACAATAGAGAATCACTGAAATTGTTTAAATGAGTGAGTGCGGCAGTTGGGTGGTACGGTGGTTGGGGTACTGGACCTGGCATCATGAAGAATCAAGTTCACATCTGATTTCAGATATTAGCTAGCTGTGTAACCATGGGCACGTCACTTAATCTCTCTCCATTTTAGTTTCCTTATGTGTAAAATGAGGTTAATATCTACTCCCTAAAGTTGTGGTGAGAGAATAAAATGAGACAGTATTTATAAAAGGTAAGGAAAAGGAGAGATCAGTGTTTGCATTCCAACTTTCTAACTGAGCCACTTTTATTTATATATCAGAATAGAATTTCCCCAATTGAAAAGGATGAGTACACACACAAAAAAGTAAGGAACCTATGCATGAAAAATTTCAGATTAGTATTGATCTGTTTTCAGCATTACTTATAGTTGCATTTGATTTTCTGGACATGGTTAATGGAGTTTAACTTAATCAGGATGCAAGTTTCATGAAAGCTCCCCTCTCCACCCCCCAGGGAAAAGCTCTTTGTAGAAAAGTGTAGTGATAGGCATACCTGAGGAACAGCAAAGGCTTAACTTAGGCACTCCCTCGCACAGTTTGCCACTTGAACTAATTATTTCTAATAACACTGAATGCATGATTGAGCAATGTAATAGACATTTGTTGATACAGTAAAAGTACGAGTAATAGATTGTTGATAGACTAGTAGAAACATGTAAGAGGCTTCCCACAGCGGCTAAAAGTTTAATTATTGATTGGTGGTTGCTTAGAGAATAACGCAAAAGTCATAGAAATCTAGCAGGGGATTTCTCAGATTTGCCATTCAGGCAAAGATATGCTTTTTGAAAGAGGAGGAACACAGTAACAAGGAAAATTACAAGGAAATGACTTCACATGTTTCAATGTTTAAACGGGCAAGTCTTGGCAGGACTCTGTTGAAAAGCAGGATAAGGCTCCCGCTGCTATCAGCAGGGATCACTCTAAGCATCACAGCTGTCCTCATATATTC
This sequence comes from Bettongia penicillata ogilbyi, assembly GCA_023548195.1. Taxonomy (NCBI): domain Eukaryota; kingdom Metazoa; phylum Chordata; class Mammalia; order Diprotodontia; family Potoroidae; genus Bettongia; species Bettongia penicillata. Next base: position 6,767,582 of record JAJHZJ010000244.1, read on the forward strand.
TGTCTAAGAGAAACAGCGAAAAGGAGGCAAACACTGAATAAACACTGATACCAAGTCAAGCTTCAAAGCCAGTAAACTTGACTGGTAATAGAGTACAAGTCCTATTTGTATTATTATAACTTACATTTTCTTACAATTTTACCTTTTATCCCCCAATCTTTTAAATTCCTTATGCCGCCAATGTGCTTATGATATCGCATATCTCCATTCATTGGAGTCTTGGAAAAGCAGAGTTGTCTGTGCACTGTATAATTTAATTCATATCCACAAAAAATGTATTAGGCACCCTACTGTGTGTCAGACATTATGTTAGGAACTGGGGCTTCAAAAGCAAAAAAACAACTGCTTCTTCCTTTAAGGAGTTTATAATCAAATTGTTAAGTCATTTCAGTCATATCCGACTCTGTGGCCCCATTTGGGGTTTTTGTGGCAAAGATACTGGAGTGATTTGCCATTTCCTTCTCTAGGTCATTATACCGATGAGAAACACAGACAAACAGGATTAAGTGATTTGCCTAGAGACACATAGCTAATAAGTGTCTGAGGCCAGATTTGAACTCAGAAAGATGAATTTCCTTGACCACATCTGGCGTTCTATCTACTGCCACCTAGTTCCCATAATCAGATGGACAGAGGGAGAAGTACGTGAAAACTTCAGTATGTAGGAGAGTAGGATCACAATCATAAATGACGATGATGATGTCTAACATTTATATGGCATTTAATGATGTGACAGGCATTTTGCTAAATGCTTTACAATGATCATCTCATCTGATTCTGAGAACAACCCGGGGTGGGAGCTGCTATTATCTCCATTTGTCAGATGAGGAAAGTCAGGCACAGAGAGTTTAAGTAACTTGGCTAGGGTCACACAGCTCGTAAATGTCCAAGGCCAAATTTGAATTTGGTCCTTCTTGATTCTAGGTCTCTATCAGTCTCCTCAACTGTAAAATGGGGATGCTTCCCAGGGTTGTTGTAAGGATCAGATGAAGGAATATTTGCAAAATGTTTAGCACAGTGCTTGGCACTTTTTGCTGTTGTTGTTCATTCGTTGAGTTGGGGCTGGCTCTCCATGACCATGACCACAGCACATCAGTATTTGTCCACAGGATGATTTTCTTGGCAAAGATACTGGACTGGTTTGCCATTTCCTTCTCCAATAGATTAAGGCAAACAAAGGTTAAGTGATTTGCCCGGAGTCACACAGCTAGTAAGTGCCTGAATCTGGATTTGAATTCAGGTCTTCCCATCTCCAGACCCAGTGCTCTATTCACTGAGCCATCTAACTGCCTCTGTTTGCCTGGAATATAGTAGATACTGAATACATGTTTGTTTCCTTCACATCTCCAAATCATCTCAGTTTAATTCAGTGCTTAGAAGTGCCAGGTGCTAGGCACCATGGATATAAAGACAAAAGTCATAATAATCCTGGCACTCATGTAACTTAATAAATTCTACTGTGGCAAAGGGAAGTCATAAACACAGATAAATGAATTCATAGTATATACAAGGTGATTTTCAGTGCAGTAGTGAGATATCAGCATCTGGAGGGGAGGAGAAAAAGACTCGTGCAGAAGGTGGCCCTTGAATTGAGCTCTGAGGGAAGGGAGAGTTTCTGGGAGAGGGAAACAAAGCAACATGGCATTCAGCCTGTGCAAAGAGATGAAGATGGTATGCTATAGCAGCAGGTGAGCTGGTTTGACTGGAACATAGTGAAGGAGACTAAAGTTCAATAAATCTGAAGAGATAGATTGGGGCCAGATCTGAAAGTCTTTAAATGCCAAACAGAGCTATTTGCATTTTATCCTAGAAGTAACTGGACCTTCTTGGTTAAGGAAGTGACATAAGACTTGTACTTTAGGAATATCACTTTTGTAGCCATATCGAACATGAATTGAGGAGGGAGGGAGAGGCAGAGAAAGGGGGTAGAAGAACAGAAAAAGGAACGATGAGGGAAGTGGAGAAGGAAATCCAATAGGAGGCTATTATAATAATACATAAATCGGGAAATGGGAAAATAAATTGTGGTAATGTCAGTGTGATGAACTGTGCTTATATCATGAGAAATGATGAACATGAAGAATTTAGAGAAGCACAGAAAGACGTATAAACTGAACCAGACTGAAATAAATAGGATCAGGAAAACAGTATGTAAAATGACACAAATGGAGAAACAACAAAAAAGAAAACTGAATACTACATAGTTAGTATCACCAAACTTCACCCAGGAGACGGTTTGAAAACGTCTTTGCAAAGATGAGACACTGTGGGTGTAAAATATTGTATATACTGTGAGACATAGTTGACATGTTGGTTTTATGAAATTATTTCTTTTTTTCTCTTTTTAAAAATCTTTGGTTATATGTAATGACTTGCTAGGTCACTTGGAAATGAATGTGATATAAAAGCATATGAATAAAAATTGTAAAGAAGATAGTATTGCATTATCCTGATGAGAAGTGATGATATCTTTACTAAGATGTGATTCCCCTCTAAATAGAGAGAAACAGACAAGAAAGATGTTTGCCACAAGAAGATAGTTGGTAAGCAGAAGTGACAACTATCTGGATATAGAGGGTGAGAGAAGGTGAAAAGTCAAGGATGACCCTGACATTGAAAATCTGAGGTGGCAAACCTCGGTGATTAGAAGAATGCTCTTAACAAAAATAAGGAAGTGAGGAAGAGAGGAAAGAGGATAGTGGAGTCTGTTTCCTACAATCTAAGCATCTTATTTTTTCAAATAATTGTTGCATCCCATTTTTTCCCATCTTTTTCCTATCCTGGTCATCATTTGGAAAGACTAGCCCAGGTATGGGGAACCCGCAGCCTCGAGGCCACATGTAGTCCTCTGCGTCCTCAAGTGTGATCCTTTGATTGAATTCAAACATCACAGAACAAATCCCTTTATTTGTTCTGTAAAACTTGGACTTAGTCAAAAGACTGCATTTGAGGTCTCAGAGGACTACATGTGGCCTCAAGGCTGCAGGTTCTCCACTCCTGGATTAGCCTATCCATTCATTTCCTAAAATATGATCCTCCAGAATTGAGTAAAATACACCAATTGTGCCTCTCAATGCAATCAATATAGGATAGTATTAGCTGGGCTACCATGTCACACTGTTGAATAGTAGGCATTTAAAAACTCCACATATTTTTTCCTAAGAGTTTTCTCCTTCCATCTCATCCATCTTTATGTATAAATTTTAATGGAGAATTTTACATTTCTCTCTCTTGAATTTCATCTTATCCTATTTAGCCTGTTCTAGATAATGAAGGTCTTTTTTTTTGGATCTGGACTCTGTCATCTACGTGTTAGTTTCATGTCATTTGCAACTTTAACAAGTAATGTGTTCCTGCATTCAAGTCATTGATTAAAGCATTGAGCAGTTACCCTGTTAGCATATTCTTAGAAAATACATGACTCCAAACCAGCAATCCCAGACAATAACTTTGACCATAAATTAGGTGACTCTTATTCTAAAATTATTTACCATAGGTCACATTTCAAAGGCTAACTCTGTATACATTCAATTTATGTTATTGTTGGAAAATTCAATACATATTGAATTTTTTATTACTGTTAAAATGCTCAGGCTAAAAAAGTCTTTTGAATTGATGAATTTCTGTTGTTAAAAAATGTCTGTTGAATTGACAATTTTCTCTGAGCTGATAAGACAGTCATATAATTTAAAAATACACCATGCCTAAGACAAGTTTCAAACTGTGACCAAATGTTGAGGCAGCTAGATGGCTCAGTGTTTAGATGACTGGGCTGAGCATTAGGAAAATTTGAGTTGAAATGGGGCCTCAGACACTTACTAGAGCTAGTGTGACCATGGGCAAGCGACTTAACCTCTGTTTGCCTCTGCTTTCTCAACTATAAAATAATAATGATAACAGCATCTCTCCAGATTGTGATGAGGATCAAATTGCATAATATTTGTAAAGCTCTTCGCCAAGTGCTGACACATAGTAGGTGCTATATAAATGCTTATTCCCTGTTTTCCCCTTCATGTTCCTTTAGACCCAATTAACATCTATGTAAAATGGAAGGAATGCAAGCATGAAATAAATGATATAGAGGTAATACAATGGAAAACAATATGGATTGAGGAAGCAACATGACCACTGTGGATACTTCCTTACATAACAAGAAGCATAACTGTTACTTTTGAGTTTGAGTTTGTTTGGTTTTTGTTTTTTTTTTTTTAGCCTACTGGGCTTTACATATTATAAAACAGAATGAGGATTGAGGAAGGCAGAGGTATTATGTAGGGAAAACCATGAGAAAAATAGTTTATATTTGTTTATATATATGTATTTATATAGTTTATATATATTGAAATAGTTTATATCAATGATCATTGCCATTGATTATAATAAAGAAAATGGAACCAAGAAAGAGGCACAGCAAAAAATGATGGTTTCTGCTGGCTCTTCTAACAAAATGGGGAAACTTTAGAGCTCATTCAGAACTTGTTTCTGGGGCAATATTTTTTAAAATTCAAGCCAGCAGAGATGTTTCTCGTGTTATTAGTACCCTCTTGTTTTTCAACTTAATCATGGCCTATCTTTTATTAGACATATTTATGCATGTGGCATTTCTCCCTACTCATTTTTAACTTCCAGTAATTGTCTTTTTATTTGCATCTGCTTAGCTCCTAACAGTGTCCTGCACGTAGTGGGCACTATCCAAATAGGTTTATTAAACTACGGAGTGCATAGAGTCAGAGACCATAAACATTTAATAAGTGCCAGGAACTGTACTAACTGCTGCATATACAAAGAAAGGCATAAGACAGCCCTTACCCTCAAGGAGCTTACAGTATAATGGGAGAAGTACTGCATAAAAGGAAGCTGAAATATAAGAAAGTGGAAGGGATGTTACCTGTTGCAGGGAGGTGCGGGGGAGGGGCATGATGAAGTCATAAAATCAGGGTGGGAAATGATCTGAGGAGGTGTGAGTTTCTGAGTTGATTTTATCTTACAGAATGATGAGTTTCTGAAGATGATAAAGTCTAGGAGAGAAACTAGGTGAGAAATGATGATAGAGTTTCAAAACTTCCCTTTGTGTGGATTCTAGATAGACATGGCTCTCAAGATACGATATCTAGATTTTTGCTCTTGAGTCTACACCATGACTGAAGACTTCGTATCCTTAAATCCAAGATCCCATACCCCACTCTCTCCAGAGACCCTTAGTTCACCCCTGAGGGAAACATAGTGAGAGGTGAAAATTAAGATGCTAGACCTGACTCAAACTCTGTTTGGCTCCTCACTACTATTATCCTTTCCCTACTATAAGCAGTCTCCAGTTACTGATCTCCAAATCCACCCCCAGGGACTTCATATTTCCGCCTTATATTTTTTTTCCTATCCAAGAGTTAGACTGGAGCTGGAGGACTGACTGGTCCTGATCAAAATATCATTCCCTAATGCTTGTGATCCTTCCCACAGCTCTTCTGTCAGTGTCCCTGTGTCACCAATGTGATATTCATAGTGCCTAGGGCAGCTATGAATATGCCAGCACAGTTCTGAATTGCAAAATATAACAGACTCTCCACATGGAAGACAGAACCAAAACATTTATTCAAACACCAGAAAGCCAAATTCCAACACCAGAAAACTAAATCTATCATAGCAACAAAGAAATCTATACACAATAACAATGGAGAGTGCACCACCATCCTCAAACCTTCCCTCTGATAGGCTTCCCACAAACCAGCTCCCTTAAACAAAATCACAAACAAGCTCTCTCAGTGATGCTAGTTGCTGCCTGCTCTCTCTTTCCCAACTGTAACTCCTCTGACTCACTTCCTGCTCCATCTGTTCAGCAAACTCCTCCCACCACAGGCTGCATGTGACTCAGACTTCTATGTGACCTAGGCAGGTCACATGGGCCTATTAATGGATGAGAAAGATTTTTTCCATTTAAATTACCATTACAGTCTCCTGAGAGTTTTTCCCCCACAACCGTTTTCTCAGCACAATGGCTATAAGCAGGTGCTGAGAGGATAGGGCAGGGGCCTTGCCGTTTCCCTACTAGTGACTTCATGTTTTCCCCTAGAAAAGCTAGCAAATAAACTCAACCACATTCAAAGAACTTGATTTCAGTTCTTGGCTCTCCTATTTGCTAATCATTTGTGTGACATTTTTCAATCAATCATATAGCATTTATTAAGTATCTACTATGGGCCAACACTGTGTTAAGAAGCAGGGAATACAACACCAAAAAAAATGAGAAAATCTCTCTTTCCAATAAACTTCTTTTCTAGGGATCTCAGTTGTCTGTAAAATGAGACTGTTTATCTTAGGGATGGGGAACCTGCAGCCCCGAAGCCACATATGGTCCCCTAGGTCCTCAAGCGAAGTCCTTTGATTGAATCCAAACTTCACAGAACAGATTGTTCTGTTTCCCCGCCCCTGATGGTCTCTCAAGATGATCCTTTCTAGCTTTAAGCAGTACAGTCTTATGAATTGCTGTTCTTGCAGAATTCAGTCTGTCTTTTCAATTACTGCAAACGATGCAAATATCTCCCCATCCTTCCACTCCCCCTAAATAATTAAAGGCTGTTCAGTGACTAAATGAGTCTAAATTTGCTTAGGAGGGAAAAGTTGCCTTTTCTAGTTCTAAGAGGGCAGGAAGGAAAGCAGAACCACGAGGTTTCCGTTTTTCTTTTCTTTGTGTCTAAAATACAGAATGTCTTTATTCCTTAGATGCCTTATAAAGCACCTTGATTTAGGCACCTGAATTTAGGATTTTTGCCCTTCATATGGTGAACTTAGTAAAGTTACTGCTGAAACCTTACTGATAAACTTTCACCTTAAGGGCCATATGTAGCCTTTTGACAAATAGACTGCTAAGTCTTTTATCAGAAGGCTGTCTCAGAATTCTCTCAATCTAGTTTGAACACCACACATGACCAGAAGTTCTTTCTATCCGACCTACTTAAAGGTCACATTTCTGGTTGATGGATTTGCTGCTGCTACATACCTAGACCTCCTTGTGACCCTGCCCCTTAAATTCCCTCTGCCTCATGTTTCGGCTCAAGTAAGAGCCATCACAACTCTGATTCTGACGTATCAGGCTGATACGGCTGTCCTTTATATTACCTGGGAGTCTATAGAGACCTGTGCCGTCGTGCTTCAAATTACCCTGTAGACTTTTTTGTTTTGTCCTTCTCACTTAGGATTGTCCCATTCCACCTCTCCAAATGATATTACCATAACTAGCCTGGTTTACCATACTTCACATGTGCAGAGTTATACAGAGATTTATTGGTAGACTCACCTAATACCACAACATATTGGTGAAGATCATGACAATAAAACTTATTTTATGGCTGTCACTTCAACAAATACATATTTTGTTATATGCCAGAATTTTATATGCTAGAAAAGAAGGAAGGTACAGAGGGAGGGAAGAAGGGAGGGAAAAAGGGGGTGAGAAAAAAGAGTAGGAAAGTATTTGCCCTCAGAGAACTTATATTCTTCTGGAATTAGGCAATGGCGGGAAATACAACTTCTAAACAAATACAAGGGAATTTGTAGAGGGTAAGGGTCTAGAGGGATCATCTAGGGTTTCAAAAAGGGAGGTGAAGAAAAGGAAAGATTCTGAAAGAAATGAAGAAGTACGTTCCAAGCATAGTGATAGTTTTTGCAAATAAAAAGAAGCAGGAAGCAAAATGTCAAGTTTAAAGTTACTAGTAGTCCATTTTCATTGAAATAGAGTGCATAAAGAGGAGTAATATAAGATAGGTGGGAGTTAGTTTGTAGATGAAGGACCTTAAATGGCAGGCCAAGGAGTCTGTATTGAAGTTACTCCTTACATTGGGAAATTAGATGTGCAAACCTGTGCTTTAGCTCTGTGAAGGAGAGAAAATGGAAGCAAAAGGATAAATCAGAAGACTATTCCAGTATTCTGGCAGGAGACTATAAAAGCCTAAACTAGAATGGTGGCTGTATAAATGGAGAAAAGGAGACAGAAACCCAAAGATCTGAGATAGAATCAACAAATAAATCAATTGATTGAAAGGGAGAAGGTTGGGGCTTGAGAAAAGACATAAGGGTAAAATAAAATGGTCCTAAGTTTGGCCCCCTCCTCTAAATCCTTTTATCCCGTTATTACAAAACTTAGCACGTGTGATTGATAGGATGGTTAATGGTTTTGTGTTTGTATTTTACAGAAATAGAAAAGCTAGGAGAAAGTTTTGGGGAAGACACTAGTCCTTTTTTAGCTACGCTGAGTTTGAGATGCTGCTGTGATATACAAGTAGAGAGGACTCACCGGAGAAAGAGACATTATGACTGGATATGTGGATTTGGGAGTCCTCTGCATCCAAATTATAATTTAGCTTTGGGGAGCTAAACCACCAAAAGAGCCTGTAGAGTGATAAGAGAAGGTGGTTCAGTACTGAGTGTCAGTGGACTTTAGGGGTCTGAGATCATAAACTAGGAAAAGAGACTGAAAATAAGCAGTCAGATGGGCATAGAATCAAGGGAGGCATTGGTGTTAAGTAAGTCAAGGTAGGAGAGATTTATCATAAGAAGAAAGGGTTATGATCAATGGTGTCAAAATCAATTATCAATTAAGAAATAATTTTAGAGAATAATTAAAATAGAATGACCTGGTAAGTGGGAAGGCTCATTGCAAAAGTTGAAAAGTAAAAGATTAGTGAGGAATTAGAAGAAACAAGAATGTTCAGTCTCTTGGAGCTTGGACTTAAAAGGGATGAGAGATGTTTAATCATAGGTTGCAGGGATGGTAGGATCAATGAAAGGATCCTTTTAAAGGTTGAAGACATATTTGTATAGGTTTCAGGCAAGCACTGAGTAGAAATGGTTGATGTTAGGGAAGGACCAAGTAGAAGTGGTTGAGGGGGTGGGGTGGGGAATTAAAGATGGAATCGAGAGAGAGAGGGAGAGAGAGACAGACAGACAGACAGACAGACACAGAATAAGTACTTGGGCAGATTCCAGAGGAGACAAAATGGTATGGGATCATTGGCACAGGGCATGTTTTTAAACCTTGTCAAGAACAAGAGCGTGTCTCCTTTGGAGACTGTAGCAAAGAGAAGAAGATGGGCATGGAAGACATAGGAGCTTTGAAGTATGGAGGACAGAGATGAGAGAGCTCACAACATATGACTTGGATTTTCTCAGCTCGTTAAAGGAGGATAGGTTATCTGCTAGAAGAGAGAATATGGGAGTAGAGAATTCTGGTAGTTTAATGGGGAGTCAATCAGAAGAAAACAAGATTTTCCATGCAGTAGTAAAAGCCCAGTTGAGAATAGATAACATGAATTTATGATATATTCATTGATTACATGACTTCCTTGAGTGGCATTCAACAGTAAAGAAGTAAGCAGGAAGCAGTAAATAAGTAATTAGAATAATGTGGGAGAGGAGGGGAAGTCACCTTGGGGAAAGCTCATAAACTCACAACTGACTCTTCTCCTTGTCCATGTCCTCCTTCTCTTGACTCCCTTTGCACTCCTGAACTCCTAAGAGTCTCTGGAGCTTCGTACAATAGCACAGTCTTTTCTAGATAAGTTGAAGTTTTTACTGACCCACCATATATTTAGAGTTCAGGAACTTTACCTCTGAGTCAAATTTGTCTCTGTCTTGAGGTCACCATAAATTTGTTAATCTCCCTAAAGGACTTGTTGGCCTCAGTCTACTTTTCCATTTCGTTCAGTCTCTACATCCCTAGATAGCATATTCCCTGCAAAGGAATAGCTACCAATGGAAATCTTAGTTCCGGAATTTCCTACTGATACCATGGTTCTCTGGGATTTCTACGTTCAGCCATCAATGAGACCTGGATGCCACCTGGTGATTGATTGGTTGTATTACTAGTCTAAAAATAGATTTGAATGTTCAAATTTCATTGATTAATAATACTGTTTTGATCCTAGGTGTGCTTATGCTATCTCCCTTTTAAAATAGGCTAGTTGACTTATTTTTTGTGGTGGTGTTGTTTTTAAGTTTTACTTTCCCCTCCAACTTCAACATAATATCTGTGGTGTGACCCAGTAATTGAGCCTTCCCCATTCTGACTCCTATCAGATACATCTAAAAGTCAGTAAAAAATGCACCCAGTCTGCAGTGAAATCGGCTGTGGTTTTTCATCTCCATCAACTGGTAACTGATTCAGTATAATGTTGGAAGAAACTGTTGTCCATTAACTGAAGTTGCTAAGGGGGTTTAGTTTAATCTTTATATGTAAAAAATTCTGTGTTCTGTATCAGTGTTTCTCCATTTGAATTCAGGTTGATTTATAATTATTTGTGATTTATATCTTATGTAATACTCATACTCATCACAGTTAAAAAGTGGGGAAATATTTTCAACTTTTTCAACTCCTTGGAAATATTTCTCTAAATTTGAGCATTTCTGCTTTCGCCATTCACTGAAATCCCCTACAGTCAGTTTCTAGGATAAATTTGTCAAGTTCCTCATAAGAATCTCATTTTCTTCTTTGAGTAACTGCTATCATGGTTACATAGAAATTTATTTTAGAAGAAGGGTGTGGAGGGTTATCCATCAGAAGGCTTCTGGACATTTTTTGGAAGTTTGAAAACAAATAGCTGTTTGCAAAAGTTAAAGATGAAATTGAACTTCAAAAGAAGGAAAAACTTTGGCAGAGGATAGTCAACCTCATTTCCATGAGCCATCCATCAGAAAGTTTGATTTTTGAATTAGTATCATCTCCAGATCTGGACAGCAGGCATACGAGGGCCATCTTCCTTTCTGCTGACCTCATGGATTGTTAATGTTACCTCTAGAGCAACTGCTTCCCTTGTATTGATTTTCTATTGATTTTCTATCCCAGATATGCTATTCCTGGGAGATTTCTAAAAGGTATCCTTTTTTAGTCACTTGTCTGTTTAGTGTGATCATTGTACCCCTAAATAAAGTTAACAGATCCAGATTGATACAATGTTAATATACCAAGGAAGCATTTGCTAAATAAACTTCTAGATTATGGCCTTAGTTTCTTCATGTGCAAAATGGGGATAATGATACATCTACTTCACAGGATTGTTGTGAAGTACAATTGAAATAATAGATGTGAGGCGCATTGTAAATCTTAAAGTGCTGTATCAGCTACCATGCCTAGGCAAGATAAAAGTACAGCCTGTTCCAGACATTTTTTATAGCCAAAACAATTAAATGAGGCTTTGTATTGATTCGTCTCATTTGGTTACAACCAAGAAAACACTTCTCTTGAAGGTGGGTAGAAGTTCATATTTAGATTCTAGAATTCGTATGCTCTTCTAGGACTCCCACATACCATCTCAGGTGTTCCACTTGGCTCTCTTAGCCTTAATCACTGTACCTATTTGATATTTCTTAGTCAGACCCTTTTTCTTGAAATTGTTACCATCATCATTTCTTCTTTCCCTAACTTACTTCCTTTTGCCCCATAGCCTTCATCCACTCAAAGTCAGACTTACATCCTGGCTCACAGTTTACCAATGATGAGAAACAGTAGATACACTTGAAGTGAGGGGAAAAAATGGTTCAAATCCTGCCTCAGACAATTATTAGCTATGTGATTCCAGACAAGTCAGCTAGCTTCTCAGCCTTTGTTTCCTTATCTGTAAAATAAGACTCCATGATCTCTGAGATTCCCTTCAGCTCTAAATGTAAGATCCTATGATACTGTTTGCTAATGGAAAAAGGTAATAGGGGCTTCTTAGGGCCCTCTTTATAATTTCTGATTCACATAACAGGAACCTTTTGGAGACAGTAAGTACAGTGGCTAGAGAATGTAAAGTCTGGAAGACTTGGGCAAGTCCCTTCATTTCTTTGTGACTCAGTTTCCTCAAATATAAAATGGGTGAAATGATAATAGTATCTATCTTCTAGGGTTATTGAGAGACTAAAATGAGATAATATTAGTAAAGGGCTTTGCAAACTTTAAAGCACTATATAAATTATAAATTGTAGCTATTATGAATAATAATTATCATTTGGTTTTCCTGAACTGGAATAAGTTAAATAGAATAATAAAATTGTCTAAAACAATATAGATGAGTTTGCTGTTCAGTCTCACTGGCATAAATTTAAAACAGTAAGTGAAAACACAATTCATTGCTGAAGATTTCTCTATGCCTCATCCCAGTATGGAGGTGATAATGTTACCATGGTATCACCAGGCCTGAGATCTCAAACTCTTGAAGGTTTTACCAAACAGGACAACTTCAAGTTAGGCTAGGTGATGGCTACTCAATGACTTTCATCTGCTGACCCGCCTGGATAACTTGGGAAAGCTCATTGAAAAATGCTTGGCTACCAAGGAATGACTAATTTTTTTTAGCCACCACAAGTCATGGAAATGTCCTGTAAGAGTCAGGAAGCTATATTGGTGGAACATGTGCTCATGCTGACAAAATCCCACTTCTTTTCAAGTATTGAAGTGAATAAAATATGGTACAGCTCTTCCAAAAGGTAAATGCTAAGAGCTATCCCCAGATGACTCTTCTCTCTGAGAAGATCACCATCCCCTGGCCTGAGAAAAGGTTTTGGTTTTCGTGTTCTCAGCTGTCCCAGCAATATTCACCAGAGAAGATCTTCAGAAAAAAGACAGCAATTATTGTCCTTTTGAAGTTAGTTCTAAAGGATCCTCCTGGCAAGAATGGGAAGATAAGGTGTTTTCCTTGTGGTAGAAAATAATTCCGATGTTTTAAAAGAAATTATTTAAAGAACTAAAAACAGCTTTCTCTAAAAAACCATGAATCACCTCAAAACTTCTTTTTAAGCCCCATGGTGCTTATTGTATATGCTTCCTGGGGTGATTCATTGCTCTCACTTTGCAGCCCAGTGATATCAAAACCACTTTGTGTCAGTGTTTCTCTGTCCTGTTGTTCCCCTGGTAATATGGGAAGTCCTCATGATGGCACCTAGAATATGCTTAACTTCTTCTCTTCCTGGTGCAGTATACCGTCAAGCAGCAAATGTTCTAGGATTGTTTATGAACCTTCTAGGTCCCTTCATACAGCAGTCAGACAAAGGGACTTCTTAAGCTTTAAAGTGCTGTTTTCAGTGGAGGATACTGCAAACTGCAATTGTGTTTGTGTTTCCTTTCCAGTTCTTTGGAAAATGACTATAATTACATCAAGCAGAGCCCAGATTATACGCACAAAGGGTCTTTTACATTTCAGATTACAAAAAGACATTTTTTGTCTCTACTCCAGTTTTCCTTCATGTGTTTAAGTTAGAATGGCAGCTCCAGCCTTCTTTCTGTGGAATGAAGGAACATTTAAAATCTATCGTTCCCTGTGGTGCTATACACAGTTCATTTGTACCAAATTATTTTGGTATAAACAGTTGTGAGGTTAGAGATCATTTGGAAATTTTTTTGTGAGAGGTTAAAATACCCCCCACTCCTTAACAGCAATAATAAATGAAATTAATAGCTAATTTTTACATAGCATTTTATGATTTGCAAAAAGCACTTTCCTCTCCATAGTCCTGTGAGACAGGCAGACTAGCATTATAAACCACACAAAAAAGTTCATTATGAATTACTTAACATAAAGATATCTCTGAGAAAGTTGACTCTGCTCAAGATATCAGAATTCTATTTTTGGTCGTCTGGTCAGAGTTCTAGGGTGGTAATTGCTAGTAGCTAAAATGTTATATAGTATTTTAAAGTTTGTTACCTTGTGAGGTAGGAGCTATAATTGCTAATATTTTTTACACATGAGGAAACTAAGGCTGAGAAAGTGTAAGTGACTTAGGGGCATACCTCTCTAGTAATTAATTAAGACAGTGTTTAAACTTAGGTGTTAATGAGTTCAAAGCCAGAGCCACATCCTCTTACATGCCTCCTAAGACCTAGAGAAACGATGCAAAAGAAGTTTCTTCCTCAGTGACAAAGGAAACTTAAGAGAGAAAAGGCTGTCCTCAGGTGAAGGATAAAGGCAGAGAAGAAACAGATAAGGGGACAAATCTGTTCATAGCAAAAGGACCTAAATATTTTAGGAAACCCCACTAAGCTGAGTTCATTGAATAAAATATAAATGTCATACCATCTCATATTTGAGGGTGAAAGGGAGGTCATCTAGTCAGTCCAACCTTTTCACTTTCCAGATGAAGACAAAGTCCTAAGGGATAATTAGCTTGCTTAAGGTTACATGGGTACATAAAGCTAGATTTTCAAGCTAGAATCCTGTAAGGATTTTTTTTCCTGTGTACTATGATGCATGCCCTAAACTATTTATTTATACATAATATATACCTAGAGATTTATTCAAACTCAGCTTTGATAATGATAATGTTTATCTGTCTGAACACAGAGTGAAGTTTCTGGAAAAAAATAAAGACCCTTCTCCTAGGATCTCAGACTTTAGAGGAATAAACCTCCTTGGGTGATAATGATCGAAAGTTTCCATGAAGTTTTCTGCTGGAAATAGTTGGGGTAATTTTATCACTATTATTTCTGGACATTCTACGTAAACTTTATTTCCAAGTGTACATTGGCATTTTCAGTTAGTTCTAAATGGTCACAAACTATTCTCTTGGGTAGATCTATCCAGCCATTCAGAGATAGGTATGACTATTTGTGAAGGAAAAAATTTGTGTACATGATACACAAAGTATGTGTGTGTGTGCATATACATTGGAGGTAAGGGTGAATCTTGACTTATTGTTTCATTAGTAAAGAAAGAACAAGGTGGAATCTTCTTCCATTAATACAGGGCATATTCTTCAAGTTAACTGCTCCTTACTCTTAGGTGCTATATACTAAGGGAAGGCAAATCAATTATTATTCCAAATGAAACATAACCAAAATGGAAAATCAGATACATAAAATTCTAATTATATATTCTAAAAGTAAATGTGTATAATTTTTTGATTTTCCCCTCTTTTGGTCTCATCATTGTTTCCCCCTGAGCCCATTAGCATGAATAAATAAGAGCTGACTATACAGGCTGTGTAGTATTAACTGATTGTATTAACTGATTAACCTATTAACTGATTGTATTAAAGTTGGTTTGTAAATGGAACTTGAGATGCATTTCCCCAGAGAAGTAATGTTATAAATACTGGTTGCATTTTCAGGCCAGCCCACAGAATTCTATTTAGCCCACAGTGTGGCTGACAATATTATTAAATACATCAAATGAGGTTGTGAATGGAAAAAACACTTTGCAAAAATGTAGTGTTTAGTATTTCGGAAACTTAAAGTGCTGTGTTAAGGTCAGTTTGTAGTAGTAATTGTGGTGGTAGTGGTGGTAGTAGTAGTAAATAATTATAATAGTAACTTTGATTTCTAAGTCCAATGCAGCAGCTACTTTTTCTATATCTATGTGTCCAAAAAAAGTGCTAACTACTAGGGCTACAAAGAAAAAATAAATGAAAAGCTCCAGTTCCTGCCTTCAAGGAGCTTATATTCTACCAGAGTCCTCTGAACCTGAGCCCTAAACCTTAGGACTATATGCCTAACACTGAAGAGGTCAGCAAGTGGAGTGGGAGACATTATCAGTCAGCAACCGAAGAAGGCCTGAACACCTTCCTGGTTCAGGAAATCCAGGCTGTCAATAATGTCAGACAAAAGCTCTAATCACAAATAATATGAATAATGTTGAGCATTTCAAGCAAAAGGGTTGGAGAATAGATGTTGTTAGTGGGTAACCTTCATATCATAAAACTGCTGATTTGCTTTCAATCTAGGGATATCTCTTTCTTAAGTGACTTTAAATCTAAATTATATGCACATCATTTGAATTAAGGAGAAGTAGGAGCTCACTGAAACTGCTGTCCTAATAGCCCTCTGTACTTTCTTCTTTGTTCTCCAAAGGAAAAGGTTCTACGTCCTGGGTGGCCTGGACAATGCTTAGAGGTGGCAGCTGAGGTTCTGATAAATAGCAGTGGGTAGAGTGTTTTTGTTTTCTGTGTGGGGCCACCATCTGTCTGTTACTTCTCAGACTTGCTCTGCTGCTATAAACTGACTATTCCTTTTTCTGCCGCAGTTTGCAAGTTTCTTGCTAGTATGGGATGGTAACTGTGCTCCAAGGAAGGATCGCAAGGAGATACCCTTGCCTTCAGGAGAAGTGGAGGATAGAGGGGCCTGATGCATCATGGTCCCCACAGTCAAGAGGAGTCAGATATGACCCAAAAAGCAACAAAGTTCAACTACCAGAGACATCTTTTTAACATGTCAGAATAATTTAAATAGGCTAATGAAATGAATTTCATATTTTCTGCACATGAACTAAATAGCATATTTCCAGCGTATAGGACATAGGCTCTCAAAGTTTTACTTTGCCATCGTAGTTCTCATGTATCTGGTTTGCAGCATTTAATCCAATCATGGAACATCTTGGCTTATTTTGGAGTACATAAAGGCAAAGTTCAGGAAAAACAGCCCCCTGAGAGACTTTTCTGGATGAAAAATTTTAGCCTATACATGATGATTGTGTGATTCTTTCTATTAATTTTTCTTTGGAACACTAAAAGATCTAAAGAAAAAAAAACACGGAGGGACCTAAAGCCCCATACGTTAAGGATCCTAACCATAGCAAAGATGGAAAATTCTCACAGGGGTATCTATGAGCCAATGGACCAGAAATATAATAACCTATAGACTCTCTTCCATTTCAGTAAAACAACTGGAATTGGTGACCAAATCACTCCACGAGAAATCCGATTTTTTTTGCCTTCAATATGATTTCCATTGTATTCTATAAGGATTTTCTGAGACATTTTCTTCCTTTGGTTAAATGCATATAAAGTCTATACTTTTCACCTTCAGAATATAGGATGGAGTCATTCATTCATTTATCAAATATTTGAGCATCCACTATGCCAGGAGTGAGATTGTTGCTTTAATTCTTACTTTGTAGCAGTAATCAAATTCTAAATCCCTTGGGCGCTGCTATAATTACAATCTGTTGGCATTTATTGTGGCATAAGAGTGTAAAACACACAAAGAACAGATCTAGTTCCTTCTCTGAGGGATTTTACATGCTGAGGAAAATTGGACAACTTAAATGATCCCTTTCTTCCAACCTTGTTAATACTTCATCTGGTGTTAAAATGGTTTTGTGGTTGTGCATAAATCAAATAAGAAATTTTGAGATTAGAGGCTTAGAGCTGAAAAGAACCTCAGAGGTCATCTAGACAAACTCAGTTATTTTACCGATGAAGAAACTAAAGCCTTGGGAATTTAAGAGACTAACCAAACTACATAGGTGGTGTTAAGGGATTAGCCCAACAGTATGTAGGTAGGGATTTCAAAACAAGTCCCTTAATTCTGTATCCAGTATACTTTGCATCGCTATCTACTTTATCTGGTTTTAGAACCAAGAAGACCAGGTATGAATCCAAGCTCCACTCCTCACTAATTGTGTGACCTTGAGCAAGTCACTTAAATAGTCTTGGTCTCAGTTCCTTATCAGTAAAATAAGGGAGTTGGACTTGATGAAGGCTAAATTCCCAGAATTTAATTAATGTTGGAATTGTATATGATTTACCAAACACTTGGACCATATTTTGAGAAACACCTTTCCTACATTGCCTACTATAGTGTTTCTTCAGGTTTTGAAGTCCCCATTCACTGAGTTATTATTTGTTTTTATTTATTTATTATTGTATTTATTATTATTTTCAGATTATTTATTATTTTATTTATTATTATTATTTTAAGTCAGATCAGTCATGTCTGGCTCCTTGTGATCTTATTTGGGGTTTTCTTGGCAAAGATACAGGAGCCATTTGTATTTCCTTCTCCATTTCATTTTACAGGTGAGGAAACTGAGGCAAACAGGGTGAAGTGACTTGCCCAGGGTCCCATAGCTACTAAGTGTTTGAGGGTGGATTTGAACCGAGGAAGATGAGCCTGACTCCAGGCCTAGAGTCTCTATACACTTTGCTACCTAGTTGCCCTATTCAGCAAACGTATCTGTCACTGGAAAGTAGTGAGTGTCTCCCTGGGGGCCGTGACCTTGCTGTTGAGCAAACTTGAAGAAAAATTTAATGTGTTAAGGTAACAAGGTAACATACCGACTTCTTACATTTTCCAGAATAATTTACCCTCTTGCCTTCATCCTTTCCCAAAGAGCAATATAGAGCCTTTGATTACTGTGAGCACTTTTTGAAGTACTTTCAGATGGCTCATTTTCACACAAATCAAAAAGTTATCATCTTAAATCATTGTACAAGTGCCTTTGTGATAGGCATTTTAAATGTAGGTGCAGAGAGTTTGTAGAACTCATCTGGATAAACTAGTCAGATATTCCGAAATAAATATTCTGGTAACATTGGCCTGCAATTGTCAGTGTTTAAGATGCAGGTGCTTAAACATTTTCCTCATCTTTTATGTCGATATTCTCTGTATGTGTGTGTGCGTGAGAGTGTATATCTGTTGAGTCATCTAAAATATTTCAATCCAGCATAAAATTGCTTTAACAATTGTTATATGGCATATGTTTATATATGAGAAGATTACTTTAAAAAATCTAAATGTTCTTTGCCTATATCTGGGGATATTTTCTATTTTTATTTATTTATTGTTAGTTCTCAACATTCATTTCCATAAGACTTTGAGTTCCAAATTTTCTCCCCGTCCCTCTGCTACTCCCACCCCAAGACACTGTGCATTCTGATTACCCCCTCTAGTTTTCCCTCCCTTCTCTCACACCCTTCCCTTCCCTTATCTTCTATCTTTTCTTGTAGGGCAGGAGAGATTTCTATACCCCATTACCTGTATTTCTTATTTCCCAGTTACATGCAAAAACAATTCTCAACATTGGTTTTTAAAACGTTGAGTTCCAACTTCTCTTCCTTCCTGCCTCCCCACCCATCCCCACTGAGAAGGCAAGCAGTTCAACACAGGCTATACACATGTAGTTATGCAAAAGACTTCTGAAAGACTAACTATATTTCCCTTCATCCTACTGCTCCATTCTAATTTTTAAAGAACTATTTTCTTCAGTGAACTTTTGAACTTCCTTTTCCATTTGGTTAATTCTGCTTTTTAGAGCATTCTTCTCCTCATTGACTTTTTGGACCTCTTTTACCATTTGGGTTAGTCTATTTTTAAAGGTATTTTTTTCTTCAACTTTTTTTGGTTTTCCTTTAGCAAGCTGTTGACTTGCTTTTCATGATTTTCTTGCAGCACCCTCATGTCTCTTCCCAATTTTTCCTCCACTTCTCTTACGTGATTTTCAAAATCCTTTTTGAGCTCTTCCATGGCCTGAGATCATTGTAAATTTGTTTTGGAGGTTTTGGATGCAGAAGCCTTGACTTTTATGTCTTCCTCCGATGGTATACTTTGTTCTTCCTCATCCAAAAGGTCAGAAGAAAATATCTGTTCACCAAGAAAGTAACCTTCTACAGTCTTATTTATTTTTTCCCTTCTTGGGGCATTTCCCAGCCTGTTACTTGACTTTTGAGTCCTTTGTCAAGTGGAGGGTATACTCTAGGGACATGTAAGTTCTCAGTTCTTCCAGGGTGGCACAATCAAGGGAGAGTTTTACTTGTTTTACTCCTTTCCTAGCCTGTGCTCTGGTCTGGGAGGTATTGCAAGCTTTTCTGCCCAGGATCTGTAAGTAGAATTCCCTCTCCTGAGCCTCCACCCGCTCCACCACAGCAGCACTCTTCCTCACCCCAGGACAGCCATTCAGGGCTGATATTCAAATCAGCTCCTCAATTCCCCCATGGTCTCTAGGCCAAGAGCTCTGCTGCTGCAGTGGCTGCCACCCGTGCTGGGCCCAGGGCTAGGGCCAGACCGGGCTCCCTTCTCACCCAGGTGAAAGAGCTTTCTTACTGACCTTTGAAGATGTCCTTGGTGTTTGTGGGTTGAGAAATCTGGGAACTGCAGCTGCTGCCCATGGTTCTGCATCCTGAAGCCTGCTCTGGTTCTGTCCATGCCATGCTGTGCTGCCAAGGCAGGGCTGCACTCTATGGGCTGTGCTCTGCCCTGAGCCCAGTGTAATAAACCTTTCCTGTCAGCCTTCCTGGCTGTCTTGGGCTGGCAATCTCTTTCACTTTGTCATTTTGTGGCTTCTTCTGCTCTACAGTTTGTTTCGAGTCATTTTGTACAGTATTTTATGGGCAGAGCTATAGCAGATCCATCTGTCACCTTGGCTCTGCTCCCTTGTAACTATTTTGCTTGTGTCAGAAATAAATATAAATGATATAGTTAAGTACTTCTTCTTGTATTAAGCTTTTACTACATGCAGAGTATTGTGGCAAGATTGGGCATGAAAAAAGGGAGAAAGTCTAAGATGCAGCTTTTGCTTTCAAAAATACTCAAAACTCTTAAGGGAGAAAAACAGAAACAAGTCTAACTTGAACCTCTTTCCTCCACTTTCTCAGGTGAAGACTTTGAATCATACTGTACTTAAAAAAAAAATAAGCAGGTCCCCAAGAGCTCTTTTTTCCTCTCTCTTCCTTGTCTGCCATCTTTCTGATGTCTTCTCCCACTATTTCCTCCTATACTCCGGGAGTAGGCCTTTTCCTTGCCAAGGTAAATTACATTTTGTCCTTTCTTCTCCAACAGATGATCCCTTCTATGAATTTTCACTCTGTCGCTAATCTTGAATATCTCCCTACATTTTGGCTGCTTCCCTCCTGCCTAAAATAGGCCTCTTTCTCCTCTATCCAAAAAGACCACAAAACTTTTGTATAATTTTATCACCCTCACTAGCTGTCATAGACTCTCTCTCCTCCCTTTCATAGCTGAATTCCTTAAAAAAATATTCCATACTAGGTGCTTAAATTTGTTCTCTTCTCCCTCTTTGTTAAATCTCATCATCTTTCAATGTAACAGTACTCTTTTAATTGCCAAATCTAGTGGCCCCTTCTGTTTTCATCCTTCCTGAAATGCCTTCAGCTTTTGACACTGGCTTACCATCTTCTGCTCTGTATTCTCTTCTCTGTAGGTTTTCATTACACAGTTATATCCTGGTTTTCTTCCTACCTATATCACTGCTTTCTCAGTGTCCTTTGCTTGATCTTACTCTAGGTCATGCATACTAACTATAGGTGTTCCTCAGGGAACACCTGGATCCTCTTCTCTCTTTTTAATATCTTACATGATAATCTCATCTGATTCTATAGGCTCAATTACTGTCCTTTTTTTTGATTTCTAGAATTGCTCATTTTTTAATTAATTAATTAATTTGTTTTCAGTTTTCTACAATTACTTCCATAAATCTTAAATTTTCTCCTCCTCCCTCCCTCTCTTCCCGAGACAGCATGCAATCTTATTTGGGTTCTACACATACATTCTTACTAAATAGATTTTCACTTTAGTCATGTTGCATGAAAGAATTAAAATGAATGGGAGAAACCATGAGAAAAACCAAAACATAACAAAACACAAGAGAAAATAGTTTGCTTTATTCTGTAATCCAATTCCATAGTTCTTTCTCTGGATGTGAAAGGCATTTTGCTTCAAGAGTCCACTGAGAATTTTTTAGGTCCTTGCATTGCTGTGAAGGGCTTAGTCCACCAGAAAAATTCCCCACACACTGTGGTTGTTACTGTATACAAAATTCTCCTGCTCCTGCTCCTTTCACTCAGCATCAATTCACGTAAGTCCTTCCAGGCCTCTCTGAAGTCTTCCGTTCATCATTTCTTATAGCACAATAGTATTCCATTACATTCATATACCACAATTTGTTCAGCCATTCCCCAATTGTTACAGCCATTCTGGGCTACAAATTGTGCATACCCTTTGACCCAGCAATATTGCTTCTAGGACTGTAGCCCAAAGAGATCATAAAAATGGGAAAAGGACCCACGTGTCTAAAAATATTTATAGCCGCCCTCTTTGTGGTGGCCAAGAACTGGAAATCAATTCCTCTCTTTTGACAGCTGATTCTTAGGCCTGTTTATCCCTCTCTAACCTGTCTGTTTAACATCACCAACGACCTCTTAAATATTTTGAACTGGACATCTCAAGCTCTGTGTGTTGAAAGCAGTGCTCATTATATTTCTCCCCAAACTCTTAAGCTTTTTCTACCTTCCCTTGAACAATTTTGTGCCTTGTGTCTCCCCCATTATAACGCAAACTGAGAATATGGACCATGTTTTCTTTCCTTTCATTTATTATATTTTCCTTTCTGTATTACTATTACATATTATAAGGAATATATTAGATATTAACAAGGAAAGGACAGGTAAGTAACACAGTGAATAAAGCACCAGGCCTAGAGTCAGGAACACCTGAGTTTAAATTCAACTTCAGATATTTAATAGCTCTGTGATCCTGGGCAAGTCACTTAAGCTCTGTCTGCATTATATTCCTCATCTTTAAAATGGGGATAATACTAGTGATTGGTTGTGGTGAAGATCAGTATTTGTAAAGTGCTTAGCACAGTGCATACCCTTTGGCATGCAGTATAAAAATGTTAGCTATGATTATTAATTATTTCTACAAAGAAAGGAGACTTGCATTAGACAAGTTTCTTGTTTTGCTTGAAAAGTGATTGATAGTAAAATATGAACCATTACTTTCTTAAAATATCTTCAACTCTCATGGAGGATAATAGTGATGTAGTCTACTCTCTGATTTTTTTAAGGTAATTGTGTCATTTTCAAAATGCATATCATACATGAGTTTTTTCACACACCCCCTAACACACTCATTACTCTGATGGAGTCAAACTGTTTACAGAATTCTGTTAAAGGCCAGAGGAAATTGCTTCTTATAAATGCCTAAGGCACTTGCAGCTAGTTTTCAAAAAACAGTAGGACTAGGCTGCTCAAAAAAAAGCTACTCAGTTATGAAATATGTATTGGCTTTACCTACAATGGCCAATTTCCCTTGCTTCCCGCGCTAGCTACCTTTGCTTCTTTCTGGTTCTTCCTACAGATTGCTAGGCTGAGGAAGCCATACGCATGTTGCCTGCAGAAAATATGTTCAGCTATTACAATGATCCATTTTTTAAAAGAACAGGCTAATAATAGTATTTTGAATTATGAATTACAAATGTTATGAGAGAAAATATACTGACTGGGAGTCATCAGCTCTGGGTGGAAGTCATTAGATCCAGGTGCCACTTATTAACTATGTGACATTGTTAAAATCCCCTAAAAAAAGAAGCTTTCACAAAAGTCTAAGAAGATTTGTATGAATTGATGCAGATGGAGTGTGAGCAGAACCACTTTATGCTATTGTAACAAAATTGTAAAAAATAGTAATAAGGCAATTTGAAAAACTTAAAAACTCTGATTAATTCAGTGATCAGTCATGAGAACCAGTGACAAAGCATGCAGCATACCTCCTGACAGAGACGTGATGAACTCTGCAGAATGAGACACAATTTAAGAAATGGTGAATAGCAGAATTTGTTTTGCTTGAGTGTTTATTGATTAGAAGGCTTTCGTGTTTCTTTCTTTTTCCTTTAATGAGGCATACAGAGAAGGAAAAAGTGCTGCTGGTAACATTTTTAATAAATGAATTTTTTTTTTTTAAAAGACAAATAAGAGTTCCTTTTGCTATTTGTCAAATAGGAGTAATAATACTCCTGTAACACTTATAGGGTGGTTGTGAGAATAAAAAATAATAATGTAAAAAAAAATGACGTGCTAAAGCTCTCTATAACAGTAAGGTATTGGTATATTTATGGCCCTTAATTTTCATAGTAATAACCCTATTGTTTACTTTAGATTTCAGCACATACTTAGTGGCAGTGTGGTACAGTAGCAAGAGCATTAGTCTTGTAATCATAACTGAGCTTGAATCCAAAATTTAATGTATTTGTTGTGTAACCCAGGAAGAGTTCCTTAATTTCTTTATTTTCTTATCTGCAAAGTTGATGTGATTATATTTATAAAAACTACCTCCTGGTATTGTTATAAAGAAAACACTTCTTGAATCTTACTTTAATGATGCTTTATCATCATCATCATCATCATCAATTAGTCGCAGGCTGCCCTAATGGCTTTTTGAGTAATGTAATATAATATTGGGCTTTACTACTGTGCTTTCCTTTGCATGAAGAGAGTAACCTTTGTTTATATTTATGAAAATCCCCAGCAGGTAAAAATAGATTCATGCTAACTTTTATTACTTCCAGTTTCAAAGACTATTTTAAGTGGCTTTAATTGTTCAGCATAATATTTCTTGAACCACTATTTGTATTTTCTAAGGACATTTAAAAATAATGAACACTTGTGTGGTAGTAATGAAAAAGCCATATACAATACACAAAATGTCAAGTTTATGAATCCTTATATGCAAATCTAGTCATATGATAATACTGCTCGAAATATTCCAACGACTTTCTCTTATCTTCCCAGTGAAGTTGAACTTTCTTTTCCTGACGTTCAAGACCCACCCTATACATCCTGGCACCACCCTACCTACCTTCCCAGTCTTATTTATTTTAGACCCCATCCATGTATTCTATCTGTCCTATAGATCCCCTACTCTTTTGATTGTGTTCCTTTGGTCATGCCATACTCTAGACAGAATATTTTCCTCCCTCAAATTAATACTTTTTAAATTGGGGCAGCTAGGTGGTGCAGTGGATAGAGCACCAGTGCAGGAGTCAGGAGGACCTGAGTTCAAATCTCACCTCAAACGCTTGACACTCACTAGCTATGTGACCTTGGGCAAGTCACTTAACCCTGATTGCCTCATTCTGGGTCATCTCCAGTCATCCTGATGAATATCTGGTCACTGGATTCAGATGACTCTGGAGGAGAAGTGAGGCTGGTGACCTGCACAGCCCTCCCTCACTTGAAAACAAGTAAGTCATGTCATTATTTTTCTGATGGCATGGTCTTTCTCGGCAATGAAGGATGAATACACTTTTTAAATTGCCCCTCCAACTTTAATATCAAATTCAAAGATGATCTGCTCCAAGAAGCCATCTTCCCACCCCAATCAATAACAGTCCAATGCTCTCACCCCTCATTCCTCCCTAGAACTTGACCCAGCTCAAAAGTACATCTGTCTTGGGGACCAGAGGACAGGAACTTTACTTAAATTATTTGTAGAGGACCTGTTTCTGGGTCAGGATTACATACCTAGGAGAACACTTACTACATCCCTGTAATCTATTAAGTCAGACCGTGACATAAATGTTTTGATAACATTACTCGAGATAAGAAACAGTCTAACATAATAATCCACAGTATGTAAAAAAACAGTGATGATTAATTGTTGAATTAATGATACAAATACTTAAAAGACACAAGAGATTATAGGCTGGAATTGGGCTCCAAACACTTTAAAGAGGAGGGCTATCAGCTGTATGGCAGAAGATGGATAGGCATTAGAAAGAGAGGAGAGTAAGCCATGGCTATGAACAAAAGCAGAGACAGAAAAACAGATGTGTTCAGGTGACAATGAAGTAAACCTGCTTATCTAAAGTAGTTGGTTTGTGAATATGGATCAAGTTGGAAAACTAACCTTGGACCCAGACTTGGTGAGAGTTTTGAATACTCTTCTAAAGAGATTGGACTTCTGTAGACAGTAAAAAGCCATCAAATGATGAGCAGAGGGGCTAATGTAATGAAAGAGATATTTGGGACAGCTAGGTGGTACAGTATATAGAGCACCAGCCCTGGAGTTAGGAGGACCTGAATTCAAATGTGACCTCAGACGCTAGCTATGTGGCTCTGGGCAAGTCATTTAACCCTGATTGCCTCTTTAAAAAAAAATAAAATTTAGAAAAAAGTGATATTTTAGGAAGATGGGCCTAGAGGCAGGCTAACCATAGGATCTAGAATATATGATCTCAAAGCAAGCCATATATAGATTTGGAAGAGATGATCTAGTCCACTTCTGTCATTTTATAAAAGAGAAAATGGAGGTCCAGATCAATCAACTTAACTTGCCTAAGGTCATACAACTATTAAAGTAGTAGAACAAGAATTCAAGAAAGGTCCTCCAAGTGCAGTGCTTTCTCCACTATGCTATCCTACTTCAGTAAGTTAGTAATGCCAGTAATCCAGGCAGGAGTTGACAAAGTGCCTAGACTAGTGTGGTGGCAGTAGAAAAAAGAAGAGGAGATATAAAAGAGATTGAGAAGCAAAAATCAAAGGGACTTACCAGGGAAAAATTATGCTATTGGAATCTTACAAATTTCCAATCAGACTATTCTTCTGCAATGTTTGGTCCATGATGGGCTAGAGGCAATAATGAAAAGAGTCCTGGATTTGAAACCAGGAAGATCTGGGTCCAAATGCCTCCTGAAACACTAGTTCTTTGGGCAAGTCACAGACCTTGCAAATATCTAACATATGTCATATGTGTGCCATGGATTATCATCTGGTTTGATGGAAAGAGATGTTAAACTTAAAAAGTCATAAATCACCAATGTGGAGGGAGTTCCCTTTCCTTACACTGATATAACCACACATCCTTCATCTGTAATATCATAGGAGTGGCAAAAAGTGAATATACCATTCATTTTCTGCTATAACATAGGAACCCCTAATTCACAACCTTGCTCCAAGTAGTTATTCTCATTATGTCCATTAGCCACTTTTATTTCATATACCATTCTTTTCCAACATTGACATGCGTGTCTACTTGGGAACATTTCTTAGCATCATAGATATAGAGCCAGAAGGAAACATCTAGTCCAACTCCTTTGTTTTACTAAGGAAACTGAGACCCAGAGAGGCTAAATGACTTGTCTGTGGTCACACAGTAAGCAAAACAATCAGATTTTAATCTCAAGTCTTACTTATACAAGTTTAGTGCTGTTTTCCCTGCTTCAGATAAAAGCTCTCTTTCAGGTTAAAGAGACTATAAGCCACCTACTTCACTTACCACTTCCTTGACCTTGATTGGTCTTGACTTTCTAAGCCAAGGATACATTGCAGGTGGAGTACTTGTCCAGATTAATAGAGTCAGGTCTCACTTTATATAAATTCAAATTATATAAATTCAACTTTACTGAAAGAATAATGAAAGAAATCTGTATTCCTCCCTCCCCCCAAAGAAAACAAACCCTGTGTTAACTCCACTATACAATACTATGCTCCCTCCGGTCCTACCCCTCAGTTTGGAACTTTGTGGCCTTCTATCACCCCACTACCACCACAAAAATAAATAAATATAATACTCCTAAAAAATCCTTCAAGTGAAAGCAGAAAGACCATCATTGTGGACTGATTGGGTACTGTGGGACTTCCATCTTGGAGAGGGCAGACCTTTGCCCAGCTCAGCCCACCTTCCCTAGCATCTGGCCCTCTTGTGTCTGTCTGTGCTTAAGTACCATGTATCTGCCCCAAAAACTCCCATCTCCTGCTCCATTCCAGACAGATCCCCACATGGCTGGCCCCAGCCTCCCACATGTTCCTCCTCCTGCTGCAGTCTTGTATTCATTGCAATCTGTGTGTTTGCCCAAATATGATGAGTAGCCAGATACTTGATTATCAGCAAGGATTTATTTTCCTCATCAGGCACTGTACCATCTCCTACATAACTCATTCAGTGAAGATGCTGCCATTGTTCTGGCTCAGTGCAAGAAACGAAGATGAATTTCAAAGGAAGTTACTTCTGTTTATGTATAATTATTGTAATAAATACTTCTGAAGCAGAAGAAAATACAGTTGCTATATAAACACTGAAGGATTGAAGAAAATACTGCATTTTATGTGCTTTAGCTTTTCTTCATCGGTATGGTATAGCACTATCTCCTGTGACTAAAAAATAAATTTTAGCATTATAAATATTAGCTCTTTTGATTGATAAGCTCTACACCAAAATGTAGCAGTGGGATGTCAGAAATGACAGCTGTGATCACACAACGGATGACACATTTAGAGATAAATGCAAAACAGCCTGTTCAAACATTGGGGCTTTAGTCTTAAGGCTCATTAGGTTGGTTTGTCAAGGCAATTTTGACTTAAACGTTAACTAATGAAACATTAGAGGTGAAATGTTAGAAGATAACTGTGATAAACCAAAAAATGGACAGTTCAACTTTAAATTCAGTTAATGAACTTCTCCAAAGTAGGTTCCATCCAGATTTCAGGTGACTAATGACTTGGGGTTTTGTTACTGTTGTTGTTTTAGACTCAAGAAGTTGCTGGTTGTCCCAGCAGTGATGCCTCGCTTACTCAGCTGCATTCCTGGAGTCACTTCAGTAGTCTCCTAGGCAAGTCTTCAAGCTCTTGGAGTTAAAGACAGCATCCAAGAAATCCATTCTTCTTTGCATGTTCCCACGATATAGATGTGCAGGATTTTCCGAATGATCATACGGACACAAAGGTTAGTGAATTATGTAAATAACTCATTCTCTAAAGTGCTGAGCTTCATTACAGTGAATACTTAGTGTATATTAATGAAGTAGTCCCAGAGAGGAGAAGGTTATTGAATAGTGATATTTAGCATCATAGAAGAAAATGGTCCTATTTGTGCATTTCCATAGAATAATGAAAGAAAGATTAGCCTTCTAATAAAGTGATTTCTATCTGTCCACTAAGTTGATACAATTGAATAAGGTAAAAAGTGCTTTGATTAGTGTTAAGGCCCTGTATCTGTTTTACTGAACTAGACTCCTCTGGTGGGGCCAACCTAAAAAGTGCTTTGATTAGTGTTAAGGCCCTGTATCTGTTTTACTGAACTAGACTCCTCTGGTGGGGCCAACCTATCAGCTTCTCTTTTAGACTCTTAATGTGGCCAGCTAATTCCCGGAATATTTTTATCTCCCTTTCACAGTTTATTGAGTCCTTTCTCAAGAACCTGTCCAGCTGATTATCCTGACTGTATCATCCCCTCTCTGCTCTACAGGGTGATTTTGTTCACTTAAACATTTAATTCTGAAAACAACTTTGACTAGATTACTCTGGCCCAGATCACTCTGGCTGGCTGGGAGTGAACACATTTTAGACAGCCTAACTTTTGCCCCTTTGTTTGAAAACTCAATCCTAAGTGCTGAGAGGATGGATGATTATTATCTGCAATCTTCATTTCATAGAAAAGGACTTACAAAGTGTTTGAGATGCTTAAAGACATTCTATGATTCCCTTTATTGAGGACAGTAAAGGCCATTTCCACACACATCTTATTTGACTACCAGTGGATTTTGTGTCAAGTTTCCTGAGTACCAATGTTCTTTATCTCAATGTAGTGTAAAAATGAACAGACTCATAACTAATAATGAATTTGGACCTCAGGCTTGAAGTCACTTCCTTGGTACTAAATGTGATGTTTTTTGGTATGGCAGATGGTCTCATCATGACACTTTGATTGGGTCACAGCCTTGTAAGCATTATCTTTCTCTCCATTCACTCTTTACATTTTATGTTTTTTATTTATTCAGAGTTAGGGATCAAAAACTAATCTTATCCATAAGGAAATTGATATCCAAAAAGCACAAATTTGTAGTAGGGGGTAGCATTTGTAAAGTACTTTAAAGTTTGCAAAGTACTTTACAAATATTCTCTCATTTTATCATCACAATAACCCTGAGATATAGGTGCTGTTATTATCCCTGTTTTATAAATGCCTTGCCCAGAGTCAAACATTTGCTGGTATCTGAAGCTGAATTTGAACTTGGATCTTGATGATTCCAAGTCTGATAATCCATCTACTGAGCAATCTAGGGGCACTTTTACAGAGAGCTACACCATTACAAATGGAGGGGGGGGGAATTGAATTTATGCCTGTTAGCACAATGATAAAATATATTTTATATATGGTTTTTCAGCAATCAAAATGGATAATGATGTAGCACTCAATTAACCATGAAAATTATTCCTCCTCTGCATTTGTTGTCAGAAAATTTATACCAGCCCTGATTACAAAGTGTTTTCAGACAAAATGGCATATAGTGTGGTAAACTCTGAGCAGTTTTTCATATCCAGGTTTATTTTTACTATTAAAATCCCAAATAAGTCTGTGTTGCAATTAAATGCAGTTCTGCTGTACTTTTCAAAGTCAGTACTGTTTTTTCTTTTACTTTTCCTTCCTCTCCAGAAAAGTGGGTAGAATAGAGGTTAGGACAGCATCCTCCCATAAGCAGTGTTCATTATCAAGAGTGTCTTTTTTATTCAGAACACATTCTTAATGTATAATTTCCTAAAAAAACTTACTAAGTAATTTCAGTGAATTTGATATGTATAGACACCTTAACTTACCTAGTAAGTAAAATCTGTGGAAATGTAGAAATGAGTCAGTTTTCTTTTAGACAAAATTGATCACAATTTTTAAAAAGACAACTATATATGGGCTTTTGGGCACTAATCTTGGAACATACTTCAGCCTTTGAAATTTCCTTATCTAGGGAGAGAAAACTCGAATAGCCATCTATAGGTATGAAGTGCTAAACATGGATAAGTTTAAATTTAACTTAATGAATATTTATTAAATTTAGAATACACAGAATTTCAGAAGATGTTTGTAAGAAGGGTTATGGAAAATGTATGATTGCTTCCTTCTAGGAATATAATCGATAATAGTTGGCATATGGAGAATGTGGCTTAAAGAGCAGTTCGAATATGCAGAAGAAAGTGTATAGATTATATGTGCATATCCACAGCGTGAAGGAAAGACGTGAATTACTGTCAGGTAAACTTCATCTATCTTTGAAAGATTTTGAAAGCTAAGAAAGTAGGGTCAGCTCTTGGGCAAGGCTATTTTTGCTAAGGTTTTAAAGTACTGAAGAATACATTCTGTTGGAGGCTGCAGCTATATTTTTTGTATATTTGCGTTCTTAGGATTTCTCTATGGATAAAAAAACCATAAAAGAGGATAATAATCTCCATTTGGTTACTCTTTATAAAACTTATAGCCAGTGAAGTGGAAAGTTCATTTTCTTGTGTCTTGAGAATATTGGAAAATTAGATAAAGAATTGAGTTTGTCATCCTTTCTTCAATGCTAAGTTGGAACATGAGGAAAGAAATTATCCTTTCTAAGTGAACTTTACTTGAGAGGAATCTTCTAATTCTTTTATCCTAACGCTAATGAAAAGAATCATATTGCATCTACTTCTCTCAGTGTTTATGGCAGTTGCATATTCTCTCTCTTTTCCCTCTCATATATAAATAGACATATATACACACACAATGTACACGCATATATATATACACATCATATGTGTGTGTGTGTATACCTACAATGTTGTCAGATATATAGTTGTATCTTTTTGAATAGAAGCAGTCGTTGCAAATGTACTATAGCTTGCATTGAGAGAATAAACTAGACACTGGATGAATTGAACTTTTAGTCAAAAAGAGTAAATCTGCCTCCCCCTTGGTTTAAAAGTACCCTGGAATCTTCCCAGTGACCATAAGCTGAAGGGAAGCCTGGTATAGTGGAAGGAGCATTGAATGCAGAATCCAGAGACTTCAGTTCAAATATCAGCTCTGGAATTTACTACTCATGGGATGATGAACAAGAACATCACCTCTCTGGGACTCAGTTTCCTTGTCTGTAAAATGATGAGATTTAACTAGGTGGCTTCCATAGTATCTTCCTGCCCTAAAGCTATGATCCTATAACATAATCTCTCCACATCTGTAAAATGAGGAGGATTACAACAGTTCATCTGTAAGGTCCCTTTTCAGCTTAATCCTTTAATCCTAGCATTATTAAAAGAAGGCAGTTTATGTTCAGTATGTTCTATTTAAGAAGGCCTAGAATTGTTTCATATGTTTTTTAGATTTTAATTTTTAAATAAAGCTAAATAGGAATCATAAAGATTCTACAGATATAGATTGGACAGCTAGATAGCTCAGTGGATAGAGTTCCTGAATTCAAATCCATCCTCAGACACTTGCTGGCTCTGTGCTCCTGTGCAAGTCGTTTAACCGTGTTTGCCTCAGTTTCCTGATCTGCAAAATGAGCTGGAAAAGGAAATGACAAACCATTCCAGTATCTAGTTGACAAATACCTCACAGGACAGAACCAAATGAGATAATGTTTGTAAAGCACTTAGCATAGTGCCTGCATGTAGTAGGTTGTTGCTCAGTTGTTTCAGTGATGTCCACCTCTTTATGACCCCATTTGGGGTTTTCTTAGCAAAGATACTGGAGTGGTTTGCCATAATTATTTTATGCTATACTACCATATTATGTTGCTTTTGAGATATATTTCTTAAAATTTATTTGTTGCACATTTTAATAAAGGACTGAAATCACCAAGTTTTCCTTTTCATTAATTCAAGATAATTTCAAATTATTATGATCAATTATTTGGACAGAATCTTGTGCTAGATGATTCCAATGCAATATCAAGAATTCTCTAACTCTAATTGTTTCTTTCATTTAAAGGCTAATTTCACATGTTTGGTTACATTAGTGTTAATTTGCTTTTGTTCCTTCAAATCTCCAGTGGAACATACGGTTAGTCTCACCATTATTACTACCAGCTGTGGTTGGCCTGTGATTTTGTTCATTCTGTCTAAATTCCAAAGCAATTAGCTCTTTAGTTTAATGACAATATTTGTTAATGGGTTTTTGGGGCCAAATTCTGCTGTTGGATGGTGGGTGGTAATTCTAAAGATAGGCTGTGGCCCTTATGTTCCAAAGTATAATCTGTGAAATTTGAACTTTAAAAAAAAGATTTTTCTAAATTTCTTGTTGGAAAATGTGAAAATATTCTGCCTTTTATGGAAGTTTCTTCACTGTTTTAAAACCCAAGAAAGGGAAATATTCATTTATAAGATAACTGAGGCCCTTAAAAGTACCTTGACATAAATATTCTAAATTATATCCATTCAGGTAAAAAAAACTCATAGATGAAATTTATGGAATTAAATATCCCCTATCTGACCAATGTTATATGTTTATGCCAAGTCTAATTTTGTTATGAATCTTAACTAGAAACCTATCTAATATAATGAATCATTTACAAGTCTTTGATTTTGAATTGTTTCCTTCTACTAAAAGAACATTAGACATTATGTAATAGAAATACTCATGAATTTGCAATCAAAAGACCTGTTCTGTTAATTGTGACACCAAATGCCTACGTGATATTTCAGCAAGTAACTTCTTGCCACTTGAGTTTCTTTATCTCTAAAGTGATGGATTTAGCTTGGATTGGGTGATAGCTAACAATTTTCTAGATCTAAAATCTCCATGATCATAACAGACTTTGAAAGAATCAGGACTTTTAATAATCTTTATGCTAAACACCATAAAGATAATGACAAGTTAAAAAGAATAAATCAGATAGGTCTATTAAAAGATGTTTGAAGTTTTAAGAACTATGATTTGGTGATTGTAAGTCTGTAGCCTAGAGAAGAGAAACTTCTGAATGGTCTTGATATCAAGGGATAATATTTGCAGACTTTGAAGAGGAAATAGACTTGTTCTTTGTTACTTTGGAGACAGAATAAGGACTAGTGGGGAAGTGGAAGAGATGTGGGTATAATATCATCATCATAATAGGTTGTTACACTTCTATAGCATACTACAATTTACAAAAACGTTCCTCATGACAGCCGTGTGAATTAGTTTGTGAATTTTCCCTATGCTTCCCTAACAAGGAGCAGAAACAGGCCTCAAACCCAGTTCTAATTCCAAGTGTACAGGTTTGTCCACTGTACCACAGTCTCCCTTTAAGGAACTTTCAATTACAGTTGTCCAACGATGAAATGAGCTACCTTGAAGAGGCATTGTATTCTCTAAGAGACAGTCCATACCTAAAAGGGTATGAAGGTCCCAGTGTCAGACAGTGTTACAGAGCAGAAGCATAAGGTATATAGTGAGAAGACCTGGGCTTAAATACTGGGTCAGCTATTTAACCCACCGAATCTCAACTTCCTCATGTATAAAATGAGCCTAATGGTACTTGAATTACCAATCTCACAAGATTGTTTCAATGAAAGCACTTTGTAAACTCTAAAACACTATAGAACAGATGAGATGCTTTATTATAAGTATTGCTGTGATACATTGTAATAACAAGATGCTAAATATGAATCGATGTATATATGTCTGTGTGAGTGTGTGTGTGTGTGTGTGTGTGTGTGTGTATGAGTATGCAAGCTATCTTTTGTTTAGTAACTTGATCTGAACATGTTTTGGTTCCTCGGTCTGAGACATGATGCTTCTGCAGAGCAGAGACAGACTTTAGACACTGAGCTTTGCAATCCCAAAAGGTCTAAGGACCATTTCATTATATGTGTGTGACTTGTGCCTTGTGCATTGAAACGTCTCCTATTAGCTAGTTGTGTGATGTCACTGCATTCATACATCTCTACAGATCATTACAAAAGCTACTTTGCTTCATCAGTATTTCTCATAGTGGGCCCATAGGCACTGATGGGAAGTTACTTCCTCTGTCTGGTGGTAGATAAATCACTAATCCCTCTAAAATTAGGGAGCTTTGAGACAAATGACTGAACTTCAGTGCCCTTATCTATTTGAAATACTTTGAGATAATGAGATCTTTTTATTGACAACTTGAAGATGGACTTGCTACTTTATCAGACTCCATTATCTACTTAGGCAAAAATATAGGATCACATTTGCAGATAAGATAATATGCCCATTGAGGTCAATTATGCTGGGGATGATTTAGCCACATGCAAAAATATTGGGCTAGCCCACTGACAGTATTCTCATCTTTTTCTGAATCTACTAAATTATCATTCCAGATTCTTTTTTGAGCAAAATACATGTGAGACATTGTGGGGATACAAAGCCTTTACAAAATACTGTTTTGTTCCTCCACAACCTTACAATTTAGTTGGGATTCAGTTTTCTTTGTAATTAAATTGGCAAACTCTTATCTTTCCATTAGATCCAGTGATTGATTGGTTAGCACACAGGTAGATTGTGATTACTTCAAGTTGTTTTAAGAAAATAAACCTGGGAGTTTTTCTACTGTGTGGCACTATTTTTAATCCTTATCTTCCAGTTTTGACAAAGTAAGACACTTGACAAATTCAGTTCATTTTAAAAATAAAGTAGTTATGTGTGATTGTGATTTGTCCTTCATCCCATGACATCAGGGATATGATGACATGACTTGCCATTATGCTACATTGCCTATTAGTAAATAATGAAGTACATAAAAATTATAAGTAAATCAATTTTTCTTCATTGTCACTAGGAGATGGATAAAAAACTGCTTCTGTTTGAGAAGAGGGGTAGATGAAGTAGCTTTTATTGAACTAGGCATTTATTCAGGAAAGTTATTTGATTTAAAGGAAGGTAGGAAATCTTTCTCCTCCCCCTCCAAAACAGGTATTTTAAACAGCAGGATGTAATTTCAGACTATTTGCAGTCAAGAGGTTTCTGCTGAGCAAAAATGCTCATTCAATTTAGGAATGCAGATTATAATAATTTTCCTATCTTCCTCGCAGCAGGTTTTCTGCCATCATTTTGCAGACTCATAAGTTCTGATATGATATAACTAGGTGATTTTGGTTCCAGGTGACACATACTTCAAGCACATTCATATTACTTCAAATTAGTTATGATTCAGAATTACTTAGTTTTACCCAGTTAAATGGAAGACAGTTGAGGAGCTTTACTAATGTAGGGCATGTTTGTAATATATGCAAAATAGTTTGCAATGACAAACTTCAGAGAATGAAAAATGAGGGAAAGAAAGCTTGATTTCTGGCTGAAATTGTCAAGAGACTCGTATATTTATGCATATAATGCATACTAAAAATAAAAAAAGAAAAGTGTCCAAGAAAGTTGACCTTTAGACTGTTAACTCTGCCCATTTAGACTGTTAACTGTACATGTTAAAGGCACATGCATATATACTCATGCATATCATAAATATGCATGTCATTATATGTACATATATACACACATATAGGCAGGCATGTGTATAGATAAATAGACAGACAGCAAAGAAACAGAATTGCCTACTAGATAGATAACTAGCCTAGGATCCCGAGAGAAAGGAGTTCAAGTCCCGTATCTGATTCATAGGACCGGTCACTTAAGCTGCATAAATCACTTAATGACTGGTGCTCCTGGCACCTCTAAAAGAAGTGTCAAATCAGTGCTACCAACAAAATTCCCACGTGGGCTGAACCAGATAAAAAATATAATTAGAAAATGTTTAACAAAATGAATAAACATATAATACAACATAGAGAGTGTTAATTTGTGGTTTTCTAGATCAATTTGTGACTTTTAGGGATCCATTTTTTTTTTTGGCATTTGGCACCACTGCTCTAAAACCATGAATTGCTGAACCACTGTAGGTATACATTCATAGAGGTAATTTCCTCAGCTAGACAAAGGTTTTTTTTTTTATAATAGTTATTGTACAGATTCAGACAATAAGAAAAAAGGAAGATGCTAAATTTTACAGTGGCAACTGTATGAAATGTTTTAAATGCCATTAAGTTCTTGTTTCCCTGTCACTCCTACTCTCTTTTTATTAGACCCTGACCAACAAAATGTAGATTGTGATACTTTCG
The DNA here is from genome assembly GCA_023548195.1 of Bettongia penicillata ogilbyi. NCBI lineage: Eukaryota > Metazoa > Chordata > Mammalia > Diprotodontia > Potoroidae > Bettongia > Bettongia penicillata. The sequence goes on from JAJHZJ010000244.1 coordinate 6,803,906, forward strand.
TGTTGTTTAGAGAATCAAGATCCTCACGCTTTCATCCATTTTAAGAGATTGTATATCTTCTGTAATTGGATTAATACCATCTTTGAGAGGTTATATGTATAAAGCTGAACTCATAAAGCGCTGCTTTGAGGTCACTCAGTAAGTTATTGAGCTCATTTCATAGATAAAGGAAATCAGAGCAGGAAGACTTAACTGAATTGCCCCAAACCAGAGAGGGGAAGACAGTGTCTGAACTCCATCTTGTTTCCACTAATCCGATTCACTTGTGTTCTAGCACAAGTCTACTTCTTGTAAGAATATGGTTATATATGTGCAGTGAGAACAAGTGCATTTTTATCTTGTCTAAAAGTGCTGCCAGCCCTGATGGATGGAATTTTGTAAGGAGCCAAAATATCCAACTGAACCCAAGGTCCAAAGTCCAAATGTACCAATTTATTTTTTTCCCACTAGGTGCAAAATTTGTAACCCAAGCATCACAACCAAAATCTAACGTAATGGTGTCAGGCATTCTGGAGCAATTTGTTCAGATACCCTAGGCAGAATTGTTTCTAGATCCAGTGACATTGTGAAATAATATGAATGAGGGTTGGGATCCAGATGGAGATAGTATTACAGGGTTACTCTAGTGACAGGAAGGATAGCTCCCCCATTAGTGAAAGCTCAGAATGATGTGAATTTGAAAAGCTGTCTTCAACTATCAGTCTAATTATTCAATATCTTTCCCATGTGATTACTCCCCCCAAAATGTCACAATTTACATTATATATACCATTAGAACTCTTGAGGGCATTTTGTTGGACATAGAGTCTATAGAAGATAGGGACTTTCAAAGGACATAGCATAGAATATTCAAAGGCAGCAAATGTCTTTCTCCTACACTACCTCAACAAATTTGTCTTTCACCTATGTCCTCTAGACATAGTGGAACAATTACTGCTCATGCTAATATCAGTGTGTCTTATAATCTCTTTTTGCAATGCATGCAATAAGAGGTGCTCTGGCATCAGAGATAGGGAGCAAGCTTTAGAGTCCAGAAGCAAGGATTCAGTTTCTGTCTCTGACACATACTGACTGTGTAACTCTAGTCAAGTCACTTAATCCCCTAGTTCCCAGACAACCTTCTATGACCATAAATTACAGTTTTTTGTTGATAAGAGTTTCTTCATAAGGAGTTACGAAACTGATTGTAAATCATAAATCTAGACAAAAATTAACTCAGATAACTATATGAAGTTCTAAATGATTATATGAAAATATAATAATTTTAAAATTCTTAATTGTCAGTGTAGCAGTGTTTGCAAATACACTAGGGTAAAAGAAACTTTCTTGCCCTAGAAACTTTGGATATGTTTTTTGTTTAATTCTAAGTATGAGAAATGAACTAATAAATTGGACCCTTACTAATTGGCATTAAATTTGTGTACTTTTGAATACCACTGCAAAAAGTATTTACATGTAGAAAGTATATTGCAGTGACAATGCTAGGAACTTTTAACTGTCAGTATCCAAGAAAATATTTCCATTTAAAATTAATGAGTATTGAACTAAGTTGTGACTCTCACGGGGTAAGCAAATTCGCGATAAATCTAAGTAGCTAAAATTTTTCCTTTCTTAACTGAATGTACAGTTATGTAACACCACTATTAAGGGTGCTGTTGTGCAGTCTTTTAAGTTATGTTTGACTCTTTGTGACTTCATTTGAGTTTTTCTTGGCAAAGATACTAAAGTGGTTTGCTGTTTCCTTCTCCAGCTCATTTTGCAGATGAGGAAACTGAGGTAGACAGGGTTAAGTGACTTACTCAGGGTCACATAACTAGTGAGTGTCTGAGGTCAAATTTAAACTCAGGCCCGACTCCAGGCCTAGCACTCTATGCCTTGTGCCACCTACCGGCCCTAGTATGTAGGGTACTCATGATATTTCCTTAAAACACATGGAGAATTTAATTTACGTAGTGATGTGTTGTAAAAATCATTTAAGTAGCATTATCTTCCTGAATCCCTCAAATTTACTAGGAAATTACAAAGAATAAAATAAGAATATAGAAACTTTTGTGGGAAAGATAATAAAACTAAGTGAAAAATCTTTTTTCCCCAGCAAATTATATTGTAGTGAAACAATGCTATGCAAGAAAAAACATAAAGAAAAATGTAAAATAAAATATGGATGTACCTAAAGAATTTAAAATAATGCCCTATCTATAGAAAATTGCTCCCCATATTACAGGTCATAAATGTTTGTAAAATAAATGAAATAATTATTTTATTAAAGTTCATGTATTTTTTAGAACTGTTTTTATTTTCATATATTGATAATATACCTTCAGACAATTCTCATTTTCTCTTCAAATGGGAGTCTTAAATTTGCTAGCTCTTTTTCATGCCTATATTTTGTAACATTAGAGTTGGCATTTGTCATTGCACAGAGCCAACTCATTACATGTAATTTAGCGTATGTTTTGATAAGTGAATGGATCTGTGATTTGACATTTGGAATCCTTTGACTGATACAGATTTCAGCCTTATGTCTTCTTGGATTTTTCTCTATACTTTTTTATAAATTCTGCATAGAGTATCTACTAAATGAACCGGACTCTTTCTCTTTCTGTCTGCCTCTTCTTCTGCCTCCTTCTGACTCTGTCATATATATAGTATATTATGTAACATAACATTTAGCGTATATGTGCATAGGTATATTTATCAGGAGAACAAATATGTCATGAGGGTTGTTTGTAGATTTGCATTATTGCCTAACCGCTCTATTTCCTTTTCTCATGCAACATTAGCTTGACTTCAGTTTGTGGGAAAATTGCAGAACTCACTATTAAAAGTTTTTAGCACTTGGAAAGAAAAGCATTAAACTCTCATGAAAAATATGTCATGACATTTCATTTTTGACAACTTTATTCAACAGGTAGATTAAAACAATGCAATCCTATGTGAGGATTTCAGCAAAATATTGGCTAAAATAGTTTATGTTCTCCATATGGACAAAATGGTGAAATATAGATAGAATGATAATGCAATTAAATGGATTTACAATGAGTTGAATAACCAGCCTCTAACAATAATAATTAACGGATTGATGTCAACCTGCAAAGGTATCTCTACTAGAGTTCTATAGGGCTGTATTTTCGTAGACACTGTTTTGTTCAATATTTTTTATCAGTGACTTAGATGAAGTAACAGATGTTATATTCATCAGATTGGAGAATGAAATTAAGTTGGAAGAGATAACTAATACATTATAATACATTATATTTGATAACTCAATCAAAATGGTTTTTAAAAAGTTCTTAAGAGCCTAGAATGAGGAAATAAAACCGATAAGATAAAATTTAATAGGCTTAGGTGTAAATCTTATACTTGGGTTAGAAATTTTAATTTCACAAGTACAAGATGTGGATGCTGTACCTTGACTATAGTCTGTCTGAAAAATATTTGAGTATTTTAGAAGATTGCAAACTGCAGAAACCAAAGATGAGTCAGCATTGTGACGTGGCTGCAAAAAAACCCTAAAGTGATCTCAAGCTCCTTGAATAAAAATAGAATAACACGAACAAATATATTTTCAATATTAACCTGCTTATACCACATCTTGAGTACTGTGTTCAGTTCTAGGTACCACACTTTGGGAGGCACCTTGAGAAGCTCAAGCATATCTAGAGAAAGGTCACCAGGATGATGAAAGTATTCAGATCTCACTACATAAAGATGAGCTAAAGGAAGTAAGGATGTTTAACCTAAGGAAAAAAAAGGGGGACATGACAGTTGTCTTAATGTATTGGAAGGGATCCAGCTTAGCTTGCTTGGTCCCAGTGGTGGAACGATTATTGTAGGCACATGATGCAGAGAAGTTTTCCTCTTACAATGGAAATTTTTCTAACAATTGAAGCTCTCTAAATGTGGAAAGAGGGCAAGTAGGTGGATCAGTGGATAGAGTGCTGAGTCTGGAGTCAGGAAAACTCGTCTTCCTGACTTCAAATCTGCCCTCAGAAATGTATTAGCTGGGTGACTGTGGGCAAGTCACTTCACCCTGTTTACCTCAGTTTTCTCATCTATAAAATGACATGACAGAGGACATGGTGAATCACTCCAGTGTCTTTGCCAGGAAAACCAGAATTGGGCATGACTTAAAAACGACTAAATAACAACCAGAATATCATCGAAAGTGCGTCTATTGTGACTTCTCCATCTCTGAAGCCATTCAGGGAGAGGCTGTTGAACATTTTCATTGATTTTATGAAAAGGATTCCTGCTTAAATCAAATGGAATGAACAACAGTGTTGTTCCAACTGTGAGATTTTTATTCAATATTTTATTTCAATAATTTTAAAAACTTCTAAATATCTGCCATATTTTTATGACATCCATGTACAGATAACTATGATACATAGCAATAATTGATTAGTTATTAACAGGAAAGAGGTAGAGTGTTTTGTGAGGTGAGTGGGTGAAAAGGTCATTGCTGATTTTGGGAGGAAGACTTACAATTGAAGCGGGATTTAAGAGGCAGAAATGAAGCAGACAAGAGGAGAGAAAAAGAAAACATAGACATATAGAAAGTAAGAGCAAAAGTGAAAGAGAGTGGGTGAGAGACTGCAATTGAGCTGGAGTTCATAAAAATAAAAAAAATGCCAACATATACACAGCAACTTTGTTAAAGCAAAAAAAATGTAAACCACACATATCTAATATTTGAGAAATGGCTGGATAACACAGGACATATCTATGTAATGGCATATTACTGTGACATTAGAAGTGTTGCATATGAAGAATTTTAAAATTAAAAAACACAAAATGATGCAGAAGGAAGAAAATAGAGTTTCAACAATTTCCATACTACCTGTGGTTATGAAAAGAAGAATGAAAACAAAAACTTAAAAAATTATAAAAGATCTTAAGGGGCACAGAAGATAATAGGGTTTTCTTGTTTTGTTACCTAGAGCTTTTAAAAAACAAGTAGTAGTTTGGGGTTTCTAGTGTTGTGAAGAAAAAGAAAAGATAGGTGGTAGTGAAGTGCTTACATGATATACAGAATTTAATAATTAGATGTGAGAGGTAAAAAATAAAGAAGAGTCAAAGTTAACAACAAGGAGTCAACTATGGGAGCCTGAATAAATGGTCTTTTTGTTAATAAAAAATAGTAAAGTTCAAAGCAGGAGCAGGTTTGTAGAGAAAGATGACGTGCCTGCCTTGAGACATATTGACGTGAGATAGTGATGTGAAGGTATCCTGAAGGCGGGGGGAGCCCAGTAGATACAGATTCAGGAGTCATATACACAGAGATAATATTTGAGCTGAAAAGACAGTGTAATAGAGTAGAAAGAGTATCAGATTTGGAATTAGAGTGAAAACTCTAATACTTATTACATGTGTAAATTTATGTAAATCACTGTATTTCACTAATTTCAAGGTCCTTGTATGTAAAGTGATCTGTGAAATGAGTTGAACTGGATGGTCCTCTCCTATGAAAGAAATTCAAATGTGATTTCCAAAGCAGATGGAGGAGGGAGAAGGGGAAGGAAGTGGAGAGGCCACCTAGTTCAGTGCCCTCATTTTACAGATAAGGAAGTTGAGGCCCAGGGAGATTAAATGACTTAATCAGAATCACCCAGAAAATAAGCATCAGAGGAAAGGTTTCAGTCCAAACCCTCTGAATCAGAACACTTAATTCTTTTTACCCTGCATATTGTTTTTTTGACTTGTATTTTTTATCTTAATGAACTCATAAATGAGTTTTCTTACGGAAACCAAATGAGATATTGGGCCACATTCTGACTACAGATGTGAGTGCCAAGAGTAACTTAGTTTCACTCATATATCTCTGGAAAAAGTTGGCCGCACCGTTCCTTTCATTATCTACATATTATATGAATGTAAAGAAAAATTAGAGCCAATATGATAGGAAGAATGTCTTGATAGTATCACAAAAAATAATTTCCAAGATTGCATAAATATAGAGTTGGAAGGACCTCAAAGTTAACCCAATATATCTCCCTCTTTCTTCAAATGAAAGAATGGAGAGCCAAGAGAGGTAAATGAGTTTACCCAAGGTTACACAGAGCTAGGATTCAAATCTAGGTTTTCTGATTCCTAAACTAACATTCTTTCTGTTGCACTACATTGCTTCTTCCAAGTTCGAGTTGATGGTTATGTAACTCTACATTTGTTGTGAAAGAGGATTTGGACTTCATCATTTTTGCTCAGTTTCATTTATGCAGTCACTTTTTCAAGGAGTCTTTATACAGCATTCGTTGTACAACCTGAAAAAATTTTTTTTAAATAAAAGTAAATATTTAATGAACACCTACTATGCACTAGACAGTGTAAGGGATACAAAGAATCATAAGACCACTTTGCCTTCAAAGAACTTTCAGTTTAGAAGATAAGGAACAAAAGGGGAAAGTAAAACGATAATGTGAGATGAAATACAATTTCCATATGGACAATACAAATCTTCCTCTAGATATTTCATATGTAAATTTCAGTGTTTATATAGGCTTAGGAAACCATTGTTTTCAAATATGTGTGTATGTATATGTGTATCTATATAGATAGATATTTATATAGATATTTATATGTGTATATATTTATATGTATATACACATACACACATACATACATACATGTATCTAATTTGATTCATGTTTGGACTACAGGTTGTCCTCCCTAACAATTGTAACCCTGAACAACAAGGTAGCTTCATTAGTCCTTAACAGGAATCATACTCAAGGCTTCTGCTGTGTTTAATCAGAGTAGAGACTCTTCTGTCACTGTAGCATCAATCTTCGAAATCCCAGATCATTTGAAACTGCTCACCAGTTGATGCTCACCAGGAAGCTGCCATCTTATCCATCAAGCTCCAGACCCCCTGAAAGTCTCATTAGCCTTTGAAGCCAAATTTTCTTCCATTCATAAGAAAAGCACATTTTTTGTGACTGAAATGCTGAATTTTGTTTGAGTTTGGGGAGAAAAAACCTTTTCACATAATTTTTGCTTTGGAGTACCAACTTAAAACCTTAGAGAATCTCAAAATCTAGGAGTGGTTCAATAGTTCGGGGAGCAGGACAGGAATTAGTTTCACCAGATTAAAAAAAAAAACAAAACTCTTCTAGGTCCACTGAAATTAATCACCTAGTAACAGCTTAAAGACCATATTTTGCAGCACATTTTTAAAAATATTTTTAAAATTAGTGACATTGCTTTATTTTCAAAAGAAAAATCTTATAGGAAACAGTAACTGTTAGGGGTAGATTTTTCATAGCCAATGCTGACAGTGTCCTACATCCTCACTGCTGCTCTTTATAGGAAGACTTATATTTATGTAGTTTTAGTTACAAAATGCTTCATAAATATACATTTTTAAATTAAATTTGCTTTTTTAATTAATTTTCTTTCCCAACCCATACCACAATGGAAAAAAATAATATAGAAAAGCAAATTCCTTGTTACATATAAATAATTAAGCAAAACAGATGTCCTCGTTAGCAGTATCCAAAAATATTCATCTCCCTAAAATCTATCACCTCTTTATCAGGAGATGGATAGTATACTTCATCATTGGTCCACTAGAATTATGAGTGATCATTGATTTTTTTAATAATATTTGCTGTTTCTTAGTATATTTTCCCGCCAATTATATGCCAAAAATTATTTTAACTTAAGTTTTTTTCCCCAAGTTTGAGTTCCAAATTCTGTCTCTCCTTCCCCACTTCCCTCCCTGAGATGGTAAGCAATCTGATATTAGTTATACATGTACAATCATGTAAAACATGTAATATTGGTGGTGTATAAATTGTTCTGCTTCTTCTCACTTCATCCTGCATTAGTTCATGTGTGCCTTCCCAGATTCCTTTGAAATTATCTCTTTCTTCATTTCTTACGGCATCTAGGGTTCCAGGCCTGGAGTCAGAAAGATTCATCTTACTGAATTCAAATCTGGCCTCAAATACTTAATAGCCATGTGAACCTGGGCAAGTAATTTGCTTCAGTTTCCTTAGCTGTAAAATGGCCTGGAGAAGGAAAAGGCAAACCATTCTAGTATCTCTGCCAAGAAAACCCCAGATGGGGTCATAAAGAGTTGGGCACAACTGAAATAAGCTCATTTCTTGCAGCATAATAGTATTGCATTTATAAACCACAATTTGTTTAGTCATTCCCATTAGTTTCCAGTTTTTTACTATTATAAAAATAGCTACTCTAACTTATGCTGTAACCCACCCCCCCGCAACAGAATATAAGTTCCTAGAAGGCAGGGATTTTTTTTTGTCTTTTTATCTGAACCATCATACACATACTTAATAAATATCTTTCTAATTGGATGAAATTGAACTATGCATAGTAGATACTAATGTGAGTGCTACTTGTTCTGTGAACGTCATCTACAATCCAAATGTCAATATCTCAATTTTACAGATGACGTTCAGAGAATGTATAACACTCAGAATTATATAGGTCTGTAAAGTTTTGAAAGTGTTGGACCCACTGTCCTGCAGAAATATGTAGCAAAGCTGTGTGTTTTGACTCTTGCTCCAGTGTCTTTCTGTTATCTCGTGCTGCCTCTCTAGTACTCTTCCCCCAAAGTAAAATCAGTTCTATTGTAGGCATGATAAATTCTGCAAACCTCAAGTGTGGTTATACAGAATAATAAAAGGTTAACTAACCTGATGGCTGGTCTGTCAAACACAGGATAGAGACATACACAGACATGGTTGGTAACATCTTATTCAGTGTTGAATTTGGACTCACTCAGAATATAGTTCCAACGAAATATTATTTGAAAGCCATTATGTTTCATAGTAGGTTGAAAGTTTTCAAGATAAACTGTTCAATCTACATCCAGAGAAGGAACTTTGGAGTCTCAGTGCAGATGGGAGCATACTATTTCCTCTCCTCTTTTGTTGTTTTGTTTCCTTTCTCATGTTCCTTCCATTAATTCTAATTTTTCTTTATATCAGGATTAATGTGAAAATATGTTTAACATGAATGCGTAAGTAGAGTCTATATCAGATTGTATGCCATCTTGAGAAGGGAGGAGGAGAGGCTGGGGAAAAAGTTCAGAATTCAAAATCTTATGGAAGTGAATGTGGAAAGCTAAAAAATTAATTATAAAAAAGGATAAACCCTTCAATTAATGATGAAAGTAGGCTATTGATAGGTATCCATCGGTACCTCCAAATTCATTGGAGAAAGTGAGTCATGCTATTTGGGATATGTCAGCTACCTGTAGACTCTCTATAATCAAGAGAAGTCAGGTCCCCAAGTATTAGCAGTCCCCATTTAAAAAAATAACTCTCTTGCCTTAAACCTTTCCTGTTGTAAAACACTTTTATGCTTTCAGTAATTGTAAAATTCCTTATTCATTCTTTCTCAGCTCAGAAGCCAAGAGGAAAATTTTAAGGAACACAGAATTTCTGCCTTTTTAAGAGATAAAGTAGTAATAGCTTTTGCAGTCTGAGGGACAGTAGAGGATTTTAGGATGACTCTTATGTACCTGTTTGAGTAATTGCATGAAGTCCACCATTTGGGCATTGTCGATAAAACCAGCTATGAAAACTGACTCTCATCTGAAATCTTTTTTTGACAAGTACTTGCAGAGAAGTGAAACAAAGAATGCAGGATGCTTGTATTGTCTGTTTTTGTTTTCTAACTTGGGTAAAAATGCTTTTCCTACCAGGCTTAGCAGCATTGTTTGAATGCCTCCCTGTTGCATCACTGGATGCTTGCTTACAAACATTTTGAGCTCACAAAGTGCAAATAAAAATTGACAGGCTACCATCATAGTGGAGGTGCATGCCTTCGTGATGTGCTGGTTTTATTTCTGCATTGTTGTGTTGGGCTTTGCCAGACATTGTGCAGAGATGAGACCATTGCAATTTAACAAGTCACTTGGCTGCATGCATGATTTGATTTACTCCAGGGTCTCGCCAGTGCATTCAGCTTTATTTGTTAACCTAGCAGAACATTATTTATTAATGAGTTCTTCATGCTTTATTAAGCCTAATGTCAAAACACCTCTGTGGGACTCTAGGCATGTTTTCTCCTTATGCTAAGACCTTCCAAAGAAAATGAAAAATTATGCAGCAAAGCTCCAGCAAAAACCCAATAGATATCAGTCCCATTACTCTTGATCTTGGCAGATGATATTTCTGAATTTGAGAGAAAGAGCTGAATCTGATCCTGTGCTAGGCTGAAACTAAAGAATCTGCATTCCCAAATATAGGTAATTAGGACACCTTTGAAACTCAGCAACACTTTTGTGGCTAAAAAGGATGAGTGAAATACTCAGTAGGGAGAAGCTAACAAGTTCAGCAGGAGGGAAAAAAAGTATAGATTTTGCATTCACAGCACAATAGAGGGATGGGGAACTTCTGTAAATGTTGAAATTAGTATAAAAATAGTAACAAATAAATGAATTAGAAAATGAGGATGTCAGCATCCCCAAAGACTATCTGCCTTTGGTAAATCTCCTCTGGAATTCCTTCCTTCTGATACAGTGGAAAGAACACTGGATTTGGTATCAAATGACCAAGGTTTAAATCTCTACTCTGTCACTTATTATCTGTGTGACCTTCAGTGAGTCATTTAGCCCCTCTTGGTCTCAGCCTCTTCGTTTGCCAGATGGGGGTAAGGGGGTGATGGAGAGTGTGACTTGATGGCATCTAATATCCCTTATGGCTCTAAATCTATGATTCCATCAACTTCTTTGCCTACAAAAATTATGCTTAGCATTTGAAGCCCAATTTAGTTCACATAGGTCTCACCCTCCTCTGGATTCTTGTAACAAGTGAAAATTCACAAAGTTCATTTCTCCAGTAGCCCAGGGAGGGTTATTCTTGTCTCTCTTTCCAACTAAGTTTTAAGTGTCTTGAGGAAAAGGCCTATGACATATGTTTCTTTTGTATTTCCTTGGACAGATTTATTGTGGCTAGGACCAAGCAAAATGGCCCACGCAAAAAGAGATGTCCAATAAATGTTTACAGATTAACTGATTCACTTTGTCCCTTATTAGCAGTCCTTGATTAATTTGACTTCCCCGAGCCTCAGTTTGCTTATCTCTAATAGGATAATGAAATTTGCCCCATCTTCCTCACAGGATTATTGGGAGAATCAAAGCAAATAATGCACAATGCTTTGTAAATATGTAGGGCCATACAAAAGTCATATAGTGTTATTATTCTTTTGCTATATCTCAGAGTACCAAATATTAATTAACTGCTAACAAATATTCTGCTGGTGTTTGGGCTTTTGTGGGTTTTTTTTAGTATTTTGTTTCATACTTTTGGTAGTCACAATAGTCTCATAAATGTATGCGATGGTCAGTGAATTCAGGTTCATGTCCAAACAGCCTGTGATAAGCCACTTATTGAAAATAATTTGTACCTAGGTCTTGACTAAATGAATGAAATGGCACTCAGACTCAGTGTGTTCAAAATGGAACTCATTACATTAACCCAGGAATCTACTGCTATTCCTACCATCCCATGTCCAATCTCTTGTTTCTACCTATGTAACATTTATATCTATCCATTTCTCTCCACTCACATAACCTCTACTCATTACCTCTTGACTAGGCTATTACAATATCATCCTGAATGGTCTTCTTGCTTCCAACCTTTCCCTTCTTTAATACATACCTGCCCCCACAGTTGCAGATTGATCATCCTAAAATACAATTCTGATCATGTCACTCTTTCACTTCTTTCTGTGGCTACCTATTGCCAGTAGGGGAAAAGAAGGACACAAGCTTAACATTTAAAATCTCTATGACATAGCTGCCATCTACTTTCTTTCCCAGTCTTACTTTATTTCTCGTTGTGCATTTTACATTCCAGTTAAACTGCTCTACTTATTGTTCTCCATACATGACATCTCATTCCCTACTTCCATTTCTTTGTATAGATGTTCCTTCATATCTTGAAAAGACTCTTTCCTTACCTCTGCCTCTAAGGATCATTACCTTCCTTCAAAGTACAATTCAGAGGCTAATACCAAGACAAAACCATTCTTGTCCACCAGTTATTCATGACCTCTCATTGTCTAAATTGCTATGTGTCATTTTTATACTTTGTGTTTACTTATATATATATTATCTCTTCATAGAGTGTCAATTCCTTGAAGATATTGGCTGTATTATTTTTAGTACTGTAAACCGTGTATTATCATGGTGATCTACATACAGCAGACGCTTACTGAATGTTAGGATTTGTTGAAGTTTGGAGCTGGTTGTTATATCAATTCTCATGCTATTTGATTCTTAAGAATGAAAATTCCATATCTAATTACTTTTCCCAAGGGATGATCAGAGTCCTTGCCACTGTAATCATTTAGACCCTTCCCTTTAGCTACATGTTGGGAATTTCTTGTTGAGGAAAATAGCAGTTCTGTTGTAGAATCCAGAAAATGCCTACTTTTGATAAAAGCATCAAGTTTCTTTCCAGGGCCGATGGAGATATATAACCATGTGAGAGAGGACTTTGTCGGGGAGGAGTACATCTCTTCTGTGATAGTACTCCCCAAACAGAATAGGCTGATACTACCAAGCACACTACATAAGCAGTGCCAGGATCGGCCAATAACATGAATCAGTCTTTTATAACATCTGACAAGTTTAGGTCAAGTTTCTGGATAAGCCCAGCAACACAAAGACATATTCTTGACCAAAAGTTTAGCTAGCACAAACACAATCTCCTAAGATCCTAAATTCATGGAAAGAAACCTTGGGTATTCATATTTACATATATACATATTTAAACATAAAGTGTGGAAAAGCAGGCAAAGAAATATATATATATGTAGCACCTACCATATATAGTTAGGTGACACAGTGGATACATTTCTGGGCCTAAAGTCAGACCACAGTTCAAATCTGACTTCAGATACTTACGAGCTGTGTGACCATGAACAAGTCACTTAACCCTATGTGCCTCACTTTCCTCATCTGTAAAATGAACTGGAGAAGGGAAAGGCAAAGTACTCCGCTCTCACTGCCAAGAAAACCCCAAATGGGGTCACAAAGAGTGGGACATGACTGAAATGACTTAACAGACACTTCCTGACCCCAAGCCCAGTGTCCTATCGCCTGCACTACCTAATTGCTACAAAGTCTGGAAATAGAAATGCGAGATTGTGATCTATACTTCAGCCTAATGGTGTTGCAAGTTGCTCTGGCCCTTCACAATGAACAGGTAACCAGTGTCCACAGCCATTTTGACGTTTCTTGTATAGACTTACTTTCTATTGTGGAGGTATGTATATGACAAGAAGAATCTAATCCCACACCCTCATCATTGTACATGCCTGCACGCTAACTTCCCATGTCGGTTATGTTTGCAATACACTGGATGTGAAATAAGAGGACCAGGGTTTGAATCTTTCTACCCACATGATCTTAGGCAAATCAGTTTACTCCTCTGAATGTCACTTTCTTTGCATGTCAAATTAAGCGGTTGGACGAAAGATCACTATGGACACTTCAAGCTCTGAACCCTATAACTTCATTAGCCTAAAAATATAAACACCCCATGGCCAGCATAATTGTCCTGTTGTAAATACGGCAGGCATGGCTTGTGTCCTGTACTATTGTTCTGCCCCAATGTAGATGCTGTGGCACAATACAGAAGTCAAGGTGCTCTCCTCTCTTCTAAAGCCCACAAAGAAAAAGAAAGAAGCTATTTTCTCATTTATTCCTAAAGGCCCTGCAAATAAATAATGTCTTCTAGAGATCAAAGGACAAAACAGACATCTTGAACTTTTTTTGCTTGTATTCATCATATGCAATTTTTTCTCTTATCTGCTGCCCTGTTATAAATAATTCCTATGTGATCCAGGAACTGGTTAATTAAAGCTGATTTTTAAAATATTGACTCCTAAAGGAATAAGATCAAACAGTTGTCTAACTTGACAGATGATTGAATTCTTTATCTTATGGAATTTGAATTTGTTTTATACCTTGTATTCATGAAACCCAATTAGTTTATAAAGATCTTGTGTTTTTAACGTCAGAAATTATGAAAGGGAAAAATATATTCCAGTGGGGGGAGAGAAGACAATATAGACAAAACATCAGTTTATGGTGTATGTCTTGCTAGGTTTATATTTCTTTAATAAAATAATTTTTAACCTCTCATTTTATTATTTTCAAATCCCTTCTGGATCCTAGAAATCAGGGTCTCACAACAGGTACTTTCCAAACCTTGATCTGGTTGATCAGAAGTAATTTGAGTTTAATTTGGGTATAGTTCGTTTTCTTCATGAGTCCATCAAAGGATCCATTTACCATCTGGAAAATAATTGCAGCATCAGTTTAACTTTTACAGCAAGGCCATTTAATGAGTGTTCTAGCAGCCATTATTTGTGCAGATCAGTTAACGTCAATGTTAGCTGGCGTTCAAGTAGCTTCTACTTCTAGCGACTAGGCGCTAAATGTTGTCTTGTCCATCTTTTTCTCAGAAAACCAGACTGGAGAGCAGATGCTGTAATGGCCTAAAGTATGCAAAAAATCCCTTAAGACATTGATTGTGATCACAGATTTTTAATGCAGTTTTTTTGCGCACATAATTGAGGTCCAAGACAGTAGAATGTTTTTGCGTTCAAATTATGCAGTGAGAATGTGGAATATACCTAGAGGGGTATGCAGATGAATGGAGCTACAAAATCACTTCTGCTCATATGGAATTTTTATTTCCTAATTTCAGTTTGTAATTACTATCAGTAATGAATATTTTATCTTGGGTTTTTATCAACCCCTCCATTGTCTTCCATCTGGTTCATTCATACTCTAGTATCCACCCCCACTTGGGATGAAGTATAAGTTTTATTATCTTGACTTTTGAAAGAAAAATTAAAGAATATGCACAGATTAAAACTAAGCACCACTTAGGTGTGAGGTGAAAGTGGTGCTGGATAGATACAAAAGAAATATATGGAGCAAATGCCCTATGATACTGTTTAAGACTATTCTCTTTGTGCTTTCTATAGATTATGAGTAATTTCAGAATAGACAAATGCACGTGCTAACTCCCTTTTTACTACATCCAGGATATTTTAAATTATACTTTTTTTTCATTTGGGATAACAATTGTTATTTGCATCCAAATAACAATATTAATATATCAATATATAGCAAAAGGAATTCACAGAAAATTGTGCAATGATAGGGAGGCAGCATGGTGCCACTGATTATTCATGGAGTCAACAGACCTAATCCAAGCCCCAACATTGACTACTCATGTGACCTTGGGCAAGATATTTAACCTCTCTGGGACCCTCTTTGTCCTCATCTGTAAAATAAGGAAGTTAGAATGGATGCCTTCTAAGGTCCCCTTCCATCATCTTTTCCTCTCTCTCAGATTTTTCCTGCAAGCTGGTTGCAAAGAATAACCTGAGTGTGAAAGCTGAGCATTTAGTCAGGTATCATTTAATCTGGGACTAATTAAATTGGAGAGAAGAAAGATTTTATTTTCAAACTGAAAGAATATTGGTAGGAGGAGGAGAAGAGAAAGAAAAAAATATTCAAAAACTATATTGAAATAAAATGATACATCAAAGATTGCCAAGGTAAGGGTTTATCAAGTTGCGAAAGAGCAGACAAAATATGTGTATAGAAAAGATAGAGTCAAAATGTTATTTGGAGGATTTTAAAATCGTATTTTTTTGGTGTCCCTGTGCACTCATCTTAGTGATTACAGACGTCAGATTTTTCACATGTATATTTCTTGTCTACATGTCTCATGATTTGAGCTACCTGTAGTAATCCAATTTTAGCAACAGTGGTGGAAAAATTTAATTTTTTTTAAGCTACAGCAATTATTGCCTCTTTATAGATTTTAATGCCTTGTCCTTTCCATTTCAATTTTCTTATATATATATATACATATATATGTATATATATGATATCTTATATGTGCCTTCATTATTTAGAAATATTTCCAACCATTCATTATAATGGGTCTAATAATAATAGTTAACATTTATATTGTTTAAAGGTTCACAAAGTACTTTATATATGTTATTTCATTTGAAGAATATACTGAGAAACTTGAATGGGGTGTGGGGTGATATTTCTCTCTCTAAAGGTTTACATATCTACATGTGTCGGTTACATTTGGGGAATAAAGATGCTCAGATTTTGAGTCACATTGCAGGGATGGTCTGGATGATCCCAGGAAGTCCCAGGAGTTTGCTGTTTTTTAGCCACTTACTTTTGGCTTAAAGCATCGTGAGCACCGGTCTTACAATCCTCGATGGATCCTATTTGGCTGAGATAATACAACCCTTTGTACTTTTCTACTTCTAATGAAGTGCTTTGAGACCCTGTGGCAGAGCAGCATCACTTGTGTTTTAATACCAAATGGTACCTTTGACCAAGATGGAAAAGTCCTTTGTTCATATTTATTACCTGTCCTCCCAGTACTATTGCTTTGGTGTTAGGAGGCCTCCTGCCTCGCTCAAGTTTCTTTATTCACTAGTTTTTATTAAGAAAATATTAGGAGAGCAATAATATTCTGGATTGAGGAAATGTGGGTGTGAAATTTGAGCCACTAAATTTTAAGGGCACTCTGTGGGACAAAGGTTTGAGGCCATAGAAAGAAAATAACAAAAACCTAAGAAAGATAGATTCAGGTGAAAGTTTTAAATATGATTTATATGGCTTAGCAAAATTTTAAATGTGATTTAGTAGGTATCAGAATAAATTGTAGCATGTTGCCCAACCGTGAAGAAAATGAAAAGTGAATAACAGTAAGTAACCTTATTCTAAACAATTGGATGCCGTGTTACTTATCCTTCAACTGCTATACAGGAAAATTTCTTCTTAATGGCAGCATCCAACCCAAAGTAATCCAATGACTGTATAATATCTAATATACTTTAAAATGCCCCTTTTGTAAATGTACAGCAACTTTCTAAATCTTATTAGTTGAGAGGTCAAGCTGAACTTCAGTTCCTCATTGTTTGTTTCTTCAGAATGAATGATATTTACAATTAAGTAGTTTTCTATGTATCACTGTTATTGGGACAGCTAGGTGGCGCAGTGGGTAGAGTACCTGCCTTGGAGTCTCTTGGGCTCCTCTCTTGGACTCATCTTCTTGAGTTCAAATCTGACCTTAGATACTTACTAGCTGTATGACCCTCTTTGCCCTAGTTTCTTCATCTGTAAAATGAGTTAGAGAAGGACATGGTGAACCACTCCAGTATTTTTGCCAAGAAAACCCCAAATAGGGTCAGAGCTAATTGACAAAACAACAAAACACTGTTGCTCTGTGCTTATTAGATATGCCCTCTGGATGCTTAATATAAGCTTAATATTTGACTTTTATATATGATTTTGAAGACATGAGATAGTGGGTGGTAGGCTGGATTAAGGAAGGTCCAATTCAAGTGTTACCTCTAACACATGGTAGCTTTTCAAACTTGGCAACGTTATTTACCCTCTTGGTGCCTCCTTTAAGATTGTAAATTATGAAGAAGTTGTTGGTCTATAAGAATAAGATCTTACATTGAGGAAATCACAGATCAGGATCAAAACCAAAGTGTATGCTTTTAATAGCTCTTTAACGTTTTCAAATGTCTTTCACCTACATTATTTCATTTGAACTTCACAGAATCCACTTGGGTCAAGGAAGGTATTATTATTCTGTTTTATAAAAAAGGAAGATGGTGACCTTCTGCCTTTTAGTATATAGTTAGTATTTTGGCATGTGGTAATCACCATTTTTCAGTAGAGCAATGGTTTCATTTCTGCCACAGTCTTAAATTATGTTAACTGTTTATGATTGACCAATGTTTTGACCAGAATAATATTGTTCCTCTAATAGCCAGCTTCTCTAATTAATTAGTGAGATGAATAATAGTTTGCAATATTTCTGTGCTTTTTTGTGGAGAAATGTTCTTGGGGAAAAAAAATTTTAGATCTTTCCTATCTTTCATGCAATTTGCTTGAGCTATTCCTTGTACCATAGGCTAAAAAATTGAAGCTGTCACTGGTCAGACAGAATTACTCATAGAATGCTCTGCTTAAAAATCAAATCCCTAGGAAATTTAACTAATTTTTAATTACAGTTCTTGACCTAGTTGTGCTTATAGACCTAATAATAAAGCTACTGTTTGGTAGACTGTTCTCAGCTTTGCTTGGAAAGTAAATAACTACCACTGGAGTTATTTTCATTCTCTTTTATCAAAATAATTTATGAGAATTAGAAGGCTAGAAAAGCCCTCCAAGGTCTGGTTCATTCTGCTGCCTCCAGGCAGATTTCATGTAAAGTTTCTCAAATAGATGCCTATGCTAGTTCTGGAACTCTCCAGGGAAGAGATTTCATGACCTTCTTCAGTTGCCTATGCCTAATTTTAACAATCTGTCCCACTAGTTGTTTCCTTTATCTCAAATTTAAATCTCAGCTACAATTCACTAGCTATTTCTTCTTGTCCTGTTCTCTCAGAGGTAAGAAAGAATAATTTGTCTCAAACTCTTATGTAATAATGCCTTTAAACACATGAAGACCACTGAAAAAAATCATTTCCAAATCTTTTTTTTCCCTTTCAGAATGGTAAATAATCTTAATTCCATTAAAACTACCAATATCTTATCTTCTAACTTTTTGCATCCTTCATATTCTCATTTCATCCTCTTCTCCTTTGACCTCTTTTTATCATTCAAAACTATCCCACCTTCTCTTTTCCTGATTTTTTTTTTCATTTCTTGGCTTGATATTCCATGATATTATCATTGTGTTTCTACCTATTTCCCCAATTACATGCCTTTCCACTGGTTATCCCCCATGCATGGAATGATTTCCCATCTTATGTCTGCCTCTTAACTTCAAAATTTAGTTCAAATCTAACATTCTGAAAGATAAATTTTCCACCCTTTATCCCACCCTATCTTTTCACCACTAGTGCCTTCTTTCTGAGATGTACTTCCAATTTATCCTGTATATATCTTATATGTATATAGTTGTTTATAATTTGTCTCCCCTATTAGAATGTGGACTCCTTAAGAATAATGACTATTGTTACCTTTTTTTTATATTCCTAGCGCTTAGCATGGAGCCTTGAACATAATAAAGCACTTAAATGGTTCCTAAATTGATTATCCTTTGGATCACTCTTCTTTCTCTTTTTATGATTCCACACTTCTGTTCTATTCCTTAAATGTCCTTAAATTCCTTAAAAGTGTACCTTCAAGTCTCTTTTCTAAATTTCTCTATATGGTTTTCTTTGGTTGTTTTTCAGGCATGCCCTACTCCTTTTGAGTTCTTTTTGGATTTCCTTGGCAAAGATACTGGAGTGGTTTGCAATAACCTTTTCTAGCTCATTTTACAGATGAGACAACAGGCACACAGGGTTAAATGACTTGCCCAGAGTGACACAGCTAGTGAGCATCTGAGGTCAGATTTGAACTCAGCAAGACAAGTCTTCCAGACTCCAGATCTAGTACTCTATCCCCTGTGACATCTAGCCGTCCAATCCACTATCTCTTGATAGCCTGATCCACTTCGTTTATAATCCCAAATGGCAAATGGCTCCTAAATCTATATCTGTACCCACTACAACTCTTTTTAGTTTCAATCTCATATGCACAGCCCTCCCTCACTCAAAGCAAAGTCAAATGCAAGTCATGTTGTCATTTCTTTTCTTCATAGTCTTCTTCCAAAACGAAAGACAAACACAACAACGTATGTCCAACTTTCCAATGTATATTTCTATTTGAATCGTTTATCAGTACCACTAAGTTAAGATGTCTAAAACTTTACCACTAAGTTAAGATGTCTAAAACTTAATCATCTGCCATAGTAGAGAGAGCTGAAGGTAGAGTCAGGAAGACCTGAATTCAAATTCTGTCTCAGTTACTACCTGTGTGGCTTTGGTCAAGTCATTTAATCTACCTGGGCATCTTATTCCTCATCTATAAGATACGAGGGTTGGACTATAGGGACTCTAAGGTGCCATCTAGCTCTAAATCTATGATTCTACTATCTTAAACTTGTCCCTTTTCCTAACTTGTCTAGTTCTTTTACTAATACAGCAACACTCCCGATCACCTAATCTAACAGCCATGGAGTTACCATTTACTCCTCCCTCCCTCTCACTCCAAACCTCTCTCAAAATACACTGCGCATCAATAATCAAGTCTTATTAGTTCAACCTCCAGAATGTATTTTTGGTCTGATCTCTTTTCTGTAATAAAACTACAACTATTCCCTCCCTCCATCTTTTCTACTCTATTATAATAACATTTTAACTAGACTTCTTCCTTCTAATGTTACCTCTTTCTAATCAATTCTCCATACCATTGCCTGAGTAATATTCCTAAAACACCAGTATTTCACTTCTCTGTTTGAGTATATTCCCCATTATATTTTGAAAAAAAGTATAAACTCCTGGCTCTGACATTCAAAGATTTCCACAATAGATGCCCGCCACAGCCTCAGTCCTTGAATAGAATCTCACCCAACACATCTCCCTCTGCTAAAGTTCTTCCTTTCCTTTATGACTTAACTCGAGTCTCTTCTTCCATTGCTGAACACTTAACTGAAACTAACCCTCACTAAGTAAAAGTGACCTCTCCTACCCTCTTAGAATTTCTTAAAGCATTTTGCCTGGGCATGTGTCTTGCATTCATCTCATTCTCACTAATATCTCCATGGCTCATGTATTTCTTTCCCATCAAAGTGATCGCTCTTTACAAGCAGAGCCTATGTAATATCTATCTTCATATCAATAGAATTTAGCATGGTGTCTTGTGTGTAGTTGGTGATAATAAGTCTTCATCGAATTAAAATGATAGCACAAAACTTCACATGATATTAGATATGGAATCCAATTTTAGGATTCCTTTTAGTACAGTGCCTCTATACCCTGAGCTGCTATACTCCTGATTAGTCATTTGCCTTCCTAATCATTTGTGTAGTTGCTGTTACTTTTTTGATTTTTAGTTTTATAGATAGGGACAGGGATAAATATAATTTAACCTGATACAGAGAACTTCCAGGTAAGGAAATTCTCTTTACCAGCTCAGGGCACCTTCTCTGTTACTTATAGGCCCTATAGAGTAGCCTAGTACCATGAGAAGTTCAGTGATTTATCCAAGGTCACAAAGCCAACTAACGTTAGTGGTAAAACTAAGTTCTCCTTTGGTTTTTAGGACAGTTCTTTATCCACTATTCTGTATTGCTTCTCAACTTAATAATTAATGGTATGCAATTATACTAGGACACTTATGATATTTTAGTTTAAGGTCTTTTGCTATAAATGGGTTGTTTTATATGCCTAGTATTACATCATTTTGCAACGAGTCAATCGTTATTTTGTGGCAAGACTACTTTCTTCTATTTTCCATAGCTCTTTGAATCTGCTGCTCTTGGTATTTTCCCTACCTCCTAGGGATAAATCTGGAATACACCTGTGATATTTGGCACTGCATAAAACGTCTATATGTGGAAGCCCCCTGATTTAATTTGAGACATTCCATCCAGGTTCTCTGCCTGCCCTTCATGTACCTGACAGCAGATCAACAGTGGCACTCATTTATAGAGAGGTTAAGCTTTTCACAGGCATATATAACTGAAAGAAGCAAATATGGATCTCCATCTACTTCCTAATGTCTAATCTACATGAAACAGCTATCTAATTAATGGACCAAACCTTGGTTAATTTCTCCATATTATATGATGTACGAAAGAGGGCAATATTTAAAATAATATGCACTATCATAACTTCATATTTCAACATTGACTTCCTCTAGCCCACTTGACTGCCCACCACTTTCCCAACTGAATTATCTTTCTACCTTATTCCTGCCTGCTCATCAGAGGGAAAGTGCTTATTTCTTCCTAATATCTAGTCTTCCTCTAGGTTCCTCAGCTGAAATTAACGATAAATTTTTAAAAATTTCTTTCAGAAACCACTGTTCTTCCCTGCTTTTCTGAACTCTCACCCCCTTTATAGTACCCTTGCCTCTGAGCTAGAAGTATATATCTATTTGATATACACTTTGTGTATATCTGACTTTGTATTTCAATTTTTACTTGCCTCTCCCCAAAATGTCTGTAAATGGCTACTTTTAAGACTGTTATAAATTCTTTTCTCTACAACTGACATCTGTAATATTCAGTCCTTATATTCTTCACCTTCCCCTAACCTGACACTGTGCCATGAATAACTGCAACCAGTTCTATGGCCACCTGTTCAGTTGACTGTCCAGTGAAGCAAGGGGCCCTGTTTTGTATGTTCTGGTATATAGAGTAAATGGTCTTATTTTACCATTTTGTATTTCAATAATGACTTAAAGATTTAGGAGTGAGTTCAGTTGTCTCTTTTTAATAATTTGTTGCATTTATGATCATTAACTTGTGGTTCAAAAGAAGCTAGTTAGTAATAGAATGAACTCCATTGTGTTGGAACACAAAATGTTAAGGTTGTTTCTTTGGGGAGGAAAGCTCTCTCTATAGGCAATGCATTCCCTTCAATCCCTTTGTGCTTCTATGTTTTCCCATGTCTCACATTTACTATATTTAATGTTGTTAGACCATCATTAAGTCTGGACCAAGAGCATTTGTCAACAATAGATGTCATTTTCTGTTTGGCCTCATCTGCAGTTTGAGGTCATTCATGATGACCCTCTACTTAAAGGGCAGCAGTAAAATGACCTTCTCCATCCCAGAACCTATTCAAACAACTAATATACATGGTGAATGGAAATAAGGGCAGATGGTAGCATTGGCAACAAAAGAGCTGTTTGTCAGAATGGAAGGCTGGTATTCAGTCCTTGTGGAGTGTGTCCGACCAGAGAAGCTATCTCAGTGATTGGAAAGATTCATAGACAGTGGCAGATTAAAATGAACAGAGGTTTCTTTTTATTAATGTTATGTATTTCCTTAAGAGGTGGTAAAGTTTCATCACTTCGGACTATGGAGATTTTTGTGCCCTTTTGGAGATGGAGAGATGCATATAATAGTGGTAACAGAATGGTCTGAAGTATAAAGCAAGGAGAATGAAGAAAAGGGTGGTGGCCAGAGGCAACTGCAAGAATTATCCTGTTGCTAAATTTTTATTTGTGGCAGGTTTGGCCATTATGATCATAGGTTTAAAGTTACAGGAGACATTGGATATTGCATGATCAAAGTCCTTCATTTTATGGACAAGGAGACTGAGGCCCAGAAAGTACTATTCAGTACTTTGTTGAAGCTCACATAGCTAACGAGAGACAAAATTAGGATTAGAACCTGTGTCTTCTCACTCCAAATCCAATATTCTTTCCATAGTACTAAACTAATTTCTTCAAAATGTAATATGGCTTGTCATTACTTTCTCCCCAATACAGTTGATTAACAGCAAAAGATAACTAATTAGTAGAGAAAAGGAGAAACAACCTCTTTAACTTCTAAGGGAATTTATGCAAGAGTATATTAATTAGACTCTAGCTTACTCTTTATCAGTGAAACAGCATTGCAAAAGGCAGTTTTTATCTTTTTAAGAACTTGTATTTTGTATTGTCTTTAACAGCATCTAAATATAATCCCTTACATTTAGAAATATTGTCTATATAAAATAGGTGAGAAGGAATTATAGAAATAAATGATCATAGAAATGTAGCATGGAAAGGTCCTTAATGCTAACCTGATATTACTTTATATAATATTTTTTTCAAAATTAGATGAAACTTCCCCAAAACATTAGTTTACATACTTCATACTCATATACATATCCATGGTTTTAAAGTGCATATAACATGTATACTGATGTTTGTACATATTTAATTTATGTAATTTTTTTCTTGTTTACTCTATATACAGTCTGCTTCTTTGAAACATAAATGGCATTGCCCATAAACACTCTTGTACAATAGAAGTAAATCCTTATTGTCTTGATGAATTTCATAAGGCAATAATTATAGCTATAGTAAAGATTACAACTGAGCCTAAAGGCAAAGAAAATCAGAGCCATTTCAAAGAAGGATCAAGTTGCATTATATTTTTCAAAGGAGGAAAGTCTTTCAATAAGTTCACTTCACTCCAGCCAGAATATTCGTATTTGCTCTAGTGTAGCATGTACAGTGGCTAAGTCTATCAAAGCCTTTCCAAATCCAAGTCAAGATCATGATGATATTTATGTACCTTACCATAAGACTCCCTCTGTCATTCTCCACTGAGCTTCCGTTGCAACTTTCTGAGTCATGTGATGGCTTAAAATAACCATGGAGGTAGACATAACCATTTTGGAATTGAAGAATGACTATATGTAGAACTTAGAGTTTTCTTTTATGTCAGGCACCTCCTGATGTTGGAGTCCATTTCAAAAGTCCCAGAAACATGATGGGAGGCCAGAAAGACATCTAGAGACTCTATTTGAGGTCCTGTAAAATGTATTATGTTCTTTAATGTTCTTTTGGAAACAGGAAAATATGAATGAATATTTGACATTATTCTTGAATGAAGTCATTGCTAACATTTCTGTAGTAATTTATAGTTTTCAAAACATTTTCATTATAACACATAAGCAAGACAGGTGATAACAATATTAATAACATTTCATTTACCAGACTTAAATCAAGATGAGAGTTTAGAGGTCATTTGCTCTACCCCATCCTCACCAGATAAAGAAACTAAGACTCTGAGATAGCAAATGATTTACTCAAAGTCCTAGTGAGAACTTAAAAAAAAAAATCCGTTATTTCATGAGTATAGGTATTTTCTTCCATGACATAGCTCGTGCTTTAACAGATGGTCTTTGAGACTTGCTGGTCATCAGACAACAAGCTTACACAATCTGTTCATTCCATTGTTGGCTTGGGAGCCTATGTTATGCTGGCATAGCCTTCGGTGATAGTGAAAGCTGACCTTGTGTAGCACTTTAAAATTCCTAAAATGTTTTTACATACATTATTGCATTTGATTATGACAAAATTTCCTTAAGATAAGTACTGTCTTTTCTATTTCCCCATCAGGAAAACAGGAATAAACCAGTAGTATGTTGTAAAAATAAAATTTAAAATTAGGTGTGAATATACTCTACAAACATAAGACATTATTAGTATTATTTTGATCACTGTGAAACCTGTTATTGGATAATACTGTATTTATCTTTCCAACAGATTGAGCAGTTTTAATGATTCATTTAAAAACTCCTGTTCTATAAATGTAAAAATTGTTTCTATCCTATTGGAATAGTTTTCCATCACTCACCAGCATCTTGGAAGTTTTAGATTTTATCCAGTTACCCTCCCAAGGTGCCAGTGATCTGTTGGAGCCCACTTGACAAAATTAAGAGAAAGCAGGATACAATTTTTTCTACTTCTAAAAAATCGTAAAGGAGATAGAAACAACAGGAACTTCTTTCCCTGTCTGTATTTCCTCCAACAAAAGGCAGGCAGGAAAGAGACAGTGGAAGAGGAGTGATTAACAATCTCAGATGACTCTGTAAAGCCTGGGGCATCAGTGAGTCTGCAATATTGACTTAGCAGGCCAAGTGCAAGGAACAGATGGGAAGAATGGAGAGGGTCTGGTTTATTCTCATTTTACAGAGTAGGAAAGAGGTTTTGCTACCACCCTATCATTCAATGATCCTATGCTTCAGCAGTCAGATCTTGCATATCCTTCTCTGGAGATGATATAAACATTTATATTTTTGAGGCAAGCACTGGTCTGCAGACTATCTTACTCTCATTTTGCAATTATATAAATATACTTGTCCACCTCTTAATTGTCCCTTGTCATAGAATGCAGCCATGGCATAGTATCAAGAATGTTGACTTTGGCATCATAGGACCTAGGTCAGAATTATGAATCTGCTGCTTGCCACCTTTCTGAACCGTGGCAAGTCTCTGAAATTCTCTGTTCCTCAATTGCATCTTCAGTAATTTGAGAGTATAAGACTAGGTCACTTCTAAGATTCCTTCTGCCATTAAATCTAATGATTTTACTTATAATGAAACTGAGACTCAGTAAACTCAAGTGACTTGTCTGCAGTTACAGTTTTTAAATGTTAAAAGAATGATTTGAATGCATTACAGCACGTGCTTCCATCGATGGTCCGCCTGAGAAGTTCTTGAGTGACAGTTGTGATAACCAACATCCTTAGAGTATTTTATATTTTATCTGTTGATTTGTCATCTCCCGGTCACTGCACTTACTACAGGATCACCAGTTATTGCAACAGGGCAGGCACCCAGTTAGTGAGTCCTATCTGCCTGTGCTTTTGGAATAGCCCCCAAACCAGTATGGCAAACTAAGGGGCTTATCTGGGAATAAAGTATCTGCTCACATGCTTGAGTGAGGGAAGATCACCTCTGTGTCATGGTGGGCCTAGCTCAGGAAAACCTGAGTTCAAATATTGACTCAAGGGATGGAGCCAAGATGGCGGAGTAGAAAGACTCACATATGCTAGCTCCGAACCCATAGCCCATATATTTCTTGCAAGAAGAACTCCCCACAAATTCTGGAGCACTGCAAGATGCGCAGAAACACAGTGGAAAAGATTTCCGTTCCAGAGAGCCCTGGAGAGTGGTCCCCAGGGGTCTGTTGCACCCCAGAAAGCAGAGCCCACCCCTGTGCTTCCCTGGCCATGTGGCTGAGAGGAGGAAATCTGAGCAGGCTTCAGGGACGGAATCTCCTGCAGCTGGGAAGGTCCCTCCGCCCACAGACGCTACAGGTCAGTGAGAGAGACTTCTGGGCTGGCTGAGAGGGGAGAGGGGTGTCTCCGTGACTCGGGCCCCCTCGGGAGGCAGCAGCAGAGGCAGCGGCAGAGGCAGTGGCAGCGGCCCCCGGGACACCTGGACCAGCAGGCAGAAGTTCAGGGCCATTACCAAAAGGTGTCTGCATAAACCCCCTGAGGGAACTGAGCCTGGAAGACTGCCCTGCCCCCACCTGCCCCATTACTGAAGGTCTCTGCATAAAGCCCTTGAGGGAACTGAGCCTGGGAGGCCCTACCCCCACCCGAGCACCAGAACTTAAGCTCACATTGAATAGCAGCCGCACCTGCCGCAGAAATCCCATTTGAATCTCAGACCCCAAGCACTAGCTGGGCAGATCTAGGCGGGAGTGGACAGGAATCTCAGAAGTCAAGTAACTGGCTGGGAAAATGCCCAGAAAAGGGAAGAAAAATAAGACTATAGACAGCTATTTTGATGGGGTGCAGATGTTTCCACCTTTCAATTCTGATGACAAGGAACTATTCTTACCATCAGGGAAAGACATGGAGGTCAGGCCTCTGTATCCCAGACATCCCAGGTGGATGTCAGGTGGGCTCAGGCCATGGAAAAGCTCAAAAAGGATTTTGAAAATCAAGTTAGACAGGTGGAGGAAAAACTGGGAAGAGAAATGAGAGAGATGCAAGAAAAGTATGAAAAACGGGTCAATACCTTGGTAAAGGAGACCCAAAAAAATGCTGAAGAAAATAACACCTTGAAGAATAGGCTCACTCAATTGGCAAAAGAGGTTCAAAAAGCCAATGAGGAGAAGAATGCTTTCAAAAGCAGAATTAGCCAAATGGAAAAAGAGGTTCAAAAGCTCATTGAAGATAATAGCTCTCTCAAAATTAGAATGGAACAGATGGAGTCTAATGACTTTCTGAGAAACCAAGAAATCACCAAACAAAACCAAAAGAATGAAAAAATGGAAGAGAATGTGAAATACGGGAAAAACAACTGACCTGGAAAATAGATCCAGGAGAGACAATTTAAAAATTATGGGACTACCTGAAAGCCATGATCAAAAAAAGAGCCTAGACATCATCTTCCATGAAATTATCAAGGAAAACTGCCCTGATATTCTACAACCAGAGGGCAAAATAAGTATTGAAAGAGTCCATCGATCACTGCCTGAAAGAGATCCAAAAAGAGAAACTCCTAGGAACATTGTGGCCAAATTCCAGAATTCCCAAGTCAAGGAGAAAATATTGCAAGCAGCTAAAAAGAAACAATTCCAGTATTGTGGAAATACAATCAGGATAACTCAATATCTAGCAGCTTACATTAAGGGATCGAAGGGCGTGAAATAGGATATTCCAGAAGTCAAAGGAACTAGGACTCAAACCAAGAATCACCTACCTAGCTAAACTGAGTATAATACTTCAGGGGAAAATATGGTCTTTCAATAAAATAGAGGACTTTCAAGCATTCTTGATGAAAAGACCAGAGCTGAAAAGAAAATTTGACTTTCAAACACAAGAATGAGAAGAAGCATGAAAAAGTAAACAGCAAAGAGAAGTCATAAGGGACTTATCAAAAGTGAAGTGTTTACATTCCTACAAGGAAAGACAATATTTGTAACTCTTAAAACTTTTCAGTATCTGGGTAGTTGGTGGGACCACACACACATACACACACCCACATGTACACATGTGCACGCACACACACATACACACATGCACGCGCATACAGAAACAGAGAGCACAGAGTAAATTGAATAGGATGGGACCATATCTTAAAAGAAATTAAGGTAAATGGTGAGAGAGAAATGTAGTGGGAGGAGAGAGGGTGAAATGGAATGGGGTAAATTATATCTCATTCAAGAGGCAAGCAGGAGACTTTTTAGTGGAGCAAAAAAGGGGAGAGCTGAGAAAAAAACAAGAAGTTTACCCTCATCACATTCGACTAAAGGAAGGAATAAAATGCACACTCATTTTGCTATGAAAACCTACCTTACAATACAGGAAAGTGGGGGAGAAGGAGATAAGCAGAGTGGGGGGGATGATGGGAGGGAGAGCAATGGGAGGAGGGAACAATTTGAAGTCAGCACTCGGGGAGGAACAGGATCAAAAGACAGAATAGAAACAATGGGGGGCAGAATAGGATGGAGGGAAATACAGTTAGTCTTACACAACACGACTGTTATCGAAGTCATTTGCAAAACTACACAGATATGGCCTATATTGAATTGCCTGCCTTCCCAAAGGGAATGGGTGGGGAGGGAGGGATGGGGAGAATTTGGAATTCAAAGTTTTAGGAACAACTGTTGAGTATTGTTCTTGCTACTGGGAAATAAGACATACAGTTAATGGGGAATAGAAAGTCATCTGGCCCTACAGGACAAAAGAGAAGATGGGGACAAGAGAAGGAAGGGATGATAGAAAAGAGGGCAGATTGGTGATAGGGAAAATTAGATTGCTTGTTGTATTGGGGTGGGGGGAGGGGAGAAAAGGGGAGAAAATTTGGAACCCAAAATTTTGTGAAAATGAATGTAAAAAGTTAAATAAATAAATTTTTATTACAAAAAAAAATATTGACTCAAATATTTATTAGTTGCATGACCTGGGTAAGTTGCTTAACCTCTCTTTACCTCAGTTTTCTCAACTACAAAATGGGGATAATAACCGTATCTACTTACCAAATTGCCATAAAAATGAAATGAGATAATATTGGTAAAGTACTAAGCACAGTGTCTGGTACATGATAGGTGCTTAATAAATTATTCCTTCCTCCCTCCCTCCCTCCCTTCTTCTTTCCTTCCTTTCTTCCTTCCTTCCTTCCTTCCTTCCTTCCTTCCTTCCTTCCTTCCTTCCCTCCCTCCCTCCCTCCCTCCTTCCTTCTTCCCTTCCTTCCTCAGCATGGCTGAGTTATGGAATAATGAATACAGTATTGTACTTGGGAGCTAAAAGATCCAGGTTCAAATCCTAACTCTGATACTTACCCAATTGTATGACCTCTTAACTTCTCAGTTCCCATTTCCTAATCTATAAAATGGTGAGAATAATACCTGGGTTACTGTCTCTTTGAGTATAATGACATTTGAATGAGATAGTGCTTGCACAGCACTCTGAAAGCTTTAAAATTCAAAGTATATAATTGTAATCTTTATGAGAAAATATAAACAGTTCCTTCAATATTTATATTTTTATTTGAATATGCTTTATTTTGCCTCTAACCTATTAAAGCAAAAGTCATTATGGAAATTCATTGATAGGGGAAATAAAGCAGTTATAGAAATTAAATTCATTAGGTAAATCAAATATCTTTTAAATATCTACTGTGTGCAAGGATACAGACAATAATGTCATGATTGCTACCTTTAAGAAACAACCACAATAGACTCATAATGGTGCTTGATGCTCTAGTTATGTAAGAGAATAGTACTGTTTTCCTTCCATATCGGTTAAAGGGTTAAAGCATTCCAGTTTTCTGACAACTGGTATATTATCCAATAACAAACACTCTCTGTTTAGTTATATTCTGCAGCATCCAGTAAGTGCTTTAGTCAACATGCATTCCCAATGTATTTCTAAGGTGAAACCATCGGAAGCTAATGACATTAGTGATGGGAAAATGTGACCCTTAAACCTTAAATAACCATCAACATCCCTGGTTCTGTTAAGAATCTAGTAAGAGAATCTGCTCTACTTATTTGTATTAAGTAGAAGTGAAAACTATTGTTCAAAAGTAATGATGAAGGTGAACAGACTTTATTTTAAACACGTTTATTTATACCTACAATTTAATTTTTACTACTGAAAATGGAATAACATCACTTGCATAACTAGGGACGAGTGCCTGGGATTTTGTCCTAGAGTATAAAAAATTAGAAATCTCTCCCCCAATAAATTTTTACTTCCACTCTAGCAGCAATGCAGTAGCAATTGAAATTAGGATACGGTTAACAAAAATAATTAGTTAATATAGGAAATCAGAGCACGCTATTTATCTCAGAGACTGAGTTTGAAGGTAGAGGGGAGAAGGTGACTTCTAGCTGAGCCTCTCCCTAACCTTGATTCCTAGTGGAAGTTTGTTTTGCCTTATCTCACAATATTCTAGGGCCTCTATATCACTCTCAACTTGATATTTCTTAAAAAATGAACTTGCTGGTAAATTCCCTGTCCCAACATGCTTTTTCAAAGGTTGTCACAGATATCAAAATATCTACTTATAGTTCTGACAGTAACACTCAAACAAATTTTATCACGACATAGATAACCTATAAAGTGTTAAATATGTTCTTTTACATCAACATTGGAAAGGAGTTCTAATTGATTGAATAAAGAATTCTTGTTTAGCAAAATGCTTTATGATACTAAAAGCTATTTATAACCCTTGCTCTACAAAGGCAAGAAGGCATATAAGAGGTGTAAGGACATATGAGGCAACTTCCTTAGCCTAACACAAGTATTCATGGCAGCCCATATATCTGTCCTGGTTTATCTTTTGATACTTTGGTGTCTCAAAGGAGTACCTTGGTTCAGAAGGCTTTTGATACGATTATAGAAAAAGCCGACAGGACAACTCATCCTTTATAGCTTAAAACTAACATCTTTGAATAAGGAATTTCCTTTTTCACAGCCTCCCTCTTTTAAATGTAACTAAATGAATGAATCCAGAGCAATTCACAGCACTGCCTACCCACCCACTATAAGTGTCTCATTTCCTACTTCTTACAATTTATCTTTGCTTGATGTTTCAGAAGACATGTTAAAGTGTGTCAGTTTCTGTTGAATGAATATACTTGTGAGTTTTTTAAGATATTTATCACTACCAGAGTTAGCTTTGAAGGCATGTGGTACTGATATGCCATTTTTCATATTGAAAAAAAACAAAACATCCCACAATTGATGGACACCTGGGCAATTTCTAGTTCTTTGCCACTAAATGAGATATTTGTATCTCAGGCAGCATGTAGTAAAATGGGTTGGCCCTTTGTTGCTTTGAAAATATGCCTTTTGTTTCCTTTCTTTCAATATTGGCTATCATGTGTTTATATACAATACTGAATTTGAACAGCAAAGGAAAAAACTGTCATCTTGTTGTCCACCATTGTGTACTTGAAACAAAACCCCACATTCCCCAAACTACTAAATGTGCATGTTTTGGTGAAAATGACAATGAATGTGAAGGATTCACAGTTAAACAGTTAAACACCAACTATAAGCAAAGCCAATAGGAAGCTGGAGTGGCTCCAGAGCTTTAGTATGTTTAAAAAAATGTGAATGTCTTTGAGGCTCTGCTTATACAACAGTGAATACACAGAGTATGCCTTTTTGCAGAAAGTGCTTTTCTTTTCTCATTTCACCCTGTCTTCATAAAGTATTGTACACAGGTATCATAGAGAGAAATTTTTTTTACAGAATCTATTCCTTTAAAGATGCATTTTGAAATTTCAAACTACTGGTCAATAAACATCACCTGCCAAATAGAACTTAAAGGAGTTTTCCCTTTAAAACTAGATTACTTCTTACAGGACTAAATACTGGGTTATTAAAACAAATTCTGAGGTGAATGTTTCCTCATCTTAGGAATTGTATAACTTAAGGCTAAAGGAAATATCCAAGATTCTCTAAACCAATCCCTTCTATTTTTAGAGGAGGAAACTGAGACCTACAAAGGTAAAGCTACTTGTCCAGGATCACTCAAGTGTTAAAGAGTAAAGTTCGGATTCAAATCCAGGTTCTCTAATGGCAGCTGTAATGTCTGGTCACTACTTGCACAGCATGCTAGCTTCATCCTTCCCAAATTAAATTAAGGCTGTGAATTATGGAGGAAAGGCATCGTAATGAATCACTATCATCTAGAAGGCTGTCCTTTGTGGAAACACTTGAGATCAAGTTCTGCTCCTGATATCCCGGCCGTATGAACATGAACAAATCACTTACCCTTTCAATGCCACAGGCAGCTTTATAAAAATAGAGTTACAGAGGAGTTGGTGATCTTCACAAGTAGGTAGAGTTGACATACCAGGAATTGCCCATGCTGATGAACTCTTAAGCCCAGACTAAAAACAAAACAAAGGCTAATCATTACACAAAAGAATGCTTATTCTTCTTTGTAAAAGTTATTCGCAAACATTTACTTCCATAGTGGATATGGATATTGTCATTAAAATAGCATCAAAATCCTAAGGTCCCTCAGAATCCTGGAGAGAATGAGAGAAAGAGAGAGAGATGGATAGATCGATATACATATGTACATAAACATATATATGCATATATACGTATGTATATATACAGATACATATATATATGTGTGTATATATATTTAATTCTTTACTTGAATGAATTTTTTTATTTTATTTTCATTGACTAGATTTTTTTCATACACTAGAATTTAAGAACAACTTTGGGCAAATAAGTTATTTTGTCTATTACAAATGCATAGAATGAGTGTTACCTCACCCTAAGTGAGTACCTGAATAGACCTTGGCCTAAAGGGGCCAAGGTCTCCCTGTGTATCCTGGGCCATCTCCAGTCATCCTAATGAATATCAGATTACTGGATCCAGATGGCTTAGGAGGAGAAGTGAGGCTGGTGACCTGCACAGCCCTCCCTCACTCAAAACAAAGTCATGTGCAATTCATGTCATCATTTCTCTGATGGCATGGTCTTCTTGGGCAATGAAGGACATATGAAGAATAATGCTATCTTCAGAGAAAGAACTGATAAATAGAAATATGTACAGAATAATTTTACACACACACACACACCTGTGTCCAATGGTAGCCATCTGGGGGGGCATAGAGGAAAAAAAAGTAAAAACTTTACATGATCATGTTGTATATTTGAAAGGAATAGCAAATTGTGCATAGATTTGCCATTTCATGTACAATCATCTTTTTTATTGTACTGTGTTATGGAAATGTTCATTTTATTCCATAAATTAGAAATAAAATTCCTCACTAGAATATCCAAATTATCTTCTATATGACAGTGAGTAGACAAGCATTTATTAAGCACTGATTATGTGCAAGGCACTGTGCTAATGCTAGGGATGCAAAGAAAGGAAAAAAGGATACCTGCCCTCAAGGAGTATACATCCTAATGGGGGAGACAACATGTAAATAACTAGATAGATACAAGATATGTAGGGAATAGATTGAAGTTAATATCAAAGACATTTGCAACTGGGTCAAGGTAGATTTTGAACTGAGTCTTGAAAGAAGTCATGGAAACTAAGAGGGGAGAGAACTCAAAGACATGATGGATAGCCTTGCAAAAGCATAGATTTGAGAGATGGAATATCCTATTCAATGACCTACATGTAGACCTGTATTTCTTGGATTGTAGAATGCATGGAGGAGAATACAGTATAAAGAGAATGGAGAGGTAGGAAGGGGCCAAGTTATAAAAAAGCTTTAAATATCAAATAGAAGACTTTATATTTGATCCTCAAGATCTTAGGGAGCCACTGGAATTTATTGAAAAACTTGATTGAAGGTTACATAATGAGACCTATACTTTATAAAAATCTCTTTCACAGCTGACTGAGAAATGAATTGATGTTGCAGAAGACAAGGTAGGAAGATCAAAAAGAAGGCATTTGAAAAAACCAAGCTAAGATGTAATAAGAACTAAACTAGTGTCCTGGCTGTATGAGCAGAGAAAAAGTGACATATACATGAGTTGTTATGGGAATAGAAATTATAAGATTTGGCAAGGAGGTGACTATGTGGGATATATGGGAATGATGAATCAAAAGTGACATCAAGGTTGTAAGCCTGCATGAATGATGG
Source organism: Bettongia penicillata ogilbyi (assembly GCA_023548195.1). Lineage (NCBI taxonomy): Eukaryota > Metazoa > Chordata > Mammalia > Diprotodontia > Potoroidae > Bettongia > Bettongia penicillata. Next base: position 6,838,330 of record JAJHZJ010000244.1, read on the forward strand.
TACCCCTGATGGTAATAGGAAAATTGAGCAGAAGGGGGGATGATTGGGAAGTAGAAAGATGGTATGTTCTGCTTAAGACACACTGGGTTTGAAATGACCATCCAGTCTGAGATGACCAAGAAGCAGTTACACAACTCTAAGTCAGAAGAGATACTAGGGCTAGATTATAGAAATCTGGGTATCATATACAGAGATGATAATTGAATCTGTGAGAATTGATGAGATTATCAAGTGAGATTATTCAGAGTGAGAAGAGAAGGATGCCCAGGACGATGTTTTAGAGCACACTTGGTTAGTAGGTGTTTGCATTAAGATTCAGCAAAGGAGTCTAGGAAGTGGTCAGCCAACTAGAGGGCAGTGGCACAAAATCCTAAGCAGAGTGAGTATCCAGAAGAGGGTGAACAGCAGTCAGGCACTGCAAAGAGGTCAAAGGGAAAAGGGATGAAAGACAATGTAGTTCAAGTTCTAAGAGGTAAGGGTAACTCAATGTTTCATGTAAAGGGGAGAAGAGATAGAACATTATAAGAAAAGCCTGGCCAGCTCAGAGAAAACAGAAATGATCATTTACTAGTATGCTATTTTTATATGTGTGTGTGTGTGTGTGTGTGTGTGTATATATATATATATATATATATATATATATATATATATAGCTGCCTTATTCATGCCAGCCTTCTCTCAAACTGGTACATCAGTGGATGGTCATCCAGTACAACTCAAAGTCAGGATCTAAGGGGAAACTCCCTAGTGTGGGGGAGCTGTATATCTACCACTAGCTGCTATTGCTCCTGAGCTCTAACTTCTATGCTGTGCTAAACCAATCAGACAACATGATATCCTTAACTCTTAATCATGAAACATTCATTAGACATCATGAAAAGCAGAAACAATCATGATGTAAGCATATAGATCATAAAGCCAGGTTAAACTTCCCCTCGAAAGCATAGTATCTATGGAGAAAAGTGGATGCAAATTTATAGAAACCTGTAAAGCACGTGAGTATGGAAATTCTTGTACCTGGGACAAAAACTTGTGACCCTTGATGACCTTGGGCTTCTTAGGAAATAGTCTGCACCAAAAGTCACCTCCTAGGTGAAGCCATTATTCTGCTTGCCAGTGTGCCCAAATCTCCTTGGATTGTAAAGCAGTTTTATGTTCTTTTAGTAAAACCTGGGATCTGCTTTCTTGAGTGGATCTGACTCCCTATGTATTTTTCTTTAAAGGACTCCTGTCAGAAAGGTTCTCAGTAACAACTGCCATTCTTTAAATAGAGGAAATGCCCAAGTAAGAAAAGGGAATCAGCTTACAAAAATACATATATATATTTGTAATATACACATATACATATATTACATATGTAACATGTGTTTTTTATATATATATATATGTATACACCTGCAATATATTAGCCTAGATACTGATTTATATGAATTTGCAGGTTTTTATGCTGTAAAATGGGAAATAATTTGTTTCATTGAATATTTTTAAATTTCCTGATTTGATTTTATCTATTTCAACTCAACTCTGGAAGACAAGAAACATATCTCTTTTTTGTATTCTTGCCACCCTCGCCCCGCAAAACACATATACCAAATATATATCATACTTTTTAGTGCACAATGTTCAATCTATGTTGTTAAATGACATTTCCTTCCAAGTCTCTGTCTAGGTCCCCAAATCTAATGAGCTCTTTTAATTTCCAAAAGGACTGATCAATAAATATTAAGCATTATGTGCCTGGTAATTAATTTATAACTTTTGATAATCTAAAATAGAACCCTCTTTTCTTCATGTACTAGCCTATCAATATAGGGGAGGGGAGAGACAGAAGAAGGAGAGAGAAGAAATAGGATAAGGAGGAAAAGGAGAAGGAAAAGAGGAAGAGGAGGAGGTGGAAGAAGAGGGAAAGGAAGGAGATGATGATGATGATTGAAATCTGGAGTCAAGAGTAGTATTTGGCTTAAAACAACAAAAGCTATAAAGAGTGCTGCTGAGCTTTATACCGACTTCAGTTGCTGTAAAAGGTACCAAGTGATTCTCCATACACTCTATCAGGTAGAGTGATAGAAGTGTAAAACACAATCACATGAGGGGAAAGCAAAGTCTCGTCCTTTTCGTTTTTTATTCTACTTTTATTAAGAGGCAGCAGAGTGTGTTATAAACATTGGACTTGAAAGTCACAAAATCGAGGTTCAAACCCTACCTCTGCTTCACATTTAACCTACATCTGTTTCTTCTCCAAAATGAGAATTATATTTGACCTATTTAACTGGTTGTGAGCTCAATAAATAATAAACTTTGAAGTGATGCTTGTGAGCTGTTAGCATTTATTTCTAGATAGTAAATATATTGATAAAATCTATCACTTTCCATGAGAATAGCAAGAATTCATAGAATAATAGATTTGAAACTGGAATGGGCCTTAGAGGTCATCAGTTCAGCCTCATCATTTTACAGCTGAAGAAACCTAGACTCACTGAAGCCCCAAGTGACTTGGCTGGTGTTAGACCTGGGATTTAAATCTCCAACATCCAGTATGGTGCTCCTTCCATTATACCAGGTTGCCTTTTGAGGAGGAGTTTTCTTTTTTCCTTTAAGCCTCAAATTTCAATAGATATTGTTTGTAGGAGAATTCTAATCTATAGAAATGAGGGAAAAACATTTAGGGAATTAATTTAAGCTAGTATCTTTTTCTACCCTCAACATTGTGTCTTTCTCCAATAACTCACTAATTTTTAAAGCCTTCCCAGGAGACATATTCTGTCTCTTAGAAAGCAAAATTATAATGGCAAAGTAAGATGATAATCATTTCAAATGTTCTATATATAAATAAATGAACCATTATGCTCAGTATACAGGTAAAACTCCCACAAACTCTACAGGGTATCCAAATTATTCAAAAGTGATTGAATTTTATTAAAATAAATACCTCTCTAGAGACTAACATTTCAGAGATAAAATAACTTCTCTACAGTGAATTAGCAAATAAAAAGACAGGTTCTCACGCAACAGGAGAAAGATGGAGGTGTCATGGATATACCATTTGCAGGGTTGTGTTTTGTTTTGTTTTTTTCTGTATTGAATAGATGTGGCTGATTGAAGAGTTTTGTTTGCAATATTAATTATATTAAGAGATTTTAGGGTAAAAGAATGTCTCAGAGTCCTAAGAGTTAACTTTAAGCTAGTTACATCTGCATACAAAAAGGCCTACAGTGATTAAGTCATAGCAGGGACAATGACTTTGTCCCCTGGGTTTTGTTGGTGTCTATACTCTTTTTTTAACTCATTCATTTAAATGGACAAAAAGGATATACTTCGGATTTGAAGAATTATGGAAAATTATTGGGCGAGTAAACATTACCTGACTTTATAGACTTTAAAAATTAAAATTTGGTAAGTATATGGATGGCTCACCAGAAACTAGAACATGGTTTATGAGTGGCCCAAAGCCCTCAGCCAGTAATAAGGAATTGAGATAAATGATTGATCCTAATGGCATTAGCTAGCTGGAGCTATTTCTGTTTCTTACTTGATCTAGAACAGTGCTTTGCAAGCTTTTTAGTCTCCAGACTTCTTTAAACTTTTGAAAATTATTAACAGCCCAGCAAAAAAAGCTTTAAAAAAAAATATGGGTTATGAGATAACCTCACCTTGAGAATTAGTACCCTAGAGAGTTTAGAACCTGGCAAAAATGGTCATCTTTTGCTGGGGAGATTAGGGGGTTTCAGTAACCCAGACTGAGGATGTGTGGGGGGAAAATCCGATGATGTTTTGGTGATGTACAGAGGATACAGTAGATGTTCAGTTATTGTGTATCAATTGCTATTTTCAGCAGTATTTTACTAGATCGTATACTCAGTTATAAGTCACCTAGTTCAACTCCCTTGTCTTATAAATGTGCAAACTGAAGGTACAGCAAGGTCCAAGTGTTATGATCAAGGCTATCCAGGATGTGAGTGACAAAACTAGGATTTGAACTGTGATCCTCTATATGATATAGTGGAAAGAATATTGAATGTGGAGTCAGAGTTTATGGGTTCAAGTCCCAACTTCCTTAGTTATGTGACCTTGGATAATCACTTGACCTCTCTAGATCACAGCTTCCTCATTGTTAGAGAGAGAGAGAGAGAGACAGACAGACAGACGGAGACAGAGAGAGACACAGAGAGAGACTGAATCACACTACCACTAAAACTCCTCCCAACCCTAAACTATGACCCAAATCCTTTAACTTTCATGTGAAAGTTCTTTTATCAAGGCCACAGTAAAACCCCATCATTCCTTCATAATTTGCTAAGTGATAGATACTTGTAGTGTTTCAGATTGTTTGAGTTGACCTTATAAAAGCATGTTATCATGAAATTTTCAGAGAACTGAAATTTCCCACAACCACAGTAAAAATCCCTTCAAGTAAAACAGTATGTTTTTGTGTAGTGGCCACCATATTAAAATCTACTTGGATTTAAAATAGGCTTCCAGAGAACACAAATATCTTCTAGCAACGAACAAGTGTTCTCCTTGAAATTGTATTCACCGTTGGCTTATGAGATAGCCCCAAAACAGCCACAAAAAATGAGCAAGTTCAATTCATGGTATACTAAAATAACTCCCGGAAGCTACATGGTGCAGCAGAGAGAGTGTCAGACCTGGAGTCAGGAAAATCTGAGGTCGAATCTGATCTCAGCCACTAAGTTTGTGATCCTGGCCAAGTCACTTAATCCTGTCTGCCTCAGTTTCCTCTCTGTATGAGTTGGAGACAGCAATATCTCCAGTATCACTGCCAAGAAAACCCTAAATAAGGTCTGAAGAATCAGATAACAGTTAATAGTAACAACAGCATTCTCATCATGAAGATATAAAGTAGAAAACAACTTGACAAAAAGAATAGTAAAGGTTGAATGAAAGTTAACAAAGACAAAAAGTATCCTCTGCTTTTTATACACACACACACCTATCGGTGCTAGGACTAATCTGTTTAATCAGTAGAATTTATATTAAATTATTTATATTGACAAGGAAATTGTTTTCCTAGAATTTTCCTGTTAAAGGATAATGTTATGAGATAAAGACAACTGAACTTAATTTCACGGCAAATACTAACGTGATGATTTACAAAGTGGGAGTTGTGGTTGTCTCCTTGTAAGGAGGTTGGTGCTTCCTTCTTAAGCTACCTCTTCTCTTCCCCTAGTGACTAGCCCAAAACAATCTTTAAATTAGGAAGAAAGACATTTGTATGAGCTGAGAGACTGCTATTGGATTTTGAAGATAATAATCAGGCTTCATGTTTTTTAAGGAGCATAGGACCATATATTCAAGTTGGAAGGGACCTTAGACGCCACTTAGTTTAAACTTTTCATTTGTGACACAAAGGATAAACTGCAAGACCTGAATTCAGGAAGACTGATTTTCCTGAGGTCAAATCTGGTCTCAGACACTTACTAGTTGTATGACCCTGTGCCAGTCTCTTGACCCTGTTTGCCTCAGTTTCCTGGAAAATCACTCCAATATCTTTGCCAAAACAAACAAAACAAACAAAAAATTTGGTCACAAAGAGTTGGGCATTACTGAAATGACTGAACAAAAGCAAAGCTGCCGAGAGACATGGCATCTCATATTTTGCCCAAGGTTAATATAAGTAGCAAGTGATAGGTAGCGCTAGGGTTGAAACCCCTGTTCTCTGACTTCAGATCCAGTGCTCATGACCCCTGTATCTTGCTGCCTCTTAAATGGATTAAGAAAATTCTAGGAAAGTTATTCTTTGGGGGTTCTTGGTTTGAATATGGAAAATAAACAATTCTAGAAAGTTCTCTGACTATTGATGGTCATAATTCAGGTATCCACAGCTGTACTCCAGATATGTGGTTAAACACATTTTCAAAATGGTGTTACCAAGCTCTACTTAATGGCTGGCTTAGAGTGATTATTGATAGTAACAGTTTCTCTTTCTCTCCCCGTGTGATTTAATAATTTTTTTCTTTTGCTCATTAAAAGGGCCATTCCCTATGGATGTTAACTCCCTCTAAGTGAGTACCTGAAAAGACCAAGGTCTCCCATTACATCCTAGGCCACCTCCAGTCATCCTGATAAATATCTGGTCACTGGATTCAGATGGCTCTGGAGGAGAAGTGAGGCTGGTGACCTGCACAGTCCTCCCTCACTCAACACAAAGGAAGTCATGTCATCATCTCTCTCTCATAGTCTTCTTCCCAAAACAAAGGACAAATACAACAACAGCCTGTGATTACTACTATCCCTGATTAGCTTTTATTGATACTTACAAGAATCCACATCCTCAGTCTCTATTTACCAGGCTCATTAACAAGTCAAAGGAGGGACTAATTTCCATTCTTAACTTCTGATAGCCTCAGATGAATTCTTAAAGTTATTGTTGACTTGTGATTTGAACCTCCTCCCGCAAAAAATGCTTGCCTTTATAGCACTGAATAGTATGTGAATATTTTCATAAAGGAAAAGTAGAATGGGGGCAGGGCAAATCTCATTCAAAATTCACTTTATTGAACATTCATTGTCACCATTTCAAAATGTCAGTATGCATTGATTTTCTTTAAAGTAATTTTTGAAACCAGATACTGAAATTGCTTACCTTTACTGACCTACTCCATAGCATTGGTTCTTCCTACATGGACAAGATTATGAACCTCAGATTTATTTATTGGCCTTATCTGGATTACTTTCCCAAAGTGATATCCTGCAAAGCGAGTTTGATCTTGAGGTTAATGTCTCAGTAGTTAATTTGCAAGTGCAACAAACAGGTTTTAGAGCCTTCCTGAAAATATGAGATTCCTTGAGAGCTGATTAGAAAAAGATTTGATTTCTCTACTGGCGCTGATTTGTAAGTCAAGCAATGCTAAACCTGAAGATATCATCTTTCTCCACAGATTTGGTAATGTGTTAGAAAAATATTTTATTGATGAGCTCCAGTTTACTTATCTTACTGGCTCATCTTTATCTTCTCTGCATTTTCTGAGCAGGAGCTGATATAATTCACAAATATGGGGAACTCAATGAGAAAGAGAAAAAGAAAATAAAATTCCAACTGTGTAGTGCTGCTGTGGAAGGGACACTTTCCTGAAAGTTTAATTCATGGCAGTGTAGCAAGTTACTAAAGCATTGTCTTCTTTTCTGTGTGTCTATGAAAAGAGAACAGGCTGTAGGAAGACAGAAGAAAATGACATTGTCAAAAAGGTCTTTCATGGGAGAATGCTCTGAATAAAAATGTTCGTGAAAAATATAACTAAAAGTATTATTCTGCATTCCAAAATAAACACATGAAGATACATTATTCTTGGATCCACAGCCTATCAGTCTCAAGAGCCAGATCCTTTCATTTCCTGTTATTGCTACACATATAAAAAACCTATCTCTGATTATTAATGTATTCCATCTTAAACCATGATTTCTTGTAAAATAATTCAAATAAATCCAATTCCCCTCAAGAAAAATTGCTTTTTTTCTTTTTGTTTTCACATAGTAGGTACTTAATAAATAAATATCTGTTTAATAATAAATATTTGTTTAATTGACTTGAATTATAATTCAGTTTGCCCCAGAGGACAAAACTGGGATGAATGGATGAAAGCAATGAAGGCTGATTTAGGCTCAGTACATGCAAAAAACTTCCAAAGTGAATTGTGTGAAAACAGACTGGTCTTACTTGGAAAGCAGTGAGCTTCTCATCTTTGAGGCTGGGAGACCTCTTTGGGGGAATTCATGTTAGGTATAAATTGAACCAGATGACCTCAGAAGTTTCTTCTCTGTTAGGCCCAGCTGCAGAAACAGGGTAAACATATGGAGCAACAGTCACCTTATCTGTTATGAGCACTTGTTGCTATCTGTCACATTTCAGCGGCGGGTCCTGACATACAGAATTAAGATATCAACCAACTTTTTTTCAGGAATTTCCACTCTCCTTGTTAGTGTTTTCTAGTCATTTAAGAAACCGTTTTGCTTAAGGGAAGGAAGTAGAGGACTAGTCTGTGGTTTAAATGGCTTTAGATGAGTTTCTAAAATCATTTCTTTTATTCCTTTTGCTCACTGTATTCCTGCTCGTTGCCTAAATAGTACTTTTTCGTCTTATTTGAGTTCAAATCCAAATGGTTGAAACTTCTAATACTGCAGTTAAGAAAATTAGGCATCATTGAAATGCTTCCTGGGAAATCAGTTGCTAATTTGTTAGGAGTCACCTTTGCAATATGTTTCAGTTTTCTCTTCTCTAAGCAGAAGGAATTTCTCTATTCAGTTAAGTCTTTCCCTTGCAGGGAGTGTGCTCAGGTCAGCCTTGATGATGAGATTATCATAATTTTTTTAAGGCATTCACTAACACAAGTAGGAAAGGCAGAAAAAGATGAGAACAGGGACTGTCTTTTGCTTTGTTCTTTTTCCTAGCACTTAGGATAGTGCCTGGAACAGAGTAGGTGCTTAATAAATGTTTATTGACTGACTGACAAATATGATACACTATAATGGTACATAGTACTGCTTCATTACTTCATAGAGTTTAATTCCATTAATGCAATGACCTGTTTTACCAATGATGATAACTTTTATCATTTGATAACTCCTCTCCCTATTATTTTATGGACTTTGGAAACTGGGATGGCTAGCAGGGGGATGGGAGAGTGATGTAATACCTAGGGGGCCACAGTTTTGGAAATGATCTTTCAGTTTGGCTAGACAGATCCTTAGATGAAAGACGTAGAGTCTGCGGGGCCAGCACTTGAAATATTCAATATAGAATTCTAGTGGCAATGAAAAGAGAGAGGTTCTGGAAATTTTGACTCTATGTGAATTCTGGGCCCAAGGTGAAAATCATTACTTTTTTTCATCTCTTGGAATCATCTTGAGGGCAGGAGGGGAGGAGGAAAATTTGGGCACAATAGGTGAAATGAGTAAACAATAAGAACCCATGCCACAAGCAACAGGCATAAGAAAATTTGCTAAAAACCCAGACTGTATAATGTTTCAGAAACTATATGCTTCAATATTTTGATAGCTCCATGATCTCTCATTGATGTGGTTCTATTACAAGTAGAACCTATCCATATTTCAGTGTGTATTATTCTCATCTGTGACCTACCAATAAATGCTCCAAAGAAAATCTAGCCAACACATCAACTTCCCTCTATGTATTTTATTATATTGTAGATTTCAATGCAGCACTCAGGCTATCTATCTTTACCCTTCACTACACTCCCATCTCACCTTCTTTTTCTGAATGATTTGTCTTATGATACATTTTACATACAACTTATCAGTGGTAATATGCTGTTGTCTACTTAACGTCTACTATGTGCTTCTCAATTGCCATTTGGGTCGCTTGCAAGATTATTTTGTCCCACAGTTTAAAGCCATATAGCAATACTGGGTAGATATAAAAATAATGGATATTTATATCAGAGGGCACTTAGGATCATTGAAAGTGCTTTTTTATTTCCCAAATGCAATCCAGCCTACTCCTTTCCTATATGCCAACAAGGAAGACCTTACCACATATAGCGAGAGTTCTTAACTAACCTAGGGTTAAATGTTTTTTTGCTTTTTAAAAAAATGTACATTTTAATAACTAAATTTCAATATGTTTGTTCTCCTTAATAATCCTATGAATTTAATTTTGTGCATTTAAAACATTCTGAGAAAGGGCTCATGGTCCACTGGGCATCAAAGAAGTCAATGATAAAAAAAGGTAAGAACCTCTTATCTATTAGGAATCCATCTCTGATTTGATTTTGTACTAGACAACTGTTCATTATAGTGGCAAACAGCTTTGGTGAGTTTATATCTCTCCACTTTATGATTCCTTGATAATGTGAGTCACTAAACATGGGTATCTATCTCTTGCTACATCTAACAAGAAGTCTTATATGATCTTAACATGTACATGGGAAACTCTTTCTTAGAGGAGAACCATTAAAACTTAATTCTGAGGCACTCACTTAAATGTATTTTGTAATCAAGAAACATAGGAGGGTTTTATATTCCCTCCACCTTTCTATCACTTATTTGACTGTGAAGATGCAGTCTTCTGTAGGGAATCACTTACAAAAACATGCCTGTTCTTTACTCGTATTTTTATTAAAGATGTTCTCCATCACTAAGTATGTGAGTCATTCTCATGATTTTGTATTTATAATGGTATAGGGCTATTGGCCAGTCATTGCTAATACCATCTTTTCTTTGGTAATAATTCTGCAAATAATTTTCCCCAGTAATTTTATAGCTTCTCCTTTGCAATATCTCAAAAATTGATACTGAGTACTTTCATAATCATGGTGCCACAAGCATGAATCTCTTCAGTGGATAATAGACCTATTCTCGATAATATCTTTACCACCTTATATTCCATTTCCTTATGTAATACAATGGGTACTAAGATAATAATCAAAAATCCAGTGATTCCACTGCACATGAGAACACAATATAAATTGATTTCACTTTCTATCTGTTATTCTGTCTGTATCACAAATTATTACCTCTGAACGTGGTAGGAGAGGTTACTAGGGAATGATAGTTATGAAGTAATCTAACCAGTGTTCATAACCATGCTACCAACATAGGCTCCTAACACTATACCTAATGTACATGTCAGCAGCATAGACCCTCACACCTTCTCAGAGCTGGCTCATTCATCTCAACCTGCCGTTAGGTTTGTGGGTCTGTGTTTCTCGTAGAAACATCATCATGATGCAGCTTCTTTCAGACTCTCTCAGAGCCGAGAGAATAACAATTTTGTGAAGAAATATATTCCCCCTACTCACTACTACATCTCTTGAAGCCCTACCAGTTTGTTTCCATTTGTACAAACCTAGTCACTTTCAGTGATATCACTTTGTATCTTAAACATAACCATTTACTTAATGCAATAACAACAATATTATAGACACTCATATAAGGTAAAAAGAGGGAAATAAATGTGTCATACTCAATACATAAAGCCGAATTATACTTTTCAATCAGTATTCTCATTTTCTATGGGGAAGAGTTGACATGCAGAGATGCACAGTTAATAAAACCCATATGAATTGTAAACTTAATTGCCCACTTTTTGTCTAAGGAATTGTCCACAAAGTCTCCTTGGTAAATACAGGTTGTTATGGAACAAATGTTCCTTCTGCTAAGCCATATTGATCATGATGTGTTTAATAGCTCGCTAGACATAGCATTTCTAACTAGTCAATGTATTGGGTGACTTATCTGACTGTCTTCTTCCAAACTTTTTCTCCACTCAGAGAGAGGTACTTTTCAACACCAGCTACCATATCCATCATTTTCAGCTTTAAGTTTTTAGCTCATGCCTTCAGCTAATGTAACATAGTACACTTTTAGGAAAAGTTAATGAAGTTTTTCCTAAAATTGACAAAAGACTCTCCAATTCTACTCCTTTACAGGATTCTTCTTCTTTTCTCCACCTCTCAGGAACAACAGGTGACAATACAGAAAAGTATATCCTGTATTTTCTTGTCAAAAATCACTATAGAGTGCAGAATATGTTATTTCTACTCCATTTTCTTCTCAACAGAAAATCATGAGAGCATATTGTTTCTAGCAATAGGTGGCAGCAGAGAACACTTCAGGCTTTCATTGGCCAACCAATCAGCCTGGCAACAAATGACAGTTTACAGAGAGAATTAAACTCTCTATTTACAAAATTCTGCAATTGATTCCGTCATCTCTCAACTTTCTTGGTTCAGATTCTGTATCTTCTCTGTGAATGCCTCACCTCCCTCAAGCTTATGGTCAGATTCTTATCTGTCTAATATCAAGTCACATAACATAATCAAAGAACAGTTCAGGCATACATGTTTCCCTATTTATGAACCTAAAATTTATCCAATTTTTCATAGGTATATTTTGTTTTCCATTTGCTCCAGTATTTAACAGATTATTTCCTTCAAATAAGCAATTGCTATTTCAGAATTCTAAGTCAGCAGAGTTTTTGTAATTGCTTCTTCTAGAACTCTAAGCTAGACCTATGCCCCAGATAATTAAACTGTCAAGACAGACTTAACTGAGAAACTGCTTTTCTCAGAAGAAGACTTATACCTTGAGAGAAATGAATTATAAAGGATAACTTCTTTACAATTAGATCATAGATTTATAGCTGTAATGAAGCATAAAGGCCCTTGAGTCCAAACCCCTCATTTTACAGATAAGGAAACTGAGGAAATGTGTTTAACTGACTTGCAGTTGGTCACATAGAAAGTAACTGTTTGAGATGGGATTTGAACCCAGATACGCCAGACTCCAAGTCCAGAGCCCTCTCCATAATACAGTGCTATAGGAATATGGACCGTTGTTGCCAAAGGTAGAGTTTTACTTTTTTGTTGTTACCATTGATACTGTTAGTGCTATTAGAGCTACTACATAATTAATCAGCACATCTTCAGTCATAGGAGTGATATAGAAAGAATGCATATATTGGTCATCTTTCCGTATTCTGGGGAATAACTAGGATAAAAACTATACAAATACAATGCCATACATGTTTTTGATTAGAAGAAGAATAATTGCTTACATTTATATAGCATTTTATGATGTAAAGTGATTTCCTCACCACAACCCTTAACTGTAGATAGTAGCATTTCCTTTTTATAGATGAGGGAATTAAGGTTAAGAAAGATGAAATGAGTTGCCCAAAGTATCAATTGCTAGTAAAAGTCAGAGCTAGGACTCTAACCTCATGTTCTAATTCTAAACTCTGCAATCCTGATATAGAACATTCGTTGATATAGCCTGTTTCTGATAAATGTACTCCTAGTTGTGCAGACGCCACCATCGTTCTTAATTCTTTTTTAAGTCCTCTCAGGATCTGATCAGCCACATACAGAGATAAAATGTTTCTGAGATATTTCCATGTCTCTATTGGGTCTCTTTGTCATGGTTACTGACTACCCTGATTGGTTGGCGCAAAAGTTGTAGTCAGAATATGTTGAAGTGCCATTATGCTTTGGGCCTGTTGGCATAGTCACAGTAATGCAAATTCTGTAATTTGCTGAACTGACCTGTAAGAATAGGTTCATCATACTAATGGATAAATGCTTGTGGTTACAACAAAAGTTCTTATGAAGAATATTGATGTCCCATTCGATCTGCAAAAGTTAGAAGCCAGCTTTAAGTATGTATGTCCTTTATTGAGCAGAAAGTGAGAAAAGTATAACAGAAATGTAGGGAAATGGCTGTGTCCATCTGTATAATCTTTAATTCTGTCGCATTCAAAGCATGTAGTAGCCAACAGAGGTAGTTCTTCCGTATAAAATCTCCAGTCAACAACAACAGAAAAGGAATGTATCCATTTATTTTTAAGATGGCTAACTTCATACCATATATGTGTGCTGTTTTATAAATTAGTAGATAAGAAAATGTTTGTGGCAGTAAGGTTGAGCAAAAGCTAATTATTGTCTTGCAATTAAACCTAAACAAACAGTCAACATAACCATTTTAATTCAATACAAGCTCAGGCAGCTAATCAGTAAAAGTGAATTAGCTCGAAAGAGATTTATCATGCTGAGCCCACTGGCACCCCATTTGTAATGAGCCCTTTCCTTCTCTAAAGTGAAAGGTTAAAAGTAGCTCGCCATGGCGGCAGCTAGTAAAAGATAACCCTTTCTCAGGTCACGATTGCCAGTTTGTTATGGAGGTAGAGCAGGAAAGCTGTTCTTGCCTGTCTCTGGCTCTATGGACTTACTTATTACCAATCTGTTTCAAACTTGGGCTTTAGATCTGTGCGTACTAAAAAGGAAATCTCACTGACTGTGGGATTATTTGCTGCCCCAACCAAAACAGATTTTGTGAAAGTTGTGATGATTTTATACAACATTGCATGTTTCTTATCTTCCAGCTGGTGTCCCCAATGACATGACTTTCTCAGTGCTGACATTTATTTTAAAACTATCTGCCCAGAAATATTGCAGTTTTGAGTTCTGTGTCCTTCAGTGTTCTTCTTTATTTCCCTCTTGGACTATTTTAAAAATAAACAAAAAAAGAGGATGAGAAAAGAGATTTTTTTTCAGTTAAGCTGTAAGAAATAGTCTTTAGTTATCTATACTTTATAGACTATGCAGATGCATTATGTGAGCTTTGCAATTATAAGGATCACTAGACTTTTTGAAAAAAATAATACCATAGACCTATTTTTTCCAGTTCAGTGAAACACTTCATATCTTGACATTTGACAAAATAACAAGGGGAAATGTTACAATTACAATAATTGTGAAGTGTTTGGTTAAAGTGTTGGCTAATTTTTTCTTTCCTTTAAAAAGGTACCAGTCGTTTCTATGAGAAAAAAATGCATTTGAATTTAAATTTAATTTACTCAACTATTTATTTCTGCTCAAATTATACTAGCTCATTCAGATTCATTGTTTCATCATAGATAGCAGTTTAACATAGGATTTAGAGTTGCAAAGGAAATGAAGTATATCATAATAATGCAATGGACACCTTTGTTTGAATAGGGTTGGATTTGAGTGCTCATTTCTTTTTTTTTTTTTTTTGCTTAATATCGGAAAAAATGTAACTAGAATGATACTTTCTTGCTAATCCCATAATATAGTCAATATATACAGTCTTTAAATCTCAGACACCAGAGACATTGATTCTTCAACTTCAAATAAGCAAATTGGTCATTTCTACATACCTTAATTTATGCATTTGTAATGTAAAATATCCATCTCACAAAAGCATGTAAATAAATGTTATTCCTGATAGAGGGGATTCAGATAAACTCTTAAGTACTGTAAAGATCTCAAAGGCCAAGATCATATCTTTTAGTTCTTTTGATTCTCCCATAATAGTGCAGCTTACTGAAGAAACACTCAAATTTTTTTGTTGTTAATCACTGATTCAACAACTTTTTTTTTGAAGATCTGTTACATACAAACAACTCTTTTAATACTATGAGGATTAATAAAATTCTGATCTTTGCCTTCAGGGACTATTAGGGGACAAGACATGTGCACAAATTGCCATAATAAAACTTCGAATGTAAAAATATAATAAAAGAAGTGCAGAATTCTAGGGAAATCCAAAGGAGAAAGAATTCTCTTCTGTTGAGGAGAATCAGAGTTTCACTGAGTAGATTACATTTGATCTGAGACTTGAAGGATAGATTGTAATTTGACAGACCTAAGGAGGAAAGATAGTATTCTAAGTACAGGAAATGGTATGAATAAAGCACAGGGAACAGTGGTGAGTCATCCAGCTTAAAAGGACCTTATGATTCATGAAAGACAGAAGTGAGAAATGAGGCTGGGAATGTATTATAGAAATCTTTGAATGCCAATAGGAGTTTGGATTTTATGGAAGAAGCAAGGGAGAGCCATGTAACAACAGCATGACTAAGTTTTGCAGAGCTTTATCTTATTATTACCTCATTTGATCCCTATAATCCTGGGAGATAAAACTATATTTATCCTCATTTTGTAGTTGAGGAAATAGAAGCTTAAAAATGCAATATGTCTATCTTCACACAGACAATAAATGGCAGATGCAGGATTTGAACTTGGAACCCTCCCAACAACAAATCTAGTTTTCTTTTACTATATTCTCCACTACACGGTTTTGGTTTTGTTTGTTTGGGCAAATGAGTTACATAATTAAGAGTGCCTTTAAGAACATTATGGCCTTAAGCAGTGGTATACAGGATAGATACAAGAAGTCTGGTGGAGTCTAAAGAAGAGGAGACCATTTGGAAAGCTGTTGCTTTTGTCTAAGTAAGAGGTAATGAGACCCTAACTAAAGGGATGATCCTAGGAATAATAAAGAGAGAGATCATTAGTTAATAATAATAAATGAGAAAGATTCTGGAAGTAGAAGTGAGAGGATTTAATGATTAACCAAATGGGAAACATGAAGAAAAGGAAAGTTTTTAGATATCTAATTTTGAGCCTGAGTGACTTGTAAAAGTAATGATCATATGCATATACAGAAACAGAAAAAATTAGATCCATTCCCAACCCCAAATTCAAGTCTGGAGTATTATTAGGAGGAAGCACAAAAGAGCCTTTACTTAGTAATTTGAAATTCTAGATTTAATAGTGAATTGCTAAGACTTTAGGGAAGTTATTTTACCTCTCTGTACATTGGTTTCCTTGCCTGTCAAAAGAAGGTAGCATTACTTGCCTTACCTGTATCACAGTGTTAATATTAAGAATCAGACAAGATTATATGTATATATGAAAGCATTTTATTTTTTTTAAATTCTTTACAATTGTAAGGTATAACCATAATGTATGAACTAGGGTCAGGGAGGTATGGACTGAATGGGACCCTGTCCCCAAGACTGCAGAATGCTATGATCCATTCATTTAATAAGTGTTTGTTAAGCTCTTACTGTGTGTCAGGTACTATGTTAAGTGCTGGTGCTGTAAAGAGGAGAAGTATCTGTCCTCTTGGAGCTTATATTCTAATTGGAGAGATTATCCATAAGTGAATAGGTAAATACAAGATATAGAAAGAAGGCAGTGTAATCTCAAGGGAGATAAACTAGAAACTGGGGAGCTATACTGGGAAAAAGACTTCCTGTGGATAGTGGGATCTGAGTTGTCTTGAAGGAAGGCTGGGAAACTAGAGGCAATGATGAAAAGGAAGAACAGTCTAGGGGAGGGAAATAAACAGTAATAAGGCAGAGATAGGAAATTGAGAGTTCAAGAAACAGCAAATTGGCCAGTATAGCTATATCATTGCATATGTGGAGGGGAAGAAAGTGTAAGAAGACTGGAAAGATTTAAAGGGTCCAGGTTGTGAAGAGCTTTAAATGCCAAACAGGAAGTCTGAATATCATCATACCTACAATTGAGGAAAATCACTTTGGCAGTCTGAAGGAAAATTGATTAGAATGAGAAAGAACCATAAAACAGGAAGACTAATGAGAAGGCTGTTGTAATAGTTCATGCAAGGGATGACAAGGGCCTATATAGGGGCAGTGGTTATATGAGTGGAGAGAAGGAAATATACAAGCAATGTGGTAAAGGTAGAAATGACAACTTGACAATGGATTGGATATGTGGCATGAGTGAGAGTTCAGAGTAGAGAATGACACCATGCTTGTGAACTTTGGTGACTGCAAAAATGGTGGTCCCTTGACAACAATAGGGAAGGGATTAGGGAGAAAGATAACAAGTGTTGGAGATGTTGAGTTTGTGTGAGTCAGACGGTTCTTGAACCATTCTTACAGTTCAAGATGTTAAAAAGCAGCTGGTGTTGTATTACTGTAGCTCAGGAAAAAGACTAGGGATAAACATATAGATGAGGGAATGGTCTGATAAAGATGATATTTGAATCCATAAGAGCTGATGAAATTCCTAGTAGTAAAGAGGGAAAAGAGGTAAACCTAGGACAGATACTTGGAGTACATACATATTGGGTTGTGACATAAAGACCCAGCAAAGCAAATGTAATGGAAACCCAGAGAGGACAGGGTACCCAGGAGAAGTGGGTGATAATGCCACATGCCATGGAAAGGTCCAAAATTATAAAGATTGAAAAAAAGGTAATTTGATTTGGTAATTAAGAGATCATTGCTAACTTTGGAGAGGTTCAGTTGAAGGATGAGTATGGAAACCATATTGTGGAAGGATTATGTAATGCTAATGAGAGTTAAAGATCTTCCCTATCCATTAATGAACCTGCCCATTAAGGGAAGTTTGATTAAGGCAGATTTTTTTTTTTGGAAGGCCCACAACTTTTGTTAATTTCTAATAGGCACTGGTTCTTAAGGGTTGTGATGCCCTCTGGCTCTGAAAAGTGCGTATATACTCTGAGATGAGGTTTTACGTTAGGGCTTACTCATTGGAAGTATTTATTTGGCCAGATGAGACTCTGGGCAGCCACTAAGGACCCCTCCTTTCCCTTTGAAAACCTAGATATTGGAGCTTCTCTGGTAATTATATATGTATTGCTTATGGTCAAACATTTGGAAGACATATATTTTCTCTAAAGTTCAGGTGCTGACTTTTTCCCTTGAACTAATTGAATGATAGATGTGCTTGATTAAAGTAGATTGTTGACCCCTCAAAACTTGCTTTCCTTTTAGAACCGGTGATAGCAGGCCCTCGTGTGTATGTCGGGGTCCTTGCTGTTACAGATTAGAAGAAAGTAAAAATAAGAAGTGCGAGCTGGAGAAGTAAAAAGAGGAAAAGACCAAAAATGTCTTGTCCAAAGAGCTAAGATGCCCAGGACCTACAAAAGAACCTCCCATCCCTCCATGGTAACTATGGGTTTTCTAATCTGATGCCCAGGTATTCAAATCCTACCCAAACCCTATTTTACTCTACAAATCAGGGAGCCCTAATAGTGAAACACTTCAAGGTAATATTATTCAGATTGTCAGTCTTTCCTGTAGCATTTGAAATGTACATCCAGAAGTTAGATTTCCTTTAGGGAATGGCTATTTTTCCAACTACTTATCTGTTATACTGAAACAGGGTTGTATTTTAATAAGAAGGTTATCCAGTTCCAAGTAACATAGTCCACAAATTTAGGTGGGATCTAGTCTTCTTTAAAAAAGAGAAACACAGATCAAAAATTTTTTTTTTCTTTGACATTTCAGCACCTAGCCCAGTGCCGTATACTTCTTACCAGGTAACGTTGATGTTAATAATGGCTGCTGAATGAAGAAATTTGCAAGACAATTTTTAAAGGAAGAAGCAACATCATAAGCTAACTGAATGTCATAGATGACATCAAATTGTTATCTTTTAGATGTTAAGGAAAACAAATATATTTCATTAGTTATTAAGTATGTGTATTACTTATTATGATAGTGGAAACAACCCTGTCATTAGAACTGAGGTGCCTTCAGTTTCTCAGCAAGTTTAATTGCATTCCTTCTGGGTGTGGAAAATAAGTCATTAATCTGAACAATAAAGGGCATAATGGATTTATTTAGAAGTATTCATTTATTTAGAATGTGCAGCATTTCATTCTGGTTTTGTGCTCCTGTGGTAAATCATGGAAACATATGTGGCCAGGTTTCAGAGACAATTGTTAACCTATAAAAGTATTGGCAACCTAGAAAGCTGCACAGTGTGGCATAGTAGAAAGCATGCTGGACTTCAATTTAGGAGACCTGTATTCAAATCCTTCCCCCTATTTAGCTGTGTGACCATGGATAAATTCTTATAATTTTTCTGAATCCTCATCATTTCATCTGTAAAGTGAGAAAAATTGTATTTGAACAGTGCCTCATGGGGTTTTTGAGAAGAGCCCCATAGAAGTGAGAATTGCTATTTTTCTAAACTAAAATTGGGTTGTGTTTGTCTTTCGTTCTCAAAGAAGACCATGACATCAAGATGGTGACCTGACTTGCAGTTGATTTGAATTTCAGTGAGGGAGGGCTGTGCAAGGTTACCAACTTCACTTTCTTCTCCTAAGCCATCTGGGTCCAGTGGTCTGATATTCATCAGGACCTCTGGAGATGGCCCAGGATGCAATGTGAGACCCTGGCCCTTTCAGGCTAAGGTCTTATAGCATTCTCACCTTGAGTAAGATATACCCATTGAATGAGTAGGTTTCTTTAAGTAGTTGCTCAAAGGATGGCCAAAATTGGGACCTAGAAACCCTTTGAAGGAAAATGCCAAAAACAGCTTTAGTTAAACCTTTAAAACAAGATGAAAAAGAGCACTCTACTTTCAAGATATGTATGTAGAGTAAAAAAAAAACCCAACAATCATCTCTTGCTTAATTTCACCCCGCCTAAGGAAAATATTTCTAAACATGTAGACCAAAGAGAGCAATATTTTTAATTCTTCTTAATTACATCTTAGTCATGTAGTCCATCATCGAACATGTTGATGATGGAGCAGGTAGCTTACATTAACATAGAAGCAATTGATTAGTGTTTTGTTCTTGCCTTTTACTTGTCTGTAACCCTTGATCAACTATTCCCCTTCTTCCATACGCTACCTCCCGGGTCACTGGATCAGTAGTATAGAAGAAGGGAGAAGATATTCTGCCCTAGTGGTAATGCATTCATGAGCCTTGGTAACAAGATTGAGAGAGGGATACGAATGGGTACCGAATGTATGACTTTTTAGTGATAGAAGGAACTACTTCTGCTAATGCAGGTGAGCACTTTCTCTGCAACCTATAGATTTAGAGAGATGCCAAGAGCAAGTGTTGAGGCCAATTATAAATGAATCCCTGTGAGCTACATGTTGACCTAGAAAACAACTAATTAATATTTATCTGAGTTGTTTTATATTTTTATTTATTTTGTTTAACATTTCCCTTACATATTAAACTGATTTGGTAATACTCGAGTTTTCCAAGGTGAGTTTAACACCACTGGCCCAAAGCATTAAAAGATAAATTCTGTTGCTCACACAAGCCAGAATGTATCAACTGGGACTTGAATCCAAGTCTTTTTAGATTTAAAGCCAGTTCTCTCTCCACTCTTCCATGCTGAGCAGGCTTGGTTCATAATTAAAGGGAGAGAATAAGAGAAAAATAAAAGTATCTGGGATAAACTCATGTAAAACATCATCATAACTACATTCATTTGCATTATAAGAGAAACTCAGAAAGCCTTTAATTTTGTTGACCATGTATTCTTTTTTGTCACAATTTGTTGTTGGAATAACTTCCTGGTTTACCTGAAAATGCAGAATTTTGGTTAGGAAAAAGCTTTTAAGAAAATTTCTCTATATTTCATTCATCTATAAGTAATTTGTCTTCTATTTGTATCTGTATTCACAATTAGATAAAATTTTGTTATATCTCACCATCTCATATTTATGGGTCTAGAATTTCACTAAGAAACTCAAAATTAAAGATTCTTTTTCCAAGATTCTTCCAAGCTCCTGATATGAATATTGAAATAAATGTTGAATCAGCACTAAAAATTAAATCACTAAA
The DNA here is from genome assembly GCA_023548195.1 of Bettongia penicillata ogilbyi. NCBI lineage: Eukaryota > Metazoa > Chordata > Mammalia > Diprotodontia > Potoroidae > Bettongia > Bettongia penicillata. The sequence continues at coordinate 6,859,201 of JAJHZJ010000244.1, forward strand.
GAAATGTGAGGTCAACAGATTCCATGTATTAAGAGATAACTTTCTCATCAGAAAAAAAGTTAGATGATGCAGTTTAAGCTTAACCTTCCCATTTTCCATAAGGTCATTATGGATTGAGTTGTTTATTCAACAACCACAAAAATACTTTTATTCATCAAATGAGTGTTTTGTTGGTAATATTAATAATGATAGCTTGAAGACACAATAACTTCAAAGTTACTGGGGGGCTGCTGGGAAGCTGGAGGTTCAAGCATATTGAGGTCCTATAACCCAGCAAGATAGCTGCTGGCACCATGCCAACCAGAGGAGGGATCCCTTCTGATAAGAAGCAGGCTACTATCTTGGAAAGAGAAGCAATGATGTCTGTAAAGAATGAATCGGATTTATACAATACATTATCCCTAAATGCAGCTGCAGGGACTGAGGAAGAACCAAACCTGTCTTCCGTCACTAACAGGAGAATAATGGTCTGTATCTAACACAACAATGCAACATTTGTTTCTGACTTCACAAAGGCTAGACAGAGCATTGCCCTAACTGTGGAACCCATTACAAGCTGGTACCCCACCAGCTGAACCTGTGAGCCATTGCGTTGGCTTATTTGGGATCTGCCATAATGTTTTCTTTCCCCCCAATGGGAATTAGCCATTGCCTTGGCTCTCCCATTTGAAACAAATAAATAATGATAGCTTCATTTACATAGTGCTTCATAGTTTTCAGTAATACTCAATTAGTGTTATTATGAGTAAAAGAACAAATCTAGGCACTGAAGGAGATAAAAAAAGGAATAAAAATAGTTTTGACCTCAAAGAATTTTCAGTCTAAAAGGAAAGATATAGTATGTGTACATAAATCACAATAATACAAAATATTACAGGTAGTTTTCTCTTTATGGAACTTTATAATATGTAAATTTGACTTTATGTAAAGAATCCTTAAAGAAATCTATATTTAAAAAAAGTCTATGCTAATTTTACTGTATAGTATGTTCTCTCTCTCTCTCTCTCTCTCTCTCTCTCTTTCTCTCTCTCTCTCTCTCTCTCTCTCTCTCTCTCTCTCTCTCTCTCTCTCTCTCTCTCTCTCTCTCTCTCTCTCTTTCTCTCTCTTTCTTTCTCTTTTCCACTCCTGCCTCTGGGCTCCATGCTCTGAGGCCTCATAACCTACCACCTACCAAAAAAAAAACCCTACAAAAGACGCTCCACATGAAAACAGAACAGATGATTGACTTCTGAGACCTGTTGTACCTGAACAAGACAGGAGACCTTTGCTTCATTCTGACCACCTAACCTGTGTCCGGACCCTTTCTGTCTGCCTTTTGTCCACACTCTGGCACCACATATCTGTATCTGGCCCCTGCATGTCATCTGTGCCTTCCTGTCTGTGCCTCTGTCCAGTCCCCAAGTAGCTGACCCTGGTTCTCAGATATTCCGTATCCTGATCTCTCTTCTCTGTTCCTGACCACCCCATCTTTGATTCCTTTCCTGCCACCCTCTCTCCCTTCCCCCCTCCCTGGAGGCAAATTTACATTGTGTAGAAAGCCACTTTACTAGACTTCTACTAAAAGAGCCACTTTCATAAAGCAAGAATTGGGTTTTTTTTTATATAGGAAGTCCATAAAAGAGGTAGAAGCAGAATGATATGAGCATTCAGAAAAGGAAAAAAAAAATTATTTCTACCTGGGGCAATCAAGGAAACTCCTGGAATGGTGACATTTGAGACAGACCCTATGAGGTATATTTATCCCTGTTGGATAGGTGACAAAATTGAAATTCATAAAGGTTAAGTACTTGTCTAAGATCACCCAGATAATGACACTATTAATGTTTGACACTAGATCTTTTTACTTATTCTAGTGCTATTTGTCCAAACCATGCTGTCTGGGTATACAGTGTTATGCAAGGCAGCATTCTGAATACCAAGAAATAGAACACAGTCCCTTACCTCATTTCAGTCTAGGAAATGAGAACAGTTCCAATGATAGATAGTATAAGAACCAGACTGGTTCAATTTCTTAAATAGTAAGAGCGACAACAAAAATAACTAGCATTTATATAGCACCCCATTTGCCAGAAACTGTACTAAGTGTTTTAAAATATTATCTCATTTGAACCTCACAGCAAGTCTACAAGATATAGTGAAAAATACTGAAATATTGGACAATAGGTGATGAACTCATGCAAAGTATTGAAACATATATTCGTGAAGGGAATGTCCGCACCAGCATAATCACAGAACTTTTGAAGTATTTTGGTAAATGAGATTTCTCAAAGCAACATATAAAGGGCAAATGAGTGATACAGATAATTAATTTATGAAAGGGAGAGATCATTGGGGATTAAAGTAGTCAAGGAAGGCTTCATGGGGGAGGGAATTAAGCAGAGCTTTGAAGTATGAATAAAAGTTAAATGAGCAGAAAAGATGAGAAAGAGTGTTCTAAATGGGAGGAAATGGTGTGAGGTAACATAAAAAGGAAGAATGTGTTATGCTTTTGTGGGACAATGAGTACATTAGAATAATTTAACTAGACTAAGGGGTTTGGGTAGGAGAAATAATTGAATAAAAGTTAAAAACAGACCAAACTATAAATGTGTCAGACTAGATTTTGGATCACAGAGAGTCACTGAAAGGTTTTCCTTTGAACCAAGGCTAGGGTACCTGTGGCCTTGAGACCCTCTAGGCTCTTAGGTACAGCCTTCTGACTGAGTCCAGGTTTTATTATAGGGGGTTTGTTCTGTGAAATTTGGATTCAGTCAAATGCCCCACATGAGGATCTAGAAGGCCACAGGTTCCCTACCCCTTATTGGGCAATATGGTGAAATGCTTCAGAAAAGATTAATTCGGTAATAGTGTAGGAGAGATTGAAGTGGAAAGGAATTGGGATAAATGGGATTGGAAAGGAAGAAACTGTTGCTATAGTTAAATTCAGGAATAAGATGATAAAGGCTCAGTTAAAGATAATGGTAGTAGAAATAGAAAGGGAAGAATTGAATACAAAATGTGCTGTAAACAAGAATGAACTGTACTGTACCATCATTGGAATATATTAAAAATAGAGTATATTAAAGTTTCTTCATAACTGCTTAACTCCAATTTAAATTTTTGAACTATTATATTTTCTAAATCATACTGGATTACTGTTTTCTTATATATGTGTTATTTCTTGGTATAATATACTGTTAAATTCAAGAAAGCTTTTGTTTTTATACACTTCGTATTTCTCTTTGCAAAAAGTATGAGGAAACCTTGCATTCAAGAGATCATAAATTCTAATTATGAAAATGGCTAGCAGAATAGACAGTGTTAGTACTATGTCACCACAGTAATAAGCTTAATAGTGATAATAATAGATTATAGCTACATGATGCCCATATAGTCAGGTGAAAATTAAATTCAAACTAATAAGGATTTTTTTCTCTTCCAAATTCAAGTTGCCAGTTTAATTATGTTGTTGGCATTTTTCTCAATAAATTGATAGTTTTGTTTCTTTTTCCTTATTTTCACTGTATCAATCAAATAAATGCACGAGTCATTTTGACACTAGGTAAACACTGCTATCCAATTACAATGTCTAGGGTTTATTAGAATCCTGTCTTCCAGGATTAATGTACTTGTTTTCATCCTTCTATGAGGTAGACCTTTTACTGTACAAATGGATAAACTAGGGCATAGAGAAAGTGACCAACTTACTTATTTGGAGCTGAAGAATCCATCTCATTGATCTTTGAGATCTGCAAATCATATAGACTAAGTATGCAGTTGGATTCACATAAAGGTATGATTCTACTGAAATGTTTACTGATATTCAGCAAAAACACAAATGACCACTCAACTGCAACCCTGTGCATACCGAGGAGTTCATTGCATTAGTATAACATATTACCATATTTTCAGAATGCAAGTGGCATTTTAGAATTACTTAGATGCTATTCTTAATGTAGTAAGTAAAACATACTTCAGCATCTAATATTCATTCTCTACTTAGCGTTGTTAAAACAATATTTATGATATGGGATAGAGCACAACTTATTGTTATCCATTTTCCCTATGTTTGCTATAAAAGCTTTCTTCAGCTCTGTGGTATATGGGAATATTGTCAAAGTTTGATGGTAATTTATATTGTCGGTCCATTAAGTTGATTTTATGGCAGCCAAGACAACTATTGTCCATTTATGGGCAGCCTCAGGACTACTCCAGGACCTTGTGAAGGCCATTTGATATCTGCCCTCTTATATAGTTGACCTTGAGGGGACTTGAAGTTTGGAAATTTATGGCAAAGACCATCTAGGAAGACCTATTTGCAAGATTCACTGTCATTTAGTGCTAAATGATCATTCCCGACTCCAGAGACAATCTGAAGTACTGACAGGACAATCCTATAAAAAATATTGCCTACCCACCCAGGTGTCCTTTCCAATTATCTGGAGTAGAAATTAATACTTTTAAAAGCTGCTAGTTTTTGAAAGGTTATTGCAATTTATTCCAGTGGTTTCTTTTGCACGTTATGATGAATTGGTTTATTACGCCATTATTTTCCATGTCAGCTCTTTACAAGATTGAACCATAATGTTGAAACATTAGCATGAATGGCAAACATACTATTTTACAGCAGAGTAATATATTTCTTCTAGAAAAGTGTGCTCAGTTTTTAATAACAGGTAATTTTATGTTTATGCTCCCTAATGCTGTTGTCAGATATTATTTATTTCTGTTTAGTAGGGACTAGAGAACCCTCTTTCAAAATGTTAATGATAGTTTGGACAGATTTTTAGAGCCACAGTAAGAATTTATTGCTTGAAAGTACAATATATAAATTGTAAGTGTTTCTTCTGAAAGCAGGTATTTTTTAAGGTTTTCTCAACACCAACTTGAAATATAGAATAAATCCTGAGAGAGAAAAAACTGTAGTCACTCTGTTTTCCTTTAGCTACAGGGGAAAATTATTTTATATTTTTTTCCTCTAATCTCGAAATTGTACAAGCTTTCCTTTAAAAAAGATGTTACATGAATAAGTGCTATTGACTTGAGTTCCTAAAATTATCCTTCCATTGGATTGCATCATTCTGTTTACAGTAGTGGTCCAACTGAATCCCATACTTTGGACCAAATATGACTTGTAAAAAACCTGAATGTGGCATATAACTGCCTTTGTTTTTTAGTGTATACTTATTACATACATGCGCACACACATATGTATACACATAAGTGCATATGCATACATACATGTGTGTGTATTCTTAAAGAGCTAATATAGATAGGAGTAAAATTTTTCTTTTTGATGACAATATGTTTTTGCTGGCTATATCTAGTTTAATAATGGAAAACAGGAAGTTTGATAAAGTACCAAATTCATACGTAAATATTTGTACCACTTTGTGACAAAGAAAAATTGAAACTATTTCAAATAGTGCCCAAAGTATCCTGGATACTGTTCAGCAGATAAAATTGAGATATATTCATCCTTTTATTCTACCCATCAGCCTTCTCATTTGCCCTATTGTAATCATTTTTATCTCCATTTTTTTAGAAAACACATTTCTACAAAGTTCTACATCTTAATTAGTGCGTATCTTGTTAGTGTAGCAAATTAAGTATATTTTAGTAGCCCAAGCTAGTGTGTGCTCTTTTGCAATTAAAAACATATCTCACTAAGCAAATGTTTTTAGAATGGAGACATTTATTCTAGTCAAGGTGATTGAGGCAAATTTTTGTCAAATCAGCAGGCATTCATTAAGCACTTACTATGTGCCCAAAACTGCACTAAATTCAAAGTAAGTTAAACACAGTCATGATGTCAAGAAGCTAACATCTAAAGGGGGAAACACCATGCAAATAACTATGCATATCGGACATATAGAGTGTGAACAGAAGGTAACCTTGGAAGAAAGGTACTGGCAGTCCAACGAGACCAGAACAGGCCTTCTATGGAAGGGAGAACTGGAGTTAAGTCTTGAAAGAAGCCAAAGAAGCAACAAGTTGGAGGTGGGTGAGAAAAGAGGGAGAAATAGGGGACAACCAGAGAAAAGGCGAAGAGTTGAAAGATAAATGCATGTGTTGGGAATAAAATGTAGGAAGATAGAAAATATAAGAAGGGGTAAGGTGATAAAAGGCTTTAAAAGCCAGATATTTATCCTGGAAGTAATAGGTAGTCACTGGAGTTTGAGCGGGAAAGTCAATCTTGCACTTTAAGAAGATCACTTTAGCAAGGAAGTAGAAAATGGATTGGATTAGGGAGAAATTTGAGAAAGGTAGACCTATTAGAATGCTATTGTAAGAGTCCACAAGAAATGATGGGATGCTATATAAGGCAGGCAGCTATGAGAGTAGAGAGAAGGGGATATTCATAGGAGACATGTTTTGAAGGTTAAATTGGTAAGATTTATCAAGAAATTGGATATGTAGGGTGAGTGAGAGTAAAGAGTCAAGAGTGACACCAAGTTTGTGGTCCTGGGTTACCGGGAAAATTCTGTACTCTTGAAAGTAGTAGAGAAGTTGGGAAAAGGGGACGATTTGGAGGGAAAGATGATGGGTTCTATTTTGGACATGTTTAATTTGAAAGGTGGAGGAGGGATCCTAAATGAGATATCCAAAAGACAGTTGGAGATACCGGCCTGGAGTTTAGGAAAGAGATAAGGATTAAATATGTCTATCTGGGAAATCTTTATAGACATGACAATTGAACCCAAGGGAGTTGACAAGATCACAAAGTAAGATAGTTTAGAAGAACAGGAAAAGATATGCCAAAGCATACAAAGCATTTAAGGACACCTATCCTTACTAGTGGGTGTGACCCAAATAAAGATCCAGCAAAGGGGACCAAGGAGCAGTCAGACAGGTAAAAGAACCAGAGAGACCAGTTTCCTAAATCTGGTTGGTCAGCAATGACAAATGCCGCAGAAAGGTGGAAGATCAGAATTGAGATAAGGTCATTAGTTTTGGCAATTCAAAGATCATTGGAAATTTTGGTGAGAAGAGTTGAATGATGAGTTTGAAGAACAGATTGTATAGAAAGTATAGAAATCTAAGTGAGAAGGAAGTAGGTGCACTGAGTTAAGCCAAGAAGAGAAAAGAGGGAGAGAAATATAGGAAGATAGTGAGCAAGGATGGTTTGATTGAGTGAGCATTGTTTAGCAATTGTGGAGAGAAGCATGTTTGTAGACAGCACAGAAGGATCCAGTAGATAAGTAGAGCCTGAAGGTTAAAGAGAGAATGGGGATGACAGTGAGGCAAACTGATTAAGGTGATGGAATGAGATGGGATCAAAGGTTTATGTAGAAAGGTTGGCTTTGACAAGGATAAGGACCAACTGATTATGTGAGACAGGGATGAATGAGATGGAGAGAGAAGAGATTTAGGTTTTAGGTTTGGTTGTCTACTTTTAAAGGGGTGGAAGAGATTGGCAAATGTAAGACTTTGAGGTTTCAAATGAGCTTACAAGGGCTGACTAATGGGACTTACACCTAAATAGAAAGTAAGTTTAGGCAAATGAGCCTGAAGGAATTCATAAAAGCGGGTGAAGTTGAACCTGAAAAAGCTTTCAGCAGAAACAACTAAGCAGGATATGACTTGTGGAACTTGGGCAAATCATTTAATCTCCATAGGATTTGCTTTAAGTGATGGTGAAGAGAAAGAGGAAGTATTGCCATGAATGATTTTAAATGTCAGATAATCCAAAAGTCACTTATATTTTTCTTTTGCATATTGTTCCACATTTGCATTTGAATTCAGAAATTAAATTTGGGAATTGTTAACATTTCAAACATAATCATGAACATAATTATGAAAATCAGACTCAGGGTGCACTGGAATGTTCCCCAGCTTCCTCCATACTGTTTCCCTGATTATTTGCCGCCACTCCATGTTAGTCAAACACATCACTTTTTTAAAATTTAACTTAATTTTAATTTATGAAATAAAACAAGCCTTTACAGAACAGAATAAAAAAGACAATTGCACATGAAACTGTACATTTATTATGTACAACTTGCTATTCCTTTTAAATATACAATAAAATTATGTAAATTTCTTTTTGTTTCTTTTTTTTCTTCCCTCTACACCCACTGCACTCTAGGGACAGCTACCATTACATACAAATATGTATATGTGTAAAATCATTCTGTGCATACTTCCATTCATCAATTCTTTCTCTGGATGCAGATAGCATCTTCCTTCATCTGTCTTCTGTAGTTAATTTGGGTATTTATAATAGTCAAAATGATTGAGTCACTCAAAGTTGTTCTTAAAACAATGTATTGCTATCATTTCTCAGACTACAACAAAGAAACCATAAAATGCAAAACTGTACTCCCTATTGACAGCTCAAGGTTTACTTTCTCCGGGACACAGCAGAGATCTGGAGTTACTCATCTCCGAATCCCTCACAGCCTAGCATTGAACTGTGTAAAATAATGAGTAATCAAAAATGTTTGTTGGCAGAATGAATGCCCGTCTATGCATGCCTTACTGCTTCTGCCAAATCAAACAAGCAAAGATACTCTTTCCATCAACAGGTCAACAACACTTAATTGTGCATAAAAGTTGATTATCTACAAAAGTGAGGTTTGCTGTGGATAAACAGCACTGCTGCTAAACCACTGGCAGATCATTGAGAGTATTTCAGATGACCATTATTATGTTGCTGAATAGTGCATTAAATTAATTATTACATTGTAGAATGTTATATACTAAGTTCTATTAGGTATTAGTTGCAGTTATTGTTCAGTCCAACTCTTCATGACCTCATTTGAGATTTTCTTGGCAAAGATATTGGAGTGGTTTGCCATTTCCTTCTCCGGCTCATTTTACATATGGGAAAACCGAAGTAAATAGGGTTAAGTAATTTGCCCAGGGTCACACTTGCTAGTGCCTGAGGTCAGATTTGAACTCAGGAAGATGAGTCTTCCTGACTCTAGGCTTGATATTCTATCCATTGTGCCTCCTAGCTGCCCCCTGGCAGCAATTACAAATAAATAATTTAGGCAGCATCTCTAACATTGCTTTCTGTCTTCTTAATTGACTATATTGCACTGTTTTGACATTTGCCCTGAAATCTCAAAATTTTCAGAACAAAAATATGCAGGCTGTGCACTAATTCAAGTGTTCATCAGCCTTAGAGAGGCAGCCTGGTATAGTGGTTAGAGCACTGGCCTTGGAGTCAGGTATAACTATGATGATAGCTAGCATTTTTATAATGCTTCAGAGTTTGCAAAGCATTTTACAGGTTATCTCATTTTATCCTCACAACAATCCTTGAGGTAGGAACTGCTATTATCCCCATTTTACAGATGAAAAAACAGGTACAGAGAAGTTAAGTGACTTCTACAAGGTCATATAGCTTAGTAAGTATCTGAGGCAGGATTTGTACTCAGGTCTTCTTGACTCCAAGTCTAGCATTCTATTTATACCACTTAGCCATCATTAAAGGGCAGTAAGTGATTATTGAGTAAAAATATCAAAGAGATGATCTAAATGAGAGTGGGTGCAAGAAATATGCCAAATTCTGGTCTGTGTATCAGGTGTTGTGAGCCAAGGACACCTTGAAAAGGGGGCACAGTGGCCCATAGAGAAGATAGGGTTATCATCATGAAGTTAGCATCTGCTTCAGAAATATAGATTTGAGTGAGTTCTGGACAAATCATTTCACTTCTCTGGGCCTCAGTTTCCTCATTTGTAAAATAAGGGAGTTATATTAGGTGATCTCTTCTAGCTCTAAATCAGTTACTTACTTCAGACTAGCCAATAGAGGCAGTTCTGATTGCAAAAAGGGGTGAGAAAACGGAGATATTCCTTAGAGAAATTCCTAATTTGCTTACCTTTAAGGAAGCCCAAACATGCATCTTCCTATTAGTGTATATATGTATGTATGTATGTATGTTTGTATGTATGTATGTGGGAATTAAGATATGTAAAGAGGATGTGTTCTATGGGAGATCTCTGAATTTGTGAGTTAGGAAATGTTAAAAATCACAAGACAATGACAGCTCTCTCTTTACAGTCTCAAAGATCATTTTCCCCAAAGGTCTATCCTGATCTCGTCAACTGCACTCCACCCTGGCCCTCAACAATTCCCCCTTTCTTTTGTGCAAGTAGGTGTCCAGGGAGCGATTTGCTAGTTCCACTATAGCTTGACCAGTGGGATTATGGGGGATTCCAGTGACATGTAAAATGGAAAATTCCACCATGAACTGTTCATCCCAACCCCTACCCTCGGGAAGGGCAAATTAAATTCCCTACTATTCTTTAGCATTCTCTTCCCTTGATCTAATCTGGGATGATAAAAGTTACAATTGACTGTAGTCCTAGCTGGTTGATGAGTTGGGACTGCAGGGCAAAAAATCTTAATGATTCTAACATTTACTCAAGTAAATTTTACTTCCGTATCCACTCCTTAAGAACATCTTTGAAAGAGAGGGCTTTTGAATCTATCAGCTGAAGTGAGGGAGACTTCTGGACAAATATCCAGTGGCGCTAAGTCCCCTCCGTTCTACTGGAGAGTTTCAAAAGCTTTATCTCTGCTGAGGTGTCCCTTTAGGATTTATGCATATTTCCAATTTGCCTAGTGCCAAATAATATAACAAATCCTGATCTGTTTTAAACATCCAATTAGGAGTGACACGTTTCACTTAAAATGTGACCAGAATAACTACCTTTTGGTTACTTCTCATTATACAAAATACTTTTCTTTTAGGTGAGGCATGAGATAATGAAAATGCTGATCAGCCTGCCTCAGATCTCCTCTTGTCTTTCTCTCCACTTTCACAATCTGGCCAGGATTGGAAGGTAAAGAGAGAGAGAGAGTTTAACCAAAAACTTTCAAATGATTTCCAAAACTTTTATGCTTTCCTTAAACTTCATATCCATGTTGTTTTCCTAATGGGCTTTGATTAAAGCCCCTTTAAAACTGCACATATATTATTCCCTTGCATTTCTTATCTAAAATTGCATTTTGCAATCATATAAACTAAATAATATAAGATTAGTTCCTCTCTTTCTCTCTCCCATACTTCTCCCTGATGCTGCATCCATCAGAGAGAAGGGAGGAGGGGGAGGAAAAGAGATAACATTCCAAGGTCCAGCTACCATGGAGTTGACCGTAATAACTCACAAACACACGCACACAGAACATGTAAAGACAGAACACATATACAGACAATAAAAGAATCCAAAAACTGAGAAAAAATTGTCAGAAATCCTCTGTACACATTATAACTCTGGCCTAACTTCTATCACTGTGTAACTAAGCCTTGCATAAGATTCCCTGTCTAAACTTTCTCCCGTACAAGATTGCTTTTTTAGACTTACTCCTGCAACTTTTTACTGCACCACAGATCTGTGCCGCGTGCCAGGGCTGGAAGAACATCCGGGCCGCTGAATTCGCCACTGTGCCACAAATCCTGGGCAAATTTTTTGCTGTGCCACAAAACCAGGCCCTGGGGCAAATTTTTTGCTGCGGCACAAATCCAGGCCCTGGGCCAACTCTGGATGTCTTTCCTGGTTGAATTTCTGACTGCGCCAACTCCCTCTTTCCTCTCTGTCCTATCTGGTCATGATTGTCTCCTGAGCTCCCAGACCGCCAAGATTGTATGGCCGTCTGTACATAAGCAGAGCCAGGGCCATATTTTGTTACGGCCTCTTTCAGGTCCCATATGAACTTAAAGGGAACAGGGCGATGGTGCCTCCTTTCATCCTGAGTTCCGGGATGTTCTACAAAGATTGGGAATACTGACGACCACTCGTTCCAATCTATGTCCTCTCCTTCACGTACTGCTTGTTGTAAACTAGCTGTGAGGAGGCTTACCGGCTTGACTGGGCCTTTAGAGGTGCTGGAATGGTAGCTAAATCCCTTTACACCTTCCAAAGACAACTGCGCCATAAGGGCGGTGGCTCCCGCTGGGTCGCCTGGCACTTCCTGTTTTTCACTTGGAGGGGGTGGCCACTCCCAGTTCTCCATTTCTGTTCTTATCTGAGCTCTTTTCATTTTTTGCCCTAGGGGGAGCTGGGGTGTTGGTGCTCTACTAGCTTCCTCAGGGACTTTCCAGTTTTTCTCTTTGTTACTTGGAATTGGAAAGTCCCAGTCTGGGGTCTCTTTACTTTGTTGTAACTCCTCCCATGGATAGACAGGTCTTGTTAGGGCTGTGTTCCGACTTTCTTTTTCTTCTTCCTCACTGTCAGAGCCCCTTAAGGACTCCCCTACCTGAGTGGTTTGGTCACCCAAGAGGGCGGGTGGCTCAGGTTGTAGGGCCGCGCCGACTGCCGCATATATCACAAAATCTGAGGGGTTTAAGGCAAATGGGTTGTCTTTGTGGTAGGAGGCCATTTGTTGGCCTACCACCGTCCACCGCTGTGGATCTATCCCCGTGTGCTCTATCCACGGACTGATCATCCAGATCTTATCTACCCATTGGCGGCAGCTTTTTAAGTGGATCTTAATACCTTGAGCCTTGCAGGTTTTATAAATCTTGCAGGCGAGTACGCCTTTTTCCTCCGGATCAATTCGGGCTTTAACTACCTTTTGTCCCATTCTTCCTAGAAGTTTACTAGGGCTGCCTGGCCTTCCCTTCCCGCCTGCGGGACTCGGGGTTAGCAGTTCCTGGCGGTCCCTGTTCGGGGGCCAGCTGTTCCTTTTATTGATCTGAGGGTTTGGGTTTATATAGACGAGGTACTGCAAGTCTACGTGACATTCTGCTATTGTGTCCCAGTGATTAAATCAATCAGGATGATTAGATCAGTCTTCTGATTAAATCAGACCACAAGCCTAGGAGCATCTATTCTACATATCCCGTGTTTTCTATAATTCTCTTGTTTGTCTCACAGAGACAACATCTGGGGGGCATGGAGAGCCATTCCAGATGATAATGAGCACAGTCTCAAAGATCAGTTTCCCCAAAGGTCTATCCTGATCTCGTCAACTGCACTCCACCCTGGCCCTCAACACTATTGGAAATTAATTTTCTGCTAGTCTTTTTTTTCCAGTGGGTGTGTAGCTGTTTTTAACAGTGTCACACACCTATCACAATGTATTAATTTTCACAAGCAGTCCAGTGCTGGAATGAATATTCTAGCTGGTTGTCTTAGCTTCTTGTGAAAGCCTTATTTTTACTTTGATTTACAAATGTAGGCTAAGTCTATAATTATACCTCCCATTTTTGTAATTCAATTCAGTTCATTTTGACAAACATCTTAAATGCCTGCTCTGTGCTACATGCTAAGGAATATATGGAGGACAATAAACATCCCTGCCTTCAAAAAACATACATTCTATAGGATGGGGTAGGGGAAGCAACATATAAACAGATGTAAATACAAAATGTAAGAACAAGGATTAGACTTGTGAATTCATTGACATATACTCCCACATGAGCAAACTCCCTCTACCAATACAATTTATAAACTTAGCTGCAACTTAGATATAGTCTTTGCTTTTCTTTGTGTCTAGAGTGTTTAGCACAATGTCTGATACATGGAAGATACTTAATAAATGGTTGTTGACTTGAAGAGTTGCCTAGAGGATGGAGAATTCAAGTGATTTCCCTTAGTTCACACATCAGGCAGAACTTGAAGGCAGGTCTCTGACTTCAAGACCAGCTCAGTATGCATACCGCCTCAAGTATGGGATGTGGAGGCATTAATGACAAGGGAATCAGGGAAGGTCTTGTGTCTGAGTTGAACGTCATAGTTAGAAATCCCAACAGGTTGAAATGAGGAAAGACAGCCTCCCATGTAAGGCATGGAAATGGTAGATGGATTGCCATGTGTAAGGAAGATCAACTTGGCTGGGTTAGTTGAAACATAGAGCACATGAGGGGATGTACTAGACTGGGATGATATATAGGGCATTAGATGCCAAACAGAGAAGCTTAAGAGTAATAAGGAGTCATTGAATCTTCCTTAGCCAAAGGTGTTTAAGTCCTGGACTTTAGCAGTAGCAGTCTTGTGGAGAGTAGGTAGATTCAAGGGAAAACACTGGATGCAGGGAGAAAAATTACAAGACTCTTATAATATTCTAGATAAGAAGTAATAGGGCAGGGTATGATCTAGGCTGGTCCACGTATAAATGTAGAGAAAGGGGACAGGTGTGAGAAAAATGGACAGTCACAAAACTTCGCAACTGACTGGTATAGTAAATTCTGTGTTTAGTGGGTTAGGAAGAGATTTTAACAACTCATGGGAGGTTTGAATGACATCTTAATGGCTTAAGAATTTTTATTTTATAAAAAGCATTTTCATAAAACACTGTATATAACAGTTTAGTAGAGCATGGAACTATTTAGCACAAAGACATCCTTTTTTGGTCCTTCTGTTGTCCATTTAGCCTTGGGTTACTTTGTGTCACAACCAAACACAAGCTGTCCTAACATGGCCATCCTTCTTATAGGTGAAAGCCATTGGTTACATGAGGGATTAAGGAGGAAACTGAAGGATCAGTGAAAACCAATCACTAGGTTTCTGACTATCCTTTTAAGTTGTAAGCAGATATGACACGGTGTATATTCTATCTGTATATCTGTTTATCTATATATAAATAGATGAAAATACAAAACAAAAACTTTCCTCTCTAATACATACAGATACACACACACACACACATAGCCTGTATGTGTGTATATTGCTTATAGGGAACTTAGAAGGACCCTCACTACCACTTGGGTCTTCATGTTGATACTGAATGAAACAGACCTAATGGAAGGGGGAAAATTTTGCTTTTTCCTGTTCTCTTTGTTCATCTTTAGTGCTAGTTATCCTTTGAAGCCTAATATCACATCTTTCACAATGTCACAAAGTCTTCTGTCATTGCCCCCAGTCAGCGAAAACTTCCCCTGTATGCTGTTATGGGAATTTATTTTTTCTCTTTTTAACATGCTTAGCATATGATATTCTGGTTTACAGCTGTCTGTGTTGACATCTCATTTTTTTACTTAACTGTATCTTCCAGGAGGGCAAGAATAGTGTCTTATCTGGACTTTGTATTTCCTCCTGTCTCACACAGGGCTCTGGCTCCGCAGGTGCTGGATGAATATTCCCTTCATTCTCTCTTCCTCTCCTAGCCTTCTTAAACACACAAACATCTGTCTACAGCACTGCAGTTGTTGCTATAATGGAGAATTGTACTTAGAATTGTACTCTCTCTGTCTCTTCCCTCTCTCTCTCCTTCCTCCCCCCCCCCTTTCTTTTAAAAGAGAGAAAAAGCTCCAGTTACATGGAATAGATAACCCTGTGGCAAATTTATGGAAGGACCTGGATAAGAGTCACACAGTAGCTAGGGATGCAATCCGAGCCATGACGGGGAGTCCCATATCAGTGAAATCACAGCATCCTTTGACTGCAGCACTGCCTCCTCTTGGCTGACTTTCCTAATCTCTCTCACACTAACAGACTGAGTACCCAGAGGGTGGTTGCCTAAGGGTTCTAAGGGTAACCCTGAGGGGCCAGATGGCTAGCTCTGTAGCTTTTGAGATTCTATTTAGTATGTTCCCCATTATCAATCAACCAGTAGAACTTTTTCAGCATTTTAGAAAATGGATATACTGGAAAGGTATAACAAGAAAATTAATTAAAGAAATAGTTCCCCGCCCATACCAGGGCACATGCTCCTCTTGCACATACAAGACCCCTTGCTGGGCCATTGCCAGTCATCTTGACTTTTATCTTGCCAAAGTGACTCCTGACGACTGGAGGAGAGGGTGAGTCTGAGGACTCTGCACAGCTCTGTCTCACTCAAACCCAAGTCACTAGAAAGTCAGGACACCCCCTTGTGATCTCGCTGGTCCTCTTCAGGAATGAAGGATGAACAGTGACAATAAACAAGACCCTTTCACATATAAGGAGAGAGGGCTCAAAATAAGAATAAAAAGTTAATGAGGTACACATGTTGAATGCATAGGGCAGGGCAGGTAGGTGGCATAGTGAAGAGAGCACCAACCCTGGAGTCAGGAGGACCGGAGTTCAGACTCGGCCTCAGATACTTGACACCTACTAGCTGTGTGACCTTGGCCAAGTACCTTAATCCCAACTGCCTTGCCTTTCCTCCTCCAAAAAAAAAAAAAAAAAAAAAAATGGAAGGTTTATAGTAGAGAGCAATGATCTTGAATTGAGGGGACTAGGATTTAAATCTGGGTTTGAGTAACTGAATCTCATCTCTGACATTCATTAGAATATATGACCTTGGGCAAGTCATTTAACTGCACTAAGTTCATTTACTCATCTGTAAATGAGGTTAATAATACTTAGACTATCAGCCTTACAGACTGTAGTGGAGACTGTAATTCGTAAGCCACAAACTTCTATGTAGACGTGAGTTATTAACATTATTGCCTGTTACCATGACTGGAAAGACTCCTCATAAAATATATCTTACAGATGTCATCAAATATCAGCTTTGTTACTTTCATAAAGCAAGTGCTAGCTGACTATTTCCTGGATATGAGAAGCTCCGTAGGAGCCATTACTCTTCTCCTTTCCTCTTGTCATCACTTTGGCCACTAGGCAGAATTACAATAAAAACACTGTTTTGGTTTTTCACTAATGCTCTCCCAGACCCTTTTATGTGCCTCATTTTTCTCTTGTAACCCTCTCACCTGATGCCTGGTCTACTTGCCTTCTCATAGACCACACCCACACGTAAGTACCGTGACCCTCCTGAACAGGCCTGTCCCAGACCATACTTCTCTACCTTTACATGCTAAAGAACAAATCTCAGAAATTTGGTATGCCATAGCTGAAAAGCTGCCAACCCTTTTCATACAAAAAAGCAAAACAAATTCTATCTATGTGTTTATATTGCTTAACAAAAAGAAGCATATTGTACAAAAGAGGACATGTTGGCTATAAAAAGAAGCCAAAAGGAAAGTGAATGAAACTGTGGGTGGGTGAGAAAATAAAGATTAAAAATAGCAAAGAATGAGTAAGTTGGCAGAAGAAAAATACTTTAGAACAGTAATCTCAAACTCAAATTACATGTTTGTTTTAAGTTGATTTCAACAATCTTTTTGCGTTTTGTTGTTCTAGTTTTTGCTCCTTTCCATAAACACTTACTTATACAATTATATATTTGTCTGAACAAAGAATGACAGCTAGCGCTGCTATAGTGCTTTAAGATTTGCAAACTGCTTTTATATATATTTTCGTTTGATCCTTGCCACAATGTTGTGAAATGAGTTCTAAAGATCATATCCCCATGTTACAGATGAGGAAATTGAAGCTCACAGAAAGCCTAGTGAAAGGTATTAATTGTTAGAAGTCAGATCCAAAGCCAGATCTATCCAGACTCTAAGCAAAAGGGCTCTTCACAGGAGTTGGGAGGATTACAAACTACCCTAAACTATGAATTTCAGGTTTGAAATAAGTAGAAAAAGAAGAGAATTGGTGAAGGAGTAAAGAGAGAACATGGAGAAGCAATGTGCAAAGTGAAATAGGATTCCATTATAATAGAATCTTAAAATTCTAGAGTTGGCAAGGGATCCTCTATTCCAGCTTTTCCATTTTAAAAAAGAGGAAAATTGGGGTTTAAAAACATTTCTTGACAAAGAGCACCCAGGTAGAATGTTAGGTGTCTAATTCCCATATGAAAAATTCTAACCTATAACCTTCAAAACCCGCAGGAAAAAAATCAATTTGGGTTTCTAATTTTTTTCTGACACAGTCCATAATATAGGATAAAATACATGGAAACATGAAATAAATGTGTTCAGTTGAAAATTTGAAAATCTTTGCTGCTTTAAAAATGTTATTTTTCCCTTTTAACCTAAGTAGCTAAGTGACTAAACCTGTACGCTGGAAAACTCACATGTAAATGGATTTTAGTGAAAGAGATCCAGAAAATTTCAAAAAAATACTTGAGTTTAGATTAAGGAAGTAAGAAATGTAGGTGTGCCTGTGCAAGGGGCAAAAAAGATGCTAAATGTATCCTTAAAGAAATGTGTACTGTGTGGATGTTCAATGAGAAAAAAAATCATGATTGTATGGTTGAGAACTATTTCTTTTCTTCTTGCATTTAATGGAAAACCAAAATTGAATTGTTTTTAAGTTAAGGAACTCAAAGGTTAAAAAATTATCATTCTACTATTAACTCACAATAGCCAGAATATAAAACGACACAGCTTAATATATTGAGTTGCAAAGGAATGAGCTTATAGATAGTAGAATAAAATCTTATCATGCACTATTTTAATTTACAGCTTGAAAGGTATGTGAACAGTCTGTCATTTCATATAATTTGGTTGCAACCCTTTGTCCAAGTTAGCTTGGAATGTGTTGGAATACATTGAGCAAATAGCTACCCATCTATTTATTGGCCTGAAGTGAACGATATTGTTGGTTCATTTTGACAACTAAAACCCTGTCTACGAGAAAGCTAATCAGCAAGATGGCTAGTTACATTTATGAGTGTTTCTTTTAGAGGCATTTGGTTACAATTCCACAGATGGTCGCTTCCCTCCATTAGTTTCCCAGCCAAGCTTCTCTGTTTCCTATTGTACTTAGCAGAATTACTATTGCAGCAACACAATTATTGCCAATACAGGGTAACACACAGTGGGACTAAAATAAAGCTGTGTCCATACAATTTAATCCCAGCCCATCTTGCCCTTTCCTGGATCAGTGAGCAAACACCTGCTGAATTCTGCTCTATAATGAGAACATCTGAAAAATGGGCATCAATGATTCCCATTTAGCACGCACTAAGGGGGGAACCACAATGACAATGCAGCAAACTCTTAGAATAAGGCTCTAAATGCCATGGGGTACTTAACCTGAAGTTTGGAACCTTGTGTTTTTTAATAATTTGACAATTATGTTTCAACATAATTGGCTTCCTTGGTAATTCTATCCATTTAATTTTGTGCATTTTAAAACATTATTCTGAAAAGGGGTTGATAGCCTTACCAGACACAAAGAACTCCAGAATACAAATAAAATTAAGGTTATTTGGTCCAATCCCATTCTCGTAAGCCTGACATATGCCCTATAAACCTTCACAGAACACAGATCATTTTTAAGGCACAATTATTATCCCAGTGTCATAAGGAAAACACTAGTATACTGTAGGAATTCACCTAAGAAGGAGTACCTCCTTAAAATCTGAGTGAAATCACTACCACCTACAAGACCTCCCCTTTGCAAATGACCCCCCTACCTTACCCCAACCCTGCAAGCTGGAAAATGATGAAGCATCAAGAATAAAGATATCGTCCTGCCTAGTTACTTTGGTGAACCTCTCTCTGAAAGAGCTCACATACTATAATACAATTTGGGGGATATCCAAAGATTAATGACAAAAATTCTGTATTTGTAGCACTGAAAACCACTCATGTATTTTTATGTTTATATAATGAATGGAATCAGAAGAACTACATTGTAACAGGAAAAAAAAATCCTAAGTCTTATTCCCTGTGTGAACTGGGATAAAGCATTTAACCTCTCTGGGTTGCAGTTTGCTCAACTTTATCATTAAAACATCAGAGGCAGCTAGGTGGTTTAGTAAATAGAACACTGAGCTTGGAGTTAGGAAGATCTGAGTTCAAATCCAGCCTCAGATATTTACTGGTTATGTGACCCTGGATAAGTCATTTAATCTCTGTCGGCCTCAGTTTCCTCAACTGTAAAATGGGGCTAATAATAGCACTCAGCTCACAGGGTTGATGTGATGATAAAATATTTGTAAAGCACTTAGCAAGTGCAATGTTTGTCACATAGGAAACACTTTAATAAATGCCTGTTTCCCTTTCTCCTTCATAGTTCTAAAGATCAAAGTGACTTTAGAAATCATTCACTTATTTTATAGATGAAGAAAATGAACCTGGGAAAGTTAAGTGATTTGTCTAAGGTCACAGAGATGGTTATGTATCAGAAGCAAGATTTGAATTCAGGTCCTCAGATTTCAGAACCGCTGTTCTTTCGTCTGTACCACTCTGTGCCCTTGTGAAGATGTGATGATGATAATAATGCTTTTTGATCCCATCACTTCCACAGAGCATTACCTAAATAACAGACATGTAGGGAGTGATTTCTGTCCGGCTTCCCATGTCTGGGAAGTTCCTGTATCTGGTACAGTCTACCCTTCATTCTCTACCCTATCAGGTACATGCGCACAATTGTCTGTACATTTTTGTTTTTATGTATTTGTTGAATGCATACCATTGCATCTTTTCTGTCTTTACATCAAATGTTGCTTGCTTGAAAATTAATAAAATTTTCACAGTATAGATCTCTCTTTCTCTCTCTCTCTCTCTCTCTCTCTCTCTCTCTCTCTCTCTCTCTCTCTCTCTCTCTCTCTCTCTCTCTCTCTCTCTCTCTCTCTCCCTCACATCGTTTTGTGTTCAGGCAGTACTTTCATGAATGGTGTTTGATGAAAATATAAGTATATCAGTGCTTAATCAACTTCCTTTATCAGTTTTATTCACTCTCTCCTCAAGGAGGCCATAACTAAGTTTCCATTGTTGGTAATACTGTCTCTCTACTCAGGTTATCCTGCACTCAGCTGTTTAATTGGTGTACTCTGCCCCCATTTAATGTAACTTCCTTGAAGGCAGAGATTATTTTTAATTTTGCCTTTGTGACCCTAGTGCACATTGCGTTGCTCTGGATGTTGTTGTCCTGCAGACACACCCAACTCTTCATGACATCATTTAGCAAGGATGCTGAAGTGGTCTTCCATTTCCTTCTCCAGCTCGTTTTACAGATGTGGAAACTGAGACAGTATGAAGTGCCTTGCCCAAGGTCACATAGCTAGCAAGTGTCTGAGGCCAGATTTGAACTTAGGTCTTCCTAATTCCAGGCCTAGCACTCTATCCACTACACCACCAAAATTGCTTATTGTAGATTAATTTCTATCTTAGGAGAAAAATAGCTTGTTTTGGACACTTTAATCCATGGTTTGGTAGAATTAAATACAAGAGGATTTTAATGATTAAAAATACCTTTGTAACAAATTCTCTTAGGGGTTATGGTTAAATGATACATTGCTGAAAATTATCCCCTGTAAAAGGACCTGAAGATGAAATAGATTCAGTCAATGAGAAATATCATAGATCCATCGGAGAAAGGAGCGAAATACTGATCAAGCACATTTGAGTAGCTGTTCTGTGTAAAACACTGTTTTAAAGTCATTTGCAGCCTATCCTGAACTCTTCCTTCTGCAGGCACCCAAATAAGTTGTTGTCTGAGTACATTCGCTCTCAATGGAAGTTTAGGTGGTTTCGATATTTCATACAGGATATCACCATGTAGGTGAAAGGAATGGAAGGATACTTGCAACCTGATGTCATGACAAAAGGCTAAACAGTTCAGCTCTCTTCCTGACCAGAATGCAAAAATAAAATGTCAACAATTAATTTTCTTGAGGTGTTAAATGAACAAAGGAAACACATGACAAGTCTATTCCTTATAAAGAATTCAAATAAACATTATTGTTAGGAGCTATTTTCTGAGATGTGAACTACATCTGTGAAATGTTACAATATAATTTTACTTGGGGAAAATATTTGCCCAGGGTCCTAGCGTGAAGTGCTTTATATGAGACATAATCTTGTTGTTCCCTTGTGAGGTCTTTCTCTACCATCAATGTCTCTATTAATGATTCAATTCAACAAGGACTAGTTTTTAAATTATAAACATATATAGATAGATATCTTTTGTTTTTAACATCATATTAATTTCTAAATATATACCTTCCCCCTTTTACCCAGTGAGCCATCCTTTTTTTAAAAAAGAGAAAAACAAAGAGGGAATGTAGGGGGAAGTAGTTAGCAAAATGAAGGCAATCCTCTAACAGTATATGCAATATTTCATATCCATAGTTGCTCCATTTTTTCAGTGAAAGGAGAAATACATATTTTCCCATCTGTACTCTAGGGCAATACTTGTGTAAGTATAAAGAAGTATATTTATATGCAATTATAAACACTTTATTACACTTATTACACTTTCATTTTAAGTAACATTTACTTAACTACTATGCTTAATAACTCTGCTAGGAAGGAAGGAAGGAAGGAAGGAAGGAAGGAAGGAAGGAAGGAAGGAAGGAAGGAAGGAAGGAAGGAAGGAAGGAAGGAAGGAAGGAAGGAAAAGAGAAGGAAATCTCTCACAGAGTTTACAATCTACTTCACTGTTGATGAAAATTCACACAGAGGTGGGCTGGAAAATGATTGCAACAATTTAAATGGAAAAATCAACAAATCTGAATGAAGGAGAAATTCTAAACACTGAGCTTGGCCCCAGAGATTGGACATGATAGAACACTCCCCCACCCCTTGGCAAAGTAGAGCACTTTAGGAATGGAGCATCACATATAACCAGATTTTTTTCAATGTGTTGAATAGTTTGCTATTTTTTTCTTCTTTCTCTCTCTCTTTTTTTTTTTTAAAAGTCTTTCTTATAAAGATTGGCTATCTGGAAACAGGAAAGACTAGAGGAAAATGTCTGCAATGTAAAAACAAGAGATAGCAATAAAAATCTGTTAAAATAAATACAATATAAATAAAAAATATAAATAAAACAGTTGAGTTGCTAGAGAGAAATGTAAAGAAGATCTCAACACAATGTAAATTTTGGCTGAGAGCCCCTGAAACACACACACACACACACACACACACACACACGCACGCACGCACGCACGCACGCACACTCACTTCTCTTAACTCCTAACCCCAATCTCTTGGGAACCTCTTAGGACTAGAGATGGCAGCTGCAGTTACAGGATGCCAAATGCATTCCTCAACCAAGCTGAGAAGTTCTTGGACCATGCCAATTCTTGAAGCAAATTCACACTGGGAACCATACACAGCAATGAATAGACCACATTATGGATGGCCAGACTTGTCCCTTGATTTTCAGCAAACATTCTTTTGAGCACCTACTGTGTTCCAGGCACTCTGCTAGGCTCTGGGGATTCAAATACAAAAACACAACCATCTCTGCACACAAAGGATATATAGTCTCTTGGAAGGATATAATATATTCACAGATACATAAATATAAGATATTAACTATGTTTATGGTGCAGTATTGGAGCCAGCTCAAACCAGCTTATGAGGAGCCAATTGTTAAATTTTCAGTATGAGTATTTACAACTCAGAAATCAGCAAATGCTACAAATAAGAGCTCAATTTATCATTTTAATTTGTCTATATTAAGAAAGCACTGGAGAAACTGTTACAGTAGAAATTAAACTTTAAAATGTTTCACATGTAATTTTTTTTTGGAGAGCCAGTTGTTAACCATTTAGTAGAATACTTCTAAGTATATATACAAAGTGATTTGGAGGTGAACATAACACCTGGAAAAATCAGAAATCCCTCTTGAAAGACATGGTACTTACACTGAGGCTTCACAGGAAAAATCGTTTCAGAGAAATGAAGAAAAGAAAGCACTTCTCTTATGGGGGAACAAAACTGTACAAATACATAGAAGTAAGAGATGGATTGTCACATATCGTTGTTTGATTGTGTCTGATTCTTCATGACCCCATTTGGGCTTTTCTTGGCAAAGATACTGGAATGGTTTGCCATTTCCTTCTCCAATAGAATAAGGCAAACAGAGGTTAGGTGACTTGCCCAGGATCACACATCTAGTAAGTATCTGAGGTTGGATTTGAAGTCAGGTCTTTCTGACTCCAGGGCTGGTGTTCTTGCTGCTTTTCTTGTCACATATGGGGACCAGCAAATTGTCTGGTAGCACTAGAAAATAAATTTCATGAGGAGTATTGATCAGCGGAGCAACACAGTCAGACTTTAAGAATATCAGTTTGGCAGCTATGTGAATGATGGATTGGAGACCAGCAAGACTTATTGAGAAGATAAATCACTGTAATCATCCAGATAAGAAGCAGTGGCTTGAACTAGGGTAGTAGGAAAGAAGGGGGAAGATGAGAGAGATGGTATACAAGGAGAATCAAAAACACTTAGCACCTGGTTGGGTTTCGGGTTGAGGGTAGAGAGCCAGGGATGACTTCTAGGTTAGAAGCTTGAATGACTAAAAAGATGGTAGCAGTCTCAATGGTTTCTACAAGTCTGGGAAATGGAGTGGACACTCTTTTGATCCTAAATTATTTTCTTTTTCAGGGGTTACCTAACAAGTATAGTACTATGAGTCTGTAGGACTTTACAGGGCCCTAGGAAAATGACAGTCACTAAAAAGGAGGATTGTTTAGCAACCTGAATGCTTTTATCTACTAAGAGAGCCTCAAGGAAGCTAGGACTCTGAGTGTGGGGGTAACTATATGGGCATGGAGAAGATGGGGCTCATGGAAGGGAATACCAGCCTGAAAATTTTCCCATGGTCATTAACCCTAAGTTGGCATTGTAAATATGGAAAAAATTTAGGTCGCTTAGAAAGTCATCTTGATGGCTTATGGGCCCAGGCATGAATCAGTGTCTTTTATCAAATGAAATCAAGCTTATTATATACTCTACTTCTTATTATTCTGAATGTTTGTATGGAAGTTACAGGCCCCATTTCCTTGTTGTTGAAAAGATAAGTTAAATTTTTATGTTTTGTGTTGTGTTTTTAGACAAAGGCCTTCCTGTGTTCAGGTTGATCCAGAGACCCCAAAGACTGAACTTAATCCATTTAAGCCCTTTACTGCTGGGCCACTGGTTTTCTTTTTCACAATTATTACATTACTAGTACTGAAAACTTATTCATTCCTCTGAAAGCTTTTTCAAAAAAAGACCTTCAAGATTTTATTTGATTAAGAATTTTTAAATTATCTTCATCCACACTTACAAAAGCTATATACCCTTTCCTCATCTACTGCCCATTCTCAATTCCCCATAATATTAAGCAAATTAAATGCAAATGTCAGGCTACATCAAACATATTCAGTCTTCTTTTTTTTTTAACACTGATTTCCGGGGGAAGAGCCAAGATGGCAGAGTAGAAAGACTCACGTATACTAGCTCCAAATCCACAGCCCAGAAATTTCCTGTAAAAAGAACTCTCCATAAATTCTGGATCAGTGCAAGCCGCGCAGAAATACAGCGGAAGAGATTTCCCTTCCAGAGAGCCCTGGAAAGCCATCCACAGGGGTCCATTGCACTCCAGACAGTGGAGCCCACTCCTGCGCTGCCCTGGCCACGCAGCCCCAGAGGAGCAGATCCGAGCACGCTTCAGGGACGGAACCTCCGGTGGCCGCAAAGGTCCCTCCGCCCACAGGCACTACAGGTCAGTGAGAGAGACTTCTGGGCTGGCCTAGAGGGGAGTGGGGTGTCTCTGTGGCTCAGGCCCCCTTGGGAGGCAGCGGCAGAGGCAGCAGAGGCAGCCCAGGACTCCCCAAGCAGGCAGAAGCTCCATTACTGAAGGTCTCTACATAAACCCCTTGAGGGAACTGAGTCTGGGAGGCGGCCCTGCCCCCACCTGAGCACCAGAACTTAAGCTCACATTGAATAGCAGCCGCTCTCACCACGGATAGTCCTGAGACTGGGAAGCAGCATTTGAATCTCAGACCCCAAGCACTAGCTGCGCAGATCTAGGCG
The DNA here is from genome assembly GCA_023548195.1 of Bettongia penicillata ogilbyi. Taxonomy (NCBI): domain Eukaryota; kingdom Metazoa; phylum Chordata; class Mammalia; order Diprotodontia; family Potoroidae; genus Bettongia; species Bettongia penicillata. The sequence continues at coordinate 6,884,664 of JAJHZJ010000244.1, forward strand.
GGGGTGGAGAGGAATCTCAGAAGTCAAGTAACTGGCTGGGAAAATGCCCAGAAAAAGGAAGCAAAATAAGACCATAGAGAGCTACTTTCTTGGGGAAGAGATGTTCCTTCCTCTCTTCATTTCTGATGAGGAAGTACAATGCTTGCCATCAGGGAAAGACGTGGAGGTCGGGGCCTCTCTATCCCAGACATCCCAGGTGGATGTCTGGTGGGCTCAGGCCATGGAAAAGCTCAAAAAGGATTTTGAAAATCAAGTTGGACAGGTGGAGGAAAAACTGGGAAGAGAAATGAGAGAGATGCAAGAAAAGTATGAAAAACGGGTCAATACCTTGGTAAAGGAGACCCAAAAAAATGCTGAAGAAAATAACACCTTGAAGAATAGGCTCACTCAATTGGCAAAAGAGGTTCAAAAAGCCAATGAGGAGAAGAATGCTTTCAAAAGCAGAATTAGCCAAATGGAAAAAGAGGTTCAAAAGCTCACTGAAGAGAATAGTTCTCTCAAGATTAGAATGGAACAGATGGAGTCTAATGACTTTCTGAGAAACCAAGAAATCACCAAACAAAACCAAAAGAATGAAAAAATGGAAGAGAATATGAAATATCTCATGGGAAAAACAACTGACCTGGAAAATAGATCCAGGAGAGACAATTTAAAAATTATGGGACTACCTGAAAGTCATGATCAAAAAAAGAGCCTAGACATCATCTTCCATGAAATTATCAAGGAAAACTGCCCTGACATTCTAGAAACAGAGGGCAAAATAAGTATTCAAGGAATCCATCGATCACCACCTGAAAGAGATCCAAAAAGAGAAACTCCTAGGAACATTGTGGCCAAATTCCAGAACTCCCAGCTCAAGGAGAAAATCTTGCAAGCAGCTAGAAAGAAACAATTCCAGTACTGTGGAAATACAATCAGGATAACTCAAGATCTAGCAGCTTCTACATTAAGGGATCGAAGGGCGTGGAATAGGATATTCCAGAAGTCAAAGGAACTAGGACTCAAACCAAGAATCACCTACCCAGCTAAACTGAGTATAATACTTCAGGGGAAAATATGGTCTTTCAATGAAACAGAGGACTTTCAAGCATTCTTGATGGAAAGACCAGAGCTGAAAAGAAAATTTGACTTTCAAACACAAGAATGAGAAGAAGCATGAAAAAATAAACAGCAAAGAGAAGTCTTAAGGGACTTACCATGAGTGAACTGTTTACATTCCTACATGTAAAGACAATATTTGTAACTCTTAAAACTTTTCAATATCTGGGTAATTGGTGGGACCACACACACATACACACACACACATGTACACATGTGCACGCACACACACATACACACATGCACACACATACAGAGACAGAGCACAGAGTGAATTGAATAGGATGGGACCATATCTTAAAAAAAAATTAAGGTAAATGGTGAGAGAGAAATGTAGTGGGAGGAGAGAGGGTGAAATGGAATGGGGTAAATTATATCTCATTCAAGAGACAAGCAGGAGACTTTTTAGTGGAGAGAAAAAGAGGAGAACTGAGAAAAAAACATGAAGTTTACCCTCATCATGTTCGACTAAAGGAAGGAGTAAAATGCACACTCATTTTGGTATGAAAACCTATCTTACAATACAGGAAAGTGGGGGAGAAGGAGATAAGCAGGGAGGGAAGGATGATAGAAGGGAGGGCAATGGGAGAAGGGAGCAATTTGAAGTCAACACTCGGGGAGGGACAGAATCAAAAGACAGAATAGAAACAATGGGGGGCAGAAGAGGATGGAGGGAAATACAGTTAGTCTTACACAACACGACTGTTATCGAAGTCATTTGCAAAACTACACAGATATGGCCTATATTGAATTGCCTGCCTTCCCAAAGGGAATGGGTGGGGAGGGAGGGATGGGGAGAATTTGGAACTCAAAGTTTTAGGAAGAACTTTTGAGTATTGTTCTAGCTACTAGGAAATAAGAAATACAGATAATGGGGAATAGAAAGTCATCTGGTCCTACAGGACAAAAGAGAAGATGGGGACAAGAGAAGGGGGAGGGATGATAGAAGAGAGGGCAGATTGGTGATAGGGAAAATTAGAATGCTCGGTGTATTGGGGTGGGGGGAGGGGATAAATGGGGAGAAAATTTGGAACCCAAAATTTTGTGAAAATGAATGTAAAAAGTTAAATAAATAAATTAATATTTAAAAAATATATAATAAAAATAAAAAAAAACAAAAACAAAAAAAACCCCACTGATTTCCAAGAAAATAAAATGAAGAAAACTGAGAAGGAATTTGACCAATGGAACCAAACCTTGTTTCATCCCATCCAAGCATCTATCAGAATTCCTATGCCTAGCCATCATAGGCATCTTGCCATCGGCCCTACCTATGTGCATAGACCGCCCTACTTTCTTTGTTCTTGGAGGTGACATGCTGTTTCAAATGAAGACACAAACATTAAATTGATTTCTCTAATACTTTGGCAGCTCCAGCATACTCAGAGTTTAGCACCTTCCTTTGCAGTTAAAATGTACACTTATAATTTAGCTCTCAGACATTAAACTCCCAGCAAAGCATAAAACAAGTTTGAGTCTCAGAGTACATAGGTCTACTGTACCTATTTAACATATTTATTTCTCCCTGTATGTAAGTCTCTTTTGTCCCTTGAAATGTTTAGCCTTAAATACATGCAACCATTGTAAATACTGCATGAAATTTTGAGAGCTGAAAAATAACTTCCTCAGTGCTAATGCAAGGACTTGATAAGTAAAACTTTACCACTTTATTGACATGATAAAATCTTAGCAGTTATTTATGTTGGATTTTTCCCATCCATCCATGTCAGCATTGCCACAATATTTGGTTCTGTATATAAATATGAAGCCCAGGTTTGATTGCCTGTGCTTTATTTGCCGGAAATCTGTATTCTTTGTCCACTGATCAGATGCCTTTTTTTGGTAACCATAATCTCTGAAAGCCTAAGAGAAACTTGTTCTGTGCAAGCACCTGTGGTCATTTGACAGGTATGTGCTGGAGGTAGCTCAGACTAGCTAATTGTGAAGTTTTCAGTGTGAGCGTTTGCAGCGCAGAAACCAGGAAACGCCATAAATTAGGGCTTAGTTTATTGTTTCGTTGATTGTCTAGACTTAAGAAAGTAATGAAAAATGTCAAAGATGCAGAGTAAATTTAAAAAGGCTTGTTCTCCAGAGATCCAGCTATTCAACATTTACCAGCACTACCTTCCTCTTTGGAAGTTCAAAATGAACAACTCCATCTCTGACAACTGTTCACCATTGGGTTAGTTTACATAGTCTTTACTTCCTGTCTGCTGATTCAGATGATTTTAAACTACTCAAAACCGCTCTAAGACTTTTGGGACACCCTGTGTAATCTACCTACCTCCACTTTTCTCATTTCCACTCACTACAGAGGTACTATGAAAAGCAGCATTGGAGGAGAAAGAACTGGTCTTAAAGTAAGGAAGACCTGAGGCAGCTACGTGGCACAGTAGATAGAGCCCCAGCTCTGAGTCAGGAGGACCCTGTGTTTAAATCTGGCCTCAGGTACTTACTACCTATATGACCCTGCGCAAATCACTTAACCCCGATTGCCTCCAAAGAAGTAAATTTTTTAAAAAGTAAGGAAGACTTCAGTTCAGGTTTTATCTTTGACATATACTTACCATGTGACCCTTGGGAAAAACCAACCTCTCAGTACAGTACTCTAGGTAACTTTGTAAGTGTCAGAGAATATGCTGACCTGCGTGGAGTTCCCTATGAACAATGGTATTATAAATTTAGTCTTTGTCCCTTTCCCCTATTGCAGAAACTTCGAATATCATTTCCATTAAGAAATTATTATGGTACTTTGAACAGGATGGAGATGTAAACTCTATTTTTTAAAAGCCATAGTAGTCACAAGAATTTATAAAAATCTTTAAGGAATTGTAGCAATAACTGACTTCTGATCACACTAGGTTAAAATAGAATTCCTAATGAGAAATAATTTCAAGATGTGCTGGTTCTATCATGTACACAATGAAGTAGGTTTAAAAAAAAACAACAAAACTATAGTTTCTTTGTAAATTAGTGATTGTTTACTATTCTTACCTCCTTAAGTAGTCTGCTGTAATATGTAAGCTACTAGAGCTTGATACACCATGCAAAGGTTTAAAGTTGATAAATGAATGTGACATCCATTTTTTATCTCTACCATCTTAGTCTCTAAGGAAGGGCTCAAACTTTAAAAAATTTCTATGTAGCATTCACTCTACCAAGTCCAGTTAAAAATGCAGCATAGCAGGTAGATCAATGAGCTGCATCTTTGCTATTGCTGCAATGATTTAAGGAGGTCACTTGTGGGTTTGCTTTTCACTACTTGAATGCCAGCAAATCCTAAACTAGACTCCAACTCCCTGACTTCTGGAGGTTCACTCTCTTAACCTTTCAAAGTTTACAAGGTTGTAGTAACTATCTCCACCTAGAAGAAACACCTTTGGCTGATAAGAGACTTTTGAAGGAGCCTACATTGCAGGCAGTAAAAAAAAAGACTTCTCTTTTCACACGGACCAGAACTAGTTACTGCAGAATGTCCACATATGCTCCAGAGTCCACATGTTAAGGAGTACAATAAACATTTCCCATTATCCTGAAATAAACTGTCTTTCTTGGTTTCCACCATTACAATATTCTTTATCTTATCTTTGTCTTACTCCAGGTGATTATAAACTGTCTTTTAAATGGGATATGCATATATAGAGGTAGGAAACCTGTGGCCTCTGGGACACATGTGGCCCCATAGGTCCTCATGTGTGGCTCTTTGACTGAACAAAGGGGATTTGGTCTGTGAAGTTTCAATTCAGTCAAATGGCTGTACTTGAGGACCTAGAAGAAAACACATGGCTTTAAGAGGCTACAGATTCCCGACCCCTGGAAAGGAGAGAGGCAATATGGTACAGTGAAAAGGCAGGATGTCCTATGAATCAGAAAGGCCTGGGTTCAAGTGCTACATTTCATACATACCAGCTGCACTGATGGATCAGTGATCTCCAGGATCCCTTCATGCTCCGACATTCTATGTAGCACAAATTATTATATCACCTTACATAACATGACACCATGAAAGTTCCTGGGCCTGATCCAAAAGGAATGACATGGTGACAAAGAAGAAGAGAGAGGATTATAGAAGCTAAAAAACTTAAATGGCAATGTGAACAGGACGGAGGACAGGTCTGAATGAAGTATTAGTCCTATATCTGCAGCAGAATGTGATTTTCAGTCTGTGGGTGGACAAGGGAAGGTCAGGCGGGGTTCTCAGAACATCACAGGATAAAAGGGAAGGTAATAGAGATAAAGGATGGGGTAATGTTAAGGAAGAGAAACTTCATATGCTTCACCTTTTCATCTGTAGCGTTTGTTTCTTTTTTCAAACCACCAACCCCAGATACATAATGTGACATCTTATCCATATTGGGTCCCTGCATCCAGTTCCCTGTGTGACCTTAGTGGCTATTTTCAGAATCTGTAGCTATTGAGAAGGCGGGCTTTTCACCTTATGAGTTAGCCAAGACTTCCCACTTGCACTGGAGACTCACAACTGCTGAAGAATTTGCTGCTCTTGAATCTTAGTATTATTTCACATAGAGGACAAACTGTGAAAGAAATGCTCAGTGTTTTGTGTGACTGCTAGTAAACCTTTGAATACTACTGCAGTTTGGAGATTTGGACTATTCCTGGCACAAGCCTAGACTTTGGATGGCTTTGTAGTTCAGTACCTATTTGCCAGGTTCTCTCTCTCTCTCTCTCTCTCTCTCTCTCTCTCTCTCTCTCTCTCTCTCTCTCTCTCTCTACCTGAAAGTAAGGGATTTATTAATTATTCATATAAATGTTGAGTGTTTCCCTTAATACGTATATGTTAAAAATTTAATTACCAAAATTGAACATTAAAAAGTGTACCTTGTAAGTGTAGTATCATTATTATCTTTCGTAAGTCATAATATCATGAAAATAATTATTTAGCATGAAGAAGAAAATGTATATAGAAATCATGAGTTTACAGCAAACTGTTTTCACATCTCTTTGAACTCATAAGTTTTAGGTTATGTAAAATGCAAAAAAAAAATAGCTATAGTCTTTCAAATCATTAATCTTAAGCAGTATGGAGAGAGAGAAATTAAGGCACAAAGAGAAAAGAGATACTGTGAAGCATTTCCTTGCTGCATTGTTTTTTATAAATATTTCCTCATCAGCTATTTTCCATGATTCCTGCAGCGATGCATAGACAAATGGCCCACATTTTAGAATAGAGAACAAAGAGAGGCTATTTTTTTTTCTTCAGGATCTTCCTGAATCAGCAGAATAGACCCGTGTCCGTGGTATAAATCCTATGATAGAATTTGAAAAAAAAAAAATATATATATATATATATGTGTGTGTGTATATATATATATGTGTGTGTGTGTGTGTGTGTGTGTGTGTGTGTGTGTGTGTGTGTGTATTATGATAAATATAGTAGAAAGATCTCAGTGTTCTGGACTTGGGTTCTGGTCCTAGCTCTGACATGTTTGTGACCCTAGGCAAATCCACTTCATAGATCTGGGCTATGTTTTCCTCTTCTATGAATTGAGGAAGTTGAATCAAATGATCTTTAACGCAACTTACAAGCTTAACATTCTGTGACTGTTGTAAATTATGGCTCTTTCATCCAGTTGGAGTGAAAGACCCTAAGAGAACACACAAAAAAATGAATAAAATGGGAAAGATTAAAAAGATTGGAGATGCAGGTAAAGTAAAGGATCCTTATGAGTTGATGACATATTTTAGGAGAGAAATAGAACCTTGGACATAGCCCTTAGGGAGGGGCTGTGGATCGTGTATTAAAGCAGAAGTAAAATTATCATTCTTCTTGGTTTTCATAACGGAACAAATAGCATTCAAAATAATTAATGGCAACATTTTGAAACACATGGTTATAGCTGAGAATATAAGCTGACTACATGTTATAAATTCCAAGAATTTCTTAAGTTCAGAGATCTCTACAGAAATGAAATTCACAGAGTTGTATGCATGGGAAGCAATTTTCACGTGAAAAATAATTTCCCACTACTTAAACTCCTCAGACTTGACAGTATAGATAAGAAAATTAAAATTCTAACCTGTCATCATTCATAAGACTGAAAGAAATATATTTGGATGCCTTTAAAGAATCTTATTATTTCTCAAAAGTTGTATGTATTATATATAAGAACTATGTCCTACTTACTAGTAAAAGGGAAAATTTCCTAAGAATCAGATATGCTCACAAATGGAATTAACTTGGTCATAGTAGCATATATTCAAACAAGAATTTTGAAGGATGAAGTGGAGAAATGTCCTATAAGAAAAACTATTAAATATGAGTCAGTCCTCAGAGATGGGAGAGGACTTTCTGCTTTCTGTCACTAGAGTTTTTTAAGGAATGAATGGATGATCAGTCGCCTCTCAGGAATCCTGTATTGAGGATTTTTGCCTTAGATGAAAAATGGGACTGAAGTATATGTAAGGTCCCTTTCAATTTGAGGGCCTCTGATTTGGTAGTTTTAATTCTGATAAGGTTGATATGTGTCTCCTGATGATTTATTTCTCAAGGTTATAGTAATGAAAAACCTAATCTCATGTCTCGTCATTACATGGAGGTGACCCTGGGATCAAAGGCTATAGCAGAGGACTGTAATCTTTAGTAGTTCCTTACAAGCTGGAAGGATTTCAAGTATGGTCCTAACAGTAGACTTTGTGTCTCCATTCCAAAGACCGTTGTTGCTAAACTGAGATAGGCTAATTGTCACAAGGTTACCCACTAGGTGATGCACGTATTTCACCACAGGGATTCGTACAGTTTGTGCTATCAGTGAGGAGAGTATCCACAAAGATGAAATTGTCAATTGTCTAAAATGTTTCAGCATTTCTTTAAAGTCTTTATGTTGAAGTAGTTTTTGTGTGTTTGCTTTTTCACTAAAAAAACAAGTTAATAAATTTTTGTAAACATTTAAATCGAAATATTACAAGAACAGGTCTTACCACTTTGGCTGTTTTGCAAACTGAATTCTTCTTAGACGGTAGTATTCCATGATCATCTCCAAGAGAATGGTAAGACGCTGTAGATCACAAAAAGCTCTTTGTAATTCTCTGTATGTGACATGGCCTTCTTTTTCCCTCCTCTAATTCTATGTACAACGGCAGTGCCTGTACATGTATTTATGTGCTGATAGATTCCGGGTGCATCAAGCTGCGTTACTCAATCTCACTGATACAGATTCTTCCTCTATGTTGTTTTCCCAGAGTGATTGGTCAGGCTGAACAGTTTTCAGTGGCTGTGGATTTTGTTGAGAAGACTTGGGAGTATTTTGAGGTTTGATACGAGTATATTAGCATGTTGTCATCCCTAAATATGAAAAGAGATATTTCAGGAGAGCCCTTCAGCTTCTACCAATTCAAAAATTTTAAGTCAACAATTAAATCAAAAGACAACCAACAGACAGTAGGATCTTCCATGTAACTTTAAGTAATGCATGACCGTTAAGATGGAATCTGTTATTTAAAAATTTAATGAAAGCTTAATTATTCCCTTTTAGTGTTATCATCACAGGGATACTTGATGTATGCAGATACCATTTTGCTAAAAATTTTAGAAATTAAAAAATAGATATTTAGGTTGATAGTTACTAATGAATTTTCATTCACTTTTTTTAAAGCATCATCATGATCTTTCTACTCTTTTAGAATCTTCATTTCTTTGAAATTTCTTAATATTTATGCCAATGTGCCATTAAAATCTTGTGACCTCTTGTATCGGTCCTTTTTTGTATGTATTTCATGAGGTCTGGACACCCTACTCTCCTTAACTTCCATTGCCACTGCCTCACAAACATAATGTCCCTTTTTTGGGACCTCCTCCACAAGTGAGGAAGTAAGATAGTCCAATTAAGGTGGTTCAGCTCGAGGACCTAATTGGAATGGATCACTTTCGCATCTATTTGTTGTCCTTCCAGTGGCATCTATCAGTACTTTCAAGGTGAATCTGACTTAGCTGAGTTTCATAACAAGTTTTCTATAGGCTCATTTTCTCCCCAGTTGCTTTTTTCAGGTCTTATGAAAAGATCATTTCTAGTTTATATTCTCAGTTAATGCTGCCTGTGACTGCCATGTGTCTCTGCTTGGCAAAAAGATACTATACTTCTTTGATTAAGACAAATTCTGTTCTCTTTTATCTTCTTTGCACTGGCAACTCTCTTATATCATTTAAAAATCTGTAAAACTTATTGATAGTGCTTTTTCATATTTCCCATTTTTGGAATTGACAGTTTATGTAAATAGATTAGATCTGTTGTAATGATGCATGTATTTTCCTCTCAACTTTATTATCACTTTTAAGTTGGTTATGGATTATGACCCATGCTTTTAATTGGTTGATCTGACTGCACCAATGATCCTGAACTGAGGATTACATCAGTAACTTGTCATTCTTACCTTATTATGATATATTTAATCTTCAGTTTATAAAGATTTCCCTTGTCCTCTATAATATATGACACACGGTTGAGTAAATCATCATAGCATTTGTATTAGTTTGTTTGCCTAAACTCTTAAGAGCACGTATCTACTGAAATGATATTTCTTCTTCCCTCTAAAGGCATGGTGAATCTAACTTAATCCTTAAAGTCTTAAAGACTTTGGCTCAACTTCAGGAGTTTAGTGTGAAAATGGGAACGTGGTTTGGAACAGGCTAAGTGATTATCAGTCAATAATTCACATTGTTGGTGGTGATGTTGACGACGATGATGGGAGCACATTCCAGAATAGCCAAGGCCATTTGATGCAAGATAGATAGTGAAAGAAAGAAGAAAGTAGGGATGGGACATTGACAAGAACACAGTTCTAAAAGAATAGGAGGCAGGACACCAAAGAAAAACTTGGCCAACAATCAAAACTTGTCCAAGTCGGACCCTGTTTGGGACCTCACTTAATGCAACTACATAGTATATGATATGATCCTGTAAACTAGATATGATCAACACATGTGGGTCACTGAATCCAATGACCTTACTTTGCAGATGAAGAAACGGAGACCCCAGAAATCTGAGATTTGCATAAACTTTGTCAGGTAGTAAGTAAGTAGCAGAGCAAAAAGTCAAACTTCAAATCCTGTGACTCATTCAGTGCTCCAGATACAGCACTCCTGTCACTCTTTTGTTTTATCAGTTGTTTCAGTCTGGTGTCCAACTCTTCATGATCCCATCTGGGGTTTTCTTGGCAAAGACACTGGAATAGTTTGCCATTTCCTATTCCAGCTCACTTTATAGAGGAGGAACTAAAGCAAACAGTGTTAAGTGACTTGGTCAGGGTCTGCTAGTAAGCATCTGAGGCCAGATTTGAACTCAGGAAGATGAGTTTTCCTGCCTGCAGTCCTGGCAGTCTATCCAACGTGCCACATAGCTGCTCTACTTTTTCACTATACTACTCTGCTACTAGTAAAATATGGAATGGAAAACTGGGAATGGACTTTGCTTCCAGAAAAATTCCTACCTCCCTCAATCCTAGAGTTCTTTGATTGTGCAGAACATATACCTGGCTTTCTTTTCTCCTCAGTGTACCCAGGGAGTGTTTTTAAAATGTTATTTCTTATTGGAGTGCCCAGAGGTACTGATGATATTAATCTTGGTGAGGATAGAACAAGAATATGAGATTCCTGCTGCTCTTTGATTAAACCCACTTAGATAGAATTTTACCTCGAGAGCTTTGTTGTTTTAATGGCCTCCTGTAGGTATGTTGCTGAGAGGTCTCTGTGGGTTTTGTTTCATAGCCTGATGTAATATTCTCTGTCAGCTCCCTTTCTGTATATATTTACTCTGTCAGCTTCCTTCATATATGTTTTGTACTTCAAAAGGCTGACTACCTAATATTCCTATTTCTTCATCTCTAGAGTCAAACAATGTCAAATCCCATTCCTACGTGCTAATGAGGTGTGAGCAGCTATGACCTGTCAACCTTGTGCACTAATCTGCTATATTTTAGAAGCTATATAATCATCTCTTTCTTTCCATCACCTATACTCTGGGAATTGATTAATCAGAACAGTTCAATTTGTGGCTGAATTTTTTTTTTGTGCTTGCCGTATTAGTGATTTAAATTGGAGAATGATGTATGAGGAACCTTTATTGGAATAAGTTGGTCCTGAATTCCCAATGGCTTTCCTCTTGCCTTTGATATGGGTGATACTGGAAATAAAGGGCCGTTTGATCTCCATGAATGTTTAATAACTTTCAAACAAAAAACATAAGGGTTTAAAAACTGGTTTGCCTAAATGCAGTCATTCTTTTGTTGAACCAAATTCATACTGTTTCCTACCTTTAGATCTGCTTTTCTGTATAATAATACCACTGCATTTGCGGACAGTTTTCCTCCAAAGCCCACAAACATTTTGAATGACTTTTAGAATGCACATGAATTTTACTTGTTGGCAGGGGAATTGCTCCTGAAAAAAAAACATTAAAAAATTGCCAAACTGTGGCAGTCCAAAGGGGGCACAATAGATTTACTCTTAATAAGGGGTGCCAGAAAAATTAAGAAAGAGCTTGTATTTGGTAACCTTCCAACTCTGGCAATGTGTGCATGTGTGCGTGTGTGTGTGTGTGTGTGTGTGTTCAAGATGAGAATATAATCATTTGATTTATTCAGTGGGTTCCATTTTCCCTGTTTTAGCTGGACTTCACATCTGCCAAAGAAAAATCAATTACATTTTATTTAGTTTTCTACAGAATGGGCTTAATGTTCATCTGAGCTACACAAGCTTATCCTGACCGCCTAGCTTGAGAAACCTCCCATAAGATTTAGTGGCCACAGCAACAAATTGTTCTACCCACATGATTCTGATCACTCCTGGAGTCTCAGTTGGAATTCCACACAAAGAAATATGCCATCTGACTTGCTCATTTTGTGGGATCTTTCTTTTTGTTAGCACTATCAAGTCTTTTGCCTAAGATAAATATCCCACATGACTCAAACAATGTAAATCTAAAAATCAATAGGTGACTGTTAACAATGTACTCCTTTCCTCTGGAAGAGGAGAGACATTTCAATTACATTGTCTCAGATGTATCAAGAAATATGGATAATAAGGTCATTAAACCTCAGAGTTTTTTTTTCTTTTTCATCATCACAGTTCATCACCTGAGAACAGATGGTTCAGTAAAGGACTATGTTTTCTTACTGTTCTGACATATATTTGCTCACCAGCCCATCATGAATGACATGATATATATATATAGATATAGATATAGATAGATAGATATATATATGTTTGTGTGTGTGTGTGTGTGTGTAGAGTGTGTATGTGTTTGTGTGCCTGTGTAAATCTGTGTGTATGTATGGAGGTAGATGATGGGAGCAGGACCTCTGGAAATCCTGATATTTTACCAAACCATATTAAGTATTGCTATTTAGCACAACAAATTATGCAGATCATCAACTGAGCCTTTGGTCAATATAACAATCTCTTATTAGACCATGCAAAAGTTGTCAATCCAGTAGCAAAATAATTATGTTATGAATAATAATAAAAAACAAACTCAGATTGACTCAAAGTTCAGCATTCTTTCCTCCATACCATGTTGACTCAGTGGCTCAACCCAGTTTAATATAGCTGGCAGAACTGTTGAGATAAGCACACACCACATTCATGAACTTTATAAAGACTTTAGGACATTGAACAAAACAAAGTGCATAACCTCACATTTATATATAGACTCTATCAGATTTGGGAAATTGTCTTCCATTTTATCACGCATTCATAGTTGATAATATCAAGCAAAGGTTGCTGACCTACATCCTGCAGACAAAATGCAGTTGGATTTGACTCACAGGCCGATAAAATAATAATATAACAGGAGAATTGAGTGATGCAGTCAGTCTTTGCCACCATATATAAATAGATGAAAATTCCTTTGACTACTGAAGGGGTGGCTGGGGAAGAAATCTAGGGGAAAAGCTATGAGGGAATAAGGAAATTGTTCCACAGATGTATGTAAGCAGAGAGAGTGGGAAAATTGTCTGTTGTTCCTGTCTCCTTTCAGAATCTTATCAGTGACCATCATCCATATTGGGGCAGGTTGGAAGTTGTTGAAGCTTGTTACTTTGATTTTGCCTTCTTCAGAATTTTGCTGTGACTCCTGGGTTAGTAATACCAGAGCAGCATGTCTCCATGTGCTCCTACCTTTTATCTTAGTGCTTTGACACCAGCCTGGAACACTAGCGTTTCTTATTTCTGCTCTGAGTGGTTCCAGAAGATGTTAGATGTTTTCTTGATTTTCTAACTCACCAGCTGTCTTCCAACGAGCTTTTCCTTCCTTTTCTTCTTTTTCCAAATCCATGCTACTTAATGGAATCCCTCATGCACACACAGAATCTCAGTGGTGTCTGATGTCCTGGAATTTTTCCTTATCATTGACTCCCGTGCATCCTCATGGTGGAAACTTGCTGCCCCACAACAGAGACTGATCGAGGGCAAAGTAATTTCAGGACATTAACACCGTAAATTTAAAACCAAAAATGAAACTTAGCAGCCATCTTCTCCAACCTCCTCTTTGTACAGCTTCTCATTTTACAGATGAAGAAACTGAGGCCCAGAGAGGTATGTTGATTTGTTTAGAACTACATAGCTCTCAGCATAACTACTGATATTTGAACACAGGTCTTCTGACTCCAAATCCAGTGCTATTATCACTATAGCACCTTGCTAGAAAGAGAGAATTTTCACTTTCCCTAATGCCCCATGGTCTCTAAAATCAACACATAAATCTTTCTTTGGAAATTGAAAGGGTTACATTATATGTTAACAGGCTAGGGTTTAAAACAACAGAGTGAAAACTTACAGATGTCTTAAAAAATTAACACATGACTGTGGAAAGAGCACTGGATTTAGTCAGACATCCTAAATTTGATCCCCAAGCTTGCCACATTTTTATTAGCTGCGTAACCTAAGTCTCACTTTCTTCCACTATAAAATGATTATACTAATACTTCTACACACCTACTTAGGGTTGTTCTGAGTTTCAAATGAAATAATTTTTTTATTGTAAGGTCATGTAAATATAAGTTGTCATTATTATTCAATGAAATGTAAACTATGAGGGCATCAAGATTTTTACTCTTCGTTCCTCTTTTCATTACTGACTTAAAATCCTTCTTGTCTATCTTGATTCAAGAGGAACCCTGCCTCTAGCTTGTAGTCTGTTTTTCTCTGTTAGGGCAGAGTCCTCTTCAAATTGCCTACTTACTACCCTTACAATTTAACTGAACAAACATTTGTAAATGAATCCTTAACTTTCTTAAAAGCCCTTAGCTCAAGTGTGATTTCATATAGAAGGCCTATCATAATCCCCCAAGTTGCTAGAACCTTCCCATCTTCCATCAAGAAATTAGTTTGTAAAATGGAAGCTCCTCAAAGCCAGAGACAACTGTGATATTTGTCTCTGTGTTTCGAACTCCTGGCTTCCCGTAATGGTGGGTGCTTTATAAATTCTTGCAGAACTGAATTTAAAGTAAAGATGCTGGACTTGGGTATAGGGAGACAAAGATAGAAAAATAAGCCATCCCTCCATGGAGGGGAGGTGGGGAGAAGTGGAATCAAAATCTCCTCCAGATCTATACCCTGTACTCTTCAGTCCCAAAGATCCTTGGGGGGCCATTTATGTAGGGTTCATTTATATCTCGTAAGGACTTCTAACTAGCAGCTTTCTTGGTAATCAAACCCATGCCACAAATAAGATAGCCATCTTTTTTACAGAGTAGGATTGAGACAGGCCTAGTGAAAAATTTTGTAGAAATGCTTAGTCTTTAGACGCTGCCTTTTCCATTGTCAGAAGAAAAATATTTACTTTTATAAATAATTACTGTTGGCATTTATATAGTGCCTACTGTGTTCCAGGTTCTAATCTAAGTACTTTAGAAATATATCATTTGATCCTCAACTAACTCTAAAGGGTAAATGTTACAGTTATCTTCATTTCACAGTTAAGGATACTGAGGCAGACAGAGGTTAAGTGATTTGTCTAAGGTCGCACCAGATTTGAAATCAGGCTATTCTGACTCCAGGTCCAGAACTCTCTCCACTGCAACACTTTGCTGCCTATCAATCAGTTTTATGAGTGGTCAGGCATATTAAATGCCACTAAAATTCCTGTAAACCATAATGTTACATGTCACAGGTTCATCCCTCCTCTTTATAACCTTTCATTTAGCTGTCTTTACAAATTTGAAATGGTTTATGTATTTCTGTTGTTTATGTTAGTTTTATCTTGTCTTCAATTTATGTAAATTAGTGCTTATGAGTGACAGGTATTAAAGTTTGAAAATCCAAATACTGTATGTTCCTCATAAATGCTTTCACAGCTATGATATGATAGAAAAGGTGCATTGAATATAGAGTCAAAATCAATCAATAATCATTTATTTACTATATGTCAGATACCTAAGTGTTGGGGATACATATACATATGTGAGACAGTCCATGATCTCAATAACCGTACATTCTACTGAAGTACTTTACATTTTATATCACCTTAGCTTTGAATACTGGGTCTTTTAGGAATTAGCTGTATAATCTTGGATAAGTCACCTTGACAACATCTCTGAACATTAGTTTTCTCATCTGAGAAATGAGGTTAATCATACTCATATCACCTACCTCATATGGTTCTTTCCAGGAAACTGCTTTATATGTTATAAATTATTACAGATGAAAATGGACTATAGGTATTTCATCCAAAGACAAGCCTACCTAAATTCAGAAGAGTCCCTCACCATAAAGCTCCTTACCATGTGCTAATTTGGAGGAAGGATGGCTCACAAAAGAGCAGTGTAGGAATAGAACACTGATTTTGGAATCAGAGGACCTAGGTCCAAATTCAAACTCTGCCACTGAATTATTTGTGTAACGTTGCATGAGTCATTTAACAGATGTAGAGCTGTAAAGAACTTTAGAGTTATCTAATATAAATTCTCATTTTACCAATGAGGAACCTGAGGTCCCAAGAGGTCAAGGGATTTATCTGTGATCACAGAGCTAGTAAGCAGCCAAGATAAGATTTGAACTCAGGTTCTTTGACTCGAAGTTCAGCGTTCTCTAGATTGTACCATGTTGTCTCATTGGCTCAGCCCAGCTGGATGTAGCTGACAGAAATCTAAGATCAATATTGAAATAACCACATACCAAGTTCATGAACTTTTGAAAGACTTCAGGACCTTGAACAAAATAAAGTGCATAACCACACATTTATACAGAATCTATCAAATTTGGAAAATCATCTTCCATTTACCACTCATTCATAGTTTATGATATCAGGGTTTGGCAAACCACAGACAAAATCGAGTCCACTACCTGTTTTTTTGTGGTCCACATTCTTAGCTTGCAGACAACTGGCAGTGGGTAGGATTTGACCCAAAGGTCATAGTTTGCTGACCCTGGTTTTTTCCTCCGCTCCCACTCTATGACTCCAGAGATCTAGTTTTGTTTCTCTCAGGTATTCCTTCCAATTGAGTCTTCAGTCGAGTATCGGAGGTAGCTGTTTCTTCATGAAGATGGTATTTAGGGATCATTAGCTGTAGTAGAGTTATAATTTCCTTCTTTTTTAAAATAATGCTAGAGCCTATAAGATATGGAAAAGGCCTGATCAACTTCTTTTTGGGGGGGGGAGGGAGTTCTTTTCTAAGAACTTCCTCAGGGCCACTGTCTCTGGCCTGGCCAGCAGTTAGATCCAGGAAGACTAACTGGAGCAACAAATATGCCCTCTGTATCAGTGTAAGGGAATACCCACACTGAGGATGAAATCACAGGTCCTTGAAATATAATTTAGATAATAATTGTAATTTTTTAATTGTCCTTTAAAAAGAGGAAACAATAAGTAGAAGATTACGTCAGTGATTCATAGAACTAAAAGATTTCAGCATTAATCACTTACCTGTTACCATTCTTCTTCCAGATTGAGCTGAATCTATTTAGTTTTTACAGTGCTCCAAGGAAGATGATGCTTTCAAAGTAACTTACTTTATGAAATGTGTATGTGTGCTCATCCTTCTTTGCCGAAGAAGACCATGCCATAAGAGAAATGATGACATGACTTAGATTTGACTTTGTTTTGAGTGAGGGAGGGCTGTGCAGGTCACCAGCCTCACTTCTCCTCCAGAGACATCTGAATCCAGTGACCAGATATTCATCAGGATGACTGGAGATGACCCAGGATGAGGCAGTTGGGGTTAAGTGACTTGCCCAAGGTCGCACAGCTAGTGATTGTCAAGTGTCTGTGGTGAGGTTTGAACTCAGGTCCTCCTGACTCCTGCACTGGTGCTCTATCTACTACTGTACCACCTAGTATTTTAGGAAATATGGTATTTGCAAATAGTTCATTCATTGGAAATAGCAGAAAATATGAATTCAATGGAAAATTGAATTCTCATATTTAAGACTGCTTTCTATCCACTAATTATTTCACGTCTTTTTTTTTCTTCTGATTACTTACTGGCTTACATCAGACTTGTTTTGCAAAAAAAAAAAAAAAGTACAAAACACTTTCCTCAGCTCCAAGGTCAACCTATTTATCAAACTTGATTTAAGAATTAATGTAACCTATTGGCATTCTTGCAACATATCTTTGTCCTAAAAGAGAGAAAAAGCTCCAAGTTCATTGAATAGATACCCTATGGCAAATTTATGGAAGGACCTGGATAAGAGTCACACAGTAGCTAGGGACGCAATCCGAGCCATGACAGGGAGTCCCATATCAGTGAAATCACAGCATTCTTTGACTGCAGCACTGCCTCCTCTTGGCTGACTTTCCTAATCTCTCTCACACTAACAGGCTGAGTACCCAGAGGGTGGTTGCCTAAGGGTTCTAAGGGTAACCCTGAGGGGCCAGATGGCTAGCTCTGTAGCTTTTGAGACTCTAGTTAGTATGTTCCCCATTATCAATCAACCAGTAGAACTTTTTCAGCATTTTAGAAAATGGATATACTGGAAAGGTATAACAAGAAAATTAATTAAAGAAATAGTTCCCCGCCCATACCAGGGCACATGCTCCTCTTGCACATACATGACCCCTTGCTGGGCCATTGCCAGTCATCTTGACTTTTGTCTTGCCAAGGTGACTCCTGACGACTGGAGGAGAGGGTGAGTCTGAGGACTCTGCACAGCTCTGTCTCACTCAAACCCAAGTCACTAGAAAGTCAGGATACCCCCTTGTGATCTCGCTGGTCCTCTTCAGGAATGAAGGATGAACCAATAAACAAGACCCTTTCACATATAAGGAGAGAGAGGGCTCAAAATAAGAATAAAAAGTTAGTCAGGTACACATGTTGAATGCATAGGGCAGGGCAGGTAGGTGGCACAGTGAAGAGAGCACCAACCCTGGAGTCAGGAGGACCGGAGTTCAGACTCGGCCTCAGATACTTGACCTTGGTCAAGACACTTAACCCCAATTGCCTTACCTTCCCCCTTCCAAAAAATAAAAGGGAGAGAATACATAGGGCAGAAGGCTACCTTGAATTTATCAGTTCCCTCATAGAATCCTCCAGAATTTCTCTTTAGCCAGATCTCTCTCTTCTAGGCTCTCAATGATTAGTCCATAGCTGGCACTTTTCCCCATCGCCAAAGTAACAATCCCTGAAGCTGGCTGCTGCTGTCTTTGACTCACAGTCTTTCCCACATGTATCTAAATATCGTTCTTATTGACATGCAGGTGCTTCCTCTGTCATTTGCCTCTGCTACTATCTTTTGTGGACTCTGCTGCCAACTTTGCTTGACAATGGGACCGCTTGATGAGTTTTCAAAACTTTGGAAGTTCGCAGGAACATAACCTTGTCGGTTTCATTAATGAATACTCAATACTCAGTAAGATCAGGGAAAAGCAAACAAAAAAGAAACAAGACTAGCGCTATGATGGTGGCCAGCTGGGAGATGGGGCAACAACCCTTTCTCCCACCTGGCATCTTAGATCAGCTCTTGCTTCACTTATTGCCAGAAAACAAAAGAGTGATAGATGAGCCAACTGCTTTTTTGTATGGAAATTTCTCTCAGGTTCAGTACCTCCTGAGTCATTGATTCTTCTTGTTTCACAGTTAATTAGGAGACTTTTCATCATAATACTATACCATTCCCTCAGTCACTCATGGTTGAAAACTGGTTCTCAAAAGTACCATAGGTTGGATTAAAACCATGACAGGGATAGCTGCATGTGCTTTGTATAATCCACTAGTAAGGGCAAATCCAAACATGCTCTAAGACTTGGAAATTCATCATCCAGGCTGCCCCACTCCCCCAGTTATACCAGTATTTGACATCCAATAATAGCTACGTTACCACCACCAAATGTTTCCTTACATCATTTACTAAAAATGACTTCTGAATTAAGTATCTTTCATATGTTTCTAGAGAAGCATTTCTGTCAAAAAGATTTCATCAGCATTCATGTATGATAAATTTTCCTTGTATGTAGGAGGTAATCTGAATGGAGCATACACTTAGTAGGATTCTTGGAAGCTATGTTGACATTTCATTGCATAATCTATGTCAGTCATGAAGAATGTTATTGAGCAGATTCAGGTGAAGAATGTCATGTTGTGTGTTGAATATCGGGAACTTAGGACATTGTTATGTACTGTATTAATTACTGGGCAGAACAGCAATACAGAAAGAAAAACAGAATTGGAATAAGAAACCCAAGCTAATTTAAAGCAACCAGCTTCAGATTTATAGGCCTAAAGTACATTAGTGGCTGAACACATTTTGTTTCCTTTCAAATCTACATTAATATTTGGCTGTAAGTTTCCAGGTAATCAATTCACCACCGAAGGGTGCAGTTTTTCTTTTGGAAAACTAAAATTAATTTGATTATTTGGCTTGTAAATGTCAAGGCATCGTTTTCATGCCAAATTTGTCCTTAATTACTAGTGTGCATTAGTGACTTCTGAAGCAAGAAGATGCCCGCCTCTGGGAAGTCAAGTAAGGAAGTAGGAAGAATTAAACTTATGAGAAGAAAAATATTGTCTTCAGCTTTGAGATTGCCAAAATCCTAGAGAGAATGCATGTAATTGTGGAAAGGATCTGGCCTTTTGCACTAATAGCAAAGTCAAATATAGTTTTAAAATTTTTTAAATTTTCTACACTTTCTAGCTCAAGACTCTTTTATACTTTTTATGTGGTTTAGTTCTCAGATTTTTAGTTCCCAAAATTTACAAATTGCTTATGTACCCATAGTAGACCTCTACATGGTTTGATTATGTGGAGACTGTAAATGCAAGTTGGGCAGAAACATGATGTTATTTTTAAAGTAAGTTTTATTTGTTGATGTAATTTTAAAAAAAAGTTTCAGTGTCTATATGCATTAAGAAGCACATACGTAAAAAATGTGGCGGTTGCTTTAATGTATAGCATTTCTTCTTGCTCTACCCCTACCCATTTGAATTTGCAAATTGAGTCCCCCAGCATCTGCCTTTCGGAACCATCTCCTAGAATGATAGATTATGAGCTCTCCCCTCCACCATGATGAGTGTAACCTCCAATTGAAACAATTCATTCAAAACATTCACTGAAATGGCATAGCACAAACAATAAAAAAGAACATTGCCTCATGAGCCTTGGGTGCACTATCTCACAAAAATACAATATCCTCATGAAAAGTGGGCATATGCATAAATATACTAGTACAGAAATAGACATTGAAATAGACGATACTAGACACATGGCCAAAGTGATTTAAACATCTTATGTTTTTTCTTTTCTTATGTTGTCTCATCCTGTTACCCCAGTTATGAGCCACCAATCAATCAAGATTTATTAAGCACCTACTTCATTCCTGACACTGTGCTAAGTGTTGAGGTTAAAAATAAAGGCAAAAGAAAGTACCTGTCCTCAAGGGTCCCACAATTTAATAGAGCACATCATCTATATTAGCACATAGCTGAGTTCCCTGGGTCTGTTCCTCTCTGCAGCTCAACTCATAACCACCAATGCTAACAATTTCTCTAGATTTTTTTAGACCTGATCTTTACTAAGTGTTGCATCTCCTACTCAGAAAAGTGCTCCATTGCAAGGCAATGATAAGGAGAGAAAAAATTCCTCTCTCTCATCTCCCTCTTGTCTTGTGTCAGAGTTCACTAATGCTTTGTCTGACCTTTGCAGAGTATCCTGCCCTTTGTAAGATTACTGGGGACACAGAAGTATGATTATCACTAGACTATTGAAATATCCCTAGATTAGCACTCAGAGCACCTAGGTTCACATCCCTCTTCTACTTCATACTACTTACATGATCTGAAAGCCAACTGGCAGCTCTAGTCCTCAATTTCTACATCTACAAAATGAGAAAATTAGAACAGGTGGCCTCAAAGATTTCCTTCCACCTCTAAAATTTATCATCCTAAAATACTTGATCTGTGATGGTTCAGCTAGCGCTCTAATACTATAATGCCACTAAGGTTAATTTAAGTACTACTTCATTGGTCTTAAAAGAGTAAGAAAGTGTACACTTCTTTACAGTTCCGTTAACACCTTTATAGTTTGTTGTTTCTGTTACCTTCTTTCTACATTCTATAAATTCATCAAGTGGAAACTTCATTTTTTAATTTATTTATAGTGAGGGAGAGTGAACAAGGAATTCCCTACCACTCTACTGCACTACAAATACATAAAATTATTAACATAGAGTTGTAAGAATCTTGTAGATCATGTAGTCCAACCTCCCAACAAATATAGGAATCCCCTCAATATCTCTCAGAGATGGTCACTTTATCTGTTCTTACACACTCTCAGTGAGCTCCTGGTCACTACTTTAGATCTCTTTCTGATATGCAGACTCTCATTTGTTAATGGTTCTCTTAAAGATATCACTGTGGTCTGCCCATTGTTAAATATGCTAGGTATATTACCTCTTTTGTTTTGAACATTATTATATTTATTAATGCAACCTTAAAGAGAGCACATTTACCTTTTTAAAGAAGAGACGTCATATTTTTCCATATTCAGCTTGTTGTCTGCTAAACCATATAGGTAGGTCTTTTTCACATGAACATGTATTGTCAATATGGGTTTCTCTTACCCTGAACTTTATCAGGGACAAATGAAATGGAATGCTACTACTTTGCAAATCTTAGAGCATTATAGAAATGTGAGGTCCTGAAAACAAATTATTACCATTAAGTTAATAATAATAGTAATCCTTCTAATTTGGGCCCATCTTTCCAACCAGTGTGGAAATCTTCAAGAACATAACTCTATCATCAAGTATATGATATATTCCTTCTATATTTTTGGTCTAAAAATGTACTAAGCTTATCTTCTCTGTGTTTATTGATAGAGAGGTTGGCCAAGGTTTATCTTGTTGACACACCACCAGCAACCATTCTTTGCAGGTTAACATCAGTCTGTCAATGAATATTCTTTTGTGTATTGTATGATTTTTCAACCAGCTTTGAATCTAACTCTAGTATGTCCACACCTTCTATATATTTTCTCCAGACATTAGAGAACTCTAGATATATTGCATCTGTGATACTCTCCAATTTAATAGTACTTACTAGTAGTCTAGTAACCCTATTTAAAAAGGATTTAAGATAAGTCTGGCATGTTTTCCTTTTAAAGAACCTTTAATGACTCATAATGATCTCTTTCTTTTTTTAAGCATTTGTAAGTACCCATTTGATAATCTGTTTTTAGAATTTTGCTGGGCATTCTGCTTCTAGTTTTCTATTCTACAATTTCTGGAGTCTGTCTTCTTTAGCTTAAAAAAAAGCTATCTCCAATTTTCTCTTACTTCTCCTCCTCAAATATTATTAACAGCAGTTCTCCAAGTACACTTTTCCAAACAAACTCTTTCAGTGCCCTAGCATGTAATTCATTGTAGTGCCAACACAATATTCACAGTTTCTAAAGTGGCCATGAATATGCCAACACAGTTCTGAATCATGAAATACAACAGATTCTTTATGTGGAAGACAGAACTAAAACATTTATTCAGGCACCAGAAAGCCAAATCCATCATAATCTGTACACAATAACCATACAGAGGACAACACCAGCCCCAAGCCTTGCCCTGCTAGGCTTGCCACAAACCAGCTCACTTAAATCACAAGCAGGCTCCCTTAAACAAAATTACAAACAAGCTCTTTCACTCATGCTAGCCAGCTGCCTGCTTGCCTCTATCCTTCCTCACTCTGAGTGCTCTCACCAAGTTCCCCTCACCTCTGCTCTTGCTCCACCTATTCCTGTTTCACCCATCCTGCTCCAACCATTCAACAAATTCCTCCCACCACAGGCTTCATACGACTCAGACTCATGTAACTCAGGCTTCCATGTGACCCAGGCAGGTCACAAGGGCCTATTAATGAATGGGAAAGATCTTGCTTAGAACTACATAGATCTCAGCATAACTATTGATATTTGAACACAGGTCTTCTGACTCCAAATCCAGTGCTATTATCACTATAGCACCTTGCTAGAGAGAGAGAATTTTCACTTTCCCTAATGCTCCATGGTCTCTAAAATCAACACATAAATCTTTCTTTGGAAATTGAAACGGTTGCACTATATGATAACAAGCTAGGGTTTAAAACAACAGAGTGAAAACTTATAAAAGTCTTAAAAATTAACACATGACTATGGAAAGAGCACTGGATTTAGTCAGACATCCTAAATTTGATCCCCATTCATCTACACACAAAGACTTGAACTCTTTCAAAGCACCTTGTTTTATGTTATCTGTGCTAAAAGGCATGGTGGTTAGAGTGTCAGATGTGGAGGCAGAAAGATTCATCTTAATGAGTTCAGATCTGGTCTCAGACACTAGCTGTGTGACCCTAGTCAAGTCACTTAACCCCATTTGCCTCAGTTTCCTCATCTGTAAAATGTTCTGGAGAAAGAAATGGAAAACCATTCCATTATCTTTGCCAAAAAAAACCAAATGGGGTCATGAAGAGTTGGGCATGACTGAAAATGACTGAGCAACAATTTTTGCTATCTTGAGTTTCAATTCCCTCTGACAATATTTGTCCTGCCCTTTCCTTCTCAGAATCAGAAACAAATAGAATTCCTTTCACTGAATTTTTGCTTAAATCAGAAAGAAAACCCCATCTCAGCTGCTTGACCTTGGAAAGACCATTTACTCAATAGAAGCCTCATGATCCTCCTCTGTAAAATGGGGATATTCCTCTGAAAAATGAGAGGGCTGCTGTGACTACCACTGTTCTTTAACCATAAAGCAAATGCTAGCTATCCCAAAGTCTTAGTAAAGCTTTCTGCCAATCATTTGTCTTTGTGTATGTGCTTTTCCTTTTATCTTTTGTATGTCATTTTTCAAACGTTTTTCAAATCCAGGGACAATATTTCTTTATATGCCCCAAAAAACTCTTTTGTGATTATATTGTGAGAATTTTGTTACAACTTCCTCCCTCCTACACACACACACACATACACACACACACACACACACACACACACCTTTTTCATCTTTTCTTCTTTCTATAGGTTGTACCCACAGATTTATATTTTTTCTCTAAACTTCTTGAAACCAGCTTTTCAAATGTGTGATATATGTTTAATTCTGTCCAGGATTACTTTTTCCCAAGGTTCTTGTCATTTCCATTTCACTGAACAGTTCTTCTTTGTTGATCAAAATTAAGTCTGAAGTAGCAGTTCCTTGCATTGCTTCCTCTACCTCCTGAGACATACATGACCTCAGGAAAGCAAGTCAAAAATGTTTCCATTGCTCAGCTTTTAGCAAAATATGAACCTAAACTAACGTCCATGTTGGTGAAGTTCCCCTCCTTGTAGTTTCTTCTTGTTGCCATTCCTGTTTGTGATTCATTGTAGAAAAATTTTGTCATTATCTTCTGCTTAGTCAAGAGGTCTATGATATATACTTATACTCCAGCAGTGATTTGTACTCCAATCATCCTTTCATGCTCAATATCACAGATTTACTGGTAAGTGTATATCACCACCCTTTTGTCAGGTCTTCTTTTGGGCAAGCAAAGGTTTTTTTTTCCTAGAGACTAGGCTTCTCTGTTGCTCCCAGCATAGCAGTTCAAGGGCACTCATGAGGTCAGAAATGCACCCTACTTTTGACTCATGTGATGTTTACAGGTATTTTTCTTAAGAACCCTTAGGAAGACATTCTTGTTTCATGCTACACTTGTACAGATGGTATCCAGAATAAATCCAAGTTTCCAGAGTAAATCCAAAATTAAATTTATCTCTATTAAATTTTGTCATTTAACTACCAATAGTTTACATAAGAGTGTCTGAACCAACAAGAATTGTATTGGTTTCTTTTGTTGACTGCTATACAAGTTTGACCTCATGGAAATACCTCTAGCTTTTGCTACATGGCAGAGTGGTAAATCTGATCATGACAAAGATGATCCATGACAAAGATGATCCATGACTAAATGAGAAAAAGATTGCTACAAGAAGGCCTTCTGAATGTTGATATTGGCCTTAACTTATTTTATGACCTAGGGCAGATCACTTAATTTCTGACTGTCACAATTTTCTGATCTAATGATAGCACTAAAATACCGTTTAGGGTTCTTGTGAGGCAAAATCTTATAAAAGTTATTGTAAAAGTATTTGTATTTGGACTACAAAGTCATGTGAAAATATTTAGTATTTTACAAATTTTATGTATTACCTGTTATGACATATCAAGATAAATTTTCTGAACAACTGAGCTAATTTTAAATGAAAGAAGAAAATAATGCATGGAAATCTATTTCGAAAACTCTCAGTTATCTAGGATCAGTTTTGTAGCTTGTGGGTTATCTCAGTCTTTTCCTCTTCATTCTTCTAAGTATTTTACCTGCTGAAATGTAAGATTAGATGTTATGGTATTATCTTATGAAAGGAAGTGACATTCAAATGTATCCTTTTTTGGTATTTGTTAGCAGTTCTGGAACTGAAAATAAACTTAGGATTTGGCATTATCAATAGATTACTGCATTGACATCACTTTTTAACAAAGATATTTGAAAACAAGCTCTATTAACACCCACCAAACTGAATGATGTTCCCAGAGGAGAAACTAAGTAAAGAAGTAAGACAATCCCAAAGGCATTCTTCATTCAGAGCTAAAATAAAAAGTCCCTTTATCGGAAAAGAAAAGAGTGAAATATTCCTACAAGATTTGCTTCTTCTACACAAATTAAATGCCTCCTTTTAGTTATAGCAAAAAAGTACATTTAGCCACAGCAGCACTTGGCTATGGTATTTTTTTAATTCCCAGTAAAAAAAATAGTGACTTGATGTGGTTTTTACATGGCTTTCCTTGGAGGATGACCATAGAATTCTCAAGGAACTGAGAATTTACTATTCCATTTACATTCATACAATATTTTTACTTTAAGAGAAAAAAAATTACACATCTACTGTATCATTTCTCTGTATGACTTCCCCACAAAACAGATAAGGCATGTATTATTAGGAAAAAGGATGGAATAAGCATTATATAGCATCCACTGTGGACCTGGCGCTGGACCACAAGTGTTTTACACAAATTATCTCATTTAATCATCACAACAATTCTGGGAGCAAAGTGCTGTTTTATCCTCATTTTTAACATTAAGGTTACTGAGGAAAACAAAGGTTTAGTGACTTGCCTAGGCTCATACAGCTCGGTGTCTGAGAACAGATATAAACTCAGGTTTTTCTGATTCCAGGTCCAGGATTCCATATACTGCAACATTATTATCCTCCAGTTGACAGAGGAAGAAAGTAGGGCACCTAGAGGCCAGGTGATTTGCCCAAGGTGACAGAATTCCTAACCGGGAGAATAGGAACCCATGGCTCAAGACACAAAGCTTGGTGTCTCACTACATTTCCTCTTGCTTGGGCTCCTATTTTCCTAAAAAAAAAAAAAAAAAATTAATTCCTTCTGAAATACAATACTAGGAAAGAGGTACTTTAAAAAAAAAAAAATTCTTTTTTACAATAGGAGCCGACATCTTCCATGTCTGTTAGCTGTGAAACACTTCACATTTGCATTCCCTTCATACAGTCTTGTTCAGCTTTCTTCTGAGAGTTTGAAAGCTATTTTTTCCCCTTTGGGTAAAAATAAAGTTGCCTAAAATTACCCTAACTGAACAATCCAGACTTCAAGCTTATTGAACCCTTAAGCTATTCATCATATTACAGTTCAAAAGATGCCAGGCAATTATTTTACTCTTTAGTTTTCAGAAGAGAATTACTTACTGTTAATGAGAGCTGTAGGGCCAGCTCAAGTGTGGTGATAAGTTCAGAGCATGAAAGATCATATATCACCATAACCTTCCTAACCTTCTCTGTACCAAATGACAAACTGCTAGAAATAGCCTTTGGATCAGGTCACAAAGACACTAAAATACTTGTCCTTCAGAAGAGAACTCTGTTGAACTCAATATATCATTTACCAACTTCAGTCACTGTGACTTGCTTAAATACTAAAAAAAAGTATTTCAAATGTAAAGTAGGATCTTGAAAAAAAACCTCTCTTCAAATAGCTCAACTCATAAACTCATGCCATAAGTACATTTAGCATTTTTAATGCTTCATGAAATGGAGAAAAACGTTAGGGCATGTTATACCTCTGTATTCTATATTTACAAGCAATAGTTACAGCACCAACTGCCTTTGTGC
Source organism: Bettongia penicillata ogilbyi (assembly GCA_023548195.1). Taxonomy (NCBI): domain Eukaryota; kingdom Metazoa; phylum Chordata; class Mammalia; order Diprotodontia; family Potoroidae; genus Bettongia; species Bettongia penicillata. The sequence continues at coordinate 6,912,334 of JAJHZJ010000244.1, forward strand.
AAATCATTATAATAGGAGCTTTATATAATGTAGCTCATACAGACTGTTTCTGGAAACCCTGTCAATGCTAAACCCATAAAAGAGAATGCATAGCACATCATGCAAATTAAATGAAACTATATTAAAATAGGAGATGACTTGAAATCATTTGGCCATAACATCAAGCTCAGGCTGTGTCTGTACAATGCAAGAAAGGTAAAAAATATTCGGACAGCCTGCTTATTTTGTCTTTTTATTGCCAACTATCTGGTTTACTTGATATTTTTGTTTGTAGATAAATAGGTATAACAATTCCTCCATCCATCCATCCATAGATTAGTGCATATTAATAATGTCTATGTGTATATGTATGTGTGTTTGAATTCTTTGTGTGGACTGAGTGGATGAGTGTGTTTCTCTGTCATTGATGACAACAAATCATGACGATGGACAAAGTTAAAAAGACCAGATCTGATCTCTTATATAGATCCTGCCCACCAAGCATTCAGTAGACTCTTACATACCAAGCAAGAGGTCAATTGTTGAAGTTCCACAGGTTTTAAGAAGATTCATAGAATTCCATTTTCTATGTCTCCTCAACTGTTCCTTTTTCTTTCTTAGGTAGAAATATTTGAAGAGAAATAAAAGGGAGAACCACACTGACTCTTATAGATGATAGGTGTTGGAGAGAAGAGATCTATTGCTGCATTTCCCAGGAGGTAGTTCATTTATAGCAAACGAGGAAAATCCTTCATGATATATTCTGAACAAAAGCCTACAGAATTGTTTGAAGATTGACAATGCAGATGAACCGAAGGAAAAAGGGGGCCAAGGTGCTGGTACAATTGAAGTCTCCAGCATTAGCTCTCCAATCCTGTAATGTGGGCATTCCCCAGTGGTCTATTCTTGGCCTTCCTGTCTTCTTGCCTCACTCCCTGAGCAATCTCATTCAGAATCACAGAATTTCAGGAGAACACAGCAGCCATCTAGTCCAACTTATACTTGAAAGGAATACCCACCATAAGATACCCAGCAAATAGTCTCTGAAATTATCTCCAATTTAAACTGAATATAACTTGTTTTTAACCTCTCCCTCAATTACATGGAGCTCTTTCAGAGTAAGGAATGTTACTGCCTTTCTTTGCATTCGTAGAGCTTAACCCAGCATCTAAAATATTCTGGATGCTCAATAAATGTTTGATGACTTGACACTGGTTCTCTGAAGATTTCCTTCTAAAGAAGCCTACTCCACTTGTGTATAGATTTAATTCTTAGAAAGTTCCTCCTGACATTTTCATTTCTGTAGCTTCAGCCACCACCTTTTACAAATGCTTCCCAACTTTTGTTTCTTTCCTCTAGACTTCTCTTTTGAGTCCCAGAACTGTATATTGGATTGGCCATAGGGTATTTCAACCTAGATATCTCACAAGTGCCATGGGCTAAAAATACTTTTTTAACAAATTGACAAAACTAGTCCATTGCCTTCAGTATGCTCCTCTTTCTGGTTTCACCATTTCTGTTTGTGATATCACTATTTGGGTGCTCACATCCCTGTGGGGGTATTGAATCTTCCCTCTCCCTCTTCTCTCATAACCTGCATCTCTACCATCTCTCCTCAATCATCCCCTTTTCTCTGTTACTACCACCACCACCAGGTTCATACAGGTAATAACTTATTGTCACCTGCCTAGGTTAATGCAGAAATTTCTTTTCAAATCTTCCTCACCTCCACTCTCTTTTACTCTCCAAACCTATCCTTTATCCCTCTGCCATAAAAATCTTTTCTTTATACCTACATCTGTTCATGTTCTTTGTTTTTCAGTGGTCTGCTAATGCCTACAGAGTAATGTTCAAACCCTTTTTTGAGGGGGCTGGCATTCAAGGCCTTTCAAAATCACATGCTAATTTTCCTTTCCAGCTTTACTCTGTATGACTTCCTTCCACATCCTCTATACTCCAAAGAAACTAAATGACTCTCTCCTGCTCCCCTAAAATATGCACTGTCATCACAATCCTTTGTGTTTTTTCTCAGGCCAACCTTTCTTCCTATAATGACCTCTTTCTCTTTGCCTTTTAAATTCCTACCTATCCTTTAAATTTCCACTCAAATGCTACCTCCTCTGGGAAGGAGGTTTCCCTAACCCCATAAGTAGGTTGATGGTCTTCTCCCTCAGACCTCTCATATACTCTCCAATGTATTTTTGTAATATTTTTATTTTGTATATTCGTTTTATGCCATTGACATAAAACTTGACTGTGAGCCCCTTGAAGAAAAGGACATTGTAAGTCCCCTATTTCCTAAAACTCTGTATGCATTTGGTATTTAATAAATGTTTGCTTTTGGTAATGATATGAGCTAAGTTGAGCCATTGACTTGCATCTAATTGTTCCTTTATTTTAAGTAGTCTGAGTATATCTTTCTTAACTCTGCTTTGCTCTGTTATTATTAAGGTACTGTTCTTTTTGGGAGTTTTTTTGGACTGGACTTAGGATTTCTTAGGATTGGGAATGCCCAGTGATGAAGCTTGTTCTACCAATTACTCAATTAATCAGTGAATCCACAAGCTTGTGCTACCAACAAGGACTTATGACTGATGTTCATGGACGGTTGTTCCAGTGAGAGTTGCATGGGGCACTGAGATATTAAGTAACTTGAACATACAAGTCAGTATGTGTCAAAGGTAGAACTCGAACCCACCACATCTTCCTGACTCCAAAGTCATCTCTCTACCACTAAACCATGGCTGATTCAACTTTTATGGTTGTTACTACATGGAGATGATTCTGTGATTCTTTCTCATAGTTATTATTGAACATTAACCACGTAACACATGAAAATTTGGCACAGGTCATTCTGAGTCAACGTAGTCAGGTCAATATAGTCAGACTTTCCAAATGCATAAAAAGATATAAGCACCCCACTTCATCACAGAGAGTGGCAAACCTCTCAGCCTGTCCTCCAGCACACAGAAAAGTAGAAGAGCTAGGTGAGGGTGGCCTCACCTCTCTCGTGACCACATGCTGATCCACCACCTTTCTGAACATCACCAAAGCTGAACTGTACAGGAAAAGCCCTGGGCAAACTAGTACTATATGTTTAGAACCGGGAGTCCATATTAAAGTCATAGCCATGCCAGGTAACTTCACTAAACCTGATGTGTTCTTGGGAATGGACACCAGTGTTTCTGATTGCTCTAAGGGCTTCCCTGAAATATGGCACAAAGTTGTAATCTGGGAATGCAAGCAAAACCTTGCCAAAAGTATTTCCCCTAGGTTCATGCCTCCTCTAAATACTGTCACCAAACCCTATTGAGAAGTTACTACTCCACCTTTTGGAGGTTCCCAAGTATTACAGGGGCTACTTGAATAAAAGCTAGACTTGAGACTTGCCTTTTGTAATTTTAGCTTCAAGCATTTGGGACAGATCCTGAATAATGGTTTTATATGATGTTCTAGTCAGAAACTTGTGGCCTCAAGGCCATGTGGCCCTCTAGGTCCTTGGGTGCAACCTTTTAACTGAGTTCAAGTTTTACAGAACACGTCCTTTTATTAAGGGAATTTGTTCTGTGAGGTTTTGATTCATTCAAATGGCCAAAGGATTTATTCTGTGAGGTTTGGATTCATTCAAAGGGCCATACTTGAGGACCTCGAGGGCCACATGTGACCTTGAGGCCACAAGTTTCCCACCACTATCCTAGACCATAAAACATATTTAATCCAGACAAGAAAAACCATTAAAATGAGTTCATTGATTTTTACAGTACTCCTCCAAAAGGTGTTGAATAAGAAAAGTAGGCCTAATTTCTTCACATAACTCAGTGGCTTATTAGAACCTTTAAAAGCATAAGGAAATCTAATCTTACATTCCACCAGCTAATATGCTGGTCCCTTACTATGACAGAATCCTCAGGATACATATTGTCGGAAAACCTCCTTATGATAAGATCCTTTTTCAGAACTTCAATACTTTCATAGAAGTATTTCCTAATTTCATAGAATAAGATCTAACATAAGCCTACTCTACATGGAATTCACCTCTATAGGAAACAGTTAAAAGATTCCAGTAAAGGACTTATGTTTTTGAAACGAAACATTAAAACTATAATCTTTTTTTAAAAACTCAGTTTGTTACTACTCCCCTCATTTCACAGATGAGTTAAAGCAACTTGCCCCAATCCTTACAGCTAGTCAATGGCATTCAAGATTAAAATCTGGATCTCCTGACTGCCAGTAGTATTATTTATGTGACACAACCATAGAGCCACAGAATTTCAGCACTTGGACAGAACCTCAGAAGCCATCTAATCCTGAAAAAGGGATCCTTTCTATAATGTGTCTGAAAAGTAGCCATCTAGTGACCCTGTGAAAAACCCATCAACAGCTACACTATGTACTGATCACCTGTCATTTTCTTGGCATCACACTAGAGGAAAGAAGGGAGAAAAGAAGGAAAAAAGGAGGGAAGGAAGGAAGGAAGATAAGCATTTATTAAGCATTTACTATGCGTCAATCACTGTGCTAAGAACTTTACAAATATGATCTCATTTGAGCTTTACAACGATGCTGGGAAGTAAGTGATATTGACTCCCATTTTACAGTTGAGGAAACTGAAGCAGGCAGAGGTTAAGTGACTTGCCCAGAGTCACATAGACTCTAAGTGTCTCAAGTCATATTTGAACCCTGGTCTTCTTGACTCCAGGCTTAGAGTTCTATCCACTGTGCTACCTAGCTGCCTAGCTCCAAGGCAGGAATACCTAGAATAATACAAAAAAGAGACAGTGGGATCCAGGGGGAAAAGCCCTGAACTTAGAAGCTTTCACCACCATTTACTAGCCCAGGGATCTTCAGCATATCATTTAAACATTCTAAGACTCAGTTTCCTCATCCATAAATGAAAAACCTAACATTTTGTGGCCAAAGAGTTGACAGGTCTATTTTAGGCTGGTGACTAGCTTAGGAAATTGTATTTTAGTGATGCAAAATTATGAAATTGCTTCTTTAATCCATAGAAAACCCTATAGCTTTTTGCTAGGGAATCTGTCTAATCCCAAACTGAAATTTCACAGTACAAATAGTCATAGAAGATTCCTCTTTGATCAGTCAGTCAATAAACATTTACTAAATGCCCACTGTTGTGCCCTTCCCAGAAATCTTTGAATTCATTCTAATTTATTAAAATCAGGAAATAATTGTCATAGTTTTATACGGTTTCCTTGCCACCTTATTCAAGTGCATTTTCTTTCCGTCTTAGCCTCTGCTCATATTTTTTTTTTTCCAGCATAATACAGTATGTCAGAGATTTTGGAGAGAAACCAGACAGTTACCAGACCCACATGTTCCTCTGTGTTGGTCGGGATAATAGGAAAAGCATAATGGGAGATGCCCCCAAAACTTAGAATGATAAAGAGAAACATGATTTGGACATTATGGTAGACTTAACAGAGTCATGTTTGAGGAAATTCACTAAAAGAAACTTCCAACAAAAACCCAGGGGTCCTCAGAAAGTAAGGAATTGTGTTTTTTTAGTTGATAGAGCTAAACTGATCTTATAGAATGTCCATATAACATGTGAGAAGCAAAGGAACAAAAATGAAACATTTTTTTAATCCTCTATTTTTTGCAAAGTGGAAGAGCTAAATACTAAGTACAACACTATTGGCCATTCTGGTAGATGAATTCTTTATCTCACATCATAGGCAATATGTTACCATAGGCAGAAAGTTACCATTTCATGACTGACTAACCCAGTAAATGACAACTGAGTAAGTATTGTATTTTTCTCCTTGGCTCCTTTGTTCCTTGGTATTTTTTCTTTAGACTAAAAGTACCATAAATCTCAAATTCTACCCTCATTCCTGCCAACTATGAACTATGCAAATGCCCAGGCCTCAAAAGAGAATGAGTGCTCTGTACCAGAACGTTTAATGAGAACAAAAAGCCCTGATTTTTCACTCTTTTGCTCATGACCCTAAAATGGCCCTTGATTGTCTACTGTAGGAGAGATTCAACCTCCCAATCTGGCTTTCAAGAAGGTTTTCCACAATCTAGCCCCACTCTATCTTCCTAGCCTAACTCCCAGTGTTCTAAGATGTATTGTCCCTTCCTGTTGAGGTTTCTTCTTTTTTCTCTATACACACTGTCCTCATTCTTACCTCTAAGTATTTGCTTGAACTTCTCCACAAGCCTGAAATATCTTCTTCCTTTCCTTTTATTTCTCCAATTACTGATAAAACTAATAGCTCAGGTTTATATAGCACCCCCACATGCGTTGTCTCATTTCTTTCTCTTCACCCTATTAAGATGGCAATGAAAGTATTATTATCCCCATTATACAAATGAGGAAACTAAGGCTCAGAGAGATTAAATTGAACCTTGTCTAATGTCTGATAACTGTTAACTGGCATCCCCCAAGATTGTGCTTTCACTATAACATAGTTGCCTCCTTTATCACCCAACCTCAATTCTTAGCTATTCCGTGGATCTATCAGCCTCAACTTCATCTGTAAATTGCCAATAACCTCCCAGGTTTGTTGTGAGGATCATATAAGATGATATATGTAAAGAGCTTTGCAAACCTTAAAACACTATGTAAATATTAGCTATTTTATTATTAATTGCTCTAATATTGTTTTATAGAGTTTAGTTTCATATTTAGTTTTATGAGCTTTTTGAGAGCATGGATACTATTTATGCCAGTTCTGTAATGGACCTTGCACAATCCATGGTATGTCATCCTCAACTTCAAGGATCTGTGATTTTATTGGTGTGGATGCTTCTTCTGCCATCACAAACCAGGGATATTCCCTGAACCTGAGTTAAGCTACTGTCTGTGGCTGAAAAACCCTTCCCCTTGGGATCAGCCTGGTGAGGAGTTTTTCCAAAAGTGTCTCAACTGTTCCTTAAATAATCCACAGGCATCTAGGTAGTACAATGAATAGAGCACAGGGTTTAGAATCAAAAAGATTCACCTTTGTCACTTCTGACTCAAGTCTAGTTGTCTTTCAACTAGCTTACATTGACAGTCTTGAGATAAGTACTACAAGGAATTATCCCTATTTTACTCATGAGGAAATGAAATATGCAAAAATGAAATAATCTGCCCATGTTTGTACACTTGGTAAGTCACAAAGTCAGGATGCAAACAAAGTCAGGATGCAAACACAGATCTTCTTGATCAAGTCTAGCTTCTGTCTACTATAACACAGAAAAGAAAATGCCATTACCTCCTTTTCTTCTTTCCTGGTTGTCTTCCCTAGGAAGAAGAACATATGTTATACTTTAAGGGACCCATTGTGGTAATAGTATTTGCTTTTTCATTTTGCAGAGAAGGAGAGAGGGAGAAAAATAATGTGGGAATGTTTTTTCTAAATTCTCAAAAAGGTGGACTGGGAGGGAGAAACCGCAAGGGAGGAAAAATATCTTAGTAAATACAATAATGCCTACTTAAGTCCCTTGCTCAATTCTAATACATAACGTACATGCTGAGAATTATATTTGATATTCCCAGATGGTCTCTTAAGGTCCTTTCCAGTGCAACATGTCTATGTTCCATGCTCTTTTTGAAGTACACTTGGTGAAATGCCCTTTTATTGATGTGCCATCTGTTGACCTCCACATTTAACTACCATAAACATGGGGTAAGTTTAGCAGCATAAATAGCACACTTATGCAGTTTGTGTCTTCTTTGGTCATTTTTCCAAGGAAATAATTTACAAGCCATTTTCTTTTCCTTCCTGGTTTATTTTAGGTATATAGATGATGTTGCAGCTTGCTTTCAAAGTACCAAATGTTGGCATTCAACTTTTTCATAAAGTATAAAATGTCAAGATTTATAATTACTATTAAGAAATGGGGCTTAATCTAATTCTGGGTAAGGAAAACTTTGCAAAGAAGGCCTTGCAGCAGACCTAGGAAAATTCTTCCCACAAATCCCTTCCACTTTCTTTAGTCTAAGCACTGCTGACTATATAAGCAATAGTGTCTGTGAATTCCATTAAAAAAGTGAATATATATTTTTGAACCTACTACATGAAGTATGTGGATTCATATATATAAAGCACGTCCTGCCCAAGTAGAGAGACTTCGAGTGCAGGTCCAGAGATTGATTGTTTGTCCGCCATCTGATGAGCTAGCTAAGTGCAAAGAGGTTAATTACAAGAAACCATCAGGTGATTAATTTTTTTTAGGTACAAGAATCTTCACTGATCAAAGGAGTATCTACACTAAAGAATATATAGCTCCTTGAAATTTTCAAGCAGATGTATTTGCTAAAATGCATTTTGAATTTTGAAAAATTCATGATTTACTTGGTAGGAGCTCTTCATTCACTGATAGAAATCAAAACCTTTCCCCCATCTTCTCATGTGATTCTTGTCCATGATTTTCTCTGAATTATCCATGGAATATCTTCACAGTTTTCTAGTTCTTCCTTTTGTTCTTTTAATATCTCAAAGATATCAAGGTACTACTCAGGCTGTCTCTGTCTCTTATTTCCCCTCAATACATAACTGATCCACCTTGTCTTCTAGACCTACATATACTCAGAAATGTTTTATATCCCATTTCTGATATGTACACATTATGGTAATGTTTTGCCACCCAAGTCTACCCACCAAGTAATTTGATTTTTTGGAGATCACAATTTTCTATAACGTATGTCTATAGAGGCTCCTCTAGAATATGTTGGTACTAAAGAGATTTTTTTTTGCAGTGGTGAAATGTAGCATGGTTTCCCCAGTTCAATGCAGTCTACTCTTTTTCTGACCCCTTGTGGGCCCAGCTCACTATGCATTTGCACCAATTCCTAAGACACACACATGAATGGACTATTGCAGAAGGCTGTACTGTCAGTCATGTGTTTTAATACCTCCTTTGTTTTTTCTGGGTAGTGATAACCGTAATCTAGTATTCCTGTGATGCCTGAAGATTTGCAAAGCACTTTACAAATATTCCTCATTTTTATCTTTACAATAATTCTGGAAGGGTGATGCTATTATTATCTTCATTTTGCAGTTGAGGAAATTGAGGCAAACAGAGAGGTTAAGTGACTTGCCCAGGGTCATGAAGACAGTGTCTAAGACCATATTTGAACTCATGTCTTCCTGACTCCAGGTTCAACACTAGCCACTGTTCCACTTAGCCAAGAAAGCCTTCTATTGTTTACACTTCATGCACAACTGCTTTCCTGTTTGTCACCTGGTTCAGAGTTAGTACCCAGTAAATCACTGAACAAAGCTATCACTGGTGTTACTTCTGTCATATAATTTTGTCTAATGCTAGTGCACATGCAAAAAAGTACATTCAAGAATGCATTTTGTTTTCTTAAAATCAACAGGCAATAAATACCACAAGATTCCATTTTCTGTATACTTTTAAATTAGTTAAGGGATTATGAAAATGTTTCCTTTAGAAAATTACTTTTGAAAGCCTAGCTTTTCCTTTTTGCCTTATTTTTTCTTAAAGATAACCTAGAACAAGCATCCTCATAAAGATTTTATACAGTGTAGAAAGTCAATGTATGGGTCAGTAGTTGCTTATTTTTGGTACAAAGTATCATTTATCATCTTTTCCATTCCCTTGAAATAATCTTGGCTTTTAAAATATTTTGAGACTATTAAGGTGAATCAACATACTCAGATTTCCCTCTGTACCTTCAATTTTTTTTCTTCTGTCAGGGATGATTATTTCCTGGATGTTCACACTTTTTTCCTGATTTCTTTTTCCTAAGGGTCATTCTCACTTATTTATGTAGTATGTGGTATTGGAGTAAGAAAAACCCAAATGATGTTTCTCCATTATTTCTGCTCATAATAGATTATTATATAAATCCCAGTAGACATTTCATTTTTTAACAGATAATTGACAAATGCTCTCAGTGATAACATACCAAGTTCTTTCTAGTCTCCTTTCTCAACAGGTATATTTTTTGGTTAGTCTGTTAGGGTATTGTGAATTATATTCTGTTATTGCTGCTACATTGTGCTTTTCATGTAGCCTAGCTCCCACCCCTAAACATGGCTACTTTGAAAATTACCCTACGTTTAATGACTATTTTGGGTCAATAGCTATTCAAAGCCACAGTTTATAACCCCTACCAATGTCTCTTTACTGGATCAACCAGAGGATGTTAGCTAAAAGCAAAACAAACAAACAAACAAAAAACCATAGCAAAGTAGACAAGAAAAATATTCCCATAAATGTAGGAATATGTTTATCTACAAAGTAGCAGGTCACCACGAAGAGGGAAGATGCATAGGGCTAACATCTGGCCAGGAATCCTGCAAAGGAAAGGGCATTTGTGGGGAAGAGGGCAATTTGTGCCCTCCCTTAGATCTCAGCATCTGGGAGGCTGACACTTGCTGCTTCCTCTGTTGTTGTCCACTGCTGCCAACCATTGGCTATTTACTGAATTGCAGCTGGAGTTTTTCAATTCTTCTGTGATGCAGTCCCAGAGTACTACCCAGCCATCTAGCAGTAGTCTTCAGACTTAAATTTATCTTTTAAACTCCTTTGCTTCTTTCTGAGCTTCCATTCTCTGAGCAGACTCTATTATAAGACTTAGGGTGAATATATCCCTTTCAGTTCTTGTCATGCCCTTCTCACTGACCTGCATCCCTCCAGATCAGTTCAGAGCTTTGCTTAGTTAGACTACAGAGGCAAGTGGAAAGAACATCCTTTTGTCTTACTTACCTACAGGCACCAAAATGACTTTTCTTCTTTCATGCAAATAAATGTATAGTCTTCGACATACTATTGCCTTTGGGTAAAACGTCTTTCAGCTTGGCAAGAAAATAAAGAACTTGCAGGCAGAGGCAATCTCTGGGTTCTTTTGATCTTATAGTAACTGTTTTACATGACTGAAATGACTTTGGGAAATACTGAAGGAGTCAGAGTCTACTTTCATCAATTTCCCAGTTCTTAAAGTCATCAGATTGTTTAAGCAGGTCAGTTAAAACCTGCTTTTATTGTAGATAATGCCTTCTCATCCTGATTCTTTGACTTGGTACCATATCAGTGATCTAACTGCACTTTGGCAACTATACTTATAACAAGACGTTTCCTTTTTGCTAAGCTGTAATAAGTGTCATTTTTCATAGTGTTGTTACATCTTTACTGTATACATGACCCCCTGGATTGCCTATCAAGAAAATCTGCTGTATTGGGTGTGGGGTGGGGAGGAGAGTTCAGACCTGTGATTTATTCAATACGAGGACCTCTCCTAGTATGACAATTCTCTCCATTAATACAGATCTTCAAATAGTCTATAATGTCTGATTTTAGAGAGTTGCCTGGGGCATTGAGTAGTTAAGGGACTTGCCCATGGTCACACTATGATTATTTTCTTTGTATTTTGGTGGTGATCTACTGGAAGCACTTTTGCTGGGTTATTGTTTGTTTTTGCTTTTAAAGTAAGGTCTTTCATCAAACCAAGGACTGATAATCATCCCATTGACATTAGGCAAGGTGCTCACTTTGTTGACATAAATCTGAGTAGTTTTATACTTCGTTGGAAAGCCATAAGAACAATGACCATATCACTTACACGAGTATGCTCACAGAATTGTTAAGAAAATTTCCTTAATAATTATGCTTTGCCAGTTTCCAGACATAGCTGGAAACTACTTGAATGAAGGTAATAAAAGGCTCAAAAATCAAGCAATAGTGTTTATAAGACCATTTGGAATTAGTGAACAACCGTATGCAAAGAGAAAAAGATCAGGATTGATATTTATTAATAGAATTTTAAAATTCGGTAGACATTTTTTCCTTGTAAAGAAATACATGAGCATAGGCATATAGATTTAGCATTGGAAAGTACCTTAAAAGTCATATACTTCATCTCACTCCACCCCCATTTTTCATTTTAGGAACTGATGGCAGGAGAAGATTGCATCTTTTGCAAGGTCATGCAATTGGTAAATGTCTAAGGTGGGATTTGCATGCAGGTGTTCTGGGTTCTCTATCCACTCTACCATTAGCCATTCAACCAGATGCTCTAAGACTCCCAAAAGTGACTTGAGAATCTGTGATAGCCCTATTAACTCATTCAAACTACCTGCTTATTAATATGTACTCAGAATAGAGCTTAACATATTAAAGGAAGTCAGTACTTTCTTTGTCAATTTCAGTTGATTGTCTAGATCTCATGGTTATAATTACACAGTCAGTCCTCTGCTCATAGCAGGTGTACTGGAAGCTCTAAGTCGAGCCCATGAAAACCAGACACTCAGTTGGTTTAAGGGTCAGTATAAGGCTTTGGAACCCCTGGAGAGTTGTCCTAGGAGGGTTAAGCCTAACAGGATCCGAAGGCTCATAATACATCCCTGACTCAAGTGTTCAGTAATTCTCAGAGCAGACAATCAATTAGAATAATAGGATGGAACCTACTTAAGCAGAAGGAAGTAAGCATTTATCAAGGGCTTCCTATATGCCAGGCACTATGCTAAGCTAGTTACAAATTGATCCTCACAACAACCAAGAGAAATAGATGTTTTTGTTATTTCTGTTTTACAGTTGAAGAAACTGAAGCAGACAGAGGTTAACTGAATTACCAGGGTCACACAGCCATTTCCTAAAGCCAAACTGAAATTCAGGTCTTTCTGATTTCTAGGTTCAGCTCTCTATCCACTATGCCACCTAGCTGTCCCTAGAGATAAGACCCTGACATCTTCTCAAGCTACAGAGACAATTCTGCAGGGCATCAAACCAGGTTCAGGGTCTTCTCCAACTGCCCAGCTCAGGCAGCCTGTCTTAAGACAAGACTTTGCCCCCCAGCTACTTCTAGCTTCCAGCAACCACCTTGTCCTCTTTTGGATCTTTTCTTGACAAACCCCAACCCTAGATTATCACTACCATTTGCCTCCACTCCTATTTGGAGTGCTACTGAATCGAGCTAAAGGAAATCATAAAACCAGTCAACTACAAATTTGTCTTATCTAATTTCACTTGGTCCCAACCTCATAAAGCAATCCGTCTTACTCCACCCTGGTCAGTTCACTAGCTTCATTCAACAATGACTGCTCTGAACCTTCCCATCTCTCCTCAAGCCTTCCATGGCAACACTTCCCCTCTCTCTTTTTTGCTGAGAACTTCATTGCATCCTTAAATGAAAAAATAATTATACCAGTCCCTAAGACTTCCTCTCTTTCCCCCCTTTGACTTATTTTAGTTCACCTAGGCATCTTCCCTCATTATATCTTAGTTCATTCTGGTCTCATAGAGGTACCTGCTCTCCTAGTCAAGGCCAACACCTCTATATGCGTCCTTGATCCTATCTATTTCTGTCTTTTCCAACAGATTGCCCGCTGTCATCCACACACTCTCTTTCAGCTTCAATCTCTCCTTATCTAAGAGCTGATTCCCTTCTGCCTACATCTCTGTCTCCCCTATCCTTAAAAATCCTCACTTAATCCCACCATCCTAGCATATCATCCTATATTTCTCCTCTCCTAAATTAAACTCAGCGAGAAAGCCTTCTATATTTAGTGTCTTAACTTCCTCTCTTCTCACTCACTCCTAAACCCTCTTCAGTCTGCTTTCTGACCTCATCATTCAACTTAAAACTGCTCTCCCAAAAGTTAGTAACAACTTCTGAATTGCCAAATTGAATAGCCTCTTCTCAGTCCTTCTCCTTCTTGCCCTTTCTGCGTTATTGGACGCTAGTGATCACCTCTCGCTTTGGATACTCTCTCTTCTCTGGGTCTCCATTGCATTGCTGTGTCCTGGATCTCCTGCTACACATGATCATTCTTCATCCACATCATGCCGACTAAACACCGTGGATATAAATAAAGGTTAAAAAAAACTGTCCCTGCCCTTGAGGACCTCACCCTCCAGCGGTAGAGACAATACGTAAAAATCAAAGGTAAAATATACAAACAACATAAATGAAAGGTAATTTCAGAGAGCAGGCACTGACAGTAAGGAATAGGGCAGTGAAAGAAGGGGAATGGCTTCCTAACAACAAGGTGAGGGTTTGATCTGAAACTTGAAGGAGTTTGGGGAAATTTAAGACTTGAATGATGGGAATAAGAATATTCTAGAAATGGAGAATGCCCAATGCAAGGGCACAGAGATGAATTCCAAGCATGGGGAATATGTGTATACAGACACACACACACACAACTCTAATGTAAATGTGTGTATGATGTTTTGAAGTAGAAATGACAAAATTTTAGAAATGGATTCTATATGTCAGGTGAGTGAAAATAATCCTCAATGATGGAACCTCAAGGTTTCAAGCCTGGATAGGGAAGTTAAGGAGAAGGGTGTAAGGGAGTAGACAATGACTTCTATTTTGAACATGTTGAATTTGAGCTGTCTACAGAAAATGCAGTTCAAAATGTCCATAACGCCGTTGGTGATGTGTGACAATAGCTCAAGCAAAAGACTAGGAATAGATATGTCTCTACTTCTGTCCACTGGGAATCATCTCCATAGAAAGAATAATTAAGCATATGGGAGCTGATAAAATGACCAAGACATATAGTGTAGAGATAAAAGGGAAGAGGACCTAGGATAAAACCTTAGGGAATGCACACAGTTAGTGGGCATAACATATGAATGAAATAGGAGGTGATGAAGGAGACAGCAGCATGATGGAGACCCAGAGAAGAGAGAGCATAGTAAATACCTAATAAAACTCTTTGCTTTTTGTGCTGTTTTAAAGTATGTTTTATTGATATCTTTTGGCTTGATGTGTTTTTTCTTCATCACCATAGTTTCCTCTGGTACTTCTTCCCCACCTTTCCTAGAGCTATCCCATGTAACAAATATTTGTTTTTAAAAAGAAAAATAAAAGGCAAAAATCAGTGTAATTGATCAATATTTCAAAACGGTCTGAAAATACATGCAATATAATACATGCTTTTTGATGAATAATGATTAAATTCTAACTTGGCCATCTCCTAGCTCTGTGACTTTAAGCTAGTCACTTAAACTCTTTGAAACTTGGTTTCCTCCTTTGTAAAATAGGAGTTGTTTTAGATTAATTCCAAATTCCCTTTCACTTCAAAATCTTGTGACACTAAATAACTGGTCTGTTTACTCCCTGTTGATTGCCATTTCCACTATTCCAGACACAGCCTCTCAGTGTGCTGGAGTCATGAAATTGGGTGGGATTTCTGCAGAATCTTCAAAAATAGAATTTAAAAAGAGGTTCTACATCCTCTGACCCTTCTATCCAAAAAAGTGCTGTCCATTCTTGAAAACTCCATGATGAAATACTAGAATACTAGAACTGTTTGGTTTCTAGAATATAATAGCTTTAGTCTGTATCTAGCCTCTAGTATACCCTGTTCCCTATATTTCATCACCTATACTCCAGTTCTCTCTTACATGTATCTGAAACATCAAAGTAGTGTTGGGCTAATTCTGGAGACACTCCAGATAACAGCATCTTCTCTCAGGTCTTCCACTTTCCTAGTTCAAAGTTCAGAAGCCTTAGAAATGACATGCATTCTAGGTCTTATTAAGCACTTAGGTGAAATAGTCATATGATTCATAGAACCTCAGAGTCAGTAACTCAGTAGCATTCATCAGGATAGTCAAAGAATTCAATAATTCAATTCCACAAATGTTTCTTAAGCTTCTATTATTTACCAGGTACTATGTTAGGTTCTGGAAATATATACACAAAACCAAAATCAGCTTCTCCAAGAGCTTATGTTCTGTACAAGCCAAGAGAGGAACAAACACACAGATAAATGCAAAATATATGTAGCATCCATTCTTCATTCAAAGGCATTTCAGAAGAGAACTAGCAACTGAGAGGAATTCTCAACTGAGGAAAAGTCTCAAATTAAGTGTAGTCCTTGGAGTGGGAGAGGTCAGTCTTCATGCTATACCTTAATAGGATTCCTCTGGACATGGAGAAGGAAAACTAAAGAATTCCAAATATGGTGGACATCTTGTGAAGGCATAGAAGAAGGAGATAGAATGTTGTGTGTAGGTGACAGCAAGTAGTCTCATTTTGCTTCAACTTAAGGAAATGAGGGAAAGTAGGTGAAGTCAATCCAGAGAGAGCAGATAGTACCAGGTTGTGAGGGGTTTTAGATATCAAAGAGAGAATTTTTGTATTTTCTCATAGAGGCAATGGGGAGTCACTGAACTTCATGATCCAGAGGGAATATGGTCAGACACAGTCATATTGGTGCTTTAGGACTGTCTGTTCGACAGCTGAGTGGACAGTGGATTGTAGCAAATAGAAAAATAGAGGCTGGGAGGCTGATTAAAAAATCTGGCAGTGGAGCTAGAACATTATGTATTGTGTCAGTCATTTTGCCTTGTGTTACAATGTTCTACTTTAAAATATCCTTCCATCTACCTCCAAAGAAAATTAAGTTTTTGAAGACAGGGACTGTTTTTCATTTTGCTTTGTATCCCCAGAATCCTTGCACATAGTAAGTAGTTTATAAATGTTTGCTATTGTCAATAGTTCAAATAAATCTGATGTTTTAGATGTATGTATGCTACATCGATAAAGATATTGTTTATTCTACTTTCTAATGTAGCGCCTATCCCAGGGTCATGTTTATATGTACCCTTAAATCATTTGAAAATGAGGTCTGGCCTTTGACTAGGTTGACTGCACTTGGGAAAGTCATGGATGGGGTGGTGAGAGGGAAGGAAGTGTTCATGTGAATGCATGTGTCCTCAGTGGACACACTTAGATATATGATCTCCTCAGTTATTTTCTAAATGATTATCTCAAATCGAAAGATGATGGTGATAGTGGTTTGCAATGTCAGAACCCTTCACTTTAAATAAAACAGAAGCTGAACCCTTCCAATAAAAATCTTTTTTAAATGTTTTATTAAAATACTTACTACTCATAGTACCATACCACAAAGAGCTGATTTTAAAATGTAGCCTATCTTTAGATCAGGTTATACTTGATCTAACAATATTAAAAAGAACCTACTTAGTGAGATGAATGTGACTGTTTGCTATCAATGAGTGTTTTATAATTGGAAACAAAATTGGATCCAGTAATTCACCATGTAAGATACTTGACAACAATTTTCGTTGTTTTTTTTTTTCTTTTGCTTACATATGCCAGTGTTTTTGGAGGTTGTTTCAGTTCATCACGATTTTCACTAAGGAAAAGAAGTTAGAATTCTGTTTCTAAATTGGCCGTGGTCTGTTCGCTGTGATTGTTGGCAATGTCTGTTATTTTATCAAGACCACATAACTAAACTTTTTTAAATTTAGTAACCTGTAACTTGCCATACATTAGCATGAACAAAAATAAAAGTGGAGACCACTGTCATTTGTTCTTCTTTCTTCTTTATGTGTGATTTCATATCCAAGCTAGGTTCATGTCTGTTTCATTGAATGGAGTTTAGTTATCACCAAATTAACGTCACTTCAAATTTCCCAGTTTTGCCCATTTATTAATAATAGGCATTGATACCCAAAAGGTAAAATTTTTTTAAATAAAAGGCAGCACACTGAAAATACAAATAGACACTGATTATTTTATGCATACCTTGCTCATAAAGATTGCTAATCTAACATAGTTAAACAATCTTTATCATATAGACTTTCTCAACAATTGATTATAGAACAATAAGAAATTAACTTTTCAGACATGTTATTGAGTTTGACCAATCCCTGATGGTTCTCTGATCAAATGAGAGAGTATATCTAAAGCACTTTGAAAACCTTTGAAAACCTTAAAATGCAAGAGCAGTGTTAGCCATCATTGTCATCTGCAGTGGATAAATATACATGATGCACACAAATGGCACACAAAGCAAAGAAAGCAGGTCTGCCGTGTGTGTGTGTGTGCGTGTGTGTATGCGCTAATGTTCTATCACAACCTTGACTTTTCCTCTAAGGAACCTCTTAAAGTCTTTCATGGAATCAGAATGCTGAAGAATACAGTCTGGAAAAATATTGCTCCTATCTGGATTGCAGCAGGTATTGATTAACATTCCCCTTCTTGCAGTAGAAAGAATCTTTTTAAAAAAGAACTTTAATAGGAAACTAAACCAAGATACAAAAAGCAGAAAAACTGAGTTTTTATGGAATAGAAATGTCTTACTCTAATGTAACCTTTAACCTTAGATTGATTTGGTTGGCATAGTTGATGAAGCAACATGATCTGATCCCTTTTCCTCACATAAACTTTGCCATGGAAAGCATGCCCTAGCAGTACCTTTTTCAGTCTTTCAGTGTTTCCTACTCCTGCTTTGACCACTGGCTTCTATCCCCCACAAAAGAAAGACAAGATGGAGTTCCCATTTTCTTCTAAATACAAGAACTGCTAGTCAGTTTATCGGAGGATCATCCTGGGGTAAAAAAGAAAAAAAAAATCCATATTTCTGCAAAGATAAATTCTAGGTCCTCCATAATTTGGTTCCAACATACCTTTCCAGCTTTATCTCATGTTGCTCCTTTTTATAAATTCTAATTACAACAAATCTTAGCTACTCTCTATCCCCCATTCTCAATATTCCCTCTCTATTATCCAGATTTGTGAGCATGCTGTTCTCCATGTCTAATATGTATTTCCCTACTTCCTGCCATCTTTTACCCCCATTACCTACTCTTGAAGTATCTTTCTTTCTTCAAAACCTAATCCAGCCTTCTCTATGAAGCCTCCCCGGATCCCCTTCAGGTGTAAATGAGCTTTCCCTCCTCAAATGTCTTGCAGCACTTTCTCTGGACATCCTGTTTACATATATCTTTCTCCCTTATATCATATTTATGTACTTGTAGTCCCTCGCCCTACATAACTCAGTCAGATTGTACACACCTTGAAAGCTGGGTCTATGCCAATTCAATTCAGCAAGTATTTGTTAAACTCTTACTATGTGTCTGGTGTTACTACAAGTTAGGTGCTACAGAGAAAAATGAAACAGTCCCTGCCTTTAAGGAGATTACATCCTGTCCATCTGTGCCAAAAATAGTGCCTAGCACATAGTTGGGACTTCATAAATATTTGTTGAATTGAATTGAATTGAGTACGTTTATGTAACAATATACCAATGCGACTGCTTCCCACCAGTGAAGGGTAAAGTCAGTTGTTTCCTTACATAGTTTTAATTCGTTAGGGAATATAATGGGAATCATGGTCACAGTTGTCCATCACAGACAAGGCTGCCCTGTTCCACTAGCTTGTTTAAGGCACCTGAGAGTTTCTTTCAAATTAGAATAAATGGATGCAGAACTCACATTCTTTGAGATTTAGTCATGGATGAAATTTCATAAAATTTCAAATTTTGCACAGAATTATGGTACAGTCATTATAGCTATGACTTCTTAGTACTTTTTAGTACTTGGCATAAATTTCAGATAAAGGAAGGATTAAACTTTAACCAGAAGTAAGCATCTACTGTCCCAATGTCATTTAGTGTGCCAGAAGCAGATTCTGTAATACTTTACCAGTCTTTCAATACCAGCATCTCTTTTTTCCCTTTTTTTCCTTTCTCCTTTCTTCCTTGTTTTGATTATCTCCTGCTCTTTTTCTCCTCTCTCTTTCTCTCACCTCCTATCTTTCATTTTTTTTTATTTCTCTCTTTCTTCCCCTGTCATTTTTCCTTTTCTTCTACCTTAGATTTGTCAGGGATGCCAGTAGGCATTGCTTACACCCAGAATTATCAATGAAGCTAAATTTTTGATGCTGACTCCTACAGAACTTTCATCTTCACAGGCATTTTGTTTTCTTGGTCATGGTTGGCTAAACTGTGTAGAGAATATAGTTGGTAATTGATCAGAGGAGATATACAAACTTAATCAATGTTGCATGCTATAATACTATGTGATCATAAAACTTGATTTCATCTATGCTATATTGTCTTTCTTCAATGGGGGAGGGAAGCTAGTGATGAAAACAGGAGGAAACATTGGAAAACTGAAAAATGGAGCCCCAGGGCATTGTTTTCGATGTCATGTAATCTGGCCACATGGTTGCCAAATTCATATTCTTGCAATACAGGTCTAACTATGTTAATTCCCTACTATAAAATCTTCAGTGTCCCCCACTTCCTGTAGGATGTCCTCTGCTTACTGTAGGATAAGAGGCAAATTCCTTGATTTCACTGGGACCCATAAATTTTTTAATATTTTGATAACTAAGTTTCCTTTGTAATCCTATGTATTATATTTTAAATATTTAATACTATATTCTAAGAATAGGTGCATAGGTTCATCAGACTTCCAAAGAGGTCCATGACACAAAAAAGTTAACCCCTACTTTATTTGGTACCTAACAGCCTTCCTAATCTAACTCCAAACTCTCTTCCAAGACTTACTTCATATTATTCTCCCTCCCGTATTCTATATTCCAAGTTGTTCTATTTTCTCATCTCTGTACATGCCATTCCATACCACTTTCATACCACTTTCTTGCCCATATGTGCAATGCTTTTCCTCCTTACCTGCACTTTTGTGAATTCCTAGTTTTGTTCAACCCCAGCTCAAATCCTACCACCTAATGAGAAGCTTTTCCTGATCCCTCAAGTTTTTTTAATACTTCCTCACCCTCATCCATGAAATCAATTTGTGTTTGCAATGTATTTTGTATATGCATATATAAATATATGTAGATACATAGAGGTGTATTTCTATGTACGTTTCTATGTAGGGGCAGCTCGGTTCAGCGAATAGAGTACCAGGTCTGGAGTCAGGAATATGTGAGTTCAGTCTGGCTTCAGACACATCCTAGCTGTGTGATCCTCAACAAGCCACTTAACCCCATTTACCTCAGTTTATTCATCTGTAAAAAGAGCTGGAGAAGGAAATTGCAAACCACTCTAGTATATTTGCCAAGAAAATCCCAAATGGGGTCATGAAGAGCTGAACATGACTGACAAATATTTATATTTAAACATATATATCAGTCTAATGACTTCCTATTACCTCTAGAATAAAATATAAATTCCTCTGTTTAGCTGTAAAAGCCCTATGCAATCAAACCCTAATCTGTATTGCCAACTTCATTGGAAGATGGTTCCCCTCTTGGATTCTGCGTTCCAGCCAAATTGGGGTTCTCTCTTTGTCTCACAAGGCAATTAGGTGGCACAGTGGATAGAAGGCTGGGCCTGAAGTCAGGAAGACCTGAATTCAAACTGAATCTCAGACACTTACTATCTGTGTGACCACCCTGGGCAAGTCAGTTAATCCTGTTTGCCTCAGTTTCCTCCTCTGTAAAATGAGCTGGAGAAGGAAATGGTAAACTACCCCAGTATCTTTGTCAAGAAAACACCACATGGAATCACGAAGAGTTGAACACAACTAAATGATGACTAAACAACGTTTTCTGACAAGTGACAGTCCTGCTTCTATTTCTGTGCCTTTTGTACTAGCTGCACCATGTACCTGGAATGCATCTTCCCCTTCACCTCTCTACCTTATAAAGTCCCTTGCTTTAAGAAGCAGCTCAAGTACCATCTGATGTGTGAAGCCTTTCCTGATCCCTTCCACTGCTAAAATTGCCTCCCATTTAAATACTTCAAATATACTTATATTTACCGCTTGATGTTTCTAGTAAGTATTGTCATGTATTTGTGTCATCTCTCTTGTTAGAATATAAGACCTTTACAAGTAAGGATTGTTTCATTCTTTTCACTTATCTTCCCAGCTTTACCAGTCACAGATTAAGCACTCAATAAAATATATTTTGACTGAGATATTTTGCAATTTATTTATCTGTGAATTTGTTTCTCCCTAATTGAATTGAAGTTCTTCAAGGGCAGGAAATATTTTAATTTTTGCTTCTGTATCCCTATCATGAAGCAAATCACAAACATTTAATTAATCCATGCAGAAATGAATTGAAAAACTCATTTTACAGCTAAGGAAACTAAATTTACTGTTTGCTAAGATACCTGGTATTAAGTGACAGAAATCCTGTCCATTTTCTATTCTAACTTACCACAGATAAAAGAATATGGGTATTATTTAAAATGTAGAGCCTTAAGAGTCAAGAAATAGGTTGGAGAAGGAAATGCCAGGAAATTATGCAGTTTTTCTTGAGAAATGATCACTGCTCTATACTCTAAAGTGTCATTTATTGATGTAGGGTTCATAGTACATATGCTTATAAAAAAATGGATTCTATTTTTCCATGCTTTAGCATACCGGTCCTGGAGTTTTCTGGAACTATACACGGTAAAGATGCTGAAAGTGTGTACAAATTATTAGTTGGTAAAAGCTTGTAACACCTTGTACTTTGACAGTGTGCCTTCTGAGTAATGGAAGAATGGGGCTCATTTCAGCATTTGAGTAGCAATAATTTTTAATATATGTAATCAGGCATGTTTTTCATCCAAGGACTAGTTCAGCTCGCATCAGAGAGATTCACCCTCAGGGTGAGAAATTAGTTTTTCAGTCATAGTGAATCTTAAAGCTTGTATACTAAAGCATAGATGGGTTTGTAATATGTCTAAATGGAGGATGTACCAATGAAATTACAGATCCCCAAAATTTCATGAATTAAATAGCTTCAACATTACAATTTGATATTAGACTTTAGGGTTATTGACATAGTAAAAAAAAAAGTTTTTGGCCCAGATTAAAAACTAGTGAAATAGAGAAATTTTTATCTTATTCTAGAGGAAATAGAGGCATGCTTCAGGAAGTAAGGAAACATCCTACAGGAAATGGGAAGGCTCTGAAGATTTTATGATAGGGAATTGACATAGACTTGTATTGCAAGAATATGAATTTGACAACCACATGGATACATTATATTTGTATCTTTAAAAAATGACCTGGAGCTCCATTCCTCACTTCTTCAGTATTTCCAAGAATTATCCCAAATTTATATTAGGTACCTGAGGCCTAGAGAGTTAATGTCACTTAACTGAGGTTATACAATTTGTCAATAATAGAGATGGGGGAAGTAGAACTCAGGTCTTTTTTCCTTTTTGTATACTATAGGGATTTCAGTTTAAGGGATGTTTGTTTGGTTGTCCTCAGTTGTGTCCAACTCTGTGTGATCCCGTTTTCTTGGCAAAGATACTGGAGTGGTTTGCTATGTCCTTCTCTAACTCATTTTACAGATGAAGAAACTGAGGCAAGCAAGGTTAAGTCACTTACCCAGGGTCACACAGCTAGTAAGTGTCCGAGGCCAGATTTGAACTTACAAAGGTAAGTCTTCCTGGTCCACCACTGTAGCCACCATGCCACCTAACTGCCAATAGATAGATAATATAAGTTTATGTGGAAATATATGTGTATATACAAGCACACACACATATTTGTTAAGCTTTTCAGAGCTGAATATTGCTGTGTGCCTGTGCCCTTAAATATCACTATTTGTTAACAAAAGACAGATTTACTGACGTAGTCAACAAAATCATCTTTCAGAGTAATAAGATTTAGAGAGGCCCCGACATTTTAATGAATTAAAGGCTGGAATAAGTCAAGAGACCTGTATTTCAGTCCTGCCTCCAGCACTCACTCTTAGATGCATGGCTATAAGTCACTTAACTTGAGTGTCAGTATCTACATCTGGAAAATGAGTACTACCATGAGTGCTTAATAAAGTTTAAGAAGAGTACTTAATAAATTATAAAATGCAACATAAATGTATTATTATATTTGTGAGTGCCACACATTTACCTATAACATATCACAACAATGACTAACCAGTTTCCAGTGAATATCAGACAGCCAGCTAGAGTGCCAGACCTGAAGTCAGGAGAACTCATCTTTGTGAGTTCAAACATTTGCAATCTGTGTGACCCTGGGCAAGTCACTTAACCCTGTTTGCCTCAGTTTCCTCATCTATAAAATGAGCTGGAGAAGGAAATGGCAAACCACTCCAATGTCTTTGCCAAGAAAACCCCAAATGGGGTCATGAAGAGTCAGACATGACTGAAACTACCGAACAACAATGAACATATACGGCATGGTGCCAATTTTAGAGACATTAAGCTAGATATGTTTTATAACTAGATATTTCTTCTTCCAGGGACTTCTAACCCCTTCCCTCTTAGAACATCTTCTTCCCTCCTGCTTCAAATACATCCACTAAATACAAAGTCAATTGGCTGTAAATGGTAATGAGAAAAATGTCATGTGATTAACTACAGTTCAGAGCATTCTGATTAGTCACTGGGAAAACAGTGAAACTTCCCCCTTAACAAAGTGTATTAAAGGCCAGTGGTCTGTCTGAAGATGGGTAGGAAAAACTAGTTGAGCGATGTTAAAAACTGGCTATTGATTTTTGCTACCCCCCCGCAAATGAAAGCCATGCACTGATGTAAATGAAAATGTGTCAAGAGTCAATATTGATTTTTTTTTTTTAAATCAGACCATCTCTGGGGAAATACTGCTAGCTTTACTTGCTACACTTGTCTATGAATGAAATAAGACTCCTTTCCACAAGACTACACATGTCCAGACATCACATTCTCTTCTTTTACTGGAGGTATGGTAGATGCCAGTTGGTTGTCAACAATCACTTCTTAGAGAAAATTATCCCGAGACCACAGTGAGAATAGAATATGGAAAAATGTGTGTTATGGGGGAGGAAAGGTTTGAAAGTATGCTGTAGTTCTATCTGTAAGTTTCAGCATACAGTGTATAGTTTGTAATATACATATATAAAAATATATATCCTAATAAATAATCTTAAGCAAAATAAAAGTATCTTTGGAATTACAGCAACATAACAAGCAATAAGGAGAGATCAATTTCAGTTCTGAGCTAACTGTGGCATAGGGATACTGTCCTGGTTTGCAGCCAGATTGACCTGAGTTCAGATCTTTCCTTAATATTAGCTTTATACTACTGCATAAATCACTTTACCCTCTAGGACTTAGCATGAAAAGGTTGCAATCTGCACTAGTAGAGAGAGTTACCATACTGGGAATTCCCCACCATGATGAAATCACAAATCTTTCAGTTATTAACTCATAAGAGCAGTAAGAGAAGAGAACCTTTATTTTTTTCCTAGCCGCCCAAGTGAAAACTGACCTGGTTTCTCTCTTCAGAGAAACGCTCTGAACTGTAACTGTACCAGCATACTGAGGTCTTTGACAACTGCTCAGGGACAATATAAGGGACTGCCAATAGTCGTGAATATATGGCTGTGGTTGAAACCCATGGGGGCTTTGTGTGGACAGGTAAAGTTAGACTTGGGGATTCAGCTGGGATGTGGCCTGTCCTTTAATGTTATCCTTTCCCAATTAGAACAGAGAATTAGCATGGAAGATGAAAAGAGGTCATCACCTGTCAAAGCATATAAATGATCAGAAGTAAACTATTGAGATTAGAGCAAATCCTAATAAAGTGATGATGGAAGAGATGATTCCCTCCATGAGAGCTTAAAGGGCTAAATAAATTGACTTAGTTTTATTCAGTGGCCTCTAGGCACAGACAACTGATTAAAACTGCCCATTACAAATTGATTAACTTTTTGTTAATTATTTAATGACCTTTGAGAAACTCGATTATGTGATTGGACTCTGTTCTCAAGTTGGTTTTTTTTAAAGAGCGGAATTAGATTTCAAGAGAAAAGAAATTAATATGCCAAACTAATTTATGTTGAATCACCTGAAGTAAAATGAAGAAATACGTATGAAAAACTTTGTTAAAGCTGTCAAATTATGTGTTTGTCCAAGAAGAAAGATTATAGTAGTAGCAAATATATTCAACAGTGACCATAAGGTCGTTATCTACAGTGATCTAGAGATGTGAGATACCAGTATAGCACCTTTGGCATGATGAAAACTCATTTCTCAATGGGCTCTCTAGACAAGCCAGTTGGTATTCATTGAACTTCATGTTTTGCCCCTTAACAAGCAGTAAAGTTCTTGAATGCTGAAACCTTCTTTTGCACTGTGATGTTAGGGCCTCCAGAGTAGCCCAAAGTAGAAAAGAATAGCCACTAATACTACTAGAAATAGAAATACGTCTGTAATCTTGCCTTCTACTAATTTGTATCACTATTTATTTATCTCTTTACATGCTTTTATCTATTTTCCCAACTAAATAGATTATATGCTCCTGGAAGACAGGGTCCATACTTGTTAAAATTCTTCACATTCCTAGGATCTTGTTATCTATGCACCTAGTTGTCCTTGACCCCATTTTGGGGTTTTCTTGGCAAAGATACTGGAGCAGGTTGCCATTTCCTTCTCCAACTCATTTTACAGGCATACCTGAGGCAGACAGAGTTAAGTGGCCCAGGGTCACATGGCTTGTACAAGTCTGAGGCCAGATTGGAAATCATGAAGATGAGTCTGCCTTACTGCAAGCTCAGTTTCTGTCCACTTCACCACCTAGCTGCCCCCTCTATGCAAATAGGTACATTCATTAAGTCCTAGTTAACTGAATGATGTAAATGAACAACAACTAGTTCCATTCGAAAGACACGTGGAAATGGAAATGGTTAACTATAGCTATTCAATCAGTTTCATTTGGGCACTTGGCAAATGAGTGTGTGTGTGTGTGTGTGTGTGTGTGTGTGTGTGTGTGTTGGTTCTTCATTGCCAAAGAAGACCATGCCATCAGAGAAATGACGGCATGACTTGCACTTGACTTTGTTTTGAGTGAGGGAGGGCTGTGCAGGTCACCAGCCTCACTTCTCCTCCAGGGCCATATGAATTCAGTGACCAGATATTCATCAGGATGACTGGAGATGGCCCAGGATGAGGTAAGTGGGGTTAAGTGACTTGCCCAAGGTCACACAGCTAGTGAGTGTCCAGTATCTGAGGTGAGATTTGAACTCAGGTCCTCCTGACTCCTGCACTGGTGTGCTATCCACTGTACCACTTGGCAGCCCCGGGCAAATATATTTAAATGCTTATTGAAAC
This sequence comes from Bettongia penicillata ogilbyi, assembly GCA_023548195.1. Taxonomy (NCBI): domain Eukaryota; kingdom Metazoa; phylum Chordata; class Mammalia; order Diprotodontia; family Potoroidae; genus Bettongia; species Bettongia penicillata. Next base: position 6,939,084 of record JAJHZJ010000244.1, read on the forward strand.
AGCTCTAACCTGTTGTTTCTCTGAAGATTAAGCCCAAAACAAATCAGAAATTATTTTTCCAGATAAAAATAGTGAATATTTCCTTTGTTTCCTTCTGCCAAAGGATATACCTCCAATCCCTATATCTAATCAAGTAATTCTTAGGTTTCTTGCCTATAGTGCTCAGTTCCATTCTAGATTCATTAAGTAACTTAATGGGTATAGAGAACTATGCCATAATGTGGCATACAAGGTTTATATAAGATCTTTCCTGCCTTTGTGGAGCTTATGGTCTAATAGACACTCCTACCTTTGGGACCCACTGAAATACTTTTAGAATGTTTAGAGTTAGTTGCACTGGTCAAAAGATTAATGCTGTTTTTTTAGCTTGCAATCATAAGTGCTTACATCACTAATAGTTTAAATTTAGCAAGCTAAACAATTTCATTCCAACATGAATGATTAAGGTGAAAATAAAGACTGATTTAGGAAGTAACAGCTTTTAGCAAGATACTTATCACAGCCCAGTGTGTGTCCAGGTCAAGCAAAGGTTGAAAAATAACTTTGTCAAACCTCTCCTATTCTTAATAGAAATTTCAATATGGTTACAGAGCTTTTAAGAAGAATGATTTATGTTTATATTTAATCCTGAGAAATTCCTTTCAAGATCCATTGCCATTACCTTTTCAAGTAAGTGGAAGCAAATAAAATAATTATCTACATGCTAGACACATGTAAACATGGGCATATATACATATGAGGATAGAATGGGTACCATACACATAACAGTCCTAAAAATAAGAACTTTGGAAATTCAGAGGGGAGAAGAAGCCAATGGAGAGAAGAAGGTACGTTGAGAAAAAAATGTGTGCCTACCTCAGTTTTTTAAAAATTTGTTGCCCTACATGATTTTTCCTAGTCAATCATTTCTGTAAATGGCAAATTAAAACCAAAAAATGTCAAGCTACATTTTTTTGTTATCACTGAGAGGTAGGGTAGTAAGTGCAAAGAGGGTGACATTTAGAGTCAGGAGGACTGACTCCAGTTCATATATCAGCTCCATCACTTACTTCCTATGTGACCATAAACAAATCAATTCCTACCCATAGGCCTCAGTTTTCTCACCTGTAAAATGAGGAGAAGTGAATTAGATATCTTCTATGGTCACTTCTAGCTGGAAATCTATGATCCTGATTTGATTAATTTATTCTTTGACATTAGTTGACAAGTGACTTAAAAGGCTACCATGAATATGTATAGATTTTCTGAAAGAAAAAAAACACAAGGAAGAAAAATTTTCCCCTTAAAGTCCTGATCAGTAAGATTGAAAAAGTTATGATTTTTCTGAGACGTTAATTTAGCCTCTTAGCAAAGTTCTAAGTTATAATCCTGAATTCTCGCATCCCAAAATTTGACAAGAAAATAAAACAATAAATATATATGTAATATACCATTACAATCTGGATATATTTTTGCAAGTGGGGAGGGGAGAATTGAGGGAGAGAGAATATATAGATTCCGTTGTACTGTACCAAGGATTGGAGCCTAGTAATAGTTAGGCGTAAACATGATTTAATGTGACAGAGCAACAATTTCTGAACCAGTTTCAAATCTGTCATGTCTTAGGACAGTAAGTGAAATATATCTCAGGACTTTTATTGACTTTAAGGAAAAAACAAGTGTGCAGGGCTGAATTTTGGGGTATGGAGAGAGGGGAAAGATGAGGTGTGGAAAAAACCTAGCAGTAACAAAGCAGTGATGTAGGCAAAGTTTGGGATTGTGCTTATTTGAACAATATTAATCACTTTGACATCAGAGCATAATTTCTAAGTGAAGAAATGTAATGCTAGGAAATATTCATGTTCTCAGTTTTTTAAATATATTATTAAGTGTGGAAAATAGTCATAAAAGTGACTGGAATTCTTGCCTTTTTGGTAAACAAAAAAAATTGGGTTCAGTGAAGCATATTCTGCCTTATTCTTCATCAGGCAGATATTTACATTTGCATCCTAAAATTATTTACCATAAATTGTCCTGCTTTTAAAAGATCAAGTTTAAATACGTTTTGGCTCAAGCAGATTTTAGAACACTAAACTTTAGTTTTCAGGAAGTTATCTAAACATTCTAATGTTGATATAAGGAAAGCATATTCTTTAAATTAGAGAACATTTTGATTCATGGTTCTTTTAGCTGAGGAACAAGTCTCATTCAGGCCACAGATTTTGTGGAAGATGAGGGCGCTCCCTAGTGGCCAATAAGTAGATTACTAAAAATTTCAGATAATCCTTATGACAAGGTAGTAATAGTAGTAGCTGTTACTGTATATGTAGCACTTAAGCTTTGCAAAATATTTTACTCACATTTTCTCATTTCATCTTCACAATAACCTTATCAAATAACACAGTATTATTATATTTAGAAACAGCTTTGGTATCTTAGATATTACAATTAGAATGTAAGTTTCTTGCAACTAGGGATTATTTCATTCTCTGTATTTTTCCCCACTGTGTAGGATTATTTCATTCTTTGTATTTTTTCCTGCTGCTTAGCATGTTGATTGGCTAATTGATCTAATTTTCATAAGCCACTTTAATTCTTTTTTGTTTATGTTCCCTTCCTTTAAATATCCCCATAGGCATTTTCCTTTGTGGAACTTCTCCATTCCCATTCTACTTTCTCCCTTTGCATAGTAATCATCATTTCTCTGAATTCAAATTCTAATTGTTCCCATTTTATCATTTATTCATTCAAATATTTGTTGTTGCTCAGTTGTTTTTCAGTTGTCTCCTACTCTTTGTGACCCCATTTGGGGTTTTCTTGGCAAAGATACTGGAGTGGTTTGCCATTTCCTTCTCCAATTCATTTGACAGATGAGGAAACTGAGACAGACAGGGTTAAGTGGCTTGCCTAGAATAACACAACTAGTAACTGTCTGAAGCTGGATTTGAACTCACAGCTTCTTGACTGCAGGCCTAGCTACTCACTGTGCACCATTTAGCTACCTATTCATTGAATAAGCATCTGTTTAATGCCTCTTATATGCCAATAATGTGCTGGGCTGTGACGATGATGCCCCACCACACACGCACACACACACACACACACACACAAATAAAAAGGTCCTTTCTCTCAAGGAATTTTCATTCTATTGGAGTAAAACAATACCTTCACAGACAAGCAAACACAAAATCTGTATAAAGTAATTTGGGGCAAAGTTAGAGCAGCGAAAGCAACTAGAGGTTTCAGGATAGGCGTACTGTAGTAGTGCTCACCTGAGACTTGAAGAAAGGTAGGGATTCTAAGGGGGGAGAAGTGAAGAGGAAAGCATTGCAGGCATGAAGTACAGTGCAGAGATGGCAGATGGAATGTCTCAAGGATTCTCTTCTGATCTGCCCTAGTTTTTCAGAAACCATAGAGAGGTGAACAATAGAGCACATTCCCCTGGGGATTAGCAAATCCTTATTAAATGAAGAAAATAGCTCAACCACTATAAGCTATGCTTTTACTAATAATGTGGCATCTATAGAAATATATAACTAATTCTTTCCCCAAAGTCAAAGAAATTTATATATGAACTGATACACATGATCAAGGAAAAAGGGGTACAATGAAAGCAAAGCATGCTTTCTGAATGCACATTGAAAGTGGCTTTAAAAAGCAAGCATTGAAATATTTAGCATTTTCTAAAATGATAAATGTTATGTCTTAAAGTATATCTTTTTTTTGACAAAATCTAGCCATTTGTGTGTAGTTTTGTTATATTGTCACAGAACAATATTTAATTGTATATTTACATGGCATTCCTCTAAAAATTACTTTAGAGAAAATATCTCTTTCATGCCCATATCCTTTCATTAAAATAAGCAAGAAATATGCTTATTTATTTTATGCCCTTTTTTGAAGATGAAGGGACTGAAGTGATGAATTAGCCTAGAATTCTTCAAAGATAAAAATAAAACCTTGGCATAATTAATAGGCTAGTTCTGATCTCTTGAATCAACACTGGCCTAATAAAGGAGTTGTACTCTTATGTTATTTTAAAGAGGAATTTACGCTGAAAGTTAAACTGCTGAATAGGTTAAATGTTACTCTGGATAAGTTAGGAGAGAAGATGGACTCAGTAAAGAATGAGATGTGCGTGTGTGTGTCAGCATCTGTGCGTGTACATTTAATTGAGTGCTTATATCTGGATATGACCAACAAAGAAAAAGTTTTGTTTGACTGTATATTTGTTCCAAAGGCTTTTTTTTTCTTTTCAGTGAAGGGTGAGGGGAAGTGGGAGGGAGAGAAAAATAGGTTTTTATTCATTAAAATGAAAACAAATAAAAGATAGGAAAAGGAACAGACTGGAATGAGAGAGACAAAGCCTGGCAGTCCATGTTCATATTCCAGCTGTGGATGTGGAAGCAGGTGAGCAGACTAGAGTATGTGGTAGAATTTGAACACAGGTTCCAGAACCAGGGCACTTTCCTTCTTCCGTGTTCCTAAAAGTCAAAACAAGGTAAGTAATCCAAAGTCTAAAACAATATTAAAAACAGACAAAACTGCTGCCCTTCCTGACCTGCCCTACCAACCCACCTTGAGAAAAAAAAGAAAAAACGAACAAGAGAGGAGAGTTTAAGGAGCTAGAAGGGCAAGGGGTAAAAAATGGCAAGGAACTAAATTCGAGGTGCCGTCTGCTGCACCAAAAAACCCTAGATAACTGAGGCACCTCTGCTTCGGGCCCAGAGAGTTTCTTTTACTCGTTTTGTGGTAGGAACTATTTCCTGCATGGTAAACCAGAGACCTGCAAGTAGAGGCAAAAAGGCAAATCCCCTGGCAGGGGTGAGGAATACCTTCTAGTTGCTATTTACCCATAGCTTCCTTCTCTGCCTGAATCCTCTCCAGTTTTCATGGTACAGCTTAATCCCAACCCTTGCCATGAGGTCTTTGTGAACTTCAGATTTTTCCTGAACATCTCCAGCGGTTATCATCTATGTCCAGGGGACCCGTGGACCGCTTGGGCTCTGTTTGCAATTTGCCAAGTCATATAATACAACAATTTTTCCCTTTGTTCATAGGAATATATCATTTCATTAGCAGATCTCTGTGATTGGAAACAGAGATTTAGAGAGTACTACAAATAGATTAGTGATGGAACAGGAGATAGAGAGTAGATTTGTGATTTCATAGTTATTGCAAACTCCCAGGTGAGAAACTCCCTCAACTAATGCAAGTCCTTCTCTACAATTTGAAGAGAACTGCCCAGATCATAGAGAGTTTAAGTGACTAACCAGGCATTGCAAAGCCAGGATATAGCCAAGGTTACACTTGGACCCAAGGCTTTCTGCCCTAAGAACAGCTCTTCTCACACCGCCTCTGCATGAAATTAAATGTGTGTATACATATATATTAAATATTAAATAAAATATTAAAATAGGAATTTAATTCGAAATAAGCATTCACATTAAATCTGAGACCATTAAAACATTAACACTCTCCAGTTAGTTCATTAGAGGCATCTGGGTGCAATAATGGATAAAGTGCTAGACTTAGTCATGAAGAATTGATTTCAAATGCAGCCTTAGATACTTACAGCTGTGTGACCCTGGAAAAGTCACAGCTTCAATCTGTTTCTTCATTTGTAAAGTAGAATAAAAATACCTAACTCATTGGGAGTTTGTAAGATTCAAATAAGATACATGATGCACTTTGCAGACCTTAAAGCATTATATAAATGCTATTATATGAACTCTTGTGCCTGACCTTTGGTAGAGCCTTCTGAGCTCCTATTGGTCACAATCAGACACCCTGTGCCTTGAGCCCAACACAGTGATGCTATTTCAGTCCTTCCTCTTCAAGAATCAAGGACAACCACCACCAAAATGGTGTCGTCGTCACCATTATCGATATTACCATACTATTATCATTATTCATGCGTGTGCCTTGTTTCTCCAGTGAAATTTGCAGCATCTTTGCGTGCAGAAATAATGTTTTATAATTTTAACTATGTATTAATTACTTTGATGGACCATTAGATTAGTGCTAAGACTCAAATGACAAAGTGCTGCAAGTCTCACATGAAAGACTTAAGAAGTTAAGAATATTTACTGGAGGCCTTAGATTCATTCCCACCAGTCCCCGAGGGACATTCATCTCTGTGGGCCCGAGCCTCAGTTTCCTGAACTCAGAGTTCTCTTTGCGTGTGTGACGGCAAGTAGGACATTGACACAACACCAGGCTAGCCTACCCTCCTCTGTAGCTGAGCAATTTTTTACACTCTGTGGTTAGCTGGATGGAAAAATCCTGGCAGTACCATCATAACTTACCTCCTCGAACAGATTTATGCAAGGGACAGGCAGGGTTGGAGAGAAATAAGGAGACTAGATCACCATAGGAACATAGATTTGGAGTTGGAAAAAAGAATCATAAAAGTTCCTTATTTTACAGGCAGGGAGTTTAAGGCAAAGAGAAGTTAAGCAATGTGCAACAGGGTCATGCAACATCTAAGTACCTTAGATAGGAGTTGAATTCAGGTCTTCCCAACTTCAAGTCCAGGACTCTATCAATGGTTACCCCTACCAGCCTACTATTTTATCTCTGGGCAAAGACTGCAGGAGTCAAAATTTGCTAATTCCTGGGAAAGAGAAACTTAATTAAGCAAACAAAAGTATAAGTGACTATCTCGCTATGGTAAGAGCAGTCTTCAGTAGTTTAGTGGATAAAGTGCAGAGCCTGGAAGCAGGAAGACCCCTCTTCCTGAGTTCAAATCTGGCTTCTGACACTTAGTAGCTGTGTGACCCTGGGCAAGCCACTTAACCCTGTTTGCCTCAGTTTCCTCATTTGTAAAATGAGCTAAAGAAGGAAATGGAAAACCACTCCAGCATCTTTGCCAAGAAAGCTCCAAATAGGATCAGGAAGAGAAGGACATGACTAGTTGACCAAACAGTGACACACATTGTTGAAGCATCTTTTTATCTACCTGTGATCCATAGCATCCCATTCTTTCTACTATCCTAAAGATAAACCTGGACATATAATAGAAGCTCAATAAATATTTGTTTGTGTTGTTGATGACAAGGCCCCAACCTCCCTACTCTTGAGTTCTGACCATACGTAGAGCTAAATTTTAATTGCAAGATTAGAGCATTAGCAGAGATTTTGAAAGCTAGAAGGGACTTTAGAGATCATTTAGACCAATACCCTCATTTCACCCATAAGGAAACTGAGGCTTAGAGAGACAGCAAATCCTATAGAAACTGGAGAAACTTTTTCATTTCTCCTTCTTAGGAGGATTTTTTTCCAGTATGTGGGAACATCACTATTTTGAAATTGAGGGGAATGGGAGGAAGAGGATGAAGGGAAAATAAGAGGAAGTGACAGAAATTCACCAAGAATTCATTGATCAGCACTGCTGCCAATCATTCTTATCAACATGCAGAGACATTCTAGTAATTGGTATATCATATGTTCAGAACATAGACCTTATGGAGCACAAAATCTGATTGACCAAGAACAAGTCATTTTAAGCAACCTTATATAGGTTTCAGTTAAAAGGCAGGATGAATGCGATGTAATTTTACAGAGGATATAAGGGGAAGATAAAGATTTCCACATCAAAGAACAGATGGCTAAAGGGGAATATCTCCATCAGGTAAAATTATAAACTGGACAGTAAACACTAGGGATAAAGCTGGAATTTGCAGACTAACCATTAACACCAGGGCTATATACCTTGTTACTTGACATGCTCATCTGAAGTAAATAGAAGTAATAAAGCTGAGCCAGAAACACTGTTAGTTAATATATGAGCTCAAGTTTGGTGTTGTAGCTAAATTCTACAAGCTCTAGCTAGGGAAGTGACTTGTTGTGTTAAGGAAATGGTCATAAAGTCAATATGAAAAATTCTTTCACCATAAAAGTCAGGAAGGAAGGAAGGAAGGAAGGAAGGAAGGAAGGAAGGAAGGAAGGAAGGAAGGAAGGAAGGAAGGAAGGAAGGAAGGAAGGAAGGAAGGAAGGAAGGAAGGAAGGAAGGAAGGAAGGAAAAATGGGAACAAAGAAAAGGAGAGAGAGGAGGAAAGGAGAAGAAAGAAAAAAAGATTGTAGTTCACAGAACTGGACTCATTGAATGAATGGGGGAGAGCTTTTAGAAACTGCAATTAACGTCTTTCTTCCTGTACCAAAATAGCATAGCCTCACAGAAGCACATGCCACCAAACCATCCAATAATTTGATGCTGCCAGTGCATCACTAGGAAGCTAATGTTTGTAGAACATTACCGTGTAGCTGCTTTTCCCCTATCCCAGTTCTGATCTTAGGAGGATATACACCAGGGCAGAAAGAAACAGTGGTGATTTTGGGGAAAATGTGAAAACATGACTTTGCTTCCTTCTCTGTAGAAGGCAAGAATAGTGGCTTATAAATATCTCGGTACAACTCCTTCTTGTGTCTGTGTAGAATTGCGTCTAAATGATTCTGTATAAAAATGCTCAGGAATCAATCCTACTGGACAGGAGTCTGAAGGGTGAATCACTTGACTCAAACAATTAACTCAGCCCTCTCTGGGGCTTGATCCATAGAATTTTGCTTCAAGATTAGCATGCCAAGGTGAAGATTAACACCTCTGGGTCACTGGGGTTGATGAGACATGACTTATTAATCCTTCAAGAAAATCTTAATTAGACACTAGAGTACTTCTTACTTCATCGTTAAATACTACCAAATCCCAGGATAATTGGAAAATAAATAGTGACTATGATAGAAAGTGGTGTTATAATTAGGCCCACTGAAATGAAAGGAATGATTTTTTTTCCACAAGGAGAGTATATGTCATCCTTCCCTCCTTTAAATAACTCAATATTAACATTTGCAGCAAAAATTCAATATAAATGTTATTTTAGACAGAAATCTGGACACTAGGGAAATGGAACAATGACTCACAAGAACATTTTGACTATGAATAATGCTTTATTGATGACCTTAAACCCAATAACTTTAATATTTTTTCAGGTAAATATTTTTCTAAGTTTTATGGATATACCATAGTCTCTCCCCCAAGAATTTTTTCTTATAATAAAGGAAAATAAACAAACCAAATTGTATCTTTGCCTCATAGCACATGTATCATTACAGAGCGGCAGTCTTCCACTTCAATACTAAGTAAATGAAAGTGTGTTTTATCTATATTTAAGGAACTATGATCTTTTCCAAGTTAATTAATGCAATATGATGGTTATTGTTGCTATTATTTACATTTTATGGCTTTTTTAAAACAAGTATCTTCCCATGGACAGACATCTGTTTACAGCTGTGAAGTTTTGGTTATCCAATCTAGTAGATTTGAGTTTATATATCCGAAAGATTTTACTTTAAGAAATGCTTCATTTCTTTGGCATTTTGCACATCAGTCCACAAGGCACCTGAAAGGGATTGCAGCCAAAGGGGAGGGTGGAGCTGAAATTCATTCAAGGATACTAAGACTCAAAAGGAAAAATATTTTACTTGAAAGCACAGTTAGAAACAAAAGGTTTCCTATGCTTGATGGTCATTTTTTAAAATTAGAGGATAAAGACAACCCTTTAAAAAAAAGTTGAGAAAATCTCTTTGAGACATTAGCTTACTCTCTCTAAATAAGTCTCCCTTCAGTTAACTGGGATGATTATTGTAGACATTTTACATAGAGTTAGCTACAAAGTATACTAATAAGCCGGTTGTCAAATTATGTCAATCAGGTCTAACATCAACAAGCAAGTTGCTATTTGCAGAGAAAAAATGTGTAAGATATGTGTATCTCCACAGTCCTGTAAGCCACTCAAACTAGGTTATTACTTTATTCTTTCATATTTTGTTTTTTTATGGATAAAATTGCACCCTTTGTAGTCATAGCCTCATAGCCTGATTTCTTACATCACCTTAATCACTGAATGGATTTGCTTTAGCTAAACTGAGACCTGGGAAGGAACTCAGCTTAAAAAGGTGAAAGTCTCCTACTGCATCCAGAGTCATCTCCAGTGTCCTGATCTATGTCTTGCCACTGGACCCAGATGACTCTGGAGGAGAGAGTGAGGCTGGTGACTTTGCCCAGCTCTGCCTCACTTAAATCCAATTCACTTGTAGGTCAAGACATCATATTCCTGGTGTCATCAGTCCTCTTTGAGAATGAAGGACAGACAAACAACAACGATAAACACGTAGTTCAGAAGAAGGAAGCTTGGTGTAGCAGAATAAGTGTAAAACTTTGATTCAGAAGATCTGGACTCAAGTTTAATCCTCACAACAAACCTTTGAAGGAGTCACTAATAATGGCACAGTTTTACAGATGAGGAAACTGAAAGGTAGTAAGTGTCTGAGGTAGGATCTGAATTCAGATCTTCCTGAATTCAAGTCTGGTATTCTATTTACTTCAATACCTACATATCATGGAAAGTAGAGAATTCCATTACCTCCCAAGAAAAGTAACACATAACCATAGGATCGTACATCTAGAGCTCAAAAGGAGCCTGGAGGTGATTGAGTCCAACCCCTTTATTTTGTAGATGAGAGAACTTGAGTGTGGAGAATTCAAGTGATTTGCCCATGTTTACCTAAGTATTTGATGGGAGATTTGAACTTAGGCCTGTCTGAATACAAGCTTGATACTCTATCCACCTACTTGCTAGTATAAGCAAGGAATTGGACAACCTTCTAAGAAAAATAACCCCATCGATATTTCTCAGTAGATGGATGTTGGGCACCATCACCAAGATCCCACCTGCTGATCGGCACGTTGGGAGTGCTTCAACAATCATGTTTTTTCAAATACCAGATCATCAGAGATTTGTTCTCTATTGTGGTTTTTTTGTCTTTGAAGTTAGAGTTCTAAAGGGAAAGGAACAGAGTTGTACTGATGAATGTTTAACAACATGCTTCAGAAATCCATGACATACTTTTCTGTTTAGTGTGCATTGTTCACACTTTCTCCCTCACTTTCTTAAGCTTAGATGAACCACAAATAATACATCAAGCCCTTATTTGTAGTTTGCTGATATCCAGGGTACTGGAAAATGTAACAACTGACATGAGCTGGCTCTTGCATCCCCCTGCATTGTTTGCTTCGCTGGTGTGTTTGGTTGGTTAGCAGTCAATGCTAATGAAACCAAAGTTCTATCTTTATTTGACTTGGTTCTAGGGAGGCTAAGGCCATACTTTTCCACACCTGTAATCAAAATGTGTGCCTTTAGGCAGAAAGTGGACCAGAGAATGTTTATATAAGCCTATCAGCTGAAATTCAAATTCTGTCCCATACACTTACTAAGTATGAGACTAACTAAGTGTTGCGACAGGATTTGAATTTGAGCTGATAAGCCTATATAGACTTTCCCTGGTCCTTGGTTGGACTGTTTTTATCTCTGTAAAAGAGGGATGATAATAGCACCAGCCTCCCAGACTTGGAGTGAGGATGCAATGAGATGCATTTAAATTCCTTTGCAAACTTTAAACAACTATTTAAATGCTACTGTTGCTGATGATGTCCATCATTATAATGGATTAGAAAAATCACTCAAAGTATGTAGGCTGTTGTGAATCTATGAAGGACACAGTATTACATGATTAATAAGCTTTGGGAATTGTCATGAATTATAAAGGGAAGCGTAATTCAACTCAGCATATTTGCATTAACTTATGCTTCCTTGCTCCAAAACTGGGGAGGTGTCCTAAAGTCAGAATATATCTAGAATGTTGCATTCAATTCTTAAGGCAACCTTTTAGGAACAGTATTGAAAAGCTGGAATCCATCCAGAAGTGACCAGTATGTTGAGGGGACTAGAAGGTATGTTGTGTAAAGAAAAATAAAAAGGACTAGGGGTGTTCAGAATAGAAGCATATGCCGTGTGAATAGAAGCATACACCATGTGGTCCAACAGCCTCCCTGATTTTACAGATGAAGAAACTGAAACTTAGGTAACGGAAATGACTTGCCCAAGGGAAGACTTACAGTATGATAGCTATATTCAAGTATTTGAAGGGCTGTGATATAGGGAAAAAAAAAAGAAAATTTGTTTTACTTGGTTCCAGAGACCACAACTAGAAGCAAGAGGTGATAGTTGCAGAAGCAGATTTTTGTTCTAAATTAGAAGCTTTCTAACAACTAATGTTGTCCAACAGTGGAATAAGCTGTCTCATTAGGTAGTGAGTTCTGTATCTATATAAATATTCAAGAAAAGGCCTGAAGATCACTTGTTAGGGACCTTATTTAGGGAATTCTTAAGTCCAAGTTATACTAGTTATACTAGGTCAGTAGCATCAAACAAACAAGACGCTCTATCAGCTTCAAGCATTTTCTCTGGCTGTCCCCTATGTCTGAGAATGCTCTCTGTCCTCAACTCTGACTACTGACCTCCCTGGCTTCCTTTAAATCTCAGCTAAAATCCTACCCTCTGCAGGAAGCCTTCCCCAACCCTTCTTAATTCCAGTGCCTTCCTTTTAATTATTTCCTGTTAATTTTATACACACACACACACACACACACACACACACACACACACATATGTATATGTCTCACTTTGTATGTATTTGTTTGCATGTTATCTTTCTCATTATTCTGTAAACTCCTTGAGGTCAGGGACTGCCTTTTGTCTCTCTTTGTATCTCCAGCACTTAACACAATGCCTGGCACATAATCGAAATTTAATAGATGTTTATTGACTGGTTGATTGAAACTCAAATAGAAATGGGAGCCACTAATCCATACTTAAGGATCCTGGCAGGCTGCATATTGCATAGTTTTAAAATGTAATCAACTTTATTGTGTTTTTATTATTTTTTAAAATATTTCCCAATAACATTTTAACCTGATTCAGGCTGCACTCTGGAGTGTTGTGGGCAGCATGCAGCCTGTGGGCCATGTGTTTGACTCCTCTATACTAGATGATGTCTACCCAGGTTTGGAATGAGAAGAGAGGGGTAGAGGGGTCAGAATTAGGGAGGTAAATAAAGAAAACCCTCTTACACATTAAAACTCAAGATACTGATTTGATATCAGCCATAATGAGCTAGCTTTTTACTAGAAATATTCACCATTCTCCTAAAATGGCCTTTTCCTGTTATCTCCTTTGTTCCAGTTTTATACAATTGCTGCAGCAACATATCTCCTGAATGCAGGAACATTGACTCTTCTTACTGGGTATTCAGAAGTAACTCAGAGGGAAAAATAATTCTGTATATATGTGTATAAGTGTGTGTGTGTGTGTGTGTGTGTGTGTGTGTGTGTATCTTTGAACCTGCAAACGATGGCCAAAAAACCACTCAGCAGAAACGTGTCCTTTGAATATTCATATCTAAGTATATTTCAAAGAGAGCTAGTTCATGATTCTTGCAGCTGGAAAGAAGCTGTTACAATTTCCCAAGATGAAAGAGACAATCCCTTTGTACCAGGTATCTGAGGGGGGCAAATGTCCCTCATAGCAGGGTGGCTGATTTGATAAGTGAGATAGAAATCTTCTATTTTGATGAGCCATTTTCTGTTTGAAAAAACAAACCCCAGAACTAGAAATTCAAGGAGTCTGAGAAGGAGTCACATTTTCCTTTTAAGATCATTAAGGAAGGTAATACCCTGGGGAATTTTAATGTTAAGGAATGAAATTTTAAATACCTTTCAAAGGCAATGCAGTTGCATATTTATTCAGGCCATGGTTGTGTTTTTCATGCTTGTTTGGCCAGAACAAAATGAAAGGTATGATTCAATATAAATACTAAGTCTAGAGGTACTAACACAGTGTCCTAAGGTCATGGATTTAGATATGGGAAGTCACAGAGTACAATCCCCTCATTTTACAGTTGAGGAAAATGAGGCACAGATAGGATAGGTGGCTTGCTCAAAACCCCATGGCTGGGAAGTGTCTGAGGAAGGATATGAACACAAATTTTCCTGACTACAGAGTTAGGACCTACTGACTCTGCCTTGGAAAATACAAATTCTTCATTCCCTAGCCCCAGTAAGAGCAATATATAGCAATATATATAGATCTATGCTTTTGGGGGATGGAGAGAGGAACAAATAGGTAACAGTCTCTAACCAGATAGGAAAAGAAGACTTCAGGCTTTGCGGGACACTATACTTTTCTACAATATCCTTAACAGATGATATGCATAATATTTTCTGGAAATACATATGAACACTAATGATAGAATGGGAGAAAAAATAGAGAAGCTATTTGAAAAATCTAGTCTCTACTTAAATAAAGCCTCTAAGTAAGAAAAGCTCACCACCTCCTAGTCTTCTGTTGGATGGTTATATTCATTAGAATATTTTTCCTTAAGTTTAGCCAACATCTGCCTCTGCAATTTTCAGTTATTTCTTCAAGTCCAGTTCCATGCCAGGCTAGGACCAGCAGAGATATTATGCATGAAGAAACCCCAAGGGGGAACATCCCGCAAACAAATAGAGTATTCTCTCCAGCTTCCCCCCTTCTTTCCTCATGCACAACATGACAGGGACTTAGCAGTATATAAGTAAAGAAGCATATGTAAAGCAAAACTCAGGAGGGGAAAAACATCCTGCTTTACCCGGCCATATTTCTGTCAGAACTGAGGATTATGCTGGCATATTAATGCCTGTAACAGCATGAGAGTCAAGCCAGAATGCTGTTCAGGAATCTCCCATTAATGAATGGTCGTCACAGCAGTTACACAGAGACTCCCAGTCCCACTGCCAATCTCTGAACCTTCCCATCCCTCAGGAATGGAATTATTCCTAATGGGAAAAACAGCTGGAATTAAAGTAAAATAAGAGGTTGTTATTTGTTTTCCTTCGGGGGTTGGAAGAAATTGGAGAAGCATATTACAGTGTTTTGGCCTGATTTGCCTTACATTTTTTTCTAACCTAATATGAAAAATCTATAGACTATAGTCTAGGGGACAATAGTGCTTCTGGTCAGCAGTATGGTACCTCGTTCATAAAGACATTTGGTTTGGCTTTATTTTTCTCCCTGGTATCAAGGTCAGAAATGGAGCAGTGGTAATTATTCTGCTTTATACCATGTTCTTTTTACTTTAAAGGAGAATATTGTCATCTTTCTTAGTGATATTGTCTTGAGGGGAACACAATTATTCCCTCTCCTTCCCAATAATTTCCTACTTCTAGGTGACTTTAATGAAAAATACCTGGACTTGATATCCAGAAACTAAGACTCCAATTCTGACTGAGTTCTTTATGAGCTATGTGTCCTTAATTATGTCCCTTAACCTGTGCAAACTTCAATTTCTTATCTGTAAAATAATGGTGCTTACATCACATAAAGTTCAAAGTCTCTTCCATGATATTCTAAGATTTCTGTGATGGCATGATTCACTGTCCAGATCACGGGTAGGGAACCTGCGGCCTCAAGACCACATGTGGCCTTCTAGATCCTTGGATGTGGCCTTTTGGCTGAGTACAAGTTTTACGGAACATATCTTTTTATTAAGGGGATTTGTTCTGTGAAGTTTGGATTCAGTTAAAGGGTTGTACTTGAGAACCTAGAGGGCCATGTGTGGTCGTAAGGCCACAGGTTTCCCATCCCTGGTCTAGATCCAATGAAAGAATAAACCTTCAGGTATATGAAAAGGAATTAAGAGGAGACCCTGAAGGGGAAACACTGGAGCATAAAGCTGAAGTACTTTCATGGAAGGAGCCACCACATTTATTAAATTCTTTTTTTTTTCCTGTTCCTTGTGTTGGAGTTTATTTATCACACTTTATTTTTCAACAACTACACATTGTCTACTGAATGAAATTCCTTTTAGGCTATAAAAATAAAGGTTGTAGAACGTTGCATTATGGCAATATAAACCTGAATGTTATATACACCATTTAAAAATTACTTCTGATAACAGTATATTGCATTCTTCCAGAAGGAAACACTGAGACTGAGTCATTCATGAAATGGTCTAAGATTTCGAAATTTGCTTGTACCCTTTCTTTCTCGCCTCCTTCTTTACCTGTGCCAAAAGCAAGCGAAGAAAGCCAAGCAGGAGCCGCCTAAATACTCCTTACACATTTTGGCAAGCAACTCTTCTGATGGGCCTTTGTTCTGACTGACTGTGCCCACACACTCCAGAGTTGGAGTCTAACTTTCTGGCAGTTTTCTGGATTTACACATTTCTTAAATTCTTATGATGCTCAGAAAGTTGAATATATAATAATTACAATCCTTGTTCAGTCATTTCAGTCATTCATTTCTTCATAATCCCATTTGGGGTTTTCTTGGCAAAGATTCTAGAGTAGTTTACTATTTCCTTTTCCAGTTCATTTTACAGAGGAGGAAACTGAGATAAATAGGGTTAAGCAACTTGCCCATGGTTACACAGCTAAGTATCTGAGGCTGAATTTGAACTCAAGTTTTCCTGACTCTGGCCCCTGCACTCTATCTACTGAGCTGCCTGTCTGTCTACCAATAATAAAAATACTGTTTCTAAAAATTACCAGGAGGAATTAGGTCTAAGATCAAGATCTTGCCTTAAATTGATTTCCTTGAAATATGTACAAAACTGGATATATTGGGAAAGTAACACTACCTTGGATATTTTGTTATAAAATTCCCTTAAAAGTAGATCTGCTAGTAGTATCTTTAGTCAGTCACCTTTCCATTTTTAATGTTAAAATCTTTTTTCATCTCCAGTATTTACACTAGAAATATGTTGTAACAAGAGGAAGCAATGATAAAAACTCATTGCCCAAAGATGATAAGGAAAAGCAAAGTCAGGTAGAAAGTAAGGCGTGAAACTTAAAACAATATTCAACCTGGTCATGAAAACATAGGTATCTAACTATTAAATGAAGGTCATTTTAAAACAATTGCTTTCAAATATATCTAGATGTGGCAAATGGAACTAAAATTACTAAAAAAAAAATACTTTGTGCACAGTAGAGAGTGAAGAAATATGACAGTTACTCCATCAATATGACCACAAGACATGGCCCAATCAAAAAGTACAGGCCCCAGATCTCTGAACTATTAGTTTGGCTATTTATACTGCTTCAGTTTGTTTTGTAATTTTCAGATGGCACTTCATGCTTTAACCATATTAACGTGAAACTAAAGTACCTAAAGAAAGAATCCTTTTCACAATTCCCCAGCATGAGACAATTCACTAAAACTGTAATGACTATTTTATTGAGTGCTGAGAAACCTTAAAGGAGTAACCCCTGCTTCTTATATAAACAGTAGTTACATATTCCAATGAGATGGTGAGATTAAAGAAGTAATTGGGATTCAGGATCCCACCAAGATTCAATTCACATCTCTGTCCTTAAGACATCATTCTGCTAAACGAAAGCATGAACAGAGACAGAATTAACTGACTCCTTTTAAGTTGGATAATTGCAAATGCAAAATGAATATCGTTCTGCAGCCAGAGAGCCAGAGGACAACTTGAGCCAATGAAATAATGGGAGCTGTGATAAATAATGTATGCACAATATCAAAAGCTGAATGAGAGAAAGAAATGGAGAACCCATTTGAAAATTTGGAATTTGCTCAAAGCTGCTTCTACAGTGACTCCCAGGAGGAAAAGAACAGATCAGTAATAAACTCTGTGGTTCTGTATAATTTATAAACTTTCTTCCTTTTCGTTTCTAACATTGACCCTTTATGACTAACCAGAGAGACAAAAAACTAGATAGCTTCCATACCCATTTGATGGAGCAATTCCAAACATACTAATATAGTCTCTACTAACAAATGGTGTCTATTTTCCTGTTAATCCACACACCTATCCCTGCCTCCCCCTCTTCTGCATTAAATTTGACGTACAAGGAACACCGACTTCCATGCCCTTATTGACATGCCCTTCTTCATTTGTTCCATTTTCATTACAGCTCTCTTAACCAACCATTATAACCAAAGAAAAGTTAATTCTTTATGACAATATTAGATTGCAGCACTCAGTTAATTTTTAAAATGGGGTTGTTGCATGTTCTCTGACAGCAGAGCAAATTGAAAGCTAATCAGGGAAATCTTTTCTCAAGTGCAAGTATCTTTCCAAAGAGATTTCATATCTTATAATAAGAGGGTTATTTTTCACTTCTAATAGTGTATGTATGTCATGCAACTACATTGAAAGAGTTCAGGTCTGTTTTTAAAAGCAGACAGATATTAACAATAAAATTCACTTAGGAGACGTGATTATTTTCCTCCATCCTTCGGCATTGTCTCACTCTTTCTAAAACCATTCCTTGTTCTCACCATGGCTATCAGTCAGTCTCTTAAGTCCACCTGTTCTTCTGGGTCTCTGTAGTTCTGGTTTCACTTCCACCCCTTTATTATCAACCTTGCAGTGAAATATTCTTTTCTTTCCTTTTGCTGTTCATACCCTGCCCGTCTTCAGTTTCTGACTCCACCATCTGCATTCTCAGCTCTCACTTGTGAGATATTAAGAATTGATGGGGGAACTAAAAAAACCACAAAACAAAAATTATACTAACCAGATCTAGTATAAATTCATACAATCTAATCTAAACCCTCCCCACTATAGTGTTTTTTCACATATTTTTTGTTTGCTGTTGCAGTTTAAACTATACAGGTATTGTGGTGTTTTGGTGAGACTATCGACTATCCAACTAGAAGTCATAAGACCAAGCATTTAGACCTGGTTCTGTCATTTATTGGCTATATGACGTTAGACAGGTCACTTAAACTCTCTGGGCCTCAGTTTTCTCTTCAATGGAAGAGAAAAAAATTCCTGCTTCCTTCCAGGGATTCTTTTGCATATTAAATAAATTGTATTCACTATTCGAAAGATCCTTGATTCACGTTGGGTGTTTCCTCAGATTGCAGATTTAAACATCTCTATGACTTAATAGTGTTGGAGAGTTAGCGTAGCCCAAAAAAATCCATCAGCCGTATGTAACCAACCTGATGCTGGGACCTTTCTGAACTTAGATAACTGGTTCTTAGAAAACAGGCATGCAGTCAATCACTGTGCTTCCATTTTAGGGGACTTCCAAAAGGCTGTGCTCAATAGTCTTTAATAACCAAGCATCACTACCACACCCTGATGAGATACTAGAGGAAGAATTTGGTGGAGACATTCTGTGTCTCTGTGAAAGCACTTGAAAGCTTTGAATTCCTGTACAAATGTAAGGTAGCATTTTGGGTAAATAAATGTTTTGCATCAATATTCATTGAATTAGATGCTATACATACTAGAATCTGTGAATGTTTGGTTAGAGTTTATTGGGTTAGAAGGTTAATGTTACAGTTAAAACATAATGTCATTTGACTTTGATGCTTGCCAGTCTTTGAAATGAGTCTGATTATTACTGAGTGGTGGGAAGAGATAAAAAAAAAATTCTTCTCATTTTTCCTCTCTTGACTTTCATTAGGCTCCCCCTCCTCTGATCTAGTATGTACCTACTCAGAGCATCTACCACCTCCCTCTTGTTTTCATTTTTTCTTCTTACTAGCCTCTAAGTAATAGATGAAATGATGAGAAATTATGGAAGGTGTCTATTTTTAAGGCATCTCTGAACTGTGAAAAGAATAATTCTCAGATGTGGGTTCAGAGTCGAGATGTTGAAGTAAAATTAGCATTTTTGCTGAGCTCGCTTAATATATCCCTTCTATAACAACATAAAAATGCACCAAACATTGGTGATCAGGGAAAGCCAAAAAAAAGTCGTAGTGAGTCATTTTCCCAGCCCAGGGCAGCTTAGGAAACTAAAGAGGTCTGCACACACTGGTGTGAGGGCTGATGGAAGCCTTACTGGTTGTGGTCTGTGGTATCAGCAGTGGCATTTTTTCTTAAGATTTTAAAATATATATATATATATATATATATATATATATCTTTTTCCTTAAGATTTAAAAAAATCTTTAGTAGTTTGAGGAAATTGTAATTATTCTGATTTTTACCTACAAAAATATACTTAAAGACTGATAAAAAAAGAAACTTCTAATTATCCTTTTCAGTCTTTGGTTTTCCTTTTTATTCTAGGAAAACATGTTAGTATCCCTTCTCCCTTCCCCCAAGAAAAGTTTTCCCCTTGAATACTTAACTATTGTGAATATTACTAATATACTAAAAGGTTAGGAAATTATTCTTGAAATTTTCTACATGGTCTTACTCAGAAGAATTTGGAATAGTCAAGGCAGTCAGCCTGCATTGGTCATACAGAGTGTTACCAATTCCCTGGACATGGGGCTTCAAACTTTGGTCTGTGTATTTCAGTACAACAATGGTGAATCTGCAGTTCCATCAATGTGATACTCACAGCAACTAATATAGCCATACATTTTCCACATTGCACAGCTTTTGTCACTCAGTACCTCTTCCATAGGCCAGCCAAACAAATACTGGGAAAATTACTTTAGATCCTTGATATTCCAAAGAAACAGTTTATTAATCAATTATCTGTCTCTCTCTAAATATATGATTAATCTACCTCTTCTTTCCTTCATATATTTCTATGTTAATACCTTCCATGTTCTTTCACCTCTGTAATTCTTCATTGGTAATACACTATAATTTTTTTGTGCCCAACATGAATGTCTCCATTGATTCTTGGATAACCTCTAATTTTAATTCTCTGGAAGGTGGCATCCCATGTTTAACAATTTTATAGAATCCCTAAAGAATAGGGATAAGGGATAGAAATGGACCTGTGAGGCCAATATCATTGGTGTAAGGAACTCTCAAGGGAGAAAAGTCTCTGTCAATGCAAGTCAGTACTTTCTCTGTAACATTTAGTCTTTGAGAGCTGCCCAGGGCACTGACAAGCTAGGTGATTTCCCCAGGGTCACATGGCCAGTATGTGTCAGAAGTGGGACTTAAATTTAGGTCTTCTTGGTATAGAGGCTGATTTTCTAACCATTACAGCACAATGTCACTGGAAAAATATTGGTATTAAAAAGATGTCCCTTTCACACAAGGAGACACTTCTCAAAAGCAATTCAGCTCACTCTTTATCTTGTTCCACAATTCGGGGCTCAGTTCATTGTTTATTTTTAATGGCCTTGCAAGATATATAGATGATGGAACAGTTCAGTATATTGTCCCTCCACCTGAATATCACTATGTGGAAAATACATATTGTTCTTCCTCTTGGTCAATTTTGTGTGGATAATTAGCACAAACTTTTAAAGGACAGAGAAGGTTTTGCAATGGCTAGGGCTTAATGAAATCAATACAATATCATCCACACCTGGAAACTCTAATAGACGCCCCCTCCAGCTCATCATTCTGGCCTCTGGTATTTAGAAGAAGTGACCCCTTATGGGATGAATCGATTGAGAAGCTTCCGTGTGCCAACATGTTAAAGTGAACAATTGCTAAATCACTTTAATTCTTACTCTCAGAGAGAGAGAAAACTCTTGGTAATATGTATAACCGGAGAGAACTGTGAAAGCATTGGCCCAGCTTCCTGAAGGGACCAGTAATATGGAAACCAGAATCGGTGTTACATTTTGTAAGTCATGTCACCCTACTACATCCAAGTAAATATGAACTTACTGATCCACTCAGCAACCACACCTTCCAATGTATTTTATTTGTTCTTAAAAGGGGAGGTGGTCTTCCCTCTTCCCAGTGTAGCACACCTGGACCAGAGATGCTTGACTTGACTTGTTGTCCCAGGAAGCTTAGTATTCTGCCTGCTGTAGATGCCCTCTGCCAAGCAAGGTGACAAAGGAGAATGGTGATCAACTGAGTCAAGTGAACAAATTGGAAAGTCCAGTAATAAGAGCTCACAGGTCTACGGTGGCAAAATTCTTGAAGACCAGCATTCTGAAGGGTCTAATAATACTATGAACTGCTGAAAAGAAAATCACCAAAATCCTGAAGAATGAACTTACCACTTTTTCAGCCCCATTACCTTATCAGTGGCAGCTTTAGCACTTACCTTACCCTTTTCCGTCTTCAAAGTGTATTGCAAAGAATGACTAATTCTCCCAGCACCCTGAAGGTAGGTATTATTAGCCCAATAAACAAATGACTCACTCCATGTCTGTTCAGGGCTCTGCCTCCACTGGCCCCTCACTCCAGTTCATCCTGTACTCTGCTGTCAAGATAATCTTTCTCAAACACTGTGAACAAGTAAAGTCAATAGGTATTTATGAAGCACCTGTGGTGCTAGGCACTGTGGGAAATACAAAAGAAACAGAAGATCTGGTGCCACCCCTGGAAGAATTTGCAATCAGTGGAGGTGAGAAGATGTGCCTGTGTGAAACACTGGGGGGAAAAATCCCAGGCAGAATATGATCAAGTGAAACGTGATATGGCAGCCCACTATAATAAGGGCTTGTGTATGGAGGAGGTGGGGCTTAAGCAGGGCTTTCAAGGAAGGGTAGGATTTGGATTGGCCAAGTGAAATGGAGGCATTCCAGACAGAGGGAACCCCTTGAGAAAGAGCACCAAAGCAAGATTGAACTTGTAGAGAACTATAAAGAAAGCAACTTGACTGGAGTGGAGGGTTCAAGTTGGTAAGTACTTAGAGATAACATCATTCTCTGATTGTTTTAACTTCCCAGCTAAAGTAAAACTTCTTTTGGTTTTGAGTAAAATGCTAAGTACAGAGCACGCATACTACCTACTGCCCACTCTGTTTCTGATAAATGAAGGGGACTGGTTAATGAAGAAATTTGAATTGAGAGGATGTGATCAGTAGGCAGCAGGAAACTATTATATTTACTCTTTAGCAGAAGACTGATAGAATAAAAATATCATTTTAGTAAGATTAATTGAGGAAAAGTAATTAGGAAGGTGTGATAGTGGAAATTACACTCAGGTTGAGAGGATCCTAAGATTTTGTGCTGAAAGAAACTCTATAGATCATCTATTTCAGCATCTTTATAAAGAAGGAAACCGAGAAGCTGAGAAGTTGAATCAAACTGCCTGAGGTTAGAGAGCTATTAAATAGCGTAGCTGGGATTAGAACCCAGAGCCTTTGATTGTAAATCCAGTGTCCTTTCTGCTACTCCAGCATGCCTCTGAGCTTGTGTTTTAAAGACAAATCATGGCATTTTGAAGCTGGAGAGGAGCAGAAAGAACTTTTAGTTTAAGTTGAACATTTTCACAGATGAAAAAAAGGTGGCATGGTCTAATAAGCATAAGGTTGTAATGATATCAGGGTTTTAAAGTTTATAAAGTGCTTTCCTCAGATAAGCTCTGTGAGGAATTAAAAATACGTTCCCAATTTCCAGATGGGGAAACTGAGCCCGAAAGAGTAAATGTCTTACCCTGAGTCAAACCCAATTCTTCTTCAGGTATGGTGAACCATATAAGCAAAACCAAAGGAACTGGGGAATGAGCCACATATACATGGAAAGTAATAATGACTGAAATGGAGGGTGTGTAAAAGAGAGCTGTAAAAAACAAAGCTGAGTAAGTAAGGGTAGACAAGGTGAGGGAGAACTGGTTTTCTTATTAGACTCCCACATAAGAATTTATTGCAGGTAATATTATACATTGAGTGAAGTTTATATTTTATAAAATGAGTTTCTCCATTTTGTACCTATAATAAGATTAGACTTGGTGGTCTTGAGACCAACGTAACAGTCTTCCCTTAAGGAAAACTGGAAATCACTGTTACAAGATTAGGCCTGATGACCTTGAGCTCATCATGACAGTTCCCTTCCCACCCTTTCAACCTCCTCCCTTGCCCCCCATTCCCTACCTTAAGGAAGGCTGTAAGGTTATAGACTCTGCTAGTGGAAAAGTACTATCTAGATATATGTATATCTATTCACATATTCTAGATATATCTATATCTATTCACATATCTGTATCTATGCACACAACACATACATATGCATGTATGTACACATATGTATCTGTGTATATATAGTGTGTGTATATACATAATTTATGTATAAATAAATAATATATGCTATAAATATATTACTATAATTAATGTATTAAATGAAAAATAAATTATATTGCATGTGTTATTTATACTATTTATGATTATGTATTTAATTATATATGCATATAAAAGCTTAGTACAGCTACATGTTCCAAAATAATCTTTCAAACAACTGTTTGTGTACCTGTGTATGCACCCAAATTCCCCTGTGTGCCCTGAATCTTGACACACAAATCAGCCAACTCCACACAGTCATCAAAATCAGATTTGAGTATCCTGCTTTCAGAAGGGCACTTTATAGAACATCTCTCCTCCCTCAGAGCATAACACTCTCTTGAGACCAAGTCACCACAGATGAATGGACCTGTGTCTGTGTGATCTCCAATTCAACACTCCCCTTATGTGAGTTTTACTCCATGTTCATGTGTGTGTCTGAAGTGGGTTTCAGATCCCCTTCATCTTCTCCTTTTCTCCCTTTCTCCTTCCCCCTAACTTTCTTATTGGTGGCCAATAAAACTAACTGTTGAACTTGATACCCATTATTTTATTCTTGGCATCTGAACTCATTAAGGGGTTTCTTCTCTGCCAAATTCCTGCTTGGCCCATGAGCCTCTCCCTAGACATAAATTGGCTACCTAGAGGTAGTTGCAGAAGAAGGATCTAGTTTTGAAACCAATACATCCTGGATTCAAATCCTAGTTCTTCAACATACTGATTGTGTGTCCCTGAGTTAAGTCACATAACCTCACTGTATTCTAGGTAGCTCCCTAAGACAATTAGTTTCAGAGAAAGTTATAATCTGCTTTGGTAGAAAGAATTTCCTTACCTAGGAGCTCCCAATTACAAGTCTGCATCTCTATTCCACAACCATATGAAAGAATTCTCCAGATCACATAAAACAGTTGCAAATCAGACATCTCTGAAGTCCCATCTCATACATAGTCAACTGGCAAAAGTGAATGAAATAGCCAATGCTGATGCAGAAGGACAGGTATAGTGATTTACGTTGGGTAAACCAGAAATTGTTCTGATCACCCTACAAAATAATTTGGAATTTTGCTTTTTAAAAAAGTAATCAAAACACCCATATCCTTTAATTCAGAGAATCCCACTGCTAGGAATATATTCCAAGGAGAGAAATTAAAGACAAAAAGAAGGTTTCCATATACACCAAAAATTTTATAGAAGTACTTTCTATCAAAGAATTGAAAACAAAGTACAGTAGATAACCATTAATTGAGTAATGGCTAAACATATTATGTTACAAAAATATAAATGGAATATTACTGTGCCATAGCAATGAATATAAAAAATACAGTGAGGTATGGAAAAACAAATTTATTCAGAATGAAAGAAAATAACATACATCATGACTACAACAATATGATGGAAAGTACAAAAATCCTATATTTTATAGTTCATATGGAACTTATTTAAATCTTAAGAATAAGAGCCATTGCCCACCTTATAAAGGCTCTCATTTTAAAAAGTTCTCAAAAGAACAAGTATGAACTACTGACAGCCGTATGAAAAAAATGCTCCAAATCACTGATAAATGAACAAATTCAAATTAAAGAAACTCTGAGAGTCTATCTAACGACTATCAGATTGACAAAGTTTATAAAAGAGGAAAATGTGAATTATCTCAGGAGCTGCAGCAAGATAGGCACGTTAATGCATTATTTGTGATGTGATTGTCCAGCTATTCTAGAAAGGAATTTGGGACTGTGCCTCAAAAAAATCATGAAAACATGTTTATCCTTTGGCTTAGCAGTACTTAGGACTTTAGCACTAAAGAAATCAAAGAAATAGGAAAAGGCCTCATATGTACAAAAATATTCATAGCAGTACTTTTTATAAAGAAGTACCATTCATTTGGAGAAGTCAGTAAACAAATTATGGTATTCAAATTAATGATGCTATAACAAATGATAAATTTGATGGTTTGAGAGAAATCTGGGGAGATTTCTATGAAATTATGAACAAATTCAGAGAACAAGGAGAACAATTTATGTTATAATAACGTTGTAAAATAGAACTTTGAAAGACTTTAGAACCCTTAACAATTCAGTGACCAACCAGGATTCCAAAGGACCTGTGATGAAGAATGCTACCTTTCTTCTGACAAAATGGTAATTGACTCAAGATGCAGATTCATACATCTATTTTTTTAGATGTGGTCAATATGGGAAATTAATTTTGCTTCACTGTGTATTTGTTACAAGGACTTTGTTTTTCTTTTTCTTTGTCCATGTATTGGCGATGGGAAGTAGAGAAAATAAGGTTTTAAACATTGAAAAAAATTAAATTGTGATGACAAAAAGAGATGACAAATCCATCTCTGTCCTTTCATTGGAAAAGTTCATGGATATATGACTGTAGGTAATTGCAGATACTTTCAACTAGAGTTTTATACATTGCTTAGTTTTGCTAAGTTGTTTTTTATCTTCTCTTTTTTATTTTTTGTTACAAAGGATAACTTTCTAGGTGGTGGAGGGGGAGGATTATATTTAGAAATGGAAAATGATATAAAGCAGAAAAAAATTAGAAATTACAGAAAAAAAGAGGGGAAGATTACCCTTCTTTACTGCTACCAGGATAACCCTGTGGAAAGTGTTCTGAGAATGAATGAGATGTATTAGAAAGAGTATGAGATTGTTCTGCTTGGCCTTGCTGAATGACCTTGAACAAGTCACTTACCTCTTTAAGTGGATTTGTGTTTCCTTACCTATAAAATGAGGGATTTGGACTGTTTGACCTCCAAAGTCCCCTCTAAGGTATGGAATTCTTATTCCATGAAATTAAGGTATTTTCTGGAGACTAATACTGTCTTTGCTGTGTGATTCGTCCCTTTCATTTCCTTTTTTTTCCATTAAAAATATAATTTAAATGACATTAGTATGCTAAAGATGTAATATGGCTAGACAGAAATTTATCTTTTCATGCTCATTCTGTTCTTTGAGATAAAGCTATCAAATGACAGACAGCAGAGCCATTCACATCTCAAGTTGTAGGTCTTCTTCTCCCTGGTAACATTCTTTCACCTGAATGGATTTAGAAAAAAATTGTGTGATTGCTATATTGTCATTTACAATGGACCTTGCTGAACGGTTTCCTACTTGTTCATTTTATTCCTTACATGTGACTCCTAAGCTTAAAACACTAAGTCTTTTTTTTCTAAACCTTTGCACAGGTCTAAAAGTTTGGGGTTGCTTTCTTTTTTAATTCAGGGGTGGGGTAGAGGACATCCCTTCATTGTGTGTGAGAACCAGTTGACTTTCTGTTAATCAATATAAATTGTGATGTCACCACTTGCTCATGAGTAGTTTCTATGTTTTGGTCTGTACAGATTTAAGAAGTCCTGAAGATTGATGGAGGGCCATGCTATTCAAACAGCAGGCGTTGCTGAGACAGAAGCTCTTTGTGCTGGGGAGTCTTGCTATTGGAAGTCTTCTATATCTAGTTGCCAGAGTTGGGAGCTTGGATAGGTAGGTTGAATACATTATACCTACACACACAGACACATCCACAGAGAGAGACATAGATACATAGATACACATGTATATGTAATTAACATAGGTCTACATTTCACGTGTGTGTTCACATGTATGTATTGTGTGTCTATACATGTATGTGTATATACATTCATGTGTATACTATGAAGTCAATATTGACTTGTGCTTCTGTATGACATCTTTTTAAGCATATCCATTTGTTTTCTTTATCCAAAGTTCCCATGAAATATACCTTCTGCAGTTCTGAATTTGATTGAGCCTTCAGCTGGGGCAGAAAAGAAAGGAAAAAAGTTTCAAGTTGCCCCAAGCCCTGATATTTGTCCATATGCATTTGTATTCTGCAGGCACTGGCACTTGTTTGAAAAGGGAATATAAAACAGAGTACAGTAAAAATGTAATTCCAGGAGCTTATTCGGGCCTGCATGCATCTGCGTATTGACCTTTAGCCTTAACAAAATGGTGATGATGTATTTATGTATCATCTCTCCGAATTTATGAGTGGGCAATTAATGTGCTACCGTAATAGTTAAAATTATGTATGAGCCTGCAAAGGAACTCTGGCAAGTTTGGAAATTCTCTTGCACTTGAAAGATGGCTGCAGGCTTGGAGAATTTTAACTATGTTAATTAGCTCCAGCTTTCAATCAGGCTCTGAATGCACCAGGAGAGGTGCCTGTCTCTCTGAGAGATTACCCTGAGAGTCCTGGAAAATCCAAAGCGAAGAAATTAGAGAATAAGGATATATCTCTGAGCAGGCAAACACTTGAAATGCTCTCAAGGATGTGAGAGTCCCAGCACTACCTGATGGCTTCTGAATAACTTGGGAAATTCCTGGATTCTCAGTGATAGGGGAAGAAGAACAGAGAAGCTAATTTCTGAAATGAGAATAAGCTTAGAGAAACTTGGGTCCCCAAAGGTTAAGGAAGTATGGGTTGGAATAGACAAGCTGTGCCAGTCTCCCTTCTTGACTGTAAAATCCATTTCTTCCACCAGAGAGACTGAAGTTCTGAACTCCTCCTTCTTCCACTCACCCAGCAGCCGTTGTTACAGAAAACGCAGCCAGGTTTAAAATTGGTATGAAGCCAACTTGCAGCTTTCCTTTTCTTACCAGGACCTGGAATCAGACCTATATGTCTGAGTCCTCACACTCTAAGCAAAAAAATACTTTTAAGATTATCCAGCCAGAGCAGTCTGGGATTCTTTTGAATTGCATAGTGAGTCCTTTTGACAATTTAATACCAAATGCCTCAGTAGGCTGACCACTAATTAGAAACAAGTCATGACTAGTGATCCTGTGAGCTGTTAAGGGACAGTAGTTTCACAAGCTGATGCTGGGCTACCAATAAAATAGCCTAACCTGAAGGCTGGCTCTCTAGCTCTTCATTGTTTTCTTATTTTTGGTTACTCCTAATAATTTGCCTTTTCCCCTGTCATCTCTTTTTTTCTCCCTGATGCAAATAAATCTGATCGTTTTGTAAGGGTTTGCATTGCCCAGTGGGTTTCTCCAGAAATTCTCTGCTTGAAAGCATGGCCAGAATATTTCTAAACCCTGGGAGTAGTGAAGTTTCTCAGAAGGCATCTATTACTTTCCTATCTATCAGTAATCTAGATGGCCACTCCCCACAGTATATTTACATATGCTACGAATGTAAATATATAGTGTTAGAGTTACCTATATCCTGAAATATTTTTTAGGATCTTTTAGTCAGAGATAATGCTGTGCTAGTGTCTCTCTCATGGCTTCTAAGTGGACAGAATATTCATGCTGTTAAGTACTGACTTTTTTCTGTTTGTCCATTTACCATAGGTTTTGTGGTCTGAGAAGGTTTTTGGGATCATCTAGTCCAAACCTCTCATTTTTCAGATGATAAAACTGAGAGAGAGATAAAGTCATTTTCCAAAGTCACACAAGTAGTTAGTTATTAACAAACTCAGGATTTGAATCTAGGCCTCTATTTTCAAATCTAGTGCTCTCTTCCCTGTACCACACTGCCTGCTTACAAACAAAGGAAAGGCAAGCAACCTCTAAATGATTGTCTTTTGAGAGTAGCAGTTAAAGGAAGAACAGTTCAGCAGAGGCTTTGCATTACCAGAGTGACTAGAAACTTCATTCAACAGGATTTAATTAAATGTGCTCATATGGCCAACATTATCTCCTCTTGAAAAAAAAGGCTTAACCTGATTTGTTAGGTCAACTTGGGAAAATTAATACTGAATTTCAGAAATGTTCCAAACCCTCAGGATGAGGCAATTATTGGATTATAGGATCATGGGTTTAGAACTGGAAGAAACTTTAGAGTAAATCTGTCAATAATCTACTAGCCCAGGCATTGTGGCAAGAAACTTGGTTCCTGCCTTCAAGGAGCTCACAGTCTAAAAGATGATAGAAACTATAAACAACCATGTGAAAACAAAATATATGCAGTGTAAATGGAAGATAAACTTGGAGGTAAGAAACTAGCAGAAGGAAGTTGGGGTGCATGAATAATGGGAAAGCCCTCTTGCAAAAGGTAGAACTTGAAATGAGTCTTGAGGAAAGCTCAGGAGAAGTAAGGAGACAGACTTGTAAGAAGGAAGAGAGAATTCTAGGCATGGGGGATGGTCAGTGAAAAGACACCAATTGGAAAATAGCATGTCTTGTCCAAGGAATGTAGGGTGGAATGAAGTATAAAAAGACTGGAAAGGTAGAAAAGACCAGGCTGTGAATGACTTTAAAAGTCCCTTAGTAATTATGTAGTGATTCTAGTCCAATCACCTCTTTTTATAGTTGTAGAAACCGAACCTGGGATAAATTAACTAGCCCAAGATCACATAGGTGCAAAGAAGCAGGATCAGGGTTGGGATCCCTGTCTTTTGGCCTCAAATCCATTCCTCTTTCCATGTTACCATCTACATTTGCCATAGCTAGTGAAATTGTCGATCTGATCAATTTGTTTTACTGACCATTTGTAAAGTATATGTTACCTTCACTGCCTGGTGCTTGTCCAAGAGACATATTCAGTCTCTGTTCTGGAGAAGCTTCATCTAGAGAGGAGAAGCGTGAACACAAATACCCATGCCACAAAGTAGACTGTGCCCAGTTAATGAGAGAACTATATGATAAAGTGTGAGGAAAAAAGATCATCTCTTAACAGTGATGGTCCCAATTCATTTTGCAGAACTGTCCAAGCAGAAACTTTCCTTCTATATTCCATCCTTGTTATTAGTTTACATAGTCTTAGAAATACCAGCTAATAAGAATAATAAACCAACATGTGGCTGAAAAACTCACAAATGTGGACTGAACCAGGTTAAGATGCAATTGGAAAATGTTCAACAAAAGAAATAAAAATATAATAGAACATAGATAATGTTAACATGGGTTTTACTAAATCAGCATGTTATCCTGATTGCAGAAAATGTGGGGAGAGAAGGGAAAAAAGAAAATTTACAGGATAACTTTATTATATAAAAGGAATAGAAAGTTATATGTAAATAGATTCGAAGTTTCATGTGTCATAATCTTTTTTTATTACACTATGTAATGGAAATATTTGCTTTATTCTATAAATTAAAATTAAAATAAGTTTTAAAACTTTTTAAAGGAAAGGAGCTTAATTTCCCCTATGTTTATATGTTGTTACTCCAAAGTTTTGTTTGCAAGCAGGAGAGACATGGAGCTACCCAGCTCCATCCTTGAACTAGCTGACTCCAAATTTGCACAGGTGCTCAATGAAACATGCTACAATCCCTATTGAAAGTTGAATTAGTTTTGATGTTCATACTTTGAGAGTCAAGAGGCCTCATGGCAGTGAACAGAACCAGTCTTGAAAACAAGAAGACTTGTCAGTTACATCTTAAAGTGGTTCAGTCCACAGTTATGAGTCTTGCAGCCACATGTGGGACCCAAGAATGACCTTTCTGCTGTAGACAACCCTCTAAGTCCATAAATTGGAGAGAAACAGCCAACCTGCATTGGGAGAGAGAGGTTTCTCCCTTATGAATTACCTGTACCAATGAAGTCACAGGTCCAATGAGTCAGCTAGAATTTGTTAAGCTCCTGCTAAATACTGGGGATACAATAAACAAAAGACAGTCTTGCCCTGAAGCAGCGCTGACCATAGTATTGTCCCTATCTCCTACACTGGGTTTGAGGAAGGAGAAAATCCTTGATCTCTTCAGATAAGTAGACAAAGAGAAGCAGAGAAGGCCATAAACATCTCTGCATGTCCCTAGTCTTAAGTACAAAAACTCTGCCAGGTTCACACGTAGGGAGAGCTTAGTAATTTTTAAAATTAATAGGTTGCAAGCTGTTGCCGATGATTAAAGGTGAGGCCCAGGACTATTCTTTTATTATTGATGTTTCCAATTCGAAGTCAAAGCTTTGGCATTTTTTCAAATGCCAAAGAATTACAAGGAAATTGGGCATCCCAGAAACACTCATCAAAAGATTTTAAATCTGCCACATGTGCACATTTTCCAAATGATGCTAACCAGCAAGCTGATTAAAAAGCCATTAATATGACTTACATTGTTTGTCCATCTCTCATTGTAAGTGCAAGTATACTCTGTAGTCAATTAAGTGCTTGGTGAATAAAAAAAAATTAAGGAGCAATACTCAAAAAGAAAGCTCATCAATTCTATGTGCTCTATTAAATGTTAGGTTCCCTAAAATAAAATTCCTCAAGTGTATAGGCTCATTGTGGATTTCAGCAGTCTGAGAGGTCGGTGGAATTTTTTTCTTTTTGGTTGTGTTTTTAAGTCTTTGCTCGCTCTCTCTGACTTGAAAACCAGAAAAATGAAGAGCTAATTGTGATGAACGTCTTAAAGTTTCCATTTGTTGCTTGCAGACTACAGCCCATTTGCCCAATTGAAGGTCGATTTGGAGCCCGCAGCCAGGCTGAGATCCCACTCCGGGCACTGCAGTTCAAACGTGGCCTTCTCCACGAATTCCGGAAGGGCAACGCCACCAAGGAGCAGATTCGACTCCACAATCTGGTCCAGCAACTCCCCAAAGCTATCATCATTGGGGTGAGGAAAGGAGGCACGAGAGCCCTGCTTGAAATGCTGAATCTCCATCCTGCCGTGGTCAAAGCCTCACAGGAAATCCACTTTTTTGATAATGATGAGAATTATGCCAAGGGCATTGAGTGGTACAGGAAGAAAATGCCATTTTCATACCCTCAACAAATCACCATTGAGAAGAGTCCTGCCTATTTTATCACAGAGGAGGTACCAGAAAGGATTTATAAAATGAACTCATCTATCAAATTGCTGATCATTGTGAGGGAACCCACAACAAGAGCTATTTCTGATTATACTCAGGTGCTAGAGGGGAAGGAGAGGAAGAATAAAACCTACTACAAATTTGAAAAACTGGCAATAGACCCTAATACCTGTGAGGTGAACACTAAGTATAAGGCTGTGAGGACCAGCATCTACACAAAACATCTGGAGAGGTGGCTGAAATACTTTCCAATTGAGCAATTTCACATAGTAGATGGAGATCGGCTCATTACGGAACCACTGCCAGAACTCCAGTTAGTGGAGAAGTTCCTCAATCTTCCTCCCAGGATCAGTCAATACAATTTATACTTCAATGCTACAAGGGGGTTTTACTGCCTGCGGTTTAACATTGTCTTTAACAA
Source organism: Bettongia penicillata ogilbyi (assembly GCA_023548195.1). Taxonomy (NCBI): domain Eukaryota; kingdom Metazoa; phylum Chordata; class Mammalia; order Diprotodontia; family Potoroidae; genus Bettongia; species Bettongia penicillata. The sequence continues at coordinate 6,972,001 of JAJHZJ010000244.1, forward strand.
GTGCCTGGCAGGCAGCAAGGGACGCATTCATCCGGAGGTAGATCCCTCTGTAATTACCAAATTGCGCAAATTCTTTCACCCTTTCAATCAAAAATTCTACCAGATCACTGGGAGGACATTGAACTGGCCCTGAATGAATATATCCTACAACACTGTGTGTTGCACCAAGAGAGGCACAGTGTCTTCTTTAGATTCAAATACGCACTTTTCCAAAACACAGCTATCCAAGTCTTTTTTTTTTCTACCCCATGAATACTTGTACATATGCAATGTGTGACCAAATATACAGTGGGACCCATTTTTTTCTACTGAAAAGTAAACTGAAAATAAGTTAATCTCTACATAGTTGTATCATTTTTTTTAGGCTATTTAGAGAAAGAGGTGGTATTTGGGGGGGAGTGGTAAATGAATTCAGCTCTTCTTCAAAGAGTTAGTCTTCCTTTGACTCAAAGTTTGTCACTTACCATTTTCATAGATCTAAGCCAAATGATTAATATGTGAGAATATACAGCTGGTGGGGAAGAGATCAGCAGGAGAGATCAGGAAATTTAGGATGAAGTATACATATGGTATGCATATTTCTAAGGGAATACTGGCTCTTAAATCAGATGCTGAATTAATGCCGTGAAACTGGGTCATACTGTTTTCATCTTATTTCCAAGAATGTCTTATCTCATAGCAATTTGACATCGTTCCAAATTTCCTGTGGTGAGTTTGCACTATTGTTTTCTCGTATGGACTATCACGTCACCTGTAGCATGTCAATCACATGTCCAAGAGTCCAATCTCTTGCCCTCTGTGTTATATGTCAGCAAAGAGAAATGTTGTGTATATAGTGTATATTGCCTGTAAATATTGGTTTCACAATAAGCAATTCTATTTTGTAAACTGAATATGGCTATTTAATTTATTGTGGAAATTAAATTTATTGTGGTATTTAAAACGGGAATGGATTAAAATGACTATATGTGAACTTTCTTTTCAATTTCTTTTCCCATACCTCCTGCTGGCTCCCTAGGCTGTCAGTGTGTGTCTGCAGATGAGAGGTTATAAGAAGTGTGTAAGCTCCTTTTAATTTTTGTACCCTTGAGGAAACATATTTATGAAGTGAAGCAAAGTATATTTAAAAATCTCAACCATCTGGATATCGGATCTAATAACCATCTCACATAACACTAGTGCTCATTAGCTACAACTTTGCAACAATTAATTCATTCCCTCAAATTTGCTTCTCCTGTCCTAGAAGAGTAGCAAGGAACATGTGACTAGAACCCAGGCGTAATGTTAACAACAAAGCACTTTCCTGGATGCTCAAATCAAAGTCAGCCCAGCTGAGAGATTAGATCAAGTAAGATGAGACCATTTCTGCAGTCTGTTTAGACCAAAAGCTGCTGATGTTTCAGAAAGGAAGGTGGGATTTCAGTCTTCACTCTTTGAAATGAAAATATATTAGGCTGCTCAAAAATGATCAAATTGCAAGCAGTGTCGTTATTACCAGCATCAACATATGGCTCATTTTTTTCCATCCAGGGAAATGAATGCTAAATTACGTGTCTTACAAACATTAGACATACTGTATTATGCTTAAATATGTATCGGAAAAACAAGGAAAGCGGCATAAACAGAAACAAACTACATTTCTATAGTTTGAAAGGATCTTAGATTTAGAACCACAACGGATAGTAGAAGTTCTCACTTCCTTCTTTTACAGGTAAGGACCCTGAGACCCACAGAGTTCAAGTGACTCACCTGAGGTCACACAGAGAATAAGTGGCAGAGGAGGAATTTGAACCGAGGTCCTGGGACTCTTTTTCCTTGTACAACTATATCTCTCTCAAAAGTTATGCAAGAATTGATGTTTTAGAGAGCATGGATCAATAGACATTGGTAGTCACTATAGAAATAAGTAAATCATAACGATGTCCCTCTGGGCTATGATAAGTTTGGAATTCTTCAAGGGATGTTTGTCCTATTCCATGATTTCACCATGTGCTTTTGTAAATAAGTGGCTTTTTCATCTCTAATGATATTCTACAACACTAGTCTAGTCATGACATTTTAAAGAACCTATACAACTTTAATTAGCAACAGATGCTGTTTCTCTCAGGGTGAGAAGAGACTTGTCACTCAGGACACATATGTAAGGCTAAGGGCTCACACCATGTATTCTGCTAGGAGGACTCGGGGGTGAGACTCCAAGATCTAATTTATAAGGAATTTTTCCTCTTGAGCCATTAACAAAGTCATATTGAAGTAATAGAGTCAGATTCTTCCAAACATAAACACAGGAGAGTGATTTCTGAGCATGGAGGCCTTCTTGGTGTTCCAATACATCTTTCATCCTTCTACACTCCACCAATCATGCCCCTACATGCCAAAAAAAAAATCGGTTAGCTACCTATTTGCCACAATTGCAAAAGTGTTTTCAAAAGGTTGCTGGTAAATGCTTAAGAACCAGATTTCTGGGTGGGAAAAAAAAAAAGGAAAAAATGCTAGCGTAACAAATTTTTAAGTTGCACTATTAGCATGTTCTCCATCACTTTCTTAAATCTAAACAATCAATGAAACAAAAAAATAGATCAAGCTCTGATTTGTAATGTTCATCAATATTCAAAATATTAATATTAATGATGAAAATTTAACAATCAGCCCTCATGAGCCAGTAAGAACTAGCTCCAGCACACCCCTGATTTTTGATCCCTATACCATTTAATAGAGAAGCAATATGGCATTGTAGCTAGCAAGCCAATATCGAAATCAGAACAGACCTTAGTTCAAGTCTTACCTGTAACACTAGGCACAATTTCTTGGTGCTCTCAGGAATCCCCTAAGACTATAAGTTGCAGAGAAGGTGCCAGTTTGGTTCATTAGAGATTTCTTCACTTCTTCTCTTGTGAATTCCTTATAGCAATGAATCATAACATGAAATTCTGGACTAGTAAAGCAAAGGTAAGAACATCAAATTCCTTATCACGGGATGTGTTCAGTAAGTGAGTAGGATGATCCCCTGTGAGGAATTTTATGAAAGAGACTCATGTTCAGCTGTATGTTAGTCTAAATTGGCAGTATCAGACTCAAAGAGAAATGGGGGTCCCCAATCTGTAATTAGGGACCCCTGCAGATTGCATATTGACTTAATTTTAAAATGTAGGATTATCTATGTTCTATTTTTTTTTATTTTGTTAAATATTTCACAATTGCATTTTAATCCGGTTTAGGCCATATCTGTGAGTGTTGCATGCAGATATGGCCTCTGAATTTGACATTTCTGGACTAATGATGTCTAATGTCCCTCTGACTTGAAGATTCTTACATCTGCGAAGCAGCTACCTGAGAATAAATTAGACTTTTTGAAAAAAGCATTCCTTCTTTGGGGCCACCAAGATGCTAGCTAAATCAGAACTGTTTTTGATTTTGTTATTCACAGAATCACATAGTTGAAGCCTTGGCCTCATCTGTGTGACCTGGGTGAATATCCAGTTTCACTTAAGATACAATTATATCCTTTTGCTCAGAAATTCAAATGGGGGAGGAAAGATTAAAAATGTTCTGACTCATGTAGCCCAAAGGCCCTAGAACCATAAAGGACCTTAGATGTTGTCCAGTGCAACCCATTCATTTTATAGACTAGAAAACTGCGGCCCAGAGAAGGATAGTGATTTGCTCCAAATCCCATAGTTAGTAAGTGACTGAGCTAGTCTTTGGACTGTACTTCTTATCACACTGTACCAAACTTCCTCCCCTCTATCCTTATCCACTAGAGATTTTCAGGACACTTATTTAGCAAAGCATTTCTTGCTAAAGATGAACTGGAATATAGAATTACAAAATTTATAGACAAACCCTAGTGAAACCTTGAAGTTATTCTAGTAGCATCCATAGGAAGATATGTAATAAGTTGCTGTTAAGGTCTGTTAAAGAATTCTCTCACATCTGTGTGACCCTACACATGTAATTTAACCTCTTTGCCCCTCAGTTCCCTCATCTGTAAAATAAAGAGGCTGAATTTGGATGGTCTCTATGGTCCGTTCAGTGCTAAATCTATGAACAGAATATAATAAACTACTTTGTAGCCTTAGAAGACCTTAAAAACCATGTGACTGTACAAAAAACCAAAAACATCAGACGAAAAGAGAAAAATTCAAAATCACAGAACATTAGTACCAGAGGAGACCTTAAACATGTTCCAGGAGTTCTTAACTGGGAATCTGTGAACTTGTTTCTTTAATATTTTAATAACTGTATTTAAATATAATTCGGTTTCCTTTGTAATCCTATTTGTTTGATTCGTTTTAAAACATTATAGGTGCCCACAGAATTCTCCAGAATGCCCCCAAAAAAGGTTAAGAATTTTTGTGTTTATTTCAACATCCTTTTATAAAGAAACTAAGTCCCAGAGGAGAGAGTGACTTGCCCATGCTGGGTGGTACAAACAGAACTCAAGTCCTGCCTAGGAATGAATGTCTCCAAATCCTGTACTCTTTCTGATACACCAAGCCAAGTCATTTGTATGTTTCCAAATATTTATATAACTCATTCCTTTCTTTCACTATCTAAAAGACTGATTAGGCATCTTAGATCTATAATCTATTAGGCTTTCTCTAGTCAAAAATAGGTTTGCCAAATAATGAAGGAAAGAGAAATGGAGCTGGTTTAATTTAGTGGCAGTTTAAGAGAGAAAAAATGACAAAATTATTTCTAAAAACTAAAAACAGCAGTTCTATCATGTCTAGCCTAAAATGCCAATTTGAGTAGCTCTCATCCTAAGTATCTCAGCATGGGAAACATATAAACCAGCTTTTTAAATTGAGATGAAATTTTCAGTGTCATATTTTAACAGTGAAAAGGGGTTTTTTCTTTTTTTGTTTTTTTTTAATCTGCTCTTGCATTATGATGAATACGCAAGTGGTATTACTTGCAATTTGTCACTTCATTTGAAGGTCTCCGTGACACTAGTTATACTTTGAGCGTTGTCAAAGGCTGTGGAATTAGAGATAATTCTAGATTGTGTTATTACAACTAGCTGTATTAATTATTATTTTTTTCATACATTGAGCATTCATTATCTGAATAGGAGAGGAACCTTGTGTGCGGTTGTGGTTGTGGTTTGTCCTTCATTCTCAAAGAGGACCATGACATCAGGAAGATAACATAACTTGCCAACTGAATTGGATGTAAGTGAGGGAGAGCTGTGCAAAGTCACCAGCCTCACTTGCTCCTGCAGAGCCATTATGGTAACCTATATATAAGCTAAGCAAAGAAAACTACTTCAAAATTTTCCTCTTAAGCATTTCAACATAGTAAAATCTCACTAATTTGGCCTAACCAGAAGAAGTATCATCTAAATTAAGGAATGTTTTAAAAGAAATTCATTTTAATTGCATTCAAGGACATATGGAAACACAAAGGTGCTGACAAAGTGTTGAAAAGATTCTTCCAGACTTGCTTTAATGCATAAAGTATCTGCAATAAACCATTGTATTTATGCAAATTGTTGTATAAAATGCTTCAAAATAGTTTATTTTCTCCAAATCAAGTTCAGTGAATTCCCCCTGCCCTAAATTATGTTTCTTTAAAAATACGGTGTGGTTTTATGAGAGCTGTAAGTGGGGGATCAGAAAGCTTGGGTTCAAGGTTTCTGTCCAGCACTTGTGACCTTAGGCAAATCATTTAATATTGCTGTCTGTTTCCTCATCCGTAAATGATGATGATGCTCTACTTACTTCACTTTGGGATTGCAGAATCACTGAATGTCAGACGAGTCTCTCCAGTCCAAATTATACCTAAAAAATAATTCCTTCTAAAACATTCCAAAGTGGTTTTCTAGCCTTTGCTTGAAGACTTCCCTTCATAGAGGATTCATTGCCTTCTAAGGTATCTTGTTCCACTTTTAGATAGCTCTGATGGTGGTTTGTTTATTTTTCCCTCACATCAAACATAAGTTGCCTTTTTTCAACTTCTACACATTGCTTCTATATTTGCCCTCTGAGGCCAAGTAAAACAAGCCTGCTTTTTTCCATAGGACAGCATTTCCCACTAAATTTTGTTTCTCCTAAAATCATAGATTTAGGAATGGAAGCAATCTTGGAGCACATCTAGTCAGGAAACTCAGGCTCAAAGATATGCAGTGACTTGCCCATGGTCACATAGATAATAAATGTTAGATGTGGGATCTAAATTCAGGTCCTCCTGTCTCCAGATCCTCATATTTCATGAACTTAGACCCTTCCCCAGATTGTTTGCTTTCCATTTTCTGATTTATCAGTGGCCTTCCTAAAATGTAGTGCCCAGACCTGAACACAGTGTTCGTTAGAATTGAGCTGAAAGAGACCAAGAAATTATCTAGGCTTACCCCCTCCTTTTTTAATTGTAAGAATCAAATTATATACATTATCATTTGTAACCATAAAGCGACATGGAGAAGTATGATTTGCCATTGTTTTCCCTTTAGTAAATTCTTTTCTGAGGTAGAATAAGTGTAAAATTTAGGTTGAATAATCACAAATTGAGGCCAGGGAAATGAAGGAATATTTTATAAATTGAAAACCTTTTGTACCTTTGACCACTTCTAGATGTTTTTAGATTATATTTCCATGAGTCTTTTGGAAATGATACTGCTATTTCACAGGGATTAGAAATGACTTGATAGTGACATACGTTCCCATAGGAAACAGTTATTTACTATTCCCAAGAAAAGAAACTCTCATTTAAAATCAGGTCACTGGGATAGAGTTTCCTTTAAACGAAATCAAGAAGGACATAATAAGCTTTGTTTTTTAACTTTGTTGTGACACTTCGTGATTAATACAGAAGAGATCTGCTGCAAACGTGAATATGTCCAACTTTCATGACCAGTCTATAAGCAGTTCTCATTGTTTCTGAACACGTGTTAACGGTGCATGCAACAGTATAGTAGCTCCCAAAGTGTACTTATTGATGATAGAACAGCAAGGTAACCTACCACGGACATCTCCATCCACTCGGACCTCGGTGCTTAGTGTTAGTCACGAAAAGAAGTGTAGACAGCACAGTCTCTACTGCTAATAACAAACTGCTGCTGGCATTGTTAGCAAGAATCTGAGTTTTAAAGCCCTCCTGTGCTGAGCCTTAAACTACAATTTGAAACTACGGGATTAAAGAATTTTTAGTAGCTAAGAGTCATAGAATCTAGTACCAGGGCCAGTAAGTTAATTGAATAGAAAATATTTGATGTTGAATCAAGAGTCCCATAAAGATTGTTGGCAAATTAGGCCTGATAGAGATAATGATGGTAATGGGAGCTGCCAGTACATAGAAGCTTCTGGTTGAAAAGAAGGTCTTTGCCACTAATTTGAACTATCTTTTGCTTTTAAAAGAGAGAATATCTACATTTCAAGTTTTCCTTTCTGAAAGGCCTACAACTGATGTGAGAGAACAGTAGTCAAGATGGGAAAAGACCTTAGAATCATGCCATGTGAGAATTGGTTAAAGGAGCCAGAGATTTATAACTTAGAGAAAGCTCAGTGGCACCACATGGTCACTGTCTTCAAGCATTTGAAGGGCTGTTACATCAACGAGCTCTGAGACAGATGGTAGAAGTTGCTAAGAGGCAAATTTAGATTTAATGATGTCAGGAAAAACTTCCTAGCAATTGAAGCTTTCAAAAAGTAGGACAGACTGCCTCAGGAGGTGGTGGGCTCCCCTTTTGAGGTCTTTCAGCAAAGACCAGTTGACTATTTGAAGAGTATGTTGGAAAAGGCAATGTTTTTAGAATTCAAGTTGTGTTTGATGACCTCTGAGATCCTTTGCATCTCTGAAATTCTGTGGTTCTGTGATCACTCTTTACTTTTTCTTTTCTGCTTGTTGTGGATGGAAACCATCCATGTCCCCACATGGCTCCATGAAAAGTTTTGCCCTGCTTTACCTTGAAGCTAAAAGAAGCTAGGCTGTCTTTTACAAGTGACTACAAGTTTAGGCCTAAAAACAGCTATAACCCTTGGCTGGTACCCAGTGTCTTGGGCCCAGAGAAAATGGGTTCAATCTTGGAGACAGTGTCCGCTGCAATTATCCCTAATCTTGTCCCCGTTGGAATTGCCTCTGAGAAATCTCAGAATCTAGCTTGTATGTATCTCCGGTCAAGATCTTCGTAGATGTGTGGAAAAGAGTCTGCACTTCTCATGTATTTAAGGTAACAAATTCACATCAGATACGGGACAACCTTTAGTCCATTCGACAGTAAATACAGAAAAAATCATAAAGGATGTGCTGTCCTCCATAATCAGTTGATATAATTCCCCCTTCCTCCTCTAGTAAGACTGACTTTTCTTCCCAGAAACATTAAATCCTTTGCATTCATAGCATCTCTCTCATGTTCATATTCTCCTCAGAAGGGAAATGAACTTAAGGTTACTTTTATAAAAAGTCTCTCCCCAAAAAAATTCTGGTGAGCCTCATTTTCTTTTCTCAGAGGCAATAGGAGTTAAGTGACTTGCCCAAACTCACACAGCTAGCAAGTGCCTGAAACCAGATTTGAACTTAGGTCCTCCTGACTCCAGGGCCAGTGCTCTGTCCACTGCACTATCTAGCTACCCTTGGTGAGTCTCATTTTTACTGGGTTGTACACAAGATACTTCCCTTATGGGACTATCTTAATTCCTGTACTTTCTCCAAAAATAAGACTAAGAGAGGCAATTGTTCAATCCGCACTGTCCAAAAAAACTAATGATAGCTTCAGAAGACAAAATTTGGATATTTTGTACCCCTGTATCATAGCTCAGTCCCTTGTGGTCCCTCCAGCTTCATGACCATAAGTATGACCATTTTCTTCCCACCACCACCCCCAAGAGGCTTGAGTTGCCTAAGAATGACTCCCTAGAAAGTTGGGGTTCAGAAGCTCCCATCGATCATCGATGTGATTCCCCTTTCTACTCCTATGTCTCAGGCTAAAAAGGTATGTCAATCACTGTGTCTCCACAGCTAGGTCTTCCAGGACCATGTGATTGAAAAACCTTCACAACTGTCCCTTGCTACCTTTCAGTTTATATGGATGAGAATATATATAATGGTGATGTCTGTACCCCAATATGTCATTAGTTACTCCTTAGGGACAGGTCATGTGCATGCATAGGTTTCCTCACCCCTAACTCCTCCCCAAAACCAGGATAGCATTTAACTCTCCTCTTTAATCTGTGCTGCACTCTCTCAATACCTCTCCAAAAAGGGAAAAGACCAGCTCTGCAAGGGACTCTTTTCGTTAGCTCAACACGCAAAGGGGTGGTCCTCTCCCACAACAACCTGAGCCAACCAATTTATTCCTATTCAGTCTGCAATAGCCCAAGATGATTGATTCATGTCCATCAGTGAGACTAAAGGAGCTACTGTTACCTCTCAATAAGATGTTTCTGGACATCGCCCAATAGATACCCCCCAGTGCTCTCAATGAGATTATCAGTGGGCATGTCCATACCCTCCACAGGAAGATGAAATCAGTCTCAAACAGAGGCTCACCACCCTATTAGCTCATCAAGTTGATCAGAGCGCTTTCCTGATCAACCCCCTATATAGCTGTACACCATACTTCTGGATTCAATTTCAAGTGATCAGTGTCTCTGGCCCCTTGCATTTTTTAAAAGATCTAGATAATTCTATCCCTACACACAAGTGTAAAGGAGACAAAGTTGTTAGTGCACATCCCACATGCTTCTTTGTCTTGAATTTTCCAAATGTGGTCATGTTATAGCCCCATGATGCCTAAAGAACCCAAACTTCAACTTGTATAATACACATATGTCAACTCTTTCTCTTACTTATCCTATGCCAAGCCCCAAGTCATCTAATATTGTCATCGTGATAGGTCTCCATGCTCATCCAACTGGCATATGTGTGTGTGTGTGTGTGTGTATCATCATACTGGACCCAAGATAATTCTATTTCAGTTCAATTTAATAAGTATTGATTAGATGCCTCCTTGACACATGGCACAGTGCTAAGCATTGAGAATCCAAAAAAACAAAAACAAAACAATCCTTCCCTTCAAGGAGCTTACATTCTAGTGGATGTATATAACATATACACAGATAATAATCTTCCTAATACACAATTCATATTTCTATCCCTTGCTCCCAATAGCTCCCTCTTTTTTCTAGGACAAAATTCAAACACCCAACATATCATTTAAAGCCTTTCCCAATCTGATTCCAGCCTACCTTTTTACGTTTATTACAAATTTCCCCACTTTACTTACTTTATCTTTAGCAAACTGGGCTGCCTGCTTTTCTCCAAACTTGGCATTTCAATTCATGCCCCACACCTGGAATATAATTCTTCCTTCCCTCCACCTCAGAGAATTCCCAGCTTCCTTCAAGGTTTTGCTTTTGTGCCACCATACATTGGAGAGTTTCCTGATCCTCCTAGATTTGTGTTCTTTTTTACCTCAAATAACCACATAGAGAAAAAGAAGATATGTGTATGTATAATTAATGTACATTTATGCATAATACATACACATACATGTAACTATAGCGCTGTATAGTTAGATCATGTATACACAAATAAGTGAGTATTTGTAGCCTACATTCTATTGTGAAGATACAGGATGCACACAGAATATATACACACACACACATATACACACATATAATATATACACATATATTCTATTTGCATGGTATATCCTCACAGTAGAATATAAGCTACTTGAGGATAGAAACTGGTTTTCATTTCATCTCTAGATCCCAGTAGAGGTTTAAGATGTTCTTGCTGAAAAGGCCATACTACCATATTACCTTATTGACTCATATTGAACTTGTTATCTGCTAAAATCCTAAGATCTTTTTCCATATGAACTGCATTCTTGAACTATGTCTCCATATCACTATTCTTACCTAAGTCAAAAAAAAATTTATTAAATGCCTGATCTTTACAAGGCACTGTGACATGATCTGAATAGCCTAAGAAGGAAATCTCAGTCCCCCTCTGCCTATCTTCCTTAAACCTAGAGTAATGCCTGTCACCAAATACCTCTGTCCTAAGACCTCTCTATTTCACTTATAGGACCCATAGAAACTATTTTCCCAGTTATATCCTCCAAAATGTGATAATTTAAATTACATAGATGGATATTTACTCAAATATAACATACTCACATTATCAGAATAAGAAATATGAAATTCAAATAAACAAATCACAGAAAAATAATTTGAAGGAGCCATAAAGGAATTCCTAAAGGGGAAAAATGCCAAGACCAGATGAATTTAGAAAGAATTCTATAAAACATTCAAAGACAAATTAATCCCAATATTATATAAAGTTTTCACAAATATTATGTAAGGTTTCACCAAATTCTTTCTGTGAAATTAATATGGTCTTAATACCAAAACTAGGAAAGAGACAAAATCAATATAGACCAATATCCATAATGAATATTGATGGAAAAATATTGAATAAAATAGTAGCAAAGAAGCCAGAACAACATATTAAAATTATTATACATTATGACCAATTTCAATGTATACCAGGAATATAAATTTATAGTTCATTAGGAAAACTATAAATATAATAGACTAAATTATTAAGACAATAAAAGAACATGTAATTATCAATAGATGTAGAAAAGTTTATTGGCAAAAACAATTTTATATGATATACATTTCTATTTTTATAAAAAACATTAAAGCCATAGGAATAAATGGGACTTCCAATTATATAATAAATAATGTTGATAAAAAAAACTAAGAGCCATTTTATTGTATATGTAAAAGGAAAACACTAGAAGCCTTTCCATAAGATCAGGGGGAAAGCAAGCATGAACATTATCACCAGTCTTATTTAAATGCTAACTCAAACAGTAAGATAAACTAAGTAATAAACATATGGAAACAAATTATCAATTTTTGAAGATATGATGATCTACTTAGACAACCTGAGTCAACTAATAATTAATTGAAACAACTGGCAACTTCAGCAAAGTAGCAGGATGCAAAATAAAACTGCTTAAATTATCTCCCTTTCTATATATTACCAATAAAATCCAGCAGGAAGATGTAGAAAGAGAAATTCTGTTCAAAATAATTAAAGAGTGTATAAAGTGTCTGAGGGTTAATCTACCAAGACATATGGAGGAATTATATGAATATAATTACAAAAAACAAATATTTTATAGAAATAAATATAGATAAAAAATTTGAGACATTGATTACCCTTGATTGGGCCATGTCAATATACTACAAATCATAATATTACATAATTTGATTTATTTTTTCAGTGTCATAGCAGTCAAATTACAAAATAAAAACAACCTAGAAAAAGATGGACATGATTCAACAAGAGAGCAAAATGTCAAAATTCTCAAGAGATTTTTCATTAATTGTGATGAAATCAGAGTAATACCAAATCTTAATCATCAAAACTGATTAAATAATACTGATTAAATAATAAATTAAATAATAAAAAATTGATCAGTTTGATTAAATCCAGAAACCAACAAACATTATGTTTGATTAACCCAAGGACCCCAACTCAGTATCTGATGCAGAAAAAAAACTTTAAAAAACTGGAAAGTAGTCTGACAAAACAGACATGCCAATATGGCACCATATGCCACAGTAAGGTCCAAAGTAGATATATGACCTAGCTATTAAATTGCATCATAAACGAATTGGCACTTAGGAGGATTAGAATTTAAGAATATCTTGAAGGATCAATGGTGTCAATTGATGCAATATATTTATAGATCTATGCCTGAAAGGACAAACTGTGTCAACTTATGTGGGATATTTTTTTAATCTACAAGGTAAAGAAAATAGTAATGGGATGAAAATTTTTATTTCACTACAAAATTATTTTTTAAAAATAGCTTTAATTAACATTCCTGGTGCTTCTAATGTTTAAAGAAAACATGAAAGGAGATATCTTTTACAACTATGAATAGAAGATGAAGGGACAGAGCAGATCAAAAGAGATAAAATAATCAATTTTGTTAACAAATGGAATGGTTTTAAATACAAACAAGTCAATAAAGTTATTAGAAAACCCTTTACTAAGAAAAATACTTTTTTCTTTCTATTACTACTAGTAAGAAAAGTGCTCCTATTATAGACTAGAACAATTATCACTGAGAAATCCCACACCTTCATTTCCTCTCTACAGTATTCTCCATTTTCCTCCTGATCCAATCACATTATGCCCAAGGACACATTCTCACAGAAATTATAGTCCTGGAAATTTCTGTCAGACATGTTCTTGAGGACCAATGCCTTATGGGAATGTAGTCCTGCACTACCTTATGACCATTATCTATACCCCTTGACCCCACTGTCATGAACAGAAAATAAGAAATTAAACAAAAGGTAGAACAGTTCCTTGACCTGTATTTAATACCTCAAAGGTTCTTCAGTAGTATCAGTATTACCTCCACAAACATATATCTTAATCCTCCAGATATCTTGGTTTCATGAGTTGCTATAGCCTATATTCTGTTGATGAACCTCTCCAAATACAAGTAAGGTAATCTGCAGAAGGTAGAAACTGTTACTTTTTCCCCGGGTCTGTACTCTCAACTTTTCTAGTACTTGCTGATATTTTCACTGCCTTTCAAAACTTGGGATCATTTCCAAACAATAATAAGGTATCAGATAGTGCTTTACAATAGAAGCGATTCTATAGAAAATTATGGATTAGTCAATAACGTCTATACATATAGCATCCAAGTAAAACGTACAGAGATGCATCTGGGGGAACAGAACTGTATTTATAACACTGTATTTATAGTATTTATAACACTGATGAAAGTAAATATTCAACAGTTAATATAATGGTTCTGTATGAGGATAATCAAGTCCATTCTTTTGTCAGTGGTTACCTGTCAAATTTCTACTGCTGCCTTTTGTTATAATTGCATTTGAAAGGCATCGTTGGTCAACCAGATGTGCTGAATATGTGAAATAAAAGGCATAAAAATGCAAATCATTAACATTTCAAAAGCATTAACAACCAATTTGCAACAAATAGTTTGGTAAAGAAATATAGTCTGTGTAATTAAAGTTTCAGTGTTCCTAAATATAGCATAATAAGTCTCAATAGAAAAATACATCTGTCTTCCTAATTCAATTCATTTTTGTGAAAGAAGATAATGGAGAATTTTTTTTTTTGTTTTTACCCACTGAGCCATTATGTATGTGTCTTATTACTTCCATCACAGTGCATCCATCCCTGAGTGTGTGGCCTTGGAATTGCACTCGAGGTTCTCTTGCATTCCTCTGAAAGCACAATTAAATTTGGAGATGTTTACAAATGAAGCATTTTCCAGTTATCATTATCTGTACATACTGGGCAAGGAGGTCTGCTTTATTAAAGTGGGATGTAATGAGTGCACAAAATCTAATCTTCAATCCAGTGGTACTCAGAGGACATAGGATTAATAACTCCCTGGGGATTTTGTAATGGTCTTGAGTAATGCTCACCAAGCAAAGATCAGAACATCATTAAAAATACAAATGGGTGTTGCAGGTGAAGGGTCTACCAAGGTCAGGATCAAATGACAGTGGCAAAACCCTGGCTTCACCCAGAAAACCTCTGTTGACAAGCAAACCTGGGAGGGAAATAGATAACTGCTTATCACATTGACTGTATACATACACAGACACACAACTTTGAAACATCTCCACTTAGATTCGATTAAATATCCCTTTCATTTGAAAACAGCTTATCAAATTTGCTCGTGTAACTGGTTGCCAATCATTGGTTTTCAAAATAACTTGTTGCTTCAACTTAGCTAATTTCCTTTTCCAACTAATCTGTATATGTAAACACAATTGATGCTTGTTTTATTTGAGGCAAGGATCTTGACTATACTAAATTCATGTCTTCTCAAGTTTTATCATTCTTTGAATTGTTGATAAGATCCAATTAGTAAAATGCAATATTGGAAGGAGAAATCCTATTCAAAAGAACTGAAAAATGCATAAAATATTTAGGAGTCAATTTACCCAAGCATACACAGTCCTTAAGTAGAGTCAGTTACAAAGTCCACCTTAGAGAAATTTTTTTTTAAAAGCAACTTAAATAGTTGAAAGAATATCTAGTACTTGTGGATGAAACATTCTATTCTAATGAAAATTCTAATACTACCAAATTAATTTGCATAACTGATGATATCCCAATCAAGTTACCAAAGAGATACAATACAGAAATTGATAAGATAATAAAATTAATTTGGAGGAACAGAAGATTTAGAATATCAAGGAAAATAATGAGGATGGGGAAAGGTAAGGAATTAAATGGAAATAATACTTCCAACGCTTAAAATTTAATACAAATCAACATTCATCAAAATCATTTGGTATGTTTGACAGTGAGATAGCACAGTAGATAGAGTGCTGAGCCTGAAGTCAGGAAATCCTGAGTTCAAATATAGCCCCATATACTTACTAGGTGTGTGATCTTGGGCAAGCCACTTAACACTGTTTACCTCAGTTTTCTGTAAAATGAGAGTAAAAGTAGCATCTCAAGATTGTTGTAAGGATCAAATGAGATAATATTTGTTAAAAAAAAAAAAGATACTTCACACAGTGCCTGGCATATAGAGATGCTATATAAATATTAGCTAATATTATTATTAGTTAAATATAGAAATCAATGGAAGAAAGCAGACAAATGAGATTCAGAAATAATGGAATTCAGTAACCCAGTATTTGATAAACTAAAACATTAATTGCTTAAAACTGATGACAAAACTAGAAAGTAGATTGGCAGAAATTAGGCTTAAACAAACATCTTATAGTACATTTCATAATATATTAAAAATGGATGCATGACCTGAATATTAAATATGAGAAAGTAAAAGATCTTATACCTTTAACAGTTATGGGTCAGAAATTAATTTTTAAGCATATGAGGGATAGAGGCAATTATAAAAGATAAAATAGAATATTTTGATTACATGGATCTAAAATGCTTTTGCACAAAAAAAATTACTGCATCTTGAATAAAAAAGGAAGTTATTAACTAGGGGAAAATACTTTGTATGAGTTTTCTCTAACAAGGATTTGGTATCCAAGATACATAGACAAGTAACAAAAATATATTCTAGATCAAAAACCATTCCCCAGTAAAAAAAGTAAGCAAAGGACGTGATCAAACAGTTCTCAAAAAATAATATACTATTAAGAATTATATGAAAGAATGCTCTGAAACACTAATAAGAGAAATATAAGTGAAACAACCCAACGTTTTGACTTCATACCCAGAAAAATCAACAAAGATGACAAAAGATGAACCTAGTCAGTGTTGGGCCTGTGGAAAGACATACACACTAATGCATTGTTGATAGAACTATTAATCTCTAAAACTACTTTAAAGCAATTTGAAATTTGCAAATGAAGTAATGTCCATACACTTTGACCTATAGATTCTTCTGCGAGGTATGTACTCTAAGGAATTCATATCAAAAACAAGCTTTGCCTAAAGAAGAGATATAAAAAACATCTGATCTTTTCCCGGGTTTTGCAGGTATGAAACATCACCTGTAACATTATGTTTTTTCAATGTGTTGATTAGTTTTGCTGGTTTCTTTTCCCTTTTTCCTCATTTTCTTTTCCTTTTTTTTAATCCTTTGCATAAGAGATGGCTTTCTGTCCATGGGAAGGAAAAACGATACTGAGTATAATATAGTTTTCTTTAAAAAATAATAAATGACACTTTAAAAAAATCTATTTTTTAAAATAAAAGATCCACTAGGGTTTGTGATACATACCTGTAATCCCAACTACTTACTAGTCTGAGCTGCAGTGAACTATAAACTGGGCATCAAGTGTCCAACATAAGCTTAGTATCAATATGCTAAGCCCCTAGAGCCAAGAGGGCCCCTGGACAGCCAAATGGCCAGTTGCCACCAGGACCTAGTTGAGACACAGAGCATGTCAGAGTTCTTTTCTTGATCAGTTGTGAGAGTGGATTAATGAGTAGGCCCTGCTCTTCCAGAGCATTGACAAGATATGGCTACCAGGTGTCAATAAAAAGGAAAAAAAAATCTAACTGGTAAGTATCATAGGTTAAGCAGCAGATTTTTAGAAACCTCAAATCATAAGATCACCATAATTTCAAGTTAGAGCTCAAAAGCTATCTAATCCAGCACCCTCATTTTATAATGGAGGAAACTGAGGCCCAGCAAAGTTACTTGACTTGATCAAGGACATACAGGCAATAAGTAGCAGGGGTAAAATTTAATCCAGGGCCCTCTGATTCAAATATCAATGATCTCTAACATAATGCTTTCCTAACTCCAGGAAGCAAATGGAGATACAGCTTATGGTCTCTGGGTGCCCATGTTCTTCTGTTCCTTACCTGCCACTATAAACTGGTAATGGGAAAGGACTCATTTAGGTAAGACATAGACAGCATCACACCCTGTACAAAACTTCATGTTCTAAACTGTACATGAGAATGAATAGAATTAGAAATTTTGGAAAGGCAGTCTAGACCAGCCCCATCATTTAACCAATGAGGAAACTGAAGCCCAGAAAGTTGAAGCAGCTTACCTCCTTGATTCTCTGACTTGGTCCAGTCTATCAAGCTCAGATTTTAATTGTCATTTGGCTCTCTGATTAAAATTGTCCCTCTTGTGAACAAAAGAAAAAGAAACCTAAAAATCCAACTAATTGCTATATTCATGAGGGCAATTATAATGCCATGATTCATCTCTGTTTAAATGCATACAGGAGGAAAGCTGGACTGCTCAGTCATTGATGAGGCTTACAGAAGCCTACTTTATAAGAAATGTAGTCTGAATTCTGCCTGTTTCATCAGTTATTTGCATTTTAATGGACTCAAGTCTGTGAAAGTGCAGGCCAACATATTGAGCTATTCAAAGCAGAAGTGGGAAATTCAGATGCTCAAGGACTTAAGATAAAAATAAGGAACTTCAGATGTATACGTAATACCTCTTCAACCTTGGATTAGGAGAAATACTCAATTTGATTTGTTATGAGAACAGACACTGGTGATGTGCTGCAGCCTTCTCAAAAAATACCAGGCATCACTCTGTTGCCCTTTTGGGTGAGGCACCATTTTGATTCTTTGTTCCATAATTCACAGCAGTCATCTAGAATCACTAAGAGAAAACCCATGAAAAAATAATATGTAGTTTGTTGTTATAAAAATTTGGGAAAAGTAGGGGGGAGCGTGAAGATTTTTGAAAACACACCTTTTTTTCCCAATTGTAATCTGGGCCACCACTCTCTCCCTCCCTTTTAATTCTGAGCCCAGCTCATGTCCATCTCAAGTGTCTGACCAAGCTTCCCAGAACACTAGACCCAAATCACCCATTGCCTACTAGAAATCACTGCTTGGATGTCCTGTGGTGTCTCAAACTCTCCCTTGTCCAAAACAAAATTTTTATCTTCCCTACCAAACTTGATTCTCCTACAAATTTCCTCACATCATGCTTCTGAAACATCATATTCATATCTTTGTAGTCATTGTTAGCTCTCTTTTCCCATTCTACCCCCACCTCCAGTCATTTTTCCAAGCTTTATCAATTCTTTCCAAAGTATCTCGTACATCCCCTCCCATCCCCAACTCATGACCCTTATGCTACTTCAGGAACTATTGACCTCTCATGTAATCTATTACAATTGCTTCCTAGGTGATCTCCCCATTTTCTTTCTTTCCCCTTTTTAATTCATCTTCTAGAGCAGGAAAAGTTGTGTTTGTGGTAGTGATAGTGGCTAGATCTGTCAAGCACAAGCAGATTCCTTTCTCTCTTTCTCAAGGTGCCTTGCTGCTTCAACTGAGCAGGCTTCCTTCCCGTACCCCCATCCCAGGTGCCCATTGCTTGGTAGCTAGTGGATATGGCTGGACCTGTTTCCTGGATGATGGGTAGTAGGGCTAGTCTTGAAATAGGACAGGTGGCTTGAAGAGGTGCTGCTATTCCTAAGGCTCTTCAGGTTTTCTACCCGGTGGTGACAATTGGTCAATGCTTGGTGTTGATGGTTAGCAAGGAAAATGAGCCCCTTCTCTACAGCAATTGCTTCCCTCAGTTACAGGTATAAGGCTTGGGTCAGGCTCTTCAGTTTAGAGTCTTGGACTGTAACTACCGGGGCTTTAGAGGAAGGGGTAGTCAAGATGATGGTGGTGGTTTGACTCACCTGGTACATGTCACCTCTCTTATAGTGACCCATCATTTCAACTAGATGGGCTTGCCTGTACCCTAGGCAATTGTGAGAATTTGGTGGGAATAGCTAATCTTTCTCCAAAGGATATATTCCTCCAGTGATGTCTGCAGAAGTAGAGACAAGCCTGGACAGGCAGAAAGCAAAGCACAAACACAAATCAGGGGACAAGGCAAGACCTAGAACCCAAATAGCAAAGCATGCATCTTAGCTTCCTTCAAGGTCCATCTCAAATGCCACCTCCTATGGGAATTCTTTCATTGTCCATCAATAAAAAACTTGTTATTCTATCCTAGAGATGAAAGGGAGCCTGGGGAGCCTTTTGCGCAAGGGAATATTGTCAGGCCTGTCATACAGCTATAGAAAAAAAGACCAGATCACTCAGTAGCAATCCTTGAGTATCTGAGGGAACTTGAAAAATTCACTTAAATGAAAAGGCAGCAATGATGGCTAGATTAAAAATGCTGACTTGAATATCCAGAGTATAACATTCATCAATCACAATGGATGATACCATTAGCTCCTTCATCATTGATCTATTTATATCAACAAACTGACAATTTTTATACAAACCAAATAAAAAGAAAATGTTGATTAAAATAAGAGCACAAATCTCCGATGTCTAGCATAAGCTAAAAGATTCAATAACTTTGTGAACAATAATTTAAATAGATTTATAGATCTCCAAATTGCAGTAATTTTAGTTTCATATACCTAGTCCATCAGACCAGTTCAAATAGAATGGATACTATCTTTATCTCACTCACTTTTGCCTTTCCTTGTAGATTCAGCCATAGAAGCAACAGAATGAGATCCCATGGATCTGAAAGAAAGGATAACACTCTTAACTAGAGCTAATACTGAATGGTAGAAAGTACAGGAACACAAATCCATATTCATATAGAAATGCTCTCGTTTCAATTTTTCTCTTGAAAAACGTAGCATCTCTAGCAGGTTGGTCATACTTCGGGAAGACTTAGGCTTGAAAGATAAATGAACATCAAAAGCCAAATGAAAAGACTGGACCTTAGTCTGTGAAGGGCATTCAGCAGAGAAAATGGATTTAACTCAGCTTCCTTAGCATGTTCTAACTCCTCTTTTAAAGTTTCTAACACTTACTTGGTTGCTGAAATTTTTCCCACCTATGACATCTTTGATCAGAAAATCATGAAATAACAAAAGATTCTCTCTAGGTTTGATGGGGTGGGGGGAGTTTCAAAATGAGTTAAAATCGCTTGCTTTTTGTTCCTATACTTAGACCTGCTGTAATTAATGCCTCTCAAATCATCTCCAAGAAACTTGCTCCAACCCCATATTAGCCTTGCTCGTAAAACCGAGATCCAGGCAATATATGAGTCACTCTGAGGTCAAAGTCCCAGAAAGGAAAGAGAGGGTGGTCAGTTTCCCACATTTTGCTTTTTCCTCAGCCATCTGCCACCTAATTGCCAACATTCCCATTCACTTGTGACGTATCTAGGAAGTAGAACACTAGATTTTTATTAAATTAACACTGCATTTACAGATTTTAACAGTTACACAACTTGTCTACTAAATCACTAAAGCCTCCCTCAAAAAAAATGACTAGAAAACATTTAGCTAGAACTCAGATCTGATTGTTTTCCCCTATGTAAATAACCTTTTAAGAAATTGCAGCCTATTGGCCATAGCACATGTCGGAGCCCTAAGGCTTTTCACCCTGTGAAGTCTCCCAAACTTCTATGATGTTGGCATTACAGATACAATCTTAGTCTACTACTCCCTCTGAAATAAAATTAATTTGGTACCAATGTTGCTAATAACATTTTTAAGGTTGTCATTGAAGCTGACAGAGAAAATAAGCTTTAATAGAACCTAGGATACTGGAAATGTTGAAGGAACCCTAAGAGTTAGGAGACTTGGGTTGTAATTTCAGTTTCAGCTGCTGCTGCTGTTGTTGTAGCCAGTGTATACCTTGGATGCATCAATAACCTCTCTGAATTTCAGCTTCCTCATATAAAATGAAAGGGTTGGACCAGATGCCATCATCAAAAATTATACAACAATATGGCTTGACCTGTATCTTTTTCCAAGGGAAGAACTTAGGTTTCTGATATCACCTCATCAGTCTTCCTCTCTGGGCACACAAATACTGTTTTGGAATCACTCAGCATTCTCCTTTCAAGTTCTGAATTACTTTTGATTCATCTCAATTCAGCAGATCTCATGTTCTCATTAACTAACTGTGTAGACAAGCTACAAGCCTGGAACTGCAGCCAGTGCTCCCCCCTTCACTCATAAGGGCAATTGTAGTTGATTTTTTTAAAATGTAACCCTTTATTAGGAACTTGATATTGAGCATTGATTTTTGTAGCTATTGTTGCTCAGTCATTCAGTTGTGTTTGACACTGTGATGCCATATGGGATTTTTCTGGTCATGGATACTGGAGTGGTTTGCCATTTCCTTCCCCAGTGAATTAAGGCAAACAGAGGATAAGTGACTTGCCCAGAGTCACTCAGCTAGTGAGTGTCTGAGGCTGGATTTGAGCATAGGTCTTTCTGACTCCAGACCCAGCATTCTTTCCACTGAGATACCTAGCTGCCTCCAAAGTATCAATATGAACAGATTTTTTTTTATTGAACCTATGATTATATTGATTTGGGGAACCCCAGGTGAGGAAACTCCCTCTAACAAAACAGATCATCACCTGGTTCAGGGCTAGCACAGGCTCTGGAACACAGTAGGCACTTAATAAATGTTTATTCATTGATGGACTATTCTGAAACATATTCTTAGAGAGCTGAAAAGCAACTGTACTTGATTAATTGATTTAATTTTAATACATAATATATGTACTTTTTCAGTTCTCCCCCCATTTTTAAGTCCCCATCAAGACAATTTGTCTTTTCATTCTCATTCTTTTTGCTTCGTATGATGATAGTATATACTCCATTTTTCTACTTTTTCTGGGTTTTTTTTTGTTTTGCCTCCCCTGTACTTTCTGGAATTCCAGATTCATAATTAGCAAGCTTCCTTTTATCTTATGCCACTTTCTGTCTTGCTCCTTCCATTTTATGATATGCAGTGAGACCCAGGCCCAGGAGTATGCTTGACATTTATAGATAAATGTTGACATTTATAGATAAGTTATCATTGTGCTCACATCAGAGGTGTTCTGGAGCCAGCTCACACCTGATCTGAGAGTCAATTATCGAATATTCACTGTAAGCATTTATACCTCAGAAATCAGTAAATGCTACAAATCAGGGCTTGACCTACTATTCTGTTCATTGTCTAGCCTGAAAATTCAGGAGAAAATGTTTGTAATGTTTATTAAACTTAAAAAAGTATGTCATGGCTACATTATTTGGGGGCCAATCTGATTGTGAAATATTTACCCACCTCCCCCTGGATAACACTGAATATGTTCAAGCTGGGCCCGATTCTGGCTGGTGTGGGGATTTAGGTTCAAAATTAGAATAACATGAGACACTTATAGACCATCTAACACTTAACAAAAACAGGCTTATTTAACCGTATCAGAGAAAGAATACTTATCAAGGATAAAGCATGAATTTAATTGAGCCTAGTTATGCTGCCTTGTGTTGGCCACATGGGTAATACTGGGCAAGCCTGAAGGAGAGTAATTCCTGCCTCTCATTGGCTGGCTTTTGTACTTCAGTCAGCAGCCCAAGTTGTACTATGTCAACAACCCAAATCTTGGAGTCAACCATCAACGAAGTCTCAAGCTTGGTATCAGTAGTAAAAAAGAACTAAGCCTTCTTTCATATTTTATACTGTGTGTATCCCTGACAAAAAGTTAAATGGAAGACCGTAGTGGCCCTCCAGTCCCGTGGTCCTGTTTTTCTATAAAAAAAAAAAAAGACTAAGTACAAGAGGGGTAGGTGGTTTTCCTTGTGCCCTGATCACCTAGCTGCTTCCGTTTCTACCCATCCTCACTCCCTAACACATAAGGGGGAAGCACTTTACCTACCTCTGATTATCTAGAGGCCATCAGGCAACTTTGCTGACACTTAGCTCTCTAGGCTTCCACTGCCGGAATTTGTGTTTTCCTTAAACATTTTAAAACATATTGAAACTATAATTATTTTTAGAAAGTGAGTTTTCACTCAAGTGAGTTTCAACTCAAGGATAAGTTTTCTCCTCATTCTGCTTTTACTGTCTAAGTTAGAGGGGTGATTATTTTGGTAGTGCAGTGAATAGAGCACACTGGAGCCAGAGACAGGAAAATCTGAGTTCAAATCCTGATTCAAATGCTTCTGGTTGTGTGACCCTGGAAAAATCACATAATCTCTCCATGCCTTTGTTTCTCTTATCTATAAAATTGGGATAAGAATAATACCTACTTCCCAACATTGTTGTAAGGATCAAATAAGATAGCGTTTGTAAAGTGCTTTGCAAACCTTAATGTTCTATACAAATGTTACTTATTATTATTGTTTTCAGGCTTTAGAATCTGGCTTTAGTGGCTTTCAAATCACAACATACAGACAAGTCCCTGTGTACAGGGCTGATCCTTCATATTTCATTGGCTTTACCACATGCCATGCCACATAAGGTAAGGGATCTTAATTTTATTTAATTGATGGAATAAATATTTCCATAACATAACATAGTAAAAAAAAAAAGATCGTACATGAAATTGCAAATCCGCTATCCACAACTTACTATTCCTTTCAAATATATAACAAAATTTTCATGTAGATTTCTTTTTTTCCCTTTTGTTTTCTTCCCTAACCTCACCCCGCCCTAGAGATAGTTACCATTTGACCATTTTTTGTGCCATGACTCCCTTTGTCAGTCTTTGGATTCTTTCTCAGAATAATGTTTTTAAATTCATAAGATACATTGTTTTCAGAAGAAACCAATTATGTTGAAATGCAGCTATCAAAATGTTAAAGAAAAAAGTAATTTCAATAACCCCAGGTTAAGAGCACGTTTTTAGGTGCTGCTGAGAATGTTACAAGTACATTTTAAGTACATGTGACTTAGCCAGTTCTGATTCCTCTCAATCCATATGATCTCCCTGCTCACAGAAAATAAACTTACGTCATTTTTACACAACAAAACTGTGAGATTCCTCCAATCCCAGCAAATGAGAGGCAAGAGTTGGAAGACCTGGCTATAAATCTCTCTTCTGCTCATAATCTGAGTGGTTTTGGACCAGTCCCCTAATCTCTTTAGACCTCTTCATGCACATTCAGAGGGCACAAACCTCAAAAGATGAGGAGCTGCTCCTGCTAAAAATATGAAGTAATAATCCACCTTCATAGTCCCAGTTAATCTGTTGACAGCTCCCTGTTACCATACTATACTTTTCATTTACCAAGACAAGCTCTGAATGATTTTCATTGTGTTATATACACTGGTGTTTTATTATTCTGTCCTCTTTTCTGATCCTTTTGGGGTCTGATTGGTCAACAATAGGTCCCAGCCCAAGCCTTACTTGCTCCTTTTTGGAGTTCTGATGACTCCAAGTGAGAGTAAATAGCAGTTGTTCCTATTCTTGCCACAAACTCTGAAGATCTTCCCCTCAGTGATTCTTTTGTAAAGGCAAACTAACCCATCTTTTACCTCAGTTCTTACCTAACTTTTGATTACTGAATGGGCTTTACCTCAGACAAACTGAGATTCGGGAAATACCTTAGTTTAAAAGGGCTATGATTTCCCTCTTCATTCAGGGCCATCACCAATCCTCTTGATTTAAGTCTTGCAGATGGACTCCAATGACTCTGGAAAAGAGAGTAAAGCTGATGACTTTGCACAGCCCTGCCTCACATAAATCCAGTTCACTTGCAAATCAAGACATCACCCGATATCATTAGATCTCTTCAAGAATGAAGGACAACAGTAAGAAGAGCTAAGTAAAGGTTGCACAGTCAAAAGAGGAGGGGTTGCCGGTGACTGGGAGAGTCCAATTTCAGAAGTGGTAAGTGGGTTTATTCAGTTCATTCAAAACCCAGGCAGAACCTGACAGTATAGAAAGCCACTAGAGTTAGGAGGGCCCATAAGGGTTCAATGTAATATTCTTTTGTCCCCGAGGTTACAGAACTTGCAGCATTGGACATCCTCTTGGTGCTAGAGTAGAAAGTCCTTTCCTTGGATAGGGCAGAGGTTGCTAAAACACTTACTTTGCTATAACTTCAGTCTCAAAAGGAGTCAAAGTATTTTTACAGTATTGTGTGAGGATCCAAGAATGAAGACTTGACACTTAATAGCAATGTTGGTGCTAAGCAGCACCTAGTAACATCCCTTCTTGGCAGAATTCTAAAATTACCTCTCTAATGGACCTTCATATGAATCTAATCGCTAGACTGTAGTAAGTAGAATGGTTATAAGTGTCAAGAGTATTCTTTCTGTGATTGCAGTACCCAGGTTGCACTTCCAGAGGGTTGCTTCTCAAAATGATGGCTTCAGTCACTGGGCTAAAAACATTGCTGTTCCAAAGGCTCTTGGGTTCTGGTTCTTGAACTGTCTGCATCAGGGTCTACAGAGGGATTGAGGTAATGGTGGTGATTTGCTTGACCGGTACATGCTACCTCTTTTCTCTTCTCCTGGATACCTTGTTGCTTCAGCTAAGCTGGCTTGTTCACAGTGGAAACTAATTTTTGAGCATCACCCTTCTTGGGATGTTGGTTTTAGACCTTAGTGATCAACGAGAACCTGGCATAAGCTTGAACCTGAATAATAGCTGTTGCTTTGTGGCCACTCTGACAGTTGTATTTTGGCTCTGCCTGTATATCTACTATAAAACTTTGACAGATTTCTGTTTAGACAATCTTACACACATTGGCCTATAGCAAAACATAGACCAAATTCACATACACCAAACAAGCTCCCAACAACCTTGGAATTGCCACAGGAATTAGAATCAACTAAGTTATTGCTCACTTAGCAGGGTCACTAGTCTTGGGCTCCTATACTAAGGAAAAAGGCAAGGAAAATACCGCTTGTCTATAGGTCATGGAGCTGGGCCATTTGCAATATTTTTAAGGAGTTTATTCAGGCATTTCCCTAATAAAACTGCAAATGATTTGGTGAGGCTGAAATTTGCTTAGTATCAGATGGGCTTGGCGATATATACAGCATTATAGGAAAAAAATGTACTGCTATTATTTGAGGTTTGTAATTGGTAAAATATAAGTCACCTATAGACAAAGACGTGAATAGAAAGATATGCACAAATACTTCTTTACATATTTGACAGACTTTTTAAAAAACAGTTAGATTCCATAAACCTAAATGAGGAGCCAGCAAGACAGGGCAGGTCAGCTCTGAAAAAAACCTCCTTAGGGATTTAAGAAGGTCCACTTATTTCTATTCAATTGGTGCCAAAGTATTTTGAAAAGGAGCGGTCGAGTGCCATTCTGGCTTCAATCAGACTTTGGAATGTGCGTCACAGAACCATTTGCCCAGAAAGAAAGTTCTATATTCTTCATTTTAGCCAAAGTCTGCCAGGAATCATTCCTACTAGTGGGAGAAAACTCTACCTGTTCAGACCTCTCCATTAACAAATTGTTTCCAACAGAAGTTGGCTAAAACATAAAGTACAGAGTTTTTCTTCCACACCATCTAGTGGTGACAGCTTTGAATTATCAGCACCATGGTCACAGGGAAACAGAAAACAGGTACTAAGGAAGAGGCATAGCTTATACAAACCATATGATTGTGTGTGCATGAGTTTGTATATGTATCTATTTACAAATCTACATGTGCATTGTCTATATTCTGACACATATCTGCATTCTGTACGTGTGTATGAGTATGACTAGCACATAGATAAAAATAAGACCTGTGAGGGCAAAGACTGTTTTACATCTGTCATTATATCACCATCCTCTAGCAAAGGGTCTAATGCATAGTAGTCCCTTAATAAATACTTGTCCATTGATTGGCAGATTTATTTATATGTATATATTAATAGCATATGTACACTTATACATATATTATTATCATATATATGATGATCTAATGGTCTTAGTGTAGTTTTAAGCTTTAACATCTTAAAATTTAAGTAATAGTAGCTATTAAAAACTTAAAACTGCACCAAGATTTTTGGAACACCCTCTATATATATGTATGCATGTGCATGTGTGTGTACATACATGCTTTGTGGCAGGGCACCAAAATTGAGAAGGCTCTGGACAGCACCATCCCTAAGGAGGCCACACTTCAAGTGAGTTCCCTATTCCCTCTGTATTTCCCTCTACCTGTTTCCCACTGATTCAGGAACAAACTTCTGGTTGCAGCTCTGTGTGTGTGTGTATGTATATGTGTATGTATATAATGATATATGTGTTTCTGCATATGTTAAATGTATTGTTATTTCCTGGAAATCCAGGTCTGTCAAAGGCCCATTTAAGCTTTGTTAATGCAGCTCAGACTAGTTCATTGACACAGTAGCTAATTGTCACTTAGAAAACACAAAAAATAAAAGACCTGAGGGGCTAGGACATAGGATGATATGGGTTTGGTTATTTAGTTTTATTTTGGTTTGGGGGTTCTTTTGGGGGGTGGAAATGGGGGAGGGGAAGGTAGCTACAAAGTAAATTATGAGTCCCAGGGAATAGTCCTTCCTCACCAGCTGAGGGCCAAACCACAACTTTTCAGTCCTTACCACATTAGTGAATGAAATACTAGACCTGGAGTCCGTAAAACATGGGTTCAGATCCTTCTCTGACACTTACAGACTCTGTGACTGGACAAGTTACTTAACCTCTCTGAACCGCAGTTTTCTCATTTGTAAAATGAAGATCACAGACTTACAGCACCTGTCTAATAGGGTTTTCGTGAGCCTGAAATGAGATTCTGTATGCAGTGTCCCAAAAATATTAGTTCAGTTTTAAACTTTAAGAGCTTAAAACTGAATAAAGATTTTTGGGATGCTTTGCAAACTTTAAATCATTATCCACAACTATTTTTCTATTTTTTGTATCCCTAGTTCCTAACAGAGTGCCAGAAATACTGTAACACTTAATAAATGCTTGCTAATTGATTGATTATGAATATAATTATTCCTAGACTATCATTTCTACCTCTCCATTTTAAAATCACTTTCTTTTCTCTACAATGTGTAAAACAGAAAAAGAAAAAGGGCCACTTTATAATCCCTTTGAACAGCTTTGAACAGCCAAAAAATGCTTTTCAAATAACTAACACCAAGCAAAAGAGATGGTTAGTCTTCTTAGCTCTAAAAATTCCTTAATTATTGCAATGTTTTAAATGGAAATACAAAATCCTGGGCTTATTATGTAATACACATAACAAAGCTCCTCATGGCTACTATACCATGGATTCTCCTCTATCCTCTTAACATATAATTTCACTTTTTCTCTCTCTTACTCTTACTTTGTGTCCCCTTTACCTCTTATCTCAGTAGAAAAAAAAGAGGAAGACAGAAGAAAACTGAGGATCAAAGAATGATCCTTGAGCATTCAGAGAATTATCCTTGGATAAACCAAGGGTAGTAATGGAGATAAGAGCAGGAGAGAAGAGGAATATGATTGCCCTTTAAAGCAGAGGTGAAGGGAAGAGCCATATTGTGAGTTATACCGACACTGTGATTAAAAGTAATAGTGTGTTCTGAGTGACCTTGGGCAAGTAGCCACCTCTCTAAGCCTGTTTTTTCACCTAAAAAAATGGGAAGGTTGAGCTAGATGATCATTTCAGACACTTCAGTTCTAAATCCTCTGATCTGATATGATATTGCACACTAGAGACACATGAGGATGTGCTAGCCTATAATAGAGTAAAAGCTTCCTCAGTAATAATAGCTTTGAAATTTCTTTACTTCTTTCACTTATGTATTTTAACTTACTGGATTCTTTAACCAATGACACTGGTATGTTACTACTTCTGCTAATCAGATTGGACATCCTTTTTAGATGTAAGACTTTTTTTTTAAGATATCTATAAAAATGCTCCCTTAAAAGAGAAGGATGGAAAAGTAGAGAAAAAGGAGAAATGGTAAGGAATGGAGCAAAGATAACTCAGAGAGGAACGCTGAACACAAACTCTGCCTTTCTGCTTGCTGTTCAGTCATTTTTCAGTAATGTTCGACTATTTGTGACCCCATTTGGGATTTAATTGCTGGAGTGGTTTTTCAATTTCCTTCTCCAGTTCACTTTACAGATAAGGAAATGGGGGCAAACAGGGTTAAATGACTTGCACAAGGTCATACAACTAGTAAATGTCTAAGACTAGATTTATATTCAAGAAAATGAGGTACTTTATCCAATTGTAATGAGAGTTAAAAATCTTCCCCCCCCCCATTGATAGGCTTCAGGTAGGGCTATTGAGGGAGGCTTGATTGGGGGAGGCTTGTTTCGTATGGGGAGCCTACATCTTTTGCAAATTGCTGGTGAGGCAGAGTCACAAGGGGTCATGCCCTCTGGCTCTGAAAAGAATATATATATATATATATATATATATATATATATATATATATATATATATATATATATATACTCTGAGGTGAGGTTTTGCTTTGGGGCTTAGTTTTTGGATGAAGGTTCATGTACTAGATGAGACTCTGGGTAGCCATTAAGGAGACTCCGGGCTTTGAAAACCCAGATGTTGGTGCTTCTCTCTCTGGTAACTACGTATGTATGTAATGGTTAGATAGTTGGGTCTGTCTATTTATCTGTGATGTGTGTATTGCTTATGATCAGATAGTTAGAAGCCCTGTCTGTTGGTCCTGCTTGTATTTTCTCTGTTGATATATGTGTTGGATTAAAGTGATTCAATTTGATGAAATCAAAAGTTGCTTTCCTATTAGAAAAGCAGATCTAAAACCCTGTGCAGCAGGCTCTTCTGCGTATGCTTGGGTGTTTACTGCTACATCAGTGTACCACCTAGATGCCCAAACTCTTCCTCCTTCACCATTTGCCTAAGACACACATTGTAAATATTGGTTAGCAAATTTTTTATAGGATGTAAACAAAATGAATAGAACTTCATATTCACTATTTACAAACCTAAGCCTTAAGTAAGACTGTACCATATTAGCATTATTGACCTTCTTTGGGAGGTCCCAGAGGAGCCAAGGGCTGGACATGGGTCATGATGTTGTTCCCACTACTGTATGCTGACCATCAGTTGAGTATACATACTCACAGTCTTCAAATATAGCAGTGGTATACTGGTAAGGATTTAGCAATCAGGGTCCCCAGAAAAAAAATTCAAATATATATTCAATTTGCATTAATAACACTTTCTTAAGTCTGGACAATCAACCAAACAATACATCTAGCCATCATTTGTGAATGTGGAGGATTTCTAAAATATAAATACTCACACTGAAAATATAAATTGGGCTTGGACTTGCAAGTTGGTTAGAGCTGGCTCCAACACACTCTTGATAGCATTACAATAATAAGGGTGATTAAATATTCAGTCACCAATTCAATAAAATATTTATTAATTTTGTGCTAAGACATCTGCATGACTGTTTAATATCAATGTTAGTATATGAAGTTCTTTTACACTAGAAGGCTGTAAATTTACTTCATCACCTGACAGGACACCTGAATGTGGCTCTCAGGTCTATATCTTAAGCACTCTTTATGCCTCCACAATCCAGTCTCCTGCCCAAATGCATAAAGTGTAGCCCTAGCCCTGGTTTCTGCTGCAGAACAGTTAGATGGACTGCAGT
The DNA here is from genome assembly GCA_023548195.1 of Bettongia penicillata ogilbyi. Classification (NCBI taxonomy): domain Eukaryota; kingdom Metazoa; phylum Chordata; class Mammalia; order Diprotodontia; family Potoroidae; genus Bettongia; species Bettongia penicillata. The sequence continues at coordinate 7,002,797 of JAJHZJ010000244.1, forward strand.
CATCTTTCTAAAAGTTCTGTAGACTGGGATATCTTCCAACTTTTATTGCTAGCCCATCATTCAATTCTAAACTTTATAATTCTACACCGCCCCCCCATCTTTAGCAAAGAATTCTGGATTCAGCACACACTTAATGAATGTTTGTTGAATTCAGCTGAATAGGTAACCCCTCCTACTATTGAGAAGATATTCTTTGTGTTTAAATTACAAGCTTCCTGATGCTATTTAAGCCCATTTCTGCTTACTCTGTCTTCTATATAAGAGAAGAACAGTTTACCCTCCTACAGAAAAGAAATTTGTATACTTGAAGACTGTTATTAAATAGCCATACAGAATTCTTTCCATAGGCTAAACAATACCAATTCCTTTATTTTTTTCACAATTTCTTTGATTATTCTAGACCTCTTTTGGAACTCTGTTTTCCACATGCTTCATAAATTTTGACCCATAAAACTATTCTCTCTCTCTCTCTCTCTCTCTCTCTCCCATTAAATGACTTGCCCAGGGTCACACAACTAATCAAGGGTCTGAAGCCAGATGTGAATTCAGGTCCTCCTGATTCCAGGGTAGTGCTCTATCTATCAGAATGTTTTTCAGATAATTGATTTCAAGTTGGAAGGGACCTTAATATTCTCCTAGTCCAACCATAAGAACCAGCACAGAGGGCTCTCATAGAAGGTCCAGGATCACAGACTCAGCCCTGAAAGGGGGTCCACCTCAGCCAGTCATGCCACTTGACTTAGAACAGATCACTGGAAGAATGACTCTGAGAGAGAGAGAGAGAGAGAGAGAGAGAGAGAGAGAGAGCTGTTTGTGAGGCCAGGGATTCTTAAGACACAAACCAGAAGAGAAAAATAATTCTAACCTAAAGAAGATAGCAACGAGTATTTAAAAAATTATTGTCTAAAAGAAGAAAAGAGGCATTTAAATGTCTATGTGCCAGGCACTGTGCTAAGTGTTATATAAATATTTCCTTTGGTATTCAAAACAACTCTGGGAGGTAGGTGTTGTTCTCATCTTTATCTTCAGGAAACTGAGTCATGAAGAGGTTAAGAGACTCTCTGAACGTTAGTAAAGATCTGAGGCTGGATTTGAACTCAGATCTTCCTGACTCCTGACCCAGTACTATAGGACAACTTCATCACCTAACTGCCAGGGAAAACTAGTAAGTGACAGACCAAAAATTTGAACCCAAGTCTTCTGATTGGAATTTTATTATTACACTAACTTACATAATTACTAATGTGCATATAGTAATTGTTTGTCTAAATATAGAGTAGCCCTCCTTACCCAAGGAATTGAAATGTACTTGAGATGGATGCCTATACTCGGCCACTGAAATCATTAGTGTATTCTGATCTAAGATCTATTGGAGGCTATGATTATGCCTGAAAAGGTAGTCTCCTTCTCTCTTCATTATAAAGAAGGAGGTGAAGAGAAATGCTCAGAAGTGAGAAATGAGCAAACAGGCTAGCGTTAATGACTGTAGCAGACTGTTTCCTGAGAATGAAAATGGTACCACTCTTACCTCACTGACCCTTTCATCTCTCTGATTCTAATAGCTCATCTCCCTAATCCTTACCTCATAAGAGTTTTTTTTCATTTTTTTTATATCTGCCACATGTTCTCAAAAGAAATTGGTTTCTCCAAGATATCATTATATTTTTGTCTTTCTGGGAGGATTTAAATGGAGATGAAGAAGACTATGGTCATCCAAGTACAGAGAAAGATTAAGGGACAGCAACAGAGAAAGAAACACAGAGAGAAATATGCCTTAGTTCTGATTACCCAAGTTACCAGGTAGGGGACTGAGATGAACCAAAGATATATTACTGGGTCTAATTACTTTTCTCTGAAAAGCAGAGAAAAGACCAAGTGAATCTAGGACAGGATGAGCCAGCAGCCTTCTGATGGGACAAAGTTTGATGAATGGGCAGGAGTCAGTTCAGTCTGAGTGAAGGGCCTCAAGAAATTTTTTCTTCCAACCTCTTTTCCAAAACAGGTTTAAAGAAATTTGCACACACACACAAACACACACACCCCTCAAATCCCAGGTTATTGACTATATGGAAAAATCATACCTAAAGAGAAGGGAGGAACTGTGAAAGTAATGACTGCACTCATAAAGGGCAGATGCCATTAGTATTTTACAGCTTGTAAAGCATTTTCCCTACAACAACCTTTGTTGTTGCATTTGACAAATATCAAACTTGTATTTCAGATTGTTTTGTTTTCCTTTCCCCCACAAAAAAATAAAACTTCACTGCCTGTGGTATAAAGAACAAAATCACTAACTTGGTATTCAAGACCCTGATCCTACCTAACTTTCCTATCTTAGCACCCATTATTTACTGACCATCAGAAACATAGGGTGGCTAGGTGGCACAATAAATAAGGTGGTAGGCCTGGAGTCAGGAGGACTCCTCTTTCTTAGTCCAAATCTGGTCTCACTTACTGGCTATGTGGCCTGGGAAAACCACTTAACCCTGCTTGCCTCAATTTTCTCATCTGTAAAATGAGTTGTAAAAGGAAATGCAAACCACTCCAGTATCTTTTCCAAGAAAACACAGGAGAGGAGGAGGCAGAACCAAGATGGCAGAGAGAAGCCTGGAAGGTGCCTGAGCTCTCCCCAGTTTCCCTTAGGAACAACATTAAATTGGGCCTCTAAATGGATTCTGGAGAAACCAAAGCCACAAAAATCGAGTGAAACTACTTTGTAGCTTAAGATAACTTAGAAGGACTTCAGGAAAAGTCTGCCTCACTTGGGTAAAAGGGGAACATAATCCAGCACAAACAGTGTCTGCGCAAATCAGCAAGAGTCTCTCAGCCACAGCAGAGATCAGTAATGTAGGTACCTCTCTCCTGGCTCAGCAGTCTAGTGGTACATCAGGCCGGTTGTGAGACCTCCAACCCTGGTTCAAAATGCAAATTGCCAGCCCAAGAACCCTGATATGACAGGCACAAGTAGGCCAGGCCACCCTAGTACAGTGGGCAAGTCACCAGCACCTGGGGTCCCTGAATTTAAAGCCAGTGACCATGTCCCTGGCCCCCAGCACCAGAAGCTTGGGCCAATAATTCCTATACCCCAGGGGCAGAGCTTGACTTTTAAGAAATGAGTAAAAGACTAAAAAGAGCCCTGACCATAGAAAGTTAATTAGGTGACAGGGAAGATCAAAATACAAACTCAGAAGAGGATAACAGTGTCAAAAATCCCTTAATGTGAAGCCTCAAAGAAGAATACGAATTGCTCTCAAGACTAAAAAGATCTCTTGGAGGAGAGCTCAAAAAATCAGTTAAGAGAGATAGAAGAAAAATGGGAAAAGAAGTGAGAGTTATGCAGAATTATGACAAAAGAGTCAACAGTTTGGAAAAGGAAGCACAAAAATTGATTGAATAAAATAGAATTGATTAAATAGGGGAGAAATGGAGGGGGGGAATCCAAGGAGGAAAACAATTGCTTTAAAAGTAGAATTGGCCAAATGGAAAAGGAGGTACAAAAGCTAACTAAAGAAAATAATCTCTTAAAAATTAGATTTGGGCAAGTGGAAGCTAATGATTGTATGAGACATCAAGAATCAGCCAAACAAAATTCTTAAAAATGAAAAAAATAGAAGAAAATATAAAATACCTCATTGAAAAAACAAGTGACCTGGAAAATAGATCCAGAAGAGATAATTTGAGAATTATTAGATTACTTGAAAACCATAATCAAAAAAGAGACTGAGCAGCATTTTTCAAGAAATTATCAGAAAGAGCTGCCCTGATATCATAGAACCAGAGAGTAAAATAGTTCCTGAAAAAGTCCATGAATCACCTCCTTAAAGAGATCCCAAAATAAAAACTCCAAGGAATATTGTAGCCAAATGCCAGAATTATCACATCAAGTAGAAAATACTTCAAGCAGCCAGAAACAATTCAAATGTGAAGGAGCCACGGTCAGTATTACACAGGACTTAGGAACTTCTACAATAAAGGATTAGAGGGAAGGGAGAACCAAGAATTAATTACCCAGAAAAATTGAGCATAATCTTTCAAGATAAAAGATGGATATTCAATGAAATAGGGTACATCCAAACTTTTCTGCTGAAAAGACCAGAACTGAACAAAAAAATTTTATCTTCAAATGCAAGTCTCAAGACAAGCATAAAAAGGTAAACAGGAAAGAAAAAAAGTTATTCTATAAGATTAAACTGTTTCCATCCCTAAATGACAAGATGACACATAACTCTTGAGAACTCTATCTCTATCAAGGCATTTAGAAGTATATATAGAAAGAAGTGTGGGGATAAGTTGACTGATGTGATGATATATAATAATTAATGAGTGGAAAAAAAGGACTATACTGGAAGAAGAGCAAAGAGAGATGCAGAATAGGGCAAATTAAATCACATGAAGAGATACAAAAAATCTATTATAGTAGAGGGAAAGAAAGGAGGGGATAAGCATTGTTTAAATCTTTCATCCAATTTGGCTCAAAGAGGGAATAACATACACATTCATTTGGTGATATAAGTGTATCTTACGCTATATGGAAGTAGGAGGAGAAAGGGGAAAGAAAAGTTGGGCTGATAGAAGGGAGGGCAGATTAACAGAGGTGGTGGTCAGAAGCAAAACACTGGTAAGGAGGGTAAAAGAGAGAAAAGTATAAATGGTGGAAAATAGGATGGAGGGAAATACACAGAAATCATAACTGTGAATGTGAATGGGATGAACTCTTCCATAAAACAGAAGCAGATAGCAGAGTGGATCAAAAACCAGAATCCTATAATATGTTGTTTACAAGAAACACATTTGAATCATAGTGATACACACAATTTAAAGATAAAAGGCTGGAGCAGAATATATTATGCTTCAGCTGAAGTTAAAAAAAAAAAGCAAAAACAAGAGAGTAGGGGTAGCAATCCTGTTCTCAGTTAAAGCAAAAGCAAAAATAGGTCTAATTAAAAGAAACAAGGAAATGACATCTTGCTAAGAAAAGTACCATAAACAATTAAGTAATGTCAATATTAAACATATATACACCAGCTGTTGTAGCATCCAAATTCATAGATGAGAAATTAAGATAGTTACAGGAAGAAATAGACAGCAAACTATACTAGTGGGGTACTTCAATCTCTTCCTCTCAGAACTAGATAAATGTAATCACAAAATAAACAAGGAAGAAGTTAAGGAGGTTAATGGAATTTTAGAAAAGTTAGATATCATAGACCCCTGGGGAAAATTGAATGGGGATAGAAAATAATATACCATTTCATTTTCTCAATGGTGCATGGCACCTATGCAAAAAATGAACATGTATTATGGCATTAAAACCTCACAATCAAATGCAAAAAAAGGCAGAAATATTAAATGCATCCTTTTCAGATCATGATGCAATAAAATGTGTATAATAAAGGACCCTGGAAAGATAGACCAAAACTTAATTGGAAACTAAATAATCTAATCCTAAAGAATGAGTGAGCCAAACAACAAATCATAGAAACTATCAATAATTCATCAAAGACAACAACAATGAAACAACATACCAAAACTTATAGGATGCAGTCAAAGAAGTTCTTGGAGGAAATTTTATGTCTCTCAGTGCTTACAGGAGTAAAATAAAGAAATGGGGAGAGCAATGAATTGAGCATGTAACTAAAAAAGCTAGAAAAAAAGCAAATTTAAAATTTCCAATGAAATATCAAATTAGAAACTCTGAAAATAAAAGGATAAATTAATAAAATTGAAGAAAACTATTGCACTGATAAATAAAACTAAGAACTGGATTTATGAAAAAAACATTAAAATAGATAAATATTTTTTGAAGGGGGAGTTGAGGCAATTAGGGTTAATTGACTTGCCCAAGGTCACACCGCTAATATTTGATTTGAACTCAGATGCTCCTGATTTCAGGGCCAGTGCTCTATTCACTGTGCCACCGAGCTGCCCCAAGATAAACCTTTCATTGATTTGTTAAAAAAAACGAAAAAAAGAAGACCAAATTACCAGTATCAAAAATGAAAAGGATAAATTCACCACCAATGAAGAGAAAATTAAAGCAACAATAAGGAGCTATTTTGCCCAACTGTATGACAATAAATCTGATGATCTGACTGAAATGGATGAATATTTTAAAAAATAGCCCAGAATAACAGAAGAGGAAATAAGATATTTAAATAATATTATTTTAGAAAAAGAAATTGAACAAGCCATCAATGAACTCATTTATAGTAACAGCAACATTGAGAGATAATCAACTAAAATAGACTTAGCTCTTCTCATCCATACAATGATCCAAGACAGTTCTAAAAGACTCATGAAGGAAAATGCTTTCCACATCCAGAGAAAGAACTATGGAGTCTAAATGCAGATCAAAACATACTATTTTCACCTTTTGCTTTTGTTTTATTTTTCCTTTCTCATTTTTTTTTCCTTTTGTTCTGATTCCTCTTTCACACCATGACTATTTGTGTATTGGAATTAATTGTTCTTTAAATGTTTGGTAGAATTCACTTGTAAATCCATCTGGCTCTAGAGATTTTTCCTTAGGTTCATGGAGAAGGAGTAGAGAAGGGAGGGAGAAAGAAAAATTTGGAACTCAAAATCTCACAAAAAAAAAGAATGTTAAAAACCATCTTTACATGTAATTAGGAAAAAAATACAATTGCATGAAAAAAAAACACCAGAAAGGGGTCATGAAGAATCAGACACAACTGAAAAATAACTAAACAACAAAAAAACAAAAACAAAGGTCCATACCACCTGAACACACACTGTGATTTCCTCTCCTTTGTCTGACACATCCCTTTTTCCTTTTCTCTACCAGTTTTACTCATCCCTCAAAGCTCTGTTCTCACCCTCAAGAACTCTTCTGAGATCACTCAAATTCATAGTGATTTCAATTTCCTCTAAACTCATCGTGTCTAGTGCTTTTCTAGTATAGTAATTAATCCATACCATTTTGTGACATGGAAATCAATTCAATGCCATAAGCATTCATTTAGCACCAAATACATGCAAAATTCTATTCTGGGATAAGAATTGGGGGAATACAGATCACAATGAATCTCAGAATGTTAGAGCTGAAAAGTAATTTAGTCTAGTTCCATATGCCTTCAATAAATATTTGATTGTGTAGCACTATGATGCCTTGGGTTTTTCAGGACATCAGAAGTCTATTCTTGCCTGTGTGCCCATGCTGCAAAGTAACTTATGGCCTAGAAACTCTGGCATGTCCCAAATTAGCTTCATTTCATCACAAGCTGGGTAAGTGAACCTAATAAATATAAGATAGACTGCACAGTCTCTTTTTGTGAATTTGTTTCCACAATGTACTCCCAAATGTCACAACTCACTATTTTAAATTAGCCATTATAAGGCACTCACTTCAATGATGTTCAGAAAATTCTAATTTCTAAGAGAAGAATAAAATGTCAAATGATATAAAGAGATGTGTAAAGCTTAGGGTAAAAATAAGCTATTCAGTGCCACATTGTGACTAGAGCTCCATGTCCCTAAAGGGAAAAAGCAACCCACTTACTTTCAATATGCAATGCTTACTAATATTTTCTGCATATCTTTAAGGTACATCAAATCTTTTGGACTGACAGTGGAAACAGGTAGGAATTACTTTTTCATAGTCATAAATCATATTTATTGATTCAACAGAAAAGAATGCAGGTGAAGCATCAAAATTACCTGATAACAATGTCCAAATGTATTTCAAGCCATGGGGGACAAGTAGCAAATGATTCTGTGCAAAGCCAAAGGATTGTGTTCAGTTCATTAGGGAATTTAGAGCATTGCATTGGTGAGGATTGTACATTGTATTTTAATGCATTTTCAGTAAATTCAGAAGAAAATTGTTAGGCAGCATAGAGAATGGATATTAAGCAGCAAAATCAAGACTTAGCGATGCCCCTGAAAATTATAGAGTGGTTAGTTTAGCTTCAATTTTAGAAGTCAGTCAGAAGCATGAAAGGACAAAGCTTACTTTGATTAAGGGGAACTAGCCTGGTTGCAGAAAAATACAGTCATGTTTCACTAACAGGTAATAAGAAATGTCATTTGAAGATATTAAAGCTGAGATCGACAAAAAGAAGATAGCCAACATTATAATTAGATTTTCACAAAAAATATGAGAGTTTCACACCTGGAGCTAAAGGTTGAAAGGGCAAAGTCAGGGAAATGTTAGGAAGGAGACACAGCATGCATGTAATGCTTGCCTATAAGATAAAAATAAGTAGGAGTCATTGGATTATTTGAGGTCTCATAAGCTAGCGTCTTGAATATGAATTGATTTCACCTTTAAGTGGCATTTTATTTTCAGTTTCAATAAGGAAATTACAATTTGGGTAGAAACATCTGGGAAGCAAAGTAGTGCAGTGGCAAGAATACTAGCCCTGGAATCAAGAGACACCTAAGTTTGAATTCTGCCTCAAGTTATTTTTTTATTAACTGTGGGTCCATGGGTAAGTCACAACCTTTCAGAGCTTTAGTTTGTTCAGCTATGAAAATAGAAATGATAATAACCATAGTAGCTACCTCAGAGTGGTGCTGACAGGCTCAAACGGAATAATATATATAATGTGTGTGTGTGTGTGTATATATATATATATATATATATATATATATATATATATATATATATATATATATATATATATATATATACTTTATGAACCTTAAAGTCCTATGTCAATGAAAACTACTATCATTTGTTATTTCCCAAGTTGGCAGGGGTTAGTAAATTAAGAACCTCAATGAATGGAATAAGGAAGACCAAATACAGTCAAGAACAAAGCTTGTTGACTCAGTATTTCAGTCTTCTTAGAGACAGAGTAATATCATTGGAAAGGGCACTGAACTTAAATTCTGGAGAAAGGATACAAGGCTAAAAGTGCCTTTGTAAGCATTCTCAGATGTGACCAATGTGGTGATTTATTTTGCTTAACTCTACACAGTTGTTAGAAGGGAAAGCTTTCTCTACCTAAATTAATTTACTTATTTAGTGCATACCAATCAAATTATCAGATAATTATTTTCTAGAGCTGGATAAAATAATATCAGAATTCATTTGGAAGAACAAAAGTTCCAGAATATCAAAGAATTAATGAAGAGAAATGCCTGGGAAGGTGGCCTAGCACTACCAGACCTCAAATTGCATTATAAAGCAGCAATTATCAAAACTACTTGGTATTGGCTAAGAAACAGAGGGGTAGACAAATTGAATAGACTTGGCACTCAAGACACAGTAGGCAAGGAATATAGCAACCTCCTGTTTGATAGACCCAAAGACCCCAGCTTCTGGGATAAGAACTCACTGTTTGACAAAAATTGCTGGGAAAACTGGTTAACAGTATGGCAGAAATTAGGCATAGACCCATGCCTGACACCATCCACAAGAATAAAGTGCAAATGGGTACATGGTTTAGGTATAAAGATTGATACCATGAATAAACTGGAGGAGCAAGGAATAGTGTATTTATCAGATTTATGGAGAAGGGAAGGATTTTTTACTAAAGAAATGATAGCATTATGAAATGCAAGATAGATAATTTTGATTACATTAAACTGAAAAGTTTTTGCACAACCAAACTCAATGCATCCAAAATTCGGAGGTATGTAGTAAATTGGGAAAAAAATTTTATGGCTAAGCTCGGGGATGAAGGCCTCATTTCTAGAATATATAGAGAACTGACTCAAATGTATAACCATACAAGTCATTCGCCAATTGATAAATCGTCAAAGGATATGAACAGCAATTTTCACAGGAAGAAATTAAAGGTATCTATAATCATATGAAAAAGTGCTCTAAATCACTACTGATTAGAGAGATGCAAATCAAAACAACTCTGAGGTACCACATCACACCTATAAGATTGGCAAACATGACAGAACAAGAAAATGATAAATGCTGGAGAGGATGTGGGAGAGTTGGAACACTAATTCATTGTTGGTGGAGCTGTGAGATCATCTAACCATTCTGGAGAACGGTTTGGAACTATGCCCAAAGGGCCACAAAAACGTGCATACCCTTTGACCCAGCAATATCGCTGCTAGGACTGTATCCCCAAGAGATTAAAAAAATGGGAAAGGGTCCCACATGTACAAAAATATTTATAGCAGCACTCTTTGTGGTAGCCAAGAACTGGAAATCAATTGGGGAATGGCTTAATAAATTACGGTATATGAATGTAATGGAGTACTATTGCGCCATAAGAAATGATGAACAAGAAGACTTCAGGGAGGCCTGGAAGGACTTATATGATCTGATGCTGAGTGAAAGGAGCAGAACCAGGAGAACTTTGTGTGCAGCACCGACCACAGTGTGCGAGAGTTTTTTCTGGTAGACTTGGAACTTTGTAACAACACAAGAACTTACTGAAAAAAAAATCCTAGTGGTGGTTTTCTAAGGCAAAATGCCTTCCACACTCAGAGAAAGAAATATGGAAGTCATCCGCAGAATGTAGCAGATCATGTTTGTGTGTGTGTGAGTTTTAGCATATTATGTTTGATTTGTTATATGATTTCTTCCATTTATTTTAGTGGACTACATAGCATGATTATAATGAAAATGTGCTCAATAGGAAAGTATATGTAGAACCTATACAGAATTGTATGCTGTCTTGGGGAGGGAGGAGGTAGTGGGGGGAAGGTGTAGGGGGGATAAAATCTTAATTTTAAGGAAGTGATTATAGAACATTAAAAAAAATAATTAAAAAAAAGAAGGGAAAACTTTCTAACTCAAGTAGGAACATGATGGAAAGGAGTTAATAGGTAGCAACAGAAATTTTAAAAATATAATCAATACATATCTTTAAATGCACAGGAAAAAAAGGGCAGAAGAGGCCAAAAATAGAACAATTTTGTTACTTTCTTATTAAACTCAATATAAGTTGACTGAGTAGAAGGAAACTGCTATCCCTATATCTACTCCAATAATATTCTAGGAAGAACTCTGGACCAAGGAGTGATCAGAAGTTGGAGAAACTACAATGTGTAATCTCACCAGCTGAACATAACAAATGAGACATAAAGAAATATGATGAGGGCCCAGTGGGAATAAAAATGAACCAGGATCAGGCACTCGATGCCCAGAGATCTTCACCAGGTCAGAAGGGCAACGGTTATGCAATTTGGTTCCCAACTGATGCCTTAACTCTAGTTCCTAAATCTTGTCTCATGTTGCCAATAGAGCGATATTTCCCAAATTGAACTGTGGCCTGGGTTGGCCAATACATCCTGCTTTGCTCATTGGTTACCCCAGGATAGAATTGTCAGGGAAGTAAATACGAGCCTAAGACCAAACAGAGTTCCATCACTTCCAAGTCCTGGTTATCACCACCTAACACGTTGGGCTGTTCCTTTCAGCTGGATATGTTTTCAGCTGCAGGTCAGAAATCAAGCTGTTAGAATCCCACCGAGAAAATCTATTCTTGCCTTTCCAAGAGTGAGAGAACTATTTTCGCTCTGTTAATAATGCCAGAGGGGCTTTTATCCTTTCATAACTCCAGAAGAAACAGTTTTTGACTCCTATAGAAATGGGAACAGGAGCTTGACTTATTTCATGACTCAGATGGTGAGAGTCAAAACATTTCCCTTCAAATTCATTAACACTGATGGGGTGCCCTGAAGATAGGGAGAATAACAAATGACTCATTTATTTTTTCTTAAGAGGAGAGGAATAAATCTGGACCAGTGACTTTACTGATATAAGAAACTGCCAATTGGTAAAAACCCCATTATAGATAAAGGTCAGTAATTTCCCTGAAATTTATATTAATAGAAACTTATTTCACTGAGAGGTTAAAATGACTTGCCCAGGGTCACAAAGCAGGAGATGGAACCACATGTCTGTGGTTGCAAGTTCAGCTCTTAATTCATCTTGCCATACTACCTCTAATATTGTTTTCTACAGTACTAAAAATATTCCAAAAAGACATTTCTTTCAAATTGTATGAAAACATTTATACTGTTGCATAAACATTCGTAGTGAAGTACACTTCCCAATCAGAAGATCTAATAGAGAGAAGCCAAAAATCAAGCACTGTTATCATTTTTATTGGTACTTTCATCCAAAAGGCAGCTTGGCTTAGTGAATACTGGACTCACCTTGGAGTCATAAAAAAGACTTGAATATAAGTCCTCCCTCTAACAAATGTATTTTTTTCACAGATGTAAGAATTACTAAAAGTTTTATATTATCAAGATCACATGGGGAAGAGCAGTGTACCTAATCACAAATAATATTCTAAAATATTCTGTCTTCAGGGCAGCTAGGTGGAGTAGTAGATAGAGTACTGGTCCTAAAGTTAGGAGGACCTGAGTCCAAATCTATCCTCAGACACTTGACACTTAATAGCTGTGTGACCTTGGACAAATCACTTAACCCCAATTTCCTTGCAATAAAAAAACTTTGCCAAATTTCTGCTTTTATTTAAGTTTCTAGAATATTTTCTATATTCATAATGTAGGTAAGTTGTTAAGCACAGAAACCACGTATGCTACAACCAAAACCACAGCTTCAGTAATGTGTGTTGTATGTATGTATACGCTTTGTAATTATTAGAAGGGAGGGTCAACCTCCCTTCAGTTGACATAGTCGTAGAGTATAGTCACACATGATGAAATTTTAATATATAAACAAGAAGTATCAATGTCCTGGTCCCTTTATGTGATGTGAACCCTTCCCTTACTGAGTCAAGAAAGAGGCAAGACTGAGAAAACACATTAGCCATTTCTTTAGGGGCTTTAAATAGCTAAGCCTTCTAATGACCTCAAGACAGTCAAATCCTAGAGCAATTGTGGAGACATGGTACTACATGATGGGAGACTTCTTTCTCTTATTCCCTTCTACAGTGTCTAGCAACAGAGGGGGAAATATCTATTCAACAGTCGAAGAGTTGAAGACATTGCAAGCTGGGAGCTGCCTGCTCCTGTAATGTGGAGAAAGGAAATTTCTTTCTCTAGTCTCTCCCTCTTCCATTAAACACATTCATACCCCCCCACATACTCACACACATTTACATGCTTGTGACATATATATACATATATATGTGTGTGTGTGTACCTTTGAAGGGAAATTACTGGACCAACAAGGAGCAGAAACATACATTCCAGACACATACATACAAAGAGACAGGCACCTAAGAAAAGAAGCAAATTCAAGGAACAGGACCTCCAGCAATCAAAAATCAAGCTGAGTAAAACTGTTTCTGGGAGCATAGATGAGCAACTAGCCAACTCCCAGAGGAGTTGTATGGGTAAGGAGAAAAAGGACTTCCAAACTCTTTGTCAGTTGCTTTTATTACATATGTCCTTCATGTGTATCTGACTTCCATTATATTCCAAGCTTGAGTCTATTCTCCCTATAGATGATGTATATATTTTTGAGACGGTGTATCCCAGGCTTATGGAGGGAATATTTTGTTACTACTGTTCTTGCTATGTCATTTCAGTAAAAGCCTTTCCAAATAGTGAAATGAGTCTGTTGGCTTATTGTTAATGGGAAATGCACTGGTGGGGGCTCATGAACTACAATTAGTAGGAAGAGTTGGCCAAAGGGTTGTCTCTGGAGCGTAAGATGATAGCTACCCTTTAAGGCTAGTTTAGAGGGGTCTCTTAAGGCAATACTTTGCCCTTTCTTGGCATTTTTTCATCTCAAAAAGGTAAATCTCCTTAAAAACATCAAGTTCCTTCCCCTAGCACAATTATACACAGAACAGACCATTCTTGACTCTGCATCCCATTTCCTAATCTATAATTTTCCTCAGATTCAAGAACTTTTGGTAATAATAATCTAGTTCTTGACACTTACCATCAACCAAAAGCTTTCCATTAAGGGTGGCCTGGTCTCTGAGGACTACATTTTTCAAACCATAAATTGGGACACATGGTCTAACAAAGGATATTCCCTTTGAAAAGCCTTTTTAGAAATGAACTTTCTTTTTCTTTCTTTTCTTTTTTTATAGCAAGGCTGTCCCAGAAAATCCTGTACATGTGATCACCGTAGCTCTAGTCCAAGCATTTTGCCAACCAGAACATTCAGACTTTCTAACTAAACCAAAAGGTACAAACATGTTCACTCTGAAATCCTAGGCAGAGGCTCTCTTTTTAGGTCACTTACTTATTAGGCTATTGTCCTAGAGGATGAAATTGTCACCCAGGGATGAGGCAAAAAGAAGGCCTCAGAAGCCTGCTATATTTAGCCTTTGGATGAATGACTCTCAGGGTTTAGATGAAATTTTTCTTAATACAATTAGTTTTAGTGATAATGATGCACAGCATATTCTTCAGAAGGCCATGACACACTTGTAGTCTGTGCCCTTATACTTACTGATTTACAGTTTTAAAAATTCAAACTATTTCCCTCTGACCCTTTCTCTTTTAATCTTATTTTTTTTCATTCCAATATATTTTACAGACAGAAGCATGTCTTCTACTGGACACTAAAATAATCCTGTGCTACAGTTTTCTTCTCCATCCTTTTTCTCTCCTCTTACCATCTTCTGCTTACTATAGTGAATGATGTAATATCATCTTAGGATCAAGGTTGTTCTAGAACCAACTCAGATATGTTCTGAGAGCTGATTGTTAAATTTTAGTGAAGGCATTTGTACATTAGGAATTGCAAATAGTACAAAGCAGGGCTTGATTTATTGTTTTGTTAATTGTCTAGACTTAAGAAAAATGATGGAGTTAAAAATACAGATTAAATTTAAAAGTGTGTTCTCTATATAAATATTTTTAGAGAGCCAGTTGTTAAATATTTACTAGCACACCCCTCCTTAAGATCCCATTTACCACTTTCTTAATGCAAAGATTACTCTATATTTATTTTGTAGGAGGAGTGAAGAAGAGATTTTGACTGCTTTTTAGATGTAATGAACTTGAAAAAGCAAACTCCGAAGGATTTAATTGGAAGAGATGTAAGAAATCATCTAATCCAACCTCTTATTTTCTGGTAATAAAAATGAAGACAAGAGGACAGACAGGTGAAGTAATTTTTCCAGGATTATATAAATAATTAGTGTCAGAGTCAGGATTTGAACACAATTCCTCTGAATTCCATTGTCCTTTTCATTATCTTAAGGAATCATGCCTGAGATTCTATACCTTGGGGTACTATTAAAACATAGTTCCTTGAAGACATTAAGTTTGTTATTTTATCCATCCCTCTCCCATGCCTAGTACCATTCCTTAAACTAAGGAAGTCTTTGTAACTTCTCTCCTTCTGTTTAAGAAATCACAATTTTTCTAGTCATCCAGGTTCATAGCCTCATAATCATCCTCAAGGCTTCATTCTCTCTCACCTCATATAGCTAAGTAGTTGCCAAGTTTTATTGTTTCTATCTCCACATCTGTCCCATTCCCTCTAACATAAAATAAAAATTCCTCTCTTTGACATTTAAACATTCTGACTTCAGCCTGACTTCCCACATATTTAATGTTCTCTCACCTTCCTGTACAGTAGGTGACTCAGTGGATAAAGCAGTGGATCTGGAGTAAAGAAGACTTGAATTCAAATCCAGTCTCAGATATTCAGTAGCTGTGTGACCCTAGATAAGTCATTTTACCTCAGCTTTCTCCATATTAGTACTCATGGGGCTGTTGTGAGCATTGAATGAGATAATATTGTAAGCACTTAGCATAGTGCCTGGCACATAAGAGGTACTTAATATTTTTTTTCTTTCCCTATTCTAACATATTCTTTGTTTCTTACAGCACAGTAATATTCTAGTACATTCATTTGTTACAATTTATTTAGCTATTCCACAACTGATGGTCATCTATTCTGTTTCTAATTCTCTGCTACCAAAGAAAGTGCTGCTATGAAAATTTGGACATATATGAGGTCCAGCTTTTATCAGTCATCTCCTTAGGCTATATGCCAGGTAATCTTCCAGTCTAAAAGTTAGACAATTTGTTTGCATACTCCAAGCTTTTCAGAACAGCTGAACTAATTCACAGTTCCACCAACTATGCATTAGTGTGTCTGACTGTACAACCCCTCCAAAATCTACCATCCTCACCTTTTGTCATCTTTGCCAATTTTCTGGGACTGGGGTAAAACCTCACAATTGTCTTGATTTGCATTTCTCTTATTATTAGTATTTTAGAATATTTTTCATACGGTTGTTAATAGTTTGCAGTTTTGAGAACTATTTATTCATATCCTTTGATGATTTACTTCTTGGGAAATGACTTTTGGTCCTGTGTAGTTCTGTTGCTTGTCTATATGTTTTGGGTACCAAAAGAAGAAATATAAGAAGATACCTCCTCCACTCCTTTGCAGAGGTATGGGAGATGGGTGGAGAATTTACAGGTATAGAACCCTGCATATATTATGGTTTTTTGATATAATGATTCATTTTCTCTACTCCCTTTTTTCCTTTTTGTAACAGCAAAGACCCTGACATACACAGGAGGGCCTTCTGTTCAGGTTCTTAGATCTGTTTTTCTAAAAGGAAAGCAGCTTTGGAGAGGGTCAACAATCAACTTTAATCAAGCACATATATCATTCACTTAGTTCAGGGAGAAAAGTCAGCACCCTGAACTTCAGAGGAAATACAAACAGAGGAAATAAAGACCAACAGGCAGGGCTTCCAAATGTCTGACTATAAGCAGTACATAAATCACAAATCAACAGACAGATCCAACTGTCTGACTATATAAAGTTACTGGAAAGAGAATCATCAATATCTGGGTTTTCAAAGCTAGGGGCAGGGCGGGGAAACGGTGCGGTTCCTTACTCGCTACCCACAGTCTCATCTAGCCAAACAAATAATTCTAATGAGTAAACCCCAAAGTAAAACACCACCTCAGAGTATTTATACATTTTTTTTTATTTCTATTTTTTTATTTTTTTTTATTTTTCTTATTTTTTTAATTAGTTTTTTTCTTTTTTTTCTTTTTTCTTTATTTATTTAATTTTTTTACATTCATTTTCACAAATTTTTGGGTTCCAAATTTTCTCCCCTTTTATCCCCTGCCCCCACCCCAATACCCCAAATAATCTAATTTTCCCTATCTCCAATCTGCCCTCTCTTCTGTCATCTCTCCCTTCTCTTGTCTCCATCTTCTCTTTTCTCCTGTAGGGCCAGATGACTTTCTATTCCTCCTTAACTGTATGTCTTCTTTCCTAGTTGCAACAACAATACTAAACAGTTGTTCCTAAAACTTTGAGTTCCAAATTCTCCCCATCCCTCCCTCCCCACCCATTCCCTTTGGGACAGCAGGCAATTCAATATAGGCCATATCTGTGTAGTTTTGCCAATGACCTCCCTGATAGTCGTGTTGTGTAAGACTAACTGGATTACCATCCCTCCTAACCTGCCCCTCATTGTTTCTCTTCTGTCTTTTGATCCTGTCCCTCCCCAAGTGTTGACTTCAAATTGCTCCCTCCTCCCTTTGCCCTCCCTTCCATCATCCCCCCCCTTGCAATATCTCTTTCTCCCCCACTTTCTTATACTGTAAGATAGGTTTTCATACCAAAATGAGTGTGCATTTCACTCCTTCGTTTAGTCAAATGTGATGAGGGTAAACTTCTTGGTTTTTTTTTTTTCTCAGCTCTCCTCTTTTTCCCTCCACTAAGAAAAACTCCTACCTGCCTCTTAAATGACATATAGTTACCCCCTTCCCTTTCCCTCTCTTTCCTCCCCCTACATTTCTCTCTCACCATTTACCCTAGTTTCTTTTAAGGTATGGTCCCATCCTATTCAGTTCAATCTGTGCTCTCTATCTCTGTATGTGTGTGCATGTGTGTATGTGTGTGCATGCGTGTACATGTGTATGTGTGGTCCCACCAACTACCCAGATACTGAAAAGTTTTAAGAGTTACAAATATTGTCTTTCCATGTAGGAATGTAAACAGTTCATTTCTGGTAAGTCCCTTAAGACTTCTCTTTGCTGTTTACTTTTTCATGCTTCTTCTCATTCTTGTGTTTGAAAGTCAAATTTTCTTTTCAGCTCTGGTTTTTTCATCAAGAATGATTGAAAGTCCTCTGTTTCATTGAAAGACCATATTTTCCCTTGAAGTATTATACTCAGTTTAGCTGGGTAGGTGATTCTTGGTTTGAGTCCTAGTTCCTTTGCCTTCTGGAATATCCTATTCCACGCCTTTCGATCCCTTAATGTAGAAGCTGCTAGATCTTGGGTTATCCTGATTGCATTTCCACAGTACTGGAATTGTTTCTTTCTAGCTGCTTGTAAGATTTTTTCCTTGAGCTGGGAGTTCTGGAATTTGGCCACAATGTTCCTAGGAGTTTCTCTTTTTGGATCTCTTTCAGGTGGTGATCGATGGATTCTTTCAATACTTATTTTGTCCTCTGGTTCTAGAATGTCAGGGCAGTTTTCCTTGATAATTTCATGGAAGATGATGTCTAGGCTCTTTTTTTGATCATGACTTTCAGGTAGTCCCATAATTTTTTAAATTGTCTCTCCTGGATCTATTTTCCAGGTCAGTTGTTTTTCCCATGAGATATTTCACATTCTCTTCCATTTTTTCGTTCTTTTGGTTTTGTTTGGTGATTTCTTGGTTTCTCATAAAGTCATTAGACTCCATCTGTTCCATTCTAATTTTGAGAGAACTATTAAATTCAGTGAGCTTTTGAACCTCTTTTTCCATTTGGCTAATTCTGCTTTTGAAAGCATTCTTCTCCTCATTGGCTTTTTGAACCTCCTTTGCCAATTGGGTGAGCCTATTTTTCAAGGTGTTAATTTCCTCAGCATTTTTTTGGGTCTTCTTTACCAAGGTATTGACCTGTTTTTCATACTTTTGTTGCATCTCTGACATTTCTCTTCCCAGTTTTTCCTCCACCTGTCTAACTTGCTTTTCAAAATCCTTTTTAAGCTCTTCCAGGGCCTGAGCCCACCCACCACCCCCCTGGGGTGTCTGGGGTACTGAGGCCCCGCCCTCCACGTCTTTCCCTGATGGCAAGAATACGTCCTCATTTTTGTCAGATCCGAAGGTCGGGATCATTTGCATTTGTTGGAAAAAACTCTCTAAAGTCTTATTTTTCTTCCCTTTTCTAGGCATTTTCCCAGCCAGTTACTTGACTTCTGAGATTCCTTTCCACCCCCGCCTGGATCCGCCCAGCTAGTGCTTGGCCTCTGAGATTTAAATGGGCTTTCCTCCTGCTGGCTGTCAATCAGTGAGCTTTAGTTCAGGTGCTGGGGTGGGGCCAGGGCTGCCTCCGAGACTCTGATCCCTCGAGGGCTTTATGCAGAGACTTTCAGGAATGGAGCGGGTGGGGGCGGGGTGGGAGGCCCACCTCCCAATCTCAGCTCCCCTGGGGGTCCCGAGCAGAAGCCTTCAGCAACAGAGCGGGGTGGGGGCAGGGCCATCTCCCAGGCTCAGCTCCATCAGGTTTTATGCGGGAATCTTCCGTAATGAAGATCCTGCCTGCTGCTGGGGGATTCCTGAGTCCTGGGCCGCTGCCGCCCCAGCCGCCGCCCACACCTCTGCCTCCGCCTCTTCCTGCCCCCGTCCCTGCCGCCGCCGCTTCCTCCCGAGGGGGCCCGAGTCACGGAGACGCCCCGCTTCCCCTCTCCTTCAGCCCGGCTTTCTTTCTCACTGACCTGTAGCTTCTGTGGGCGGAGGGACTTTCCCGGCTGCTGGAGCTTCCATCTCTGAAGCCTGCTCAGATCAGCTTCTCTGGGGCCTCGGCCAGGGCAGCGCTGGGGGTCGAGTTTACTTTCCGGGGCGCGCCGGACCCTGGGGACGGGTCTTCAGGGCTCCCTGGAACGGAAATCTCTTCCACTCTGCTTCTGCACACCTTGTATTCACCCAGAAGTTATGGGGGACTCTTTTTACATTAATTCTATGGGCTTTGGTTTCGGAGCTCGTAAACGTGCGTCCTTCTACTCCGCCATCTTGGCTCCGCCCCGTATTTATACATTTTTCAGAGCTGGAGGGTAGGACCATCAGACTTGGTGCCTCAATAAAAGTTGACAAAAGGTATTGAGGCCTATTAATGGGCAGGGAAGATCTTTAACTCTTCCCCTCACCCACCATTAACCTTAAATACCATTACACTTTTTAAAAAATCTGTAATAAGGGATAGATCTCTGGGAAAGGAAAAATTTAGGCAGTACAAAAATGAAAAGTATTAAAAAAAGATTTATTTTTTAAAAAGTTAATACATCAATAGTATTGACTTTTTTCTTTTGCAAAAATATAACAGTAGACATATAACCTTTAACATTTGAAAAGTTTATTATGTACATTAGCACACCGAATCCTCACAATAATCCCATGAGGTAGGTAACATTATCTTTACTCAACAGAAAAGGAGAATTGAGGCTCAAAAGTAAAAATTACTTTTCCACTTAGTTTTTTTTTTTCTTTTTAGCAAAAGAAATTTATTAGCTACATTGAGAAAAAGAGGTTTTTTCAGGGAATGTGAACATTAGTCTAGGTTTTTTTCTCTCTACCAGTCCAGTGTTTCTCTTGCTTTTTTGAGACCTTTGCATTCCTCAAAGTATGTGGAATGAATTAGTGTTATCAATGACATTTTTTGCTGCACATCACAACCCCTAAAAGTGTCAACTGAATTGATTGCCTAAGACAGGATTCAAATCAAGGTCTTCTTGACTCAAAGACTAATGTTAACATTATGCCATCAGTTCATGAAATATAACTTGGATAAAATTTACTGAGGTGTCTCCCACCTGCTCGTACTCCGATCAATTAGACTGATAACATAAGAGAAACATATGAATTCTGTGCTTATGTAATTAATACAGTTGATTTTAATTCTTCTCACTAGAGTTCAAACTAGCCACACAGTCCTCAAGGATTGGCTGTTTTTTCCATTGTCTTTATTTTTAGCTTATCTTATTTTTCTTAATTTTTCAAGTAATAAGAATGTTAAAATTTATCTGTCCCTTCCCCTGCTCCCCCCAAATTGAGCAAAAAAAATTAATCCATTAATACATATCTACATAATCTAGTTAAAAAAATTCTCACATTAGCCATGTATTGCGACTTCTGAATAAATGAGGAGCACCTTGATAGGGGTTTGCGAGCTACAACAATGTCATAGGAGTGTATCCTGCTCTGTATCTCCTTTTCTCATACCAGATTATCTCTAGCTTCATGAGAGAATTTAGGTTGCAGCCACATGACCATGATAATACCAAGTTTCCTATCTCTGAGAACCCCTACAACAGACTTGCTGATATGAGTATAGATTGTGGTGAATGAAGTAGGTCCATTGCAGAACAGGGGAGTATGCCATGTCATTTTTATTCCCCAGACCATACTTAACAATGTCCTTCCTAAAAAGTAATACGCAGAACTGAACATAATACCCCAGGTGTTTTCTGACCAGGAATCACACCAGTTTTCTTGGCTGTCCTGTCACACTCTTGATTCATATTGCACAATTGAAATCCACTGAAACTTCTGTCTAGCAAGTCTCCACTCTTTACTTGGGAAGTTGTTTTATTTTTCTACATTTAACCCTATTTAATTCCATCTAATTTGCTTCAGCCTAACATTCTAGTCTATTAATATATGGTTTAGATCCCCTGTCATTCAGTGTGTTAGCTGTCCTTCCTAGCTTTATGTCACCTGTAACCTAGACAACCATGCTATTGATATCTTTATTCAAGACAAGATAAAAAATCTTAAACATTACAAGACCAAGCACAGACTCTTGGGTCACTCCACTGGACACCTCATTTTAAGATAGCATTCAACCATTAATAACTACTCTTTAGGTCAAGACCAGTTCCAAATATAAGTAATTAGTCTATCATCTAGCCTGCATATTTCAACAAGAAATTTCCATAAGAATAACTTGAAGGACTTTTATCAAATTCACTATTAAATCCAAGCCAATACTATCCACAGGCTTCCCCTGATCTACCAGTTTAGTAACCCTGTCAAAAAGGGAAATGAGGTTAGTCTAGCATAACCTTTTTTCTTGATGAAGCCATGTTTATTGAATAAATTGAACAAAAGTGCCTTGATATGGTTGGTAAGTTTGGAAAGAAAGAAGACTACTAGATGTTCAGCCTCTGTACCCCACCATGTAATGAGTGAGTGAATTTCTTTTCACAAAAGAGCCTAATGAAAAAGAACTGTAATCATCTGCAAGAGAAGCAGATTTTGCCCAGTGACCTGCCATAAAATGCAATCAAAGCTTTCCTTTAATGGACTGAAAACCCAAACCAATTAGAAAGCTGTCTGACCCAAAGCTCCATTTAGCTCACACCGTGGCAGAGGCTTTTGTCCTTAATATACTTCACCTCTTGCCATGAATCAGGGGCCCACTGCTTTTGAAAAGGTTAAAATTATGTCCACACAGCAAAAAATATGCCTTTAAAGGAATAGGCATTGAAATATCTTGAATGTTCCTTTTAGTGACAAAAGACACAAGACAGCCAGGAAACACAACTTTTTTATTGTAGGCAAAAATGACCAAAACAATAGAGTAAGAACTGCTTTTCATGAACAGAACCAGGAAAACATTGTACACTGTGATCAGCTATGAATGACTCAGCTCTTCTCATAACACAATAATCCTAGACAAGTATGAAGGACTCATGAAGAAAAATGCTATCCACATCCAGATAAAGAACTGATGGACTCTGAAGGCAGATCAAAGCATATATTTTTTTTCATTTACTTCATTCTTTCTCATATTTTTTTCTTTTTGATCTGTTTCGTCTTTCACAACTGTGACTAATATGGAAATATTTTTACGTGATAGCACATGTATAAACTATCTCCAACTCCCTACCATTTTCTGAAGAGGGGAGGAAAAATAGGGAGAGAGAAAAATTTAGAACCCAAAATCTTGTAAAAATGAACGTTAAAAATTTTCTTCACAGGTGACTAGGGGAAAAAATAAAATACTATTAAACTTGAAAAAAGAACTGCTTTTCAAAAAGTAATTTAAATTGAATTTGTCATAAGAGGGAATTTGATGACCAGATATGGCCCTTGAGAAGAATTCAGAAAGTGCATCTACTCTATCCTTTCTTTTTTATTAATTTTATTTTTAATTTATGGAACAAAACAAGCATTCTATAATGTAGTAAAATTAAAAAGATGGTTGCATATAAAACTGCACATTTATTATATACAACTTGCTATTCCTTTAAAAATATAATTAAGTTATCATACAGATTTCTTTTTTTTCCTCATTTTCTTCTGTCCCTTCTTTATAGAAGTGAGAGATCATGGATGTGGAATATTGCTTATGCTGTCTGATATTATTAATATATTGCTTAGTTTTGGTGAACTACTCTTTTATTTTTTACTCTTTTAGTCTTTGTTACAAGAGATGATTCCAAGGGTGGGAGAGAGTTAAATTCAGAAATGAGTATATATTCATAAATGAAGATATCCCTCCTTCACTCCTCTCCTAGCTCTGTTCCTGACTCTCTGAATTTCTCCACTATGTCCCAGCAGCCTTCCCACCCTGAAAGATGCCTCCTTCCATGGAGCCTCCTTACTGTGCAAGATCCCTCCATTCTGTCTCCTTCAACTAATATGTTTCTCCTATTACTCCCATTCCAAGAAAGTGTCAAAGTCAGCCATGCTGTCCCCTTTACTCCTCTATCCAGTCCTGATTCTCTGGATTTCTCCACCATACCCCAGCAACCTGCTCACCCTAGAAGATGCCCCTGTCCCCCATGACCTTCTTGCCCTGGAAGATCTCTCCATCTCTGTGCCCCTCTCCTCCAATTGATGAGTTGCTTCTAGCACTTCCATTTTAAGAAATTGCTCACTCCTTCACTCCTATCCAGGCTCTGCCCCTAACTTTCCACACTTCTCTCCTCTCCTACTCGCCCCACTCCTGTCTTTAATGTTATCTTTCCTCATTAGACTCTAACCTTTTTTATGGTAAGGACTATCTTTCTTTTGCTTGTTTATATTCCTAGTGCTAATCACAGTGGCTAGTACATCATGTGTTACCTATGTAAGATGATATAAAAACAAAAGATGCCAATAAAATAGAATTTTACTTAAAAGAGGAAATTTTGAGTTATGTTATGCTAAGATGGGAAAGGTCATGAAGCATCTCTACACCCACTCGTAGAAAAAGGGATTTTTCTCCCTTCCCATATAGAGGTTCCAGAAGATAAAAATATTTGTCTTCATCTGTAGTAAATTTGGCTAACATGGTATGTATGTCTGTGTGTGCACATGAACTATTTAAGTCTGTGTTAACATGAAGACTTAAGAAATCAAATGGAGACAGAAAGAAATGGACAAACTAAGTCAAAAAATTGCTTTCCCAACTGCCCTTATAGATACATGAGAGTAAACATAAGGAATCTTGTGAAAGAGACTAGAGAAACTACTATGTATGTCAAAAAATATTCAAAACACACAGATCCCTGTTTATGAAAAGGTTTAGTATGTAAAGCCTAGGAATTACCAGTGACATTTTAATTGCCAAATCAAATCATCTTTTTTGAGTTTTCATTTTTCCTAACTTCTCTGTGACATTTGACACTATAAACCCTCTCCTCCCGGATGCTCTCTCTGAGGGTTCGAGATACTATTCTCTCCTGGTTCTCTTCCGTGCTGTGTAACCTCTCCTTCTCAGTCTCCTTTGCTAGTTCATCATTCAACTCACACACCCTCTACAGGCCCCCTTTTCTTCCCTATGTATATTTCTCTCTCTCTGATCTCATCAGTGCCCATAGATTTCTTGGCTTAATTGTCATCTCTAGACTAATGACATATCTATGTATGTATCTATATATTATATAAAACATTTTATATGTATGCAGATATGTACAAATACACATACACACACGCATATCTCCAGTATCTTCTTTATTAAACTAAATTTCCCAGAGATATCTCAAACTCAATACATCTGATTGACTCCATAATCACTCCTCTTCCAAATTTCACTATTTCTGTCAAAGGTAAAAACAGCCATTAACCACTCTTAAAGTCTCACAGTTTCATAAATTTGACATTATCCTAAATTCCTTACTCTTACTCGCCCTATATATCCAACCAGTTGCCAAACCATGTGATTTCTACTATCACACACTTCTCAGATTCTACCCCTTTTCTCCACTCATACTATCATACTTTAATTCAGTTCCCATTAACCACAACCCAAACTATTGCAATACCTTCCTAAATGATCTCCCTGTGAAAAACATCTACCCACTCCAGACCTTTATATACACTGTTGCCAAAGTAATTTTCCTAAATAGAGTTCTATGTCACTACCTTACTCAATGAATTCTAATGGTTCCCTATTGCCACTAGAATTGAATATAAATTCTTCTATTTGGCTTTTTAGGACCTTCACAAAATGAACTCAACCAATCTTTCCAGCCTCATTGCCTTTTATTTCCCTTTCCTCCCTCAACAATCCAGATAAACCATGATTCTTTTTCTTTTTCATTCATGATACTCCATCTCTCATTGCTATGCCTTTGCACTGACTGTTCTCCATGCCTAGAATAATCCCCTTTTACTTCTACTTTGTAGACTACCTCTCTTCTTTCATGATTCAGCTCAAGGCATCACCTTTTACCCTTCTCAAGTCCTTCAACTGCTAATGTCCTCCCTCTCAAGCTAAATACACACATGTATGTGTGTTTGTATTACCAGGACCTAGCACAGTGACTGGCTTATGGTCAGTACTTAATTTATACTTGGTAACTGGTTGATTAAAGAGGGCATCTAGTGAGTCAACTTAGAACCTTTAAAAATGACCCTTCAGAGGTCTCTGACAAAAGTGTTAGTTTTAGAAATGTTCAGGCTTGAAACCAGAAGAACATATCACAGTGCCAAGAGCTACAGCAATGCTACAAAAGAAAAAAAAAGGTCTTTAAGACCTTGAGCACTGAAAGTGAACCTATAAGATGCTTCCTTTGCCACCTAGAGATAGTGTCTTTCCTGATGTTGCTCCCTTCTCTTGGAATGATTTTTTCTGCCATCAGTCTGAAACTGAGGGTCCTTCAAGACAATCTTGGGATGTGGGAGGTGGAGCCAGGATGACAGAGTGGACTTGCTAAAGCTCTCCCCAACAACTACATGTAAAAAATGACTCTAAACAAATTCTGAAGTTGCAGAATTCACAAAATGATGGAGTGAAGCAAATCTCCAAACCAAGACATCCTAGAAGGTTGATGGGAAGTGTCTATTGCACCATGCTGGGAGCAGAGCTCAGTGCAGTATGGGCTGTGGCAACATAGACAGGACATGAGCAGGCCTTGGGGGACTGAATCTCTGGCACCTGTGGTGGTTTCAAGACTTCCCAACCCCAAAATGCCAAGATCAAATTGGAAGGTCAGTGAAAAAAGCCTGTCAGACCTGTGTGAGAGTAGAGTGGTCCAGCCCCAGCTCCAGAGGAGCAGAGGGGCTGAAGGAGCCTTCAGCAGCCCAACAGCAGCAGGGGAAATGGCAGTGACTATTTTTGGAACTCTAGACCCACAGAATGTGGGGGGACTGAGTGGTTGACAATATGCCCCCCACCCGCACTGGAAGCAGAAAATTACCTTGACAAAGAACTCAAAAGTCAAGTAAAGGGCTGGGGAAATGAGAAGAAATGGGAAAAATAATCAAACTATTGAATCCTAGTTTGGGAACGAGGAAGAGCAAAATATACAAACAATAGAAGACAACAAAGTCAAAGCTCCTATGACTAAAACCTCCAAGAAAAATATGAATTGGTCTTAGGCCATAGAAGAGCTCAAAAAGGATTTTGAAAGTCAAGTGAGAGAAGTAGAGGAAAAAATGGAAAGAGAAATGGGAGTGATGCAAGAAAATCATGAAAAGCAAGTCAACTGCCTGCTAAAGGGGCTGCAAAAAATACTGAAAAAAATAACACCTTAAAAATAGACTAACCTCAATAGCAAAAGAAATCCAAAAAACCAATGGAGGAAAAGAATTCCTTATAAAGCAGAATTGGCCAGATGGAAGAAGAGGTCTAAAAGCTCACTGAAGAAAATAATTCCTTAAAGATTAGAATGGAGCAGATGGAAACTAATGACTTTATGAAAAATCGAGAAATTATAAAACAAAACCAAAGGAATGAAAAACAGCAGACAATGTGAAAAATCTTATTGGAAAAACAACTGAACTAGAAAATAGATCTAGGAGAGACAAGATTATTGGACTACCTGAAAGTCATGATAAAAAAAGAGCCTAGATATTATCTTTCAAGAAATTATCAAGGAAAATTGCCCTGATATTCTAGAACCAGGGGGTAAAATAGATGTTGAAAGAATCTGCCAATCACCTCCTGAAAGACAAAAGGAAAGCTCCTAGGAATATTGTATCCAAATTCCAGAGCTCCCAGGTCAAAGAGAAAGTATTGCAAGCAGTCAGAAGGAAACAGTTTTAGTATTGTGGAAATACAATCAGGGCAAGGCAAGATCTAGCAGTTTCTATTTAAGAGATAAGAGGGTTTGGAATATTATATCCCAGAGGTCAAAGAAGCTTGGATTAAAGCTAAGAATTACCTTCCCAGCAAAACCGAGTATAATACTTCAGGGGAAAAATGATCATTCAATGAAATAGAGGACTTTCAAGCATTTTTTGATGAAAAGATCAGAGCTGAATAGAAAATTTGACTTTCAAATACAAGAATCAAGAGAAACACGAAAAGCTAAGGAGGAAAGAGAAATCATAAGGGACTTACTAACGTTGAACTGTTTACATTCCTACGTGGAAAGATAATATTTGTAACTCTTGAGACTTTTCTCAATATTAGAGTAGTTGGAGGGATTATATATGTGTAGATAGAGGGTACAGAATGAGTTGAATATAAAGAAATGATATCTAAAAAAATAAAATTAAGAGGTGAGAGAGGAATATATTGGGAGATGGAGAAAGGGAGAAATGGAATGGGGTATATTATCTCTCACATAAAAGAGGCAAGAAAAAACTTTTTCAAGGGAGGGGAAGAGGGGGAGGTACTAGGGAAAGAGTGCATCTTATTCAAATTGGATTTCATGTAAGGAGGGAATAACACGCATACTCAATTTGGTATGAAAATCCATCTTACACTACAGGAAAGTAGGGAGAAAGGGAATAAGCAGGGGGTCAGGGGATGATAGAAGAGAGGGCAAATTGGAGGAGGGGTAATTAGAAGTAAACACTTTTGAGGAGGGACAGCATTAAAAAACAGAATAGAATAAATGGCGGGCAGGATATGATGGAGGGAAATATAGTTAGTCTTTCACAACATGACTGTTATGGAAGTGTTTTCAATGACTACACATTATAACCTATATTAAATTGCTTGCCTTCTTAGTGGGGATGAGTGGGGAGGGAGGAAGGGAGAGAAGATGGACCTCAAAGTTTTAAAAACAAATGTTAAAATTTGTTTTTACAAGCAATTGGGAAATAAGAAATACAGGCAATGGGGTATAGAAATCTATCTTGCCCTACAAGAAAATAGAGGGGATGGGGATAAGAGAAGGGAGGGGTATGATAGAAGGTAGGACAGATTGGGGAAAGCAGTAATCAGAATGCATTGTGTCTTGAGGTGGGTGGAGAGGAGGAATGGGGAGAAAATTTGGAACTCAAAATCTTGTGGATTAGTTGAAAACTAAAATTTAATTAATTAATTAATAAGAAAGACCATCTCAGAAACCACTTTCTCCATAAAGATTTTTCTCATTATACTCGTTTTCATTCCCTGGGTCTTTCCTTTATTAATTAATTAATTCATTTCATTCATTCAACAATTTTGTATACCCTACTATGCCACAAAGCCCCTACTATGGTCATATTTAAAAGTCTTACCAAGAAGTGAAGGTGACCCTGGGTTCTCAAAGTCAATACCAGAAAATTCCAGCTTTGGCAGATGCTAATAAGTTGGAAGAGAGCAGCTTTGTATGTAGGTCTATCATCTGAGAACCATCCTGGCTAAGCTTCAAGAGTTTTGTCACCAGGGTGTGGGTCATTAGGTGATTATTTTTTCCCATCATAGCAATTCATGAAACTGTCTGCTACTGTAAGTCATGTAGGGAATGACAATCTACCACAATGGTGAAATTACATTAATATTTTGAAATATTAAAGTATATACAAAGTACTATGATAGCAGCTAAGGAAATATAAAGGTAATTAGGATGTAGTAGAACCCTCATGAGGTTTGCAATGTAGGAGGTAGGATAGCATGTATGCTAATATACAATATTATTATAGTATACAACTATATATTTATTAGTTCCATTATGTAAATTCACATATGTACCACAACTTATTTTTGTTGTTACTGTTGTTCAATCGTTTCGGTAATGTCTGACTCTTTGTGACCCCTTTTGGGGTTTTCTTAGCAAAGATATCGGCATGATTTGCCATTTCCTTTTCCAGCTTATTTTATAGGCAAGAAAACTGAGGCAAATATGATTACATGACTTGCTCAGGGTCACTGGCAAGTATCTTGGGCAGAATTGAACTCAGGAAGACAACTCTTCCTAACTTTAAGCCTAGCACTTTTTCTAATGTGTCTCCTAATTTAGTCATTCTTTAATTAATGGACATCCCCTTAGTTTCCAGGTTTTTGTCACCATAAGAAAAAAGTTGCTTTAAATATTTTTGTACATGAAGCACCTTTTATTCTTTCTTTGATCTCCTTTGGGTATAGGTCCAGTAGTGATATAAATGGAATGTGCTCCTTAGAATCTTTTTGTTTATAATTGCAAATGCTATACCCTTTCACAGGTCCAATAACAGTGCATCAATGCTCCTGTTTTCCCACAAATTCTCCAAATTTTATCATTTTCCTTTTTTAGCATCTTTGTTGCTCTGATCAGTATAAGGTAGAATCTCAGAATTTATTTAATTTGCATTTCTTTCACTAGTCAAGATTTGGAACTTTTGTTTTTTCATACGGCTATATAGTTAGCCTGCATTTCTCCCCTTGAGAAGTTTCTGTTCATGTTCATAGATCATTTATCAATGAGGGAAATAGCTCTTTTTCTTATAAATTTGAATTACTTCCTTATATACTTTGGAAATAAAACTTTTATCTGAAAAATTAGCTACAAAGATTTTCTCCTATTTGTTTCCCTTTTAATCTTAGCTTTATTAGATTAATTTGTCCAAAAGCTAACAATTATCCCTTTTATCTTCTGTGAGCCTTTCTATTCCTTGTCTGGTCATAAACTTTCCTCCTATCTATAGATCTGATAGCTTTTCTACATGTTTTTCAAATTTGTTTATAATGAAATATTTTATATCTGGGTCATCCCATTTGGAGTTTGTATTTGTATATAGTATAAGGTGCTGATACAAATCTAATTTCTTCCATACTGTCAATTAATTTTCCCAGAAATTTTTGTCAAATGCTAGCCTTTATCTAAGTACCCAGGATCTTTCTATTTATTAATCATAGGGCACTAGATATATTTGTGTCTGTATACTGTATAGACCTACTCTGCTCCACTGACTTAATTTCTTTATCTTTTAACCAGTACCAAAACAGTTGAATAATGGCTGTTCTGTAGTATGATTTGAGACCTGGTAGTATTCATCCCCCTTCATTTCCATTTCCTTCCATTATTTCTCCTGAGATTCTTGACCTTTTTCTTCCTTCATATGACTTGTTTTATTTCTTCCTCTGAGATTGGGTTGTTTAAATTTTCCATTTGTTATTCCATAGATTTGAGAAATGAGTGATTTCCAAAAAAATAAGGGAGATGGCATGTTAATTGATACATAGTGAAATAATCAGAACCAGAAAAATAATCTATTATATTAAAAAAGTAAACAATTTTAAATACTTTTATAGACTAATGAATAAAACAAGCAGAATATGAATAGCAATGTTTAACATTTGCATTGCTTATTTTTATATGTGTAGAATGCGTATCTAAATGTGATCTTAAAGAATAATTCATATATATGCCATGTACATACATCCATATACATTAAATTTGATCTGGTAGCTCTGGCATTATGCTTAGAGATCCTGGCAGGATGCTGATGGAAAATTGCAGCATTATGAAATGTAATACTACAGATGTACTGAAAAATACAATTCTTTGTCTATTTGTGGACACAACAATTGTGTCCTCTCACTGGTATTCTTGGCTTGTAGAAGAACAGTTCAATTTAGACCATTCCCTGCCTCAGAGAACTTTAGTCTTTTTCAGCTAGTCATGATTTGAGAATGTTACCTTCCCTAAAAAGACAAGCAATAACCATTTATAGACAATAAAATGTTCAATCCTAACATTTTCTCTGGCTTGGCAGTTTCCTTTCACACCAACCATATGCTCAAAAATCACCTACCTTTCCATACTGTTAACACACTGGCACTACCAGGATGTCTTGAATAAATGCATTAATTAATCTAAATCAAATGCAACATGCATCCATGTTATCTCTCTTTCAATGGGAAAAGGACCAATCATCAATGAGCATTTAAATTAAATTCTGTCAAGAAAATATGCTTCTTTGATAGTGTAGACATTTGCATTTTATACTCTTCAATTACCATCTGCTAATGGCAATCTAATTGTTCAATAAATAACACCAAAGAGAGTAAACATTAATGAAGAATGGAGAAATTTTTCATACAACAAATCATTCTTTTTTCATTTTCAGATGACTACCATCATATTTAGCAATAAGAGAAAAATTATCCATCAAAGACAGAGAGCAATCAGGAAAGATTGTAACCATGGCTCTGGAACATTAGATGACCAAAGGAGATCGCTAATTCTTTTTAATTTTTAAAGTAGTTATGGTAGAGTGAGAAGAGTAGGTGAAATTGATCTGTACTTTAGTTTGTGATCTAATGCTGGTGAAACTGGGACAATCAAAGGGAGACTTGGGTTCTAGTTCCGGCTTTGCCACTAGGTAACCTTGGTCAAATCCATAACCTCACTGGGTCTCAGTTTGTCATCTCTAAAATGAAAGAGTTGGACTAAGTGATAATAACTAACTGTTACATAATGCTCTCAAGTCTGCAAAGTTTGCTACCTATACTATCTCACTGGAGTCTCCTAACAACTTTACGATAATGAAACGACAGTGATGGTAATAATGATAATAACACTTTAAAGTTTCCAAAACTCCTTGCATATATTATCTCATTTGATCCTTACAATAACTCTGTGAGATAAGGGCTGTTATTATTCCCACTTTACACATAGGAAACCAGATTTATGGATGAGGGAACTGAGGCAGAGCACTGAGAAGACATCCCCATGGTGATAATGCCGATAAATGACAGAACTAAAATGTAAAACCAGGGATTCCTGATCCCCAAACCAGCACTCTATCCACTCTACCATCTCTGCCATTCCCAGAGACTATGTACCAGAATATGTATCTAGAGACAGACTAGACTGAGTTCATCCGCAGTCCTGTTGCCCATTCCTAGCTGTGAAATAGAACGACAGTCACTACCCTCACATCCAGGTTAAAAGCTAGAAGATACAGTGAACCAGGGAAGATGACCACAGCGATCTCTGAAGGTTTGTAAGGGGAAAAAACAAGGAGGCAAAGTAGAGAGATCTCCAGATTTAGAGTACAGAAGATCAAGGGGCAAGTCTGACCCTTGGCTTTGTGACCCTGCATTACTCAATTACTCTCTCAGTGTCCCAAAGAACTCTCTAAAATTGTAAGCACTAGAGTAGTATTCTCTTCACATCGGTGAAATCATAGGGAGAAACTTGGAGAAAAAGAGACAGAGAGACAGCGAGAGATAGAGACAAAAAGAGAAAAATTCTGAGAGAATTTTTTTTTCTCCTTTCTAAATATGCCTCTACCTGACAAAGCAAAAGCAGATCTGTAGAATCACCCAAGTGAATGTTTCAGGTCAAAAGAAGTGCTCTTTGGAGCCTGAATTATCTGGTTCATGTGTCTACATTGTTCAAAATAAATTGGATAAATAGCTAATCTTCATGTCATGCTAGGTGGTTACAGCCCAAGTCGGTACTGTTGTCCTTGAAAAATGGTTCCTAGTGCTTGTGAGAGTCATTTGACTA
Source organism: Bettongia penicillata ogilbyi (assembly GCA_023548195.1). NCBI lineage: Eukaryota > Metazoa > Chordata > Mammalia > Diprotodontia > Potoroidae > Bettongia > Bettongia penicillata. The sequence continues at coordinate 7,035,719 of JAJHZJ010000244.1, forward strand.
GAGAAGCATGCCCATGCTTTGTCTCAGCCAAGTTGTCATACAGGGAAATTCCAATCCATTAGAATCTACCTCCTCAACCATGCCCAGGAGAAACCCTTTTTCCACTTTGGAATTCATGCACTGTGTAGCAATCTGGCTTGTACATAGTGCTTTTGTCTGTGAGTTGCTGTTTTTGCTGACAGAAGGGACAGCTATTATTTATTGTTTGTAATGAATCCTACCTAAGTCACAGGGGTATTGGGAGAATTACTGTCAGGTCTTGTAGAGTGCCTTGAGCTCTTCATAGGAAAGGTACTATATATGATAATAAGAGTAATAACAATAATATCCTTGCCCACCCCTGACACTGTGTTCATCTCTGTCTTAAAGAGCAAGACGGTTCGTCTCTGGGCCTTGTGGGAATCACTGAACTCACTCTGCTCTAGGAATGCTGAGACAGTTGAAAATGATGCTCATTACACTCACTGTCTGTGATTTGTGAACTCTATGTGAATGTGCCAAGGTGAGTTGTTTTCAACTTCTTTTAAAAACATTTTTGTGGAAGAGAGAAAAGGATGGTGTCATTTGAATGTGTATGACACACTTAATGTGAGTTTGAAATATGGCACTTTATTTAGTAAAAAGTTTAGGAAAGGGCAGGTAAGAAAATTCTCATCCAAACTATCACAAGTCTATCAAAAGTTGAAAATATGAATTTATAAGAATCTATCAGCACACACATAAGAAAAGACAGAGGCAAAGGAGTCCTATTGATAAATATAAAAATGTTTGCAAATATGAATAATCATAACAAGAACTGAAACTCTCCCTTACTGCCTCATGCTAACAGATCATGAGATCATTGATCTAGAACTGACAAGGACCTCAGAAACCACCCTCTCTCTTTTTTTTTTTTTTTTTTACAAATGAGGAAAAGTAAGGCTTGTCCAGGTTAAGTGACTGATCCAAAGTCATACAGACAGAAAAAAATTAAAAGGAATATTTGAATCGTGGTCCCCTGAATTCAGAAGTAAAGCTTATTCTACTATCCCATCTGACAGCATTTCCTCCTGAAGGTAAGGTGGATTTTAGTGTGTGTAAGGTGGAGTTTTGTTATTCTTTCTTAGAGTTTAGTTTCCCAGGATCCATGACCATAACAATTTCTAGTTCCCAAGCTCATGACTTGTAAACTTCTCCAGCACTCTTGTGCAGCATTATATAATGATAAATAATATAAACATTTGTGCTTAAAATTGTTAATATTCACTGCGAGTGAGCAGTAAGATATAACTGTGAGATAATGTAAACTTGTGAGGCTAAGCTGGCAATATGCCTTCTTTGTCTGTTGCCCTGTAAATCAAGTGGGCACTGGTTAGGGAGTGGGGAATATGACAGCCCCCATCAAGGCTTGGAAGGATTTAGAATTTGGGATTTGGTTAACGTGTAGAGAAATGCATGTACCTACCTTGATCAGCCACCATAAAAGCTTGGGGGGAATCTGTAACTTCCCCAACTGGCCCCCATTGAAGTTTAGGGGACCTGTAGGAGTTGTAGCTCCCACTATTCTTGCATACCCCTGCAAGAAGTGTTGTAGGGAAGCTGTAGGAGTTAGTGCTCCCATTATCAGCAAACTCCTTTTGAGAAGAATAGACTAGAATAAAGTCAGCTGCTAGATCCTTTATTATGATTTTTCCTATCTTCCTGTTTGCACAGATCAAGAATGAACCTGTTCTAATGTCCCCACCTATCTTACACTGGCATAGTCAATGTGTTAGAGGCTGGAGTTCAAAAAACTCCAGTGCCTCCTTTGAAACACTTCCCTTTCCATCTGCCACTAAACCAGTCCTAAACCTTTATTTTCAGTCAACAATATTTAGACTTGGAGTTAGAAGACTAGGGTTTAAATCTCTGCCCCAATACATGACCAATAACCTGAGCAACTTTGACTTCTTTCCATATGTGTGAAATGAGAAAGTTGAACGAGATGATCTCTAAAGGGTAATCCTCTCATTCAGGATTCAATGCCCACAGATCATGTAAAAAAGGTCTCTATAGAGGTCAGCGAGGCAGGAAAAACCAATCATCTTTGTTGCCCTAGAGTTCTTGTGGCCAGTAGCACCAATGACCTCTTTTAGGCTGGGAGAGACTCCTCTCTCTAGAGATGTGGAAACCATTGCACAACCAGAGCCTAAAGTTTGATTAACGGTGAGCTTCTTTCCAAGCTAACAGTCCTTCAGAAAAAAAAATCTATAAAAGAAGGTTCATAGTCATATTATGTGTGATGTCAAAGACAAGTGGAAACAAAACATGCTTCAAATAATCATGGTCAAACAAATTATGGAGATGGTATTGGTGGTAGTGGTAGCAGTAGCAGAAGCAGTAGCATTCATATATAATGTTTTAAGGTTTGCAAAGCACTTCACAATATTATCTCATTTTATCCTCACAACAACCCAGGGAAAATAAGTGCTGTAATTATTTTCATTTTATAGATGAGGCACACAAAAGGCTTCATGATTTGTGCAGGTCATACAGCTAATAAATGTCTGAGGCCGGATTTGGGCTCAGATATTCCTGATGAGGTGGTTAGAGGCCCAGTGTTCTGTCTGCCTAAGTATAATGTAAGATATAATATATACATATGTGATGTATGTAATGCAAATATAAGAATATTTACAATGAGCAGTACAAAGAATTCAGAGAAACATTGGGAGATTTATGGAAGTGATGCTGAATGAAAAAGCCACAGCTTTAAGAATAACATACACAATGACTATAACAGTGTAAAAAACAGAGAGGCAACTAAGGTCCATGTGACTGCCATACTGTCAAAGATAAAAGATACATTTCTTCTTTCTGTTTACAACCCATTATTTGTTTTTCAGGGCATGTATCTTTGAGGAGGAGGTAAGAAAAGGATAGTATGTATCACTTGTGGGAAAGTGTCAAAATAAAATGTATCAGTAATTTTTTGATTAAGTCAATGGTCCAGGGCATCCAAATGATAGGTTGTCTCAGATAATACAACTATGTATTTCTGATGACTTTCCACTAAACTATGATAACAGCTATCACTAGGTTGGACAGGAGCCATGTCTAGCTAAGACAATGGCATCTGAATCATTTCTGGGCAATGTTCAGGACTCAGCCACAATTGAATTAATGACAAAATCCACAGAGACATAGGTAAAGCAATTTGTGGAAGCCAGACTATATAGACCTCCAGAACTATTTGCCCCTCTGTTCATTTCAAGGGTATATGATAAGCTCTCTATCCTTCGAGATCTGGTTCTGACATTCACTTCCACAATCTATCAAATTGCAAACAAGCAAACTGGTTGTGTCCAAATCACACTCAAACTTTAGTAAATTTCCCCAGAGAAGCTGCCCTAATCCTGCCTCTGCAGAACTCCTTATCAATTCCACAAACACTTCCTCTCTCTAATGTCTCAATCTCCCTCCTCTCCCCCTCTGAGTTCTCCCTTTCTTCACTCTGGGCTGGGTCCAGCAAGGCAGCCTAGCCCTATTCTCCTTCTAGCAAGCTGCCCCTTGGCACTCTGCCATTTCTAAAATCTGATTTTCGAATTGCTTTCCTGGATTTTACAACTCTTCATCAGTTTGCTCCTCCCTCTCTTTCCAAATGCATTTCCCCCTATCTTCATCAATCTGTCACCCTCCAACCCCACCCCCTCACTCTATTCCTTGGCTTGTCAAGCAGTTACAGTTTGAATGAGGAGGCTGAAAACCTCATTTATCACTTTAGAAAAGTCTTGAAGAAGCATATTGCAAAATCCTCCCTAACAAGAGAGAGAAGCACCTAAAAAATGAATTTCTGAAAGAGGGAGTAGCCCTCCAATAGAGCAAAACCATAAATTGCTTTTGCAGTGCTTTCTGGAAGTCTCACACTAGCACCTGTTTGTAAAGCTCTCAATGTAGCAACCTTTTTCATATTCCTGAATTCTGCATTTGTTTTTAATGCTCTGTTGATACTTTTAGCTTTGACATCACAGTCATGTCCTGCCACTATCACTCATTTCAAATGAATCCTCCCCAACAAAGAAAAACAGTTCAGTTAAACCAACCACTATCATAACGCCCATCTAATAACCTAGGAAGTACTGAATTTTTTAAAATGAAAACCCTTTTCAAACTGAGGCAACAAACCCCATTGAAATGACTACAAATATTAAATGACTGACCGCCATATCTGTTAAATTCTTCCTCGGCCCAAAGGTACCCCTGAAGAGATGATCATTTAGGTAGCTTTTCTGAGGCCTGTGCTTGTCCTCAGACTTTGTAATTTTTGCTCTTCACATTGGAGCCTTCTTCTACAAGCCTAACAGATGGCTGAATTTCTAACAGGCTCAGGTGACATTTAAATGGGTTGAGACAGATACTGCCTCACAGGGCAAACACCTCTTTCTCCCCCTAGGCAATTCTGTGGTGCAACCATGGGAGGGAGAGGTGTGAGGCGATGGGAGGGGGTAACAGACTCTAAAGAAAACTACACATTAATGCCAAAATTTTCCAGATGCCAGAAACAACAGACTGTGGGTGCCTTGGTCCTGTCAAGCTCACATGCCTTGAGTGACAGTGGGCAAAAGTGAAGGAAAATTTGAGCCTTCACAATGCTAGACCATGTGAGGTTTTTATCTACCTTGCTGCCCGTTTGGTTCAAATTCAATAATAGTACAACCCATGTTGTGTAAGCTTCATAGAATTCCTTCCTTCCTTTGGCAGACAAACCAGGTTCCCACTCAGTGGAAATCTCTCTAGTAATGATCGATATGACTCATGCTGACCCAGTTTAGAGGTCTCAGATTAGTAAAATGCCCTGGACAGATAAAGGCTGTTGGAAGCTGGGCCAGTTTTTTAGAGGCACTCCTCCCAGAACAACAAAGTGGCCTGCTTTAGTAACAGCACAAAAAGATTATATTTAAGAGGCTAAGTATTATTTTGCTACTGAGGTGGACAAGATGGTTACATGAATGCTACCTGTTCTCAAGAGAGAGACTTGACATTGGTTCAATAGAAGGTTCAGTCTACAAAACTGGTATTGGGAAAAGGAGATAAGGCCAGAAGTAGAGTCAGCCTTAACCCTCTAAAAACCTTTCCCTTATCCTATTAACATTTCTGGTCTCTTCCCTTCCTGGGACCCATACTATCTCATTAAGGAGTTAGAGCAAGGATTGGAGATATGGTATCTTGCTAAGTTGGACCATGATCTTGTGTTACAATCCATTTTTAAGAAGGATTTATGAAATGCTTAATATGTGCTGGGCACTTTGCTATATGCTATGAATACAAATACGAAGAATGAAGCAATTCCTACTATTAAGGAGCTTAAATTTTAATAGAAGAGACTTGAAATACATGTATATATATATATATATATTATATATATGTATATATAATATATATAATACACACACACACACACACACACACAAAAGAGTTGAATGCAGGGTAATTAGGGAAGAAGACCTTAACATTTGAGTGGCTCAGAAACAGCTTTATGTAGAAGGTGATGCTTGAACTGCATCTTGAAGCAAGACAGAGATTCTATGAGACAAAAGTAAGAAGGGAGTACATTTCAGGCATGGAGAACTACCTGTGAAAAGTCATGGAGAGGGAAGATGAAGTGTCATGTGTAAAGCATAGAAAAACTAGATTGGCTTATAGAGTTCAGGAAGGAAAATGATGTCCAATTAGACTGAAAAGATAGGAAGGGGCCAGTTTGTAAAGTCTTTTAATGTTAACAAGAGAGTTTTTAATTTATTGTTTCCTTTCCAAGGTGAATATAAGCCACAGGATGGTACTATGATTTATTCTAAAGGACTATATGAGCCCCTGAAGGAAAGGTGGTTCTCAATGGAAAGGCAGACAAGTCAATTATTTGAGTCCCTCTGAGTCTCTAATGTGTTTCATCATGGGGTGAAATAAAGGCTGTCCTGTACCTGACATGCATTGTTACCTTAAGTGTTTGTATGGGATCTGGTTACACTTTGTCAAGATGTGATAGATATAAGACATAGTCAATCTATATTCATATTTCAGAGAGGCAATTCTGGGTGGGGTCAAAATAAAACAAGATATCGTTTTTGGTGCCACCTTGAGATCACACCTAGTCCATGTCAGAGCAAAGCCTAGGGTGTTGGGCTATATAATTAATTAAAGTTTCCCCAACAGAAAACTGATTGTTAACCACATAGAGTCTAAATTCAGGGATTGTAGGAAACATTGTGGCAATAAGAGTGTAAACTCAGGGACTGTGGGAAACATTGTAGCAGTAAGAGCCATAATGTGTTAGGAAAAAGAAATTTGCTAAAGCAATAGAAAAGATAAATAAGAGTGAGTGAGCTTGTACTAAGGCTAAATAGCTTCCCTGTTGACCAGCTGACGATATGAGAATCTCCCAGCTTCATGGGTGTGACCTGAATAGAAGCTTCAATAAGTCAGGCGAATGCAGAACGTTTTATACAAAACTACTTGTCTGAGATGCAACTCAACAATTGGATCTTCCACAACAGGTGTCATTCATGTTTAATCCTATGGTATAATAAAACATGGAGGCATCTAGGTGGCTTAATGGATAGAGCACTGGGCTAGGAGTCAGGAAGACCTGAGTTCAAATATGACCTCAGATACTTACTAGCTACATGACCCTGGGCAAGTCACTTAACCTCTGTTTGCCTTAATCCACTGGAGTGGATTAAAGTGGATTAAACCACTCCAGTATCTTTGCCAAGAAAACCTTACAGACAGCATTGGCACATTTTTTTGTTTTTGTTAAACCAGCAACATCAGGATGTTGGAGTATGTCTTAACTTGTGTGTGGATTGAATTTAAGTGAGGCAGAGTTGCACAGTCATCAGCTTCACTGTCTCTTCCAGAGTCATTGAAATCAACGGCAAGGCAAAAGTCAAGACAATTGGCAATGACTTTGGAATCTTCTGACCAGGCTCTAAGAGCCTCCCAGTGCCTGCTTCAGGTTCCTTGATGACCGTTGGAACAAATTGTTCGCATGTACTCATTCCAGGGTGGGAACTCTTCACATGATTGGGGTAGACACCACCCTAAATCACTGACTGATTTGAGGATTACCTTCAACCTAGTAGAGCCTGTCTGCTGAGACAGTTTTACTGGGGTTTGATCACTGCACATGCAACAACTTCTTGGAGTCACAGGTGAGAGCTGGGTAACAGGTGGACACCAAAGGTAGATAAGCAACCATAAAAAAGGGCTTAGCAAGCCCTCACACCAGAACAGTTAGCCTTGCCTATATAACCCATACACCCTATACATTGGCGTAGTAAGATCCACAAGGTTACAAAGAATCAAACACAACTGAACAAATGATAGAGCATATAGACACACAAGGGGATTGTCTGGTAGACAAAAGTAACTGTAGTCTGAAGTCAAGAGATACCTTTTGTTCAATATAGCTTTGAGTAAATAAGTTCTTCAGCAAAATTTCCTGCCTGCTATAATTGGCAAAGAATATGAACAAACAGTGCTCCAAAGAATTATAACATGTGAATGAATGGATGAATGAAAGAATGAGACATTTATTAAGCAATTATTGTATGCTAAGCGATGTGCTTAGTTTTATGGATACAAATACAAAAGTAGACAATCCCTATCCTCAAGAAACTTAGGTTCTAGATGGGGAGACTATACTCAAAGGGAAGTGGTGGCCAGGGAGTGGAAGAACTTTGGTCTTTAAGGTTGTAGAGATTATGAACTGAGCCATAGAGGAATAGACTGGTATACCGCATATAGAAAGAATGGCAAAGTTGATTTGGTGATGGATTATGGTTCCAGAAGTGAAGGATGGGACGGGAGCAAAGGTTGAGGGAGATAAAAGAAGGCAACTCACCAACAAGGTGGCATCTATGAAGAAGATGACCTAAAAGGAAGGGTTGTTAAATAACCATATGAAAGATTGCTCTATATCACTTATAATAAGATAAATTCAATTTAAAACCACCCTGAGTTTTCATCACACACCCAGAAAATTAGCAAAGGTGACAAGACAGTAATAATCAGTGTTACTTTTTCTGTGGTGGATTTTATCTCATTCCTTCCCCCTTTCATTCCCCAGCCAGAATTCAGGAAACCCAGCACACTAATACATAAAGTTGGTGGTACTGTGAATTGGATATGTAATTTACTACCATCTTGAAATCAATTTATAGCTATGTAGAAAAAAACTAAACTGTTCATCCATTTTAACCCAGACATCTCTTTGCTGTACTTAAACTCCAAAAAGGTCAAAGATGGAAAGAAAAATCTGATTTATACCAAAATATTCATGGTAGTACTTTTTGTAATAAGTAAGAACTAGGAACAAAGTGGGTACCCATTGACTAAGAAATAGCTAAAATTGTGAGATGTGAACATAATGGAATATTATTGCACCATTAAAAACAATGTATATGAGGAATTCAGAGGAACCTGGGTAGACTTGAGTGAAAAGAAGCAGAGTAATGTAAGCAGATACAGGAAAACAATATACACAATGACTACAACAATGTAAATGGAAAGAACAATAAAATGAAGCTGAATGCTTTATAATAACTTAGCCCTGGAAAAGAGATAGGTAAATATGCCTCTCTCCTTTTACTGGAGATATGAGGACATATGGGTATGGAATGTTTCATCTGCCATCAAACAGATATATAGGATGATTTCATTTAACTGATTTAATTTTTTTCTTTGTTTAACAAGGAAACGTGCATGAAATGGAGTGAGGGAAAAGGTAATCTAGAAGTGGTTATAACTTCTTTGATTCTTCTGTATTTATTTTATTTTATTATATTTTTCATCACCAAACAGGCACTGTCTTCTAAACATAAAAAAGCTGTCTGGGAAGAACGTTTGGTGTCAGAGTATACAAATAGAAAGTATGATAAAGAAGAAAAATTATTCAGCTAGGATCCTGAAGACTTCAGTTCTAATCCTTGTTCTATGAAGAAACTGCTGTATAACCCTAAGCAAGTTATTTAACTGCTCTGTGCCTTAGTTTCTTCCCCTGTATATTGAAAAGGTTGAATTAGACAGCCTTTAAGGACTCATGGGCATGCAAATCAATGTGTTGTACCAGAATGCCAGGAAACTCCATCACAAGAAACTCTATACAGGGTTCATACTGTAAAGGAGAACATGAGGGGGGCCAAAATTCATAGGACAAAGAAGTGAAAGTTGTACTCCATGAAATTTGTTACTTTTGCTACAACTTAAACATGGGTATCTCCACTACCAGATGGGCAAAAAAAGATGTGGGATCAAAACTGTCAGCATGAATGATCATGACACCTGCAAGTCCCATCCTTTTGATAGATATCTTCTATATTTACAATTCCATGTGTCGTATATGATACATGAGCTGAAAATTTCCTCTTTACTCTGGGCTATTTAATCAACATATTGAGATCTTTCTTTGGTGCCATTTAGTGGGGCCAGAAATACTAATTCACTAAAACTTTGCTTCCTTATTATCTGAAATTCAGCATAAAATTATGCCTGTAAGTTAATACTGTTGAAAAAACAATAGGAAGAGACTGTGCCTTTTGTGGTTTTCTGACATCTGGTGTGATGATGGAAGTTATTCCATTTCATTTTCATTAAGAAACTGGTTCCTAGTTTTGGTAGGCACCCCTGCAGTTGCTTTTAGAGAACACTAAAATGTTTAGCTTGGATCTAACATATATGAAGGTATTGACTTCCTAAAATTACTGTCATTCACCACTCAGGTGTTAGAGTTTTTAATTGTTTTAATCCTTTGAGTTCAACTCCACCTTACTCCCCCACCCCAAGTTTCTGTTTTGATTTTCTATTCCACTTTCCTGAGCCTCTTACAAATAACTCTTAACCTGTCCTATCCTCTAGTTCCCCTTCTCAGTTTCCTGGTCATTTTCTTATTTGCATTCCTTTCAGTATTTTCCAATGGCTTGTATTACTTGGAAAAACAGTAATTCTGTGAATAATAAGTTTGTAGCATGTGAATCTCACCCCAGAAAGTGTGACATCTGGAATTTATTCTATTTTCAGTGGCCCACACAAGATCTGGCTGGAATTCTCTTTTAAAAACCAAATGTCTTTAATTTTATTTTGGAATAAAAATCAATTGTGTTCTTTTTGGGAAATCTATTTTATAACTCTACCCATGCTGTTAGATCCTAGCTCTGGGAATTATTTGCTAACTCATTTTACAGAATACAGAATTTTTTAAAGCAAATTTCATAAATGCTACAAAAAAAAAGAACCTTAATGACAAAAATAATTTTATTTTGATAAATAGGGTATATCCTTTAGATTTTTTAAAAATATGAAGTACAGTTGAGATTTTTACTACTTAAATATGAAAGGAGAAAAATATTCCAATAGCTTTTTCCTGGCCCTAAGAAATTTTCAAAGAAGATATTCTTCTCATTAACTGTTTCTCAAAAAAATATACTGACAGGGGGTGGAGCCAAGATGGCAGAGTAGAAAGACCCATATACTCTAGCTCTTCCCCCACAACCCATAAAATAACTGTCAAAAATGACTCTCAACAAATTGTAGAGCAGCAGAAACCACAGAACGATGGAGCAGAGGAGATTTCCAGCCCAAGGTAGCCTGGAAGATCTATCACATGGAGCAGAAGGCAGCCCAGCCTTGGCTGCACAGAGCCAGGAGGAGCAGGGCCAGATTAGGCCTTGGGGGCAGAATCCTCAGCAGCAACAGAGATTCTCAGATCCCTCAACCCACAGGCACCAAAGGCAGCTTCAAAGGTCAATGCTTTTTTACCTGGGTGAGGAGGGATCAAGGTCCTCCCCTAGTCCAGGTGGTAGCCATGGCAGCTGCAGCACCAGTGGTGGCAGCAGCAGCATCCATTTGTTGAGCTCTTAACATAAAGCCCCTGAGGGCATTGAGCAGCTGATCTGAATCTCAGCCCTGAGCACAGTCCTGGGGCATGGAGTGCTGGAGATGGTTGTGGAGAGGGAATTCTACTACTCGCAGATTCTGGGCAGAAAAACTTTGGTAAATCCCAGACCAGTGCAGAGGCCCTTGATTGTGCCTCCTTAGAGGAACAGAGAACATACAGGTCCCCAGAGTATACCCTCCTCCTGACAAAGGACTCAAAAATCAAATGACTGACTGGGAAAATGCCCAAAAAAGGGATAAAATAAGACTATAGAAAGTTAATTTCTTGGTAAACAGATATTTTCTTCCATCCATTCAGATGAGGAAGAACAATCATACCTTCAGGGAAAGTAAAGGCTTCCATAACCTCCAAAGTAAATATGCAGTGATCTCAGGTCATGGAAGAGCTCAAAAAGTATTTTGAAAATCAAGTAAGAGAGGTGGAGGAAAAGTTTGGAAGAGAAATGAGAGTGATGCAAGAAAATCATGAAAAGTGAGTGAACAGCTTGCTAAACAAGACCCCCAAAAATGCTGAAGAAAATGACTCCTTTAAAAATAGGCTAACTCAATTGGCAAAAGAGGTCCAAAAAGCCAGTGAGGAGAAGAATGCTTTAAAAAAGCAGAATTAGCCAAATGGAAATGGAGGTTCAAAAGCTCACTGAAGAAAATAGTTCTTTAAAAATTAGAATGGAACAGATGAAAGCTAATGACTTTATGAGAAAGCAAGAAATTACAAAACAAAACCAAAAGAATGAAAAAATGGAAGATAATGTGAAATACCTCATTGAAAAAACAACTGACCTGGAAAATGGATCCAGGAGAGACAATTTAAAAATTATGGGACTACTTGAAAACCATGATCCAAAGAAGAGCACAGACATCATCTTTCATGAAATTATCAAGGAAAACTGCCCTGATATTCTAGAACCAGAGGGCAAAATAAATATTGAAATATATAATATGATGTTTGATAGCTATTTTTCAGAGTCAAGAGACTTCCTCATATTTGGGCACCCTCGGAGCTAGTTCCAGTTCTGAGGTGCACTTGGTTGTATATCTACCCCAAACTCTAGCTCAAGAGCTCCAACTAATATTTCTTTTTTTTTTTGTCATTTTCATGAATTCTAGCTTTAAAGCAATGGTTCTTAACCTTAGATTTCATGGGATCCATGAACTTGGATAATGGGGGGAAATGACATCTTTATTTTCAATATAATTATAATTTAATAAAATGTATTTATTTTATTTTATGCATTTAAAAATACCCTGACAATTCCAAAAGACTCATGATGGAAAATACTATCCATATCCAAATAACTGAATGCATATTGAAGCATACTATTTTCTCTCTGTCTCTGTCTCTCTCTCTGTCTCTCCCTCTCTGCCTCCCTCTCTCTCCTTTGTTCTTTTTTTCTTTCTTGTGGTTTTTTTTCCTTTTGTTCTGATTCTTCTTTCATAACATGTCCAATGTGGAAATATGTTTAATATGACTTTACATGTATAGTCTATATCAGATTGCATGCCATCTTGGGGAAGGGGGTGGGGAGGGAATGAGAAAAAAATTGGAACTCAAAATCTTATAGAAGTGAATGTTGAAAACAATCTTTACATGCAATTGGAAAAAGTAAAATACTATTAAGTGGGTAGGGAAACATTCTAATATGGGATCTATAGGCTTTGCTAGGCAATGGGGTCCATGGCACACACACACACACACACACACACACACACACACACACACACAGAGGTTATTGACCCTTAATCTAAAGCCGCAAGGAACCTTAGAGGTTTTCTAGTCCAAGCTCACCATTATTTTTGTTTTTTAGAACGATGAAAATAAACATTTATTAAGTACCTATGATATAGTGTCCTAGTACTGTGCTAGATGTATTACAAATGTTATCTCATTTGTTCCTTGTAGCAACCCTAAGAGTATTATGATCCCCATTTTACAGTTGAGGTACCTGAGGCGGTTGTGAAATGATTCGCCAGTAAGTGTCTGGGGCTACATTTGAATTCAGAACTTCCTGACTCGAGGGCCAGCACTCAATCTGCTGATGCATTTACCTTCCTCTTTTTTTTTTTTTTAAACAGGAACCTGAAGCCCAGGGAGATTGTGTATTACTCAGGGTTATGCAGGTGGGTAAAGGTCAAGTACTTGATCCTGAATCCTCTGAATTCATCACCAGGGGTTTCTCCACTGTGTCACAGATTTAACTGCAGAGATTTAATTAAATGGTACAGTAAAATAAATGATAAGAAAGACTGCCCCAATTACTCTCCTACAAGTTACCAGACTATCAAAGGGATAGAGAACACGTACAACCAGAGCAGTGATACTTTGAAGATGATGCCCCAGCTAGACCCCTTTTCTTCCTTCTTGGGTTTCCTTTATCTGCTTGCTTCTCTGGTGTCTCTATAGCTCTGCGGTGGGCATCTCCACTGAGCTGTTCTCTGCTGCCATCTGCTGGTCTTCAGCTAATATGGGATCTTTCTCCCCAATTAGCAGGGGTCTCTCAGCTATTTTTGCTTGTGGTCCCAAGGACAATTTTAGGACTTTTTTGAATATAGTCTCTTAATGGATGCACACAACGAGCAATTAGAAATGCTCTTAGGCATTTAAGTCTGTCTTTTGGACTCAGCTCCTTTGCTGCTGCTCAGACTCCTTCTTATCTCTTATTTGAGTAAAGATCAGAAAATTCTGTGGCACAGAAGATGCAGTGTCAGGCCTCTAGTTAAGAGGACTAGTCTTACTGAGTTCAAATCCTGCCTCAAATACCTACTAGCTGTGTAACCCTGGGCAAGTTACTTCACCCTGCTTGCCTCAGTTTCCTTATCTGTAAAATGAGCTGGAAAAAAAATGGCAAAGAATTTCAGTAACTGACAAGAAAACCCCAAACGGTGTGATGAAGAGCAACAAACAACAAAATATTCCCCATGTTGCCAAGAACGTTAGGGGCTCCAGTTAGAAAAGCATTAAGGATCTGGATAGAGCAGTAAGGAGGCAATCCTTTCAATCCCCAGAATGCCTTGGTCTATGTAAATTACCCGATAAAGTAAGATTGAAAGGGACTGGATGCAGCTGGGGATGCCAGTCATTTTTGCCTTACTTCTATCTAACAACCAAATCATTTTGCTTCCTCCATTGAGTTCATTTTTTTTTCATATCAAGACCAAAATAGGACCTGGTGTTTTTAAGAAGCAGGATGCCTGCTTGCAAAGAGCAGGGAGGGCCAACAGCAGGAGGAAAGGCCAGCCCTAGAGCACATATTTATCCATTTTATGAAATAGGGAGATCAAAGTCATGAGACAGACAAAGCAGGCTTGCAGAGCTCAACCGAGCAGAAGAAAGTAAAAGTTATCTTTCTAAATCAGAGTGACAGATCTGAGAAAGCGTTCAAAGAACAAGAGGGCAGTGATAAAGGGATAATTAAGACCTTAACCCAAAAAACTAGGACCTAGATATGTGAAAAAGAACCTGTGATAAAAGAGCAACTTAGTATTAGCAACAGTAAAATGAGAAAGTAACAAAAACAGTGCTTAACTTTTACTTCCCAGTTGTATTTTCCTTTAACTCTTGTTCTATCTGAGGCATTAAATTACAAAGTGAAGGCTAATTAATTCATATGTTGCTAAGTTGATTTTTTTTTAATTCCAAGGAAATATAATTACGTAGAGAAACACTACTGAGAGGATACAAAGCTGAACTTGGAAAGACCTGGGTTCAAATGCTACTTGAGACACATGCTGGCTATGTGATGCTGAGGAAGTCACTCAGTTTCTCATTGTCCCAGGCTGCTACAACTGAGTGGTAGAGAGTTGCTGGTCTGTCTTAGTAGAGGGACCTTCCTCACTGGGAACTTCCAACACCATAAAATAATGATAAAGATAACTTCTAGCTCTTTAAAGTTACAAAGCATGTTACATACGTTAATTCATTTTGTTCTCATAACAAGTCCTGTGAAATAGGTGTTTTTACAATCCCCATTTCACATGAAGAAACTGAGACAAGTAGATTTGTGACTTGCCCTGGGTCATATAGCTAGTAAAGTGTCTGGGGCAGAATTTGAACTTAGTTCTTTCTTATCCAAGTCCTACTCTCAATCCGCTGGGCATTTTAGTTGCCTCACCAAAAGAAAAAAATTTCAAAAATTGCAATAGACCTATAATTTCATTGATTTGGGAGTTACCTGCAACAATGTCTATTACAACCCAACCATGTTTTTTCATCTTCTGTAACTCTTGTACATGTTCTCCCAAAAATTTGCCACAAGGCACCCACCAAACATTCTAAAGGTGTTCCTTGATTTCTCATGATATCAAAAGGATAACTTCAGAACATTCCAGACAGTCATCTGTCATCCCTCACTCTTGCCACCTACTGAGTCCATTTCCCTTTCTATGAGTAGACTATGATGAGCTTCTCAAGAAGAGGAACTCTTGTGATATATTTTTAACTTCCTTTGAATCCCTAGCACTTCGCATCATGGCAGGGGCTTAATTGGCACTTAATAAATGCTTACTGACTGACTGTTATACAAATTTTTAGTGACATCCTTTCCTTCTTTAGAGTTCCTCGTTGTTTATATATTAGAACAGTCACAACACTAAAACACTCAAAACCAGCAAAGAATGTTTGTTTTGGAAAGATGGGTCATTGCTTTCATGAGAAGTTTTGTATAAGAAAGAAAACGTTGCAATGTCCAGAAAGTAATCCAAACTGATTTTCTTTCTTCCTTTCAACTCTAAGTCTAGCTGATTGTTAATCTGTATTATCTGTCCTACAAGCTCTATAGGGTATGCATCCAAACTCATGTGGAAAGCTGGGATTTAAGAAATCTGAGAAATAGACATTCATCATCCATTTTTGTCTTTTCTGTATGAATCAAGTAGCCAAACTCCTTTGAGTCATTACAGATCCCTTCCAGGAGAATTTTATGTCTTGGAATATAAGGCTTTCAAAATAATATAATTCAAAAACTAGGAGCATCTAGAAGACCTCAGGGACAGCTGGGATGAGAAAATTGAGACAAATACGGTTAAGTGACTTGCCTAGGGTCACACATCTAGTAAGCATCTGAGACCATATTTCAACTCAAATCTTCCTGACTCCAGGCCCAGCACTCTATCCATTGTGCTACCTAAAATGATGCTATCATCTTACACTGTTCAACTGTTGGTAACCTCCTAAAGTTCTGGGTTTATTCCAAGACAGAATTAATTCACCTCTCAAAACCCAGTCCTACCTTTTAACATCTTGTTTCCTATTGGCTACAGAATCCAGGAGTCTCCGAGTTGGATGTCGCTTGGGGAGGCTCCACTCCTAGCTCCTCTTCATTGCTGTCCACAACTTACCTTTTTTGGAAGACAGTGTGTCACAGCAGCACAAGAGAAGCACATTTTTTTCAGTCATCAGACATGACAGAATGATTGACAGGTTCCAAATCGAGCAACTGCTGGTGGCAATTGCATTGACATAGGAAAAGGAACTGAAAATGGATTTTATTTTAACTCTATCAGTTTGGCAAATTTCTTGAAGTTCTTTGAATAAGTTACTTTGCTAAAAATGAAAAAAGAAAGCTCTTCCTTCCTTCACAAAATGAAAATTCTGTTACTGGAGTCAGAGCTACGGGTACCAAGCTACAAAGAAATTTGAAAAGGTGATATGAGAAAAGTAGATTCTTTTCCACATGGCTTGCAAAATGCATTCTTAATTTACAGAGTAATATGCCAATAATTGAGAAGCACAAATTTCAAGCCTATTTCTGGTAAAATAAAAGGGCATTTTTAAATGGACACATAAGCAAACACACACAAAATCTCTTCTCCCACGAAGAGATCGTTTCTATTGCAGCTCTCTTTTCCCAGCTTTTTAGTGATTATATACTAAATGTAAGTAACCCCTGTAAGAGATACAACTCTCTTCTTTCTACCATCTCCCATTTTGCTTCTCTCTATACCCCCCACTTTTTCTATCCCACATGCCCTTCTATAATATTGAGAAATTTAGTCAATACAATACTGTGGAGACTCTTCCATATCGTCAATTACTATACATTAAAATATACATTATTTAAAATATTGTTTAAAATATACATTATTCTAATAATTCACTTTGTTAAACTTTCTGATCATTTTCAAAGTGTATTTAAAAAAATATGATTCTAATGAGTTAAGTATCCTTTTGATTTTTAAATTTTTCATCTTTTGCCTTGAAACAACATTCTGAGAGTAGCTGAAAATTTGATTCTGGGCTTGTGACCTATGATTTTTCATTTTATATGTGTCATATTTTAAGCTTGCTGGTAAATCCTGGTTTTCAAAGGAAATTTAGGGACAGTCTGATTGCTATACTTTATTTTTGCTTATGATGTAGAAATGTATTAAAACCCTTTTTATTTTCTCTAGAGATTAAGAAGTATTTTCCTGTTCTAAGCCCTTTCCAGATTTGTTTGCCCCACTCCTCAAAAGGTGAATTAGGTAAAGAATAAATTACATTTCTTAAGGAAATGGATTCAAAGTGAAAACTGTATTCTGAACAAAGAATACCTTAGATCATTACCTTTCTCACCCTCTGAAGTGATTGGTCTATTGATGCAATTAAAAACAGCCTTTTCTTTCACTGCCACTAAGGGAATTATACTATGACCCACCCTTCTCTGTTTAAAAAGGATGATAATGATACTGACCACAGAAAGGAGAACTCTTTTCATTCCTTGAGGGGAGTGGTCTAGGAAGGTATGAGATAGTGACTAATTATTAAGAGACTATTCTGAAAGATTAACCTAATTTGTATCAGTTATGATATTTTCATAGTTTGAGATTCCTATAAATGTGGGGAAAAGAAATATCTGAGGGCATGGGAAGACTACGACAGTTTGTACATTTCTCTCACTAGGCTGGAAGTACTTGGCTGTTTAGAGCACTGATCAATTAAATAAAAAAATGTTTCCAGCAGACATGCCTAAACACAGAACGCAGTATCATTATTATTTTTCTTTAATAGTAATATCTTTCTTCTGGCTGGAAGATGTAACTCTTCTTACTTGTCGTTGTGAAAAATTTGACCCTAATGTACATGGGAGGGTGGGATGTTTTTAACTTTTTCCTGGTGGAATTCTGTATATTCCTTTGACCTGTAGAACACTGTTTTGTGGAAATTCTGGAAAGTTTTTTTCCTCTCCAATTTGGCAAAACACGAGAATCAGAGTCTATTCTTCAATGATTCTTAATTCCATAATTCTGAGATTGTTTCTCTTTAATATGTTCTCCAAAGCTGTCATTTTGGCTGCTTTGTTTCCAAATCTTTTTTGGAATTTTGCAGTTGAGTTGTTTTCTGAGAGTGGTATTCAACTTCTGGAAAAGATCCTGATATTGGGAAAGATTGAAGGCAAAAAGGAAAGGGGGACAGCAGAGAATGAGATGGACAGATCATAGTATCATGGAAACAATGAACATTAACTTGGACAGACTTCAAAAGATAGTGGAGAATAGAAGGGCCTCGTGTATGATGGTCCACAGGGTCACAAAGAGCTGGACATGACCAAACAACAATTGGCAAGCATTTCCTTAGTTTCCAATTCTTCCAAATATCTAAAAATGCTGCCATAAATATTTTTGTAACATGAGTCCTTTTTCCTTTCTTTGATCTCTTGTGGGCACTGGCCAAAGCAACAGTAAAGTGTATACACATTTGGGTGATTTGGGGGCCATAATTCCAAATTAATTTCTAGAAGAGGTGAACCAGTTTACACCTTGGTTTTTCTGTTTTCTCACAACCCCTCCATTTTGGGCCCATTGTCATTTTCCTTTTTTACCATCATTATTTGATGGGTATGAGGCAAAACCTCAGCATTGTTTGAATTTGTAGTTCTCTAATTTTTAGTGATTTGTGTTTTTATATGGCTATCAATACTTTAGATTTCTTCCTTTGAAAACTTCTTATTCATATCCTTTGACCATTTATATATTTAGAAATAACTGTTGTTTTTACAAATTTGAATCAGTTCCTTATATAACTTTCTGCTAAGCACCCCTTACCCAGTTAAATGTTTATATTCAAATTTTAACTGCATCGATTTTGTTTGTGCAAAACCTTTTTAAATTTTATGTCATTAAAATTGTCCATTTTATCCTCTAATCCTGTCTCCTATTTGTCTGTCCCCATTGTGAAAGAAGCAGTATCCTAATACCTGCTCCCATGTAAATTAGACAAGTTTTTCCTTAAATCACACTGAGACAATTCTCAAGGTTTCACTGATTAAGGGGGAATAAATGCTCGTGCTGTTGATATCACTTCATAGTTACCTAATAAAAAGCAGCCACAAGGATCTGTAAGTTCTCTCTGATGCTAGACTGGTAGAAAATGATGGGCAATTCAGGAAAGGGAGCTTCTCCCCGCTGAATCACCTGGAGATGTCCTCGATGCTCATCTTGTTGAATACCCTTCTTCTGCTATGACTGAGTAAATCATCTTTTGTTAATTGGTGAATGACCTACAAATGTCTCATTTTGTTTCAGTACAGAACATAAACTACTAGGGGACTAAGTCAGTCCCAGTCCAGAACACCAATGGAGATAACTTTTTTTGTCTCTTTTTCTAGCCAAAGTCCTTTAAAAAGCAGTCTACATTATTTTCCTCTACTTACTTTTCTCTCATTCTCATCTAAACCTTCTACAATGTGGCTTCTGATATCCCATAATTGAAGCTGTTTTTCCCAGTTACCAGTGGTTTCTTAATGATGAGATCCAATGGTCCCTTCCCAGTCTATATCTTTCTTGCTACATTGGATACTGCTGAGCAGCCTCTCTCCCTGGACATCCTCTATTCTCTAGGTTGTTGTGACACTGTTCTCTTCTTATAACTTCTCAGTCCATTTTGTTCATTTGTCACCCACATCATATTAGAGTGCCCTCAAGGCTGTCTTGGATCTGTCTCTGGGACCTTGGGACCCCCTCTCCTCAGCTGCTGGTTCATTATCTCTCATAATTACCTTATGTTCTTTCTGTATGTATAACATCCCCTTAAAATTAGAAGCTTACTCTTTTGTACAAAGGATGAAGTGTCAAAGGGTTCACTAAATATTTGGAGTATTGTAATAAAGCACAGAAGAAAACTCAGCTCAGATATTAAACATCAAGGCTGGACACTTGAAAAGGCAGAGCAAGGGGAAATGCAGTGGAGCTGAAGCTGGCGGGGGATGGGTGTGATGCAATAACTATGGCAATTAGGTCCTTGAGGATGCCTCACAGTATACATCTCAGGACAAGAGACTGAGCAGAGAAAGCTATCTGCCTTCACAGGAAACACAGCCAAAACTCTAAGACCAAGCCTGATGACATTATTCTTTAAGAAATATTAAAAAGCTGCTTACAGATTCTCTTTCCCTCTAGACCAAAATAATCCATTGTCTTGCTTCTCCTTTCTTGGCTGGATATTGGCTGGTGGCCCCCAGATGGACTTCTTGGCTATGTTTTCATATTAGTTCTTTCATTTTGACTTGGTCTTCTACTGCTTTCATGAATCTATATATTCAATCATGAAATGTTTTGGATGACTTGTTTGTACATGAATGCCATCAGAAGGGGAGTTGGTTAGACACAGTGGCTAGCTAAAGTTTCCCTAGAGTATAAGACAGAAGAGGAAATTGTCTCCTCTAGCTTGAGCCCGAGAATTTCATTCATAAAAATTAATATGTTCATTGAAATAGCAGGTAGAAAGGACAAAGTAAATCCCTAGAACCACTACCCTTGGAAGTTAGAAAGAAAAAAAAACCAACTTATCCTGAAGTCTTTAATGTCTGTGAGAGTCTATATTGATTGATCTGTTGACTGATCTATTAATACATAAGCACAGGATTTGGGACTTAGTATGTTCTAAATAAATATTGCTGATTGATTAATACTGAGTAGTACAGTGGCATAGGATTCATATTGAGCTGAACACTGGGGACATGAAGATGGAAAAGTAGCTTAATGATAGATGTGGCAGATCGGAATTTCAGTATTAGGAGATTACAGATACCAATCAGTGTAGCTTCCTGGAGATAATTTTAGCCTTGAAACGGTTCCCATTTCAACTTCTTTTCATTAGCAAGGCCAAGCAAGACCCATTGGCCTGATTTACATTTTGTTAGCAGTACTTATTTCTTCCAAACAAGACCCAGTTCTCTGTTGCAAGAACCCAGATTCAGAACAGCTAACTCTGCCCTTCTATAAGTAAAGGAAACATGAATCTCTTGTTATAATTCTCTACCTTTTTTGTGTCATAGATTACTTTGGTAGTCTGATAAAGCCTATGGATTTCTCAGAATAATGTTAAATGCATGAAATAAATTACATAGGATTACAAAGTTAATAAATTATATTAAAATATGGATACCTATATCTATCCTTATACATTTTTGTTTCTCTCTCTTTCTGTCTTTGATTCATAGACCACAAATTAAGAATTCCTAATTAGTCTAAGGAGTTTTAACTTTAGCAATAAGGCAGCTAAATGGCACAGACAGGAAGACCTGAATTGAAATCAGGCCTCAGAAAGCGGTTGTGTGGTGATTAGGCAAGTGACTTAGGCAATTCAGCCTCAGTTTCTTCTTCTATAAAATGGGGATAATAATAGTATTTCCTCACTGGGTTATTCAGAGGATAAAAGAGATATTTGTAAAATGTTTTGCAAACCCTAAAGGGCTATTTAAATGTTCACTATTGCCAGTAGTAATAATTAATGAGAATAAAAATTAGACATGGGAAAGATACTTCTAAAAGACTCACAAAGAAAATGTTCCTGATAATCGTTGGATTGATTGCAAGTGGGAGTAAATAAGCCTCACTATTATTGCTTATCTGCTTATTTCTACCTATGTGACCCACCCAAACCTGTCAATTTATTTTCATTCAGAGGGAACTGGGGCAGAGTGCCAGTATGTATGAAGGATTTCACCAAGTCAGAAGGAAAGGGGACTGGAATCCAGATAATGACAGTTCCATCCACCTGAAATTACTTGGGGTGGGGACCAAGGCTGTTGAAAAGTAAATTTCCCAAAATGGAAGGAGATTCAAACACTTTTGAGGTCCAATCCTCAGGAAATCTTTTATCAAAGTGGGAGTAATAAAGTAAGTAATGTAGGAATAAAAGGGAAAAGACTTAATTGCCAAAGATGTCTGGAGGGAAAAAAAGTTCAGTTGAAAAGCATGAGGACAAACAGATAAATCAATAGAAAAGATATTATAATCTAAGAAACTAAAACAGACCTCCTTGGCAGCTCCTGCCCCTTGTGCCCCTTTGTTCCTCTCATTGGAGAGAATGGAGGGTGGACGTTGGAAATCTCCTGCTAGATTCCCTACCATATAAGGAGAGCTCTCTGGGAATTCCCCCGATCATTTCTAAGCTGGCTGCTCTCTTGGATTTCATGATCTCCAGAAACTCCTCATTCTGCAAGATGAAATCAACTCTGAAACTTACCTCCTCAGAACATTTCTTACCCCTGCTATAGGCCTAAATCATGCCACTTTTGTTGGATAACTTCTACCTTTGCCTATCCAAACCCACTTTTCAGCTTCTTTTTATGTCTTGTCTTGCCCCATATGATTGTGAGCTCCCTGTGGATACAGCACCAGAGCAGGGAGTCAGGAGGACCTGAATTCAAATCTCACCTTAGACACTTGACATTCACCAGCTATGTGACCTTGGACAAGTCACTTAACCCCAGTTGCCTCATCTTGGGTCATCTTCAGTCATCCTGATGAATATCTGGTCACTGGATTCAGATGGTTCTGAAGGAGAAGTGAGGCTGGTGACCTGCAGAGCCCTCCCTCAATCAAAAACAAAGTCAAGTGCAAATCATGTCATTATTTCTCTGATGGAATGGTCTTCTTCAGCAACAAAGGAGAAATGCACACACACACATGAGCTCCTTGAAGGAAGAGACTGTTACACTTTAGTTTGTATACCCAGAATTTAACAGAGTACCTAGCTTAAAGTAGGTGCTTGACAAATGTTTAGTGAATTTATTGAGAAGAAAAGATGCCAAGATATTTAGGCACCAAGATATCTAAACAAGGCAAAATATCTTTGAATAAATATTGCAAGACAAAAGAAAATGAATTAAGATCTGATGAAGCAAAAGACTTCATAGATTCTCAAAAGAGTATGGAAGGCAAACAGTATGTTGCTAAATTGTTTAAGAGAGAAATAAAAATTGTGAAAGGTCTGTACAACAGAAATAATTGGCATAATAGAAAACTTGAATCCATGATGGAGAGTCTTTCCAAAGGAATGAGAAAACAATTGACTAGGAATGCAAATATACAGAAGTGAAGCACAATCTTGAAGAAGAGAAGGAAAAAGCAATGATATTAATAGAAAACACGTTTTTCCATACAAGGAAAACATTGGTCTCGAAGACAGGATGCTTAGAGACAACTTAAGGATTATAAGTCTCCTAGAAGAACATGACATGTTCAAAGATCTGAACACCATAATGTGAGAAATATTACAAAACTGCCCAGAATATCTAACCACAGAAAACAAAGTTCCAATTGGAAGAAATTCATAGACCACTTTCAGAAAAAAAAAAAATTTCTGTACTGCAAAGTTCAAGACACATACTGGTTAAATTTTAAAATACCAATAACAAACAACAGATTCTGCAAGCAACCAGGAAAGAATGCAAAATATAAAGGAAATTAAAACAATGCAGGACTACTCTACACCCACTAGAAACTTCAGGAAGGAGTGGAATGTATTCAGAAGAGCAAAGGAACTCAATATTCAATACAAAGTAACATACCTGCACCTAATCATTATTTTTTAAAAAGAGGCATTTGAAGCATTGCTGCAAAGACAGACCTGAACAAATGGTTTGCTCTGCAGACACTCTATTTTGGTATCCAAGACCAATGTCAATATCTGTCTCTAATCTACATCTGTATCTTGGACACCAAACTCTCAACAGAGAAATCTGATATATTCTTTTTTCCCATTTTACTGTTTGCCTTATCTTATGCACGTTAACTTTGTTTATATAGAGATTTTTCAATTTCATGTAATCAAATTATCTATTTTATCTTTTATAATGGGATAATTTAATAGCTCTACTTGGCCTTCTGTTGGTTTGAGTGTTTTATATTTTTAAAGGTATTCTATTTCTTTTCTGTTCTTAGTTTTGGTAGTATATAACTGTCCACAGTAAGTTCTATTTCATTTTTATTCTGGTTTGGTTGTGATTTACTACCATGTTCATTTGCTTTTTTGTGGATTTCATGTTTTTTAGCAGATTGGTAAAATATTTATTAACTTTATTAGTTTTTTCGGAGAAACAGCTTTTTTTATGTATCATCCCTATTTTTTGTTTCTAGTTTATTTCTCCTCTAATTTTTATTATTTCCTATTGTGTGCTTATTTTAGATTTATTAATTAGTTGATTTCCTAATTCTTTAGAAAGCATCTTACTAATCCTTTCTTTTTCTATTTTGTCAGCATATGGTTTATGAGATATAATTTCTCTTTGGAGAACTTGCCTTAGAAATTTTTTTTGTTGTTTCATCATTATCACTTTTTGCATAATTATTATTGATTTTTATTTCTTCTTTAACATATTCATTATTTATGATTTCATTTTTTAGTCTCTATTTGAATCTGTGCCTTGTTTGTGCTCTCTGAACTTATGACCATTTTTATTGTATTATGGTCTATAAAGAACATATTTACTGTTTTTTTTAACCATTTTACATTCATTGTAATATCACTGTGCCCCAATACAAATATTGATTATGTAAAAATCAATATGTAAAAGTTTCATACCATGCTGAAAAATAAGTATGTTTCTTAGTTATCCCATTAAGAAAACATTATGTCTTATTTCTAGCTTTTTTCTAGCAATTTGTTCAGTTCTTTGTTTTTATCTTTCTATTAAATTTGTTTAAAACTGAGAGAATAACATTATAATATTCCATGATTGTATTAGTCTGTGTCTTTCATAATTCATTTAATTTTCATTTATAAATTTAGATGCTAAGACATTTGAATCACTTAAGTTTAATATTTATTTAAGTTTGTTGTCTATAGTTATTTCAGTATGGTGAAATTCATTTGTTTATCTTTTTTATGTTGTAGATGTTTGTTTTTGCTTGGTCAGATAAGCATGATTATAATTCCTGCTTTTTTGGATTCACTTGATACACAGTCATTTTTGATCCAGTACTTCACTTTTATTCTGTGTGTATATGTCAATATAATGTAAATATTTCAAACCCAATATGTCATTGTTTTGTTTTATTGCATTGTTTAATCACCTTTGAAGTTATGAGTTACGTTTATATTTTCCTTGATTTATCTCTAATCATTTTTTCTGAATTAGAATTTTTTTCTTTCCTTCTGGAAAGACAGTGATTTATTTCTTTAGTTATTTTAGCTTACTCTACCTTAAGGCAATATTATTCCCAATGGCTTTATTCATTTCACCCATTTTTTCCCCTCTCAATTAAATAGTCAAGTAAAATCCATCTTCCTCTCCTCCCCTTCAACTTATTTGAATTATTAGGTTTTTAATTTATTCTTCTTTTTACAAAAAAGGCTTTTTTTCATTCTCTTCATTATCTTCTCTATACCTTGTTTACTCCTGAATCAGAAAAAAATCATGAGTAAACAATGTAAAGAGAATATTACAGGAGATAAAATGGGAAGTTTTGACTACATAAAAATACAATGTGTTTATTTTAAAAAATCAACCCAGTTATGATTCAAATGGTGGAGGTGGGGAATGACTGTATATGGGTATGTGTCCTACCCTTTAGTATCTAAAATAGATAAGTATTGCTATAGATTGATATATAGAGATAAAGATGCATATAGACACACATAAGTGTGTGTCTCCAAAAGTCATTCTCCACAAACTATTAATAACCATATGAAAAAATGCTTAGAATCATTAATAATAAGAGAAATATATATATATCAAAACATCATATCCTGAAAACTGACAATAGCAGAAAGTAGGAAGAGTCAATGTTGGATGGTTGTAGGAAAATAGTCACACTAGTGAATCTGTGGAGCAGTAAACCATTTTGGAAACAAATTAGAATTATATAAATAAAGTAAATAAATGTCCATACCCTTTAATGGAGATTCTGCTCATATATCTCAGGGAAGTCATTGATATGAATAAAATTACCAAAAACACTAAAATATCCATAGACCACTTTTTATGATAGCAAAGAATTGAAAACAAATTAAATGTTCAACAATTGAAAAATAAGTAAAATATATACTATACACTAATGTAATTGAATATTACTACATCTAAGAAATGATGAATATAGAGAAGCATGCAAGGATCTATTAGAGGTAACGCAGAATGAAATAAGAAGAAAGAAGAAAATATACATAATAACTACAAAAATATAAAGGGAAAGAACAGTCATAGCAAATTCAAAAGTGATTGCTGCAAAATGACAAAGAATAAGGTTCCCCAAAGGATAGATCTGAGAAGATCCATCCTCTGCAAAGGTGGGGAAGAACACAAATATGGTACATTACACATATCTTCAGATTTTTGTGATGTATTGATCAACTTTCCTGATTTTTTTCTTCTTATTTTGCCTTTTAAGATATTTATTTCCTGGAGTGGCTTTCTGGAAGTGGAAAAGGAAATGATGCTGGGAGAAAGTTTGGCAGTGCCAAAAAAAGATACTGACAAAAATTTATTTTAAAAAAGTTTAGGAAAGAAAATATCTTTGACAATTATAGATAGGAGAAAAATTCATGAGTAAGCAAGGTATAGAGAAGATTAGAAGAGAAAAATAATTTTGAAAATATAAAGCATTTATACATAAAAAAATCAATCCAATTATGATTTAAAAGGAAGCAGTTGATTGGGGAAAATCTTTGCAGCACTTCTCCCAGATCAAGGTTTAATATTCAAGATGTATAGGGGATTGATGCAAATATATAAAAACAAGAACCATTCCCTAATTGTCACAGGATGTGGACATGCAGTCCCCAAAAGAATAAAGGCAAGCTGCTAAAAATTATATGAAAGATTCTTCAAATAACTTATAAAAATTAAAATTACTATGAAGTTCTACCTTACATCCCTCAGATTGACAAAGATGACAAAAAAAGAAAATCATAATTAGTGGAGGGGGTATAAGAAGATAGGTGCACAAATGCACTCTTAGTAAACCTGTGAAATTTTCCATATATTCTAGAAAGTAATTGTAACTATACACACAAAGCCACTAAACTGTATAAACCCTTTGATCCTCAGTCTTATACTGCAAAATGATCCAAAAAAGAAAGAGAACCCATATATTCAAAAATATTTATAGCAATATTTTTTTGTTGTAGCAAAGAACTGGGAATGAAGTTTTGTACTGTTTCAGGGAATATCTGAACAAATTATGATACGTAAACAGAATATACTACAAGTAACGGTGAAAGGGATGAATTCTGGATGACATGTAGATTGATATATAATGAGGTTCCATGTGTAGTCTGTACTATCCCTCAACTTTTAGCATAGGCGCATTGTTGTATGGCTTGAATGGAGGCAGAATAGACATCTCTAGCCTCTCTACCCCCACTCTTCTCCAAGGGATGTTTCAATTCCTGCCAAGAGGGGAAACAGAAAGTAGGGGCCAAAGGTCACTCTGCTCTCCTCAAAGTAGGAGAAAGGGGGAGAATACCAGGCAAGAATTACATCTCTCTACTCCCTTGGATATTGTTAGTCTAGAGAATATAATCAGGTTCAATCCAACTTTTGATCACCTTATCATTATCGAGAGAGAAGGAGGACCCTAAGCTTTATATCCGAAATTTGTCTTACTTCCCAGCAAATATCAGTTCCATAATGAACACACATAGTGAATAGCAACATTTTCCACATCATAGCAAAAGAGAAATCAGAGATTCTTTTCCTTCAGCAAATTGAAGTGGAGTTGGCCTCTTCCATCTTGTCTCTCCATGCTGGAAACCAGAAGCACCTGAAGTGACTGAAACTGAAGAAAACTAATGAACGTGATGCTCTCTAGTTCTTGCCAACTCTGCCCTGCCCCCTGAGCAGGCAGGGGTTTCATGTCCACCAATGAGGAAAGTCCCATACCAATGGGCTTTGTGACTGAGGCTAAGGATGCGTAGAGGCTTGAGCAGAACCAGAACAATTTATACAATGACTGCATCATTGTAAAGGGAAACAACTGAAAGACTTAAGAACTCTGATTAAAGCAATGACCAATCATAATTCTAGGAGAATGACAATAAAGCAGGCTTCATGCTTCATACCTCTTGATGGAGGAGAGAGAGAGAGACAGAGAGAGACAGTCAGACAAAGACAGAGGCAGAGAAAGTGTAGAATAAAATATATATTTTCAGATCTGACGAGCACACAATGCAATTTTTTTTGCTTATCTATTAGAAAGAGGGGATTTTATTTGGGGAAGGGGAATTGTTTAGTGAATGGATAGTGATAGTGATGCAAAACAAAGATAGCAATACAAAAAAGAAAAGTAAGAAAAGTATCAATCTTTTTATACTACATAAAATAGAACAGAGGTAAGTTCACAAGGAAATATAGTCAAGCAGGATTATATTGGCACTGCCATTTTAAGTTTAGCATATGTTTTTAAATGAGCTATGATGTAGCAGATTTGCTGTTTTATATGCAGTCTTCTTGTTTTGTTCCTTTGTATCTGTAAATATTCAATTTCATTGATGATTATCAAATGTGTTAAAAGAATGTATTTGAAAGTATAGAATATGTCTACACAAAAGCATTGCAATTGCAAGAGAATCATGATTATATAGTCCCAAATTCTTTTGTCACTCAATTACACAGAAAATATGAACCATTATTATTCAGACATAGGAGTCAAAGAAGTTTAGCATTCAGAATAAGTTTTAGGTATCTAATCCATGATAAGGATGAAGTCTCAGTGTCACAAATTGGGATGCTAATTGTTTACATTTAAATGCCATCAAATGAAAAGTCTACCGACCAGTATAAACACTTTGAGCTCAGACCAATTCCTAGTAACTACGGCTGGAACGCAATGCTATTTTTAAGTACGTGCACAGTCAAGCCCCTGAGGCAGCTGAAGAAAGTGAACTTGGCTGGCCTCAACTCTTTTACCCGACTTGGCTGACTAGAAAAAAGAAATGCACTGTGCAGAAAGAGTCAACTAAAGGACATTTTTAACCACTCAAAAGCAGAACCATTGTATTTAAAAAGCTTCCATAAAACTTTGACCCCAAAGAATGGAGCACTGAAAGTTTGATTGGAAAATCACTCAAAAAAGAAAATTCCTTTTTTTCAGCCCTATGTTTACAGCTAAGGCAGCTGTTTCCTAATAGCAACTAAGGCAAATGTCTATGATTACAGCAGAATTTATTTGTGATGATAGAGAGCTCCTCACAGTTCTTGTGGGTTTTTTTTTTTTTGAAACTTGCCTAGAACTGTTGAGCTTTTATCGATGTCCAGAAGCTGGCAAGAAATTCAGTTGTGCTCCAGTGCCACATTAGGCACTAGGAAGACATAGACAAACAGGCTATTGCTATGTATCTCAGGAGAAGCTATGTTCTATGTTGATTCAGTGCCACATTATACACTAGAAAGACATAGAAAAACAGACTAATGCCATCCATCTCAGGGGAAGCTATGTTCTGTGTTGATTCCTTGGTTTAAGGAAGAATCAGAAGGGAAATGGGCATTACATATTCTCCATTAAAAATAATCACTTGCATTTTTATGTAATCATCTATAATTTATAAAATGTTTCATACAAACATACTATTTGTACTTGATCCTCAGTTGCTATTTCTCTGAATGTAAATACTTGCCTCAACCCAAAGAAAATAAAGGGGAAAACAATAATAAACCTCCCCCCTCAGAGAGGAAGTGTTCCCCCAAAAAACTCCCAATTAGAATAAAAGATCTGGAGTTGATTGGAAATCACCTTTCACATTCAGGTAAGAAACCAAAATGTCCTGAGCCAAAATTCCTAACACACAAGGCACCCAATATTTCTCCAGTGCATCTCAGCAACACTTTTAGATGTTTCACATACATGTCCAAGCTCCTCCCTGTGTAGGACAAGTAGATTAACTGAAGAAAATACATTCAGAAACTACTCAGAGAGTTGAGAGGCTCTGGAAAAGGGATTAACAACTGGGGATTGATTGCTTCAAGATTTCTTAGCCATCTAGATAATATGATAAACCTGGAATCAATAAAGACCCCAGACAAATTGACCTCAAGCCACATTTTGACAAATAATCCAGATCTACTCAAAGATGAAAAAAATTAACATTGATTAGCCCTCTTGACATGCTTTTGGTACACTGAAAGGTACCAATGTTCTAAGGATACAACATACCTTCTGCTCATACTTCCAAAAGCATAATGAACATATTAATGCAATAGATAGCTGTATTTAATTGAACCATGCAAAATTTATCTCAAAAAAAAACTAATCCAACTTGTAAAAGAAACATCAGAAAACTGACTAACCAATTACAATCTGAAACTATAACAAAATAAATAATATTTTTTCTCCAATGGATCCTTGTAATACTAGATTATTCAAAAAGGAAAATCTGAGAAAAGCTCAAACAGTACTCCCTCCACACTCCCTCCCCCTCATTTGAACTAACTGGGTTGATCCTCTGAGGGGATAACTACTACTCAAAGTACATGGCACTCTAGCTCACAAGACCCTGCTGGTATATTCATTTTTAATAGTCAGCCGGTTGACACAATTAGCTCAGAGCAAAGGCATTTACTGCAATAGTATAGTAAGAACAGTAATGATAAAATATTCCTGCCTGTGGCATACTGTCCCATAACTATATACAGCCTCAGTGGGAAGAGTTCACTAGTAGGGAGGTAAAAATGTTAAGAACACATGTGGCCAAGGCAATACCTGTCTCTGGCACTGCAGGGCACAAATGTCTCTTCTTGTAATGTCTTTCTGCTGCTCCCACTTAATACAAGGTCTCCACTGCACAAGTTACTCCTGTTACCCCTGTTTCTTTTACCCCAGCTCGACTTGGCTTACAACTGGACTCTAGGTCCGTTCTCTGCTTGGTGAGTTGTTTTGTACTAAGTTGTCATTGCTGATTGAGGGCTTAGTAAAAAGGAATTGGGTCAATAGGATGAAAATGAATTAGGTTAAATTCACGTAAAAATATGCTACTGAAATGTGGAATAATTTCCCTCAAATGTCAAGAACTTCATTGTTCATTAGAGGTACTTTAAAAGTCAATGGAAACACAGCGTAAGAAAAATTTCAAGGAAGCACAAAAATTAAATGACCTAATCGGTCCTTTCCATCTTCAGTTTCTTTGATTCAAATTAGTTCAAAGAAATGCCTTAGAACAGTGCTGTAGAGCACTAGACTTCAGTTAGGCGTAAATGGCAAATACTGAAGGGACGTTGAATTCATCCTATTAATATTGCCTATTTTAGATCAAATTTCCAGGCAAGAAAGTGAGGGGCTTTTCCTCCATTTTAAGAGGAAATTGCTCTTTTTCAAGTTTAATCTTCCTAGTTGGAATTAGAATTCTCAAAGATGTTTTATGAGTAGACACTAAAGATCATAGCTTTACAGAATATTAAAATAGATGAGGGCCCTCAAGGATGAAAGCCATTACAGATTATCCCTATAATCTGAGTACCAGCCTAGCTAAATTTGATAATCAATCAATAAGCATTAAAGTAAAGGGTAATCCATTCAGCCTCTAATTTGTTGACAGATTAATCAGAATCCAACTCAGCTTTGGAAGGAACCTCAGAAGGTATTTAGTAATAGGATCATAGATTTAGAGCTCTAAGGACTACTAAATGCCACCTAGTTCAATATCTCATTTTACAGGTGAGGAAACTGTGACTAAGAAAGGTTAGATGACTTACCTAAGGACATATAGGTCACAAGCTACAGAGTCAAAATTTAAGCCCAAGTTTTCCTACCTAAAAATCAGGTAGTTTTGTCCATTACACTCTAATACCTTCCTTAAAAATATCTTTCATCAACCTGGTCTGCTTTTCTCTGAGCACTCTCTAGCATATCAATTCTCTTCCTAAAGTGTAGAACCCAGAACTGAAGAGAAACCTCAAGATGTGATCTGAGCAGAGCGTAGTGAATGGAAATGACTGGAAACATATACTTGAGCCAGACTGTGATGAGCTTTTAGTGCCAAGCTGAGGAACTTGTATTTTATCCTAGAGGTAATAGGGAGCTAATGAAAGCTCCTGAGCAGAAAAGTCAAATGACTGGATTTGTGCTCAAAGAACATTATTTGGGCTACTATGTGGAGCATGGATAGGAGAAGGAAGATACTGGAAGCCAGGAGAACAATTAGGAGGATTTTCTAGTAGTATGAGAGGGAGATTATGAGTCTCTCAACTTGGTGGTAGCTATGTGAGCAGAGAAAAGGAAAACGTGTTAGTGAAGTAGAATGAATGAGATTTGACAATGTATATGCTTGGTTATGAAGAGGAAAAGAAAGGATGATGACTCTCAGGTTGGGCATCTGTGTGATTGGAAAGATGGTGATTCCCTCAAAAGAAAAGGGAAGTTTGGAGGAAGGGTGAATTTAGGAGTATAAGATGCCTAATAAACATCTCAGAAATTTGCAAGTGGTCATCTAGACTTTGAAAATCTCTGGTGAGGGATCATCACTGCCCATTCCACTTCTGAATAGTTCTATTGCTGGAACACTTTTACTCATATTCAGCCTAATTTGTCTCTTGTTCATAGCTCTTATGCCCTCTGGGGCCAAAGAACAAATTTAATACCACTTCCAAATGGCAGCCCTTCAAATACTTAATGAGACCGATTCCATCCTCCCTGGCTTCTCCAAGATAATCATTCCCAGTTCCTTTATTCATTTTTTTGGCATTTTCCCAAGGCTCTTTACCATCTTGTTTCCTCTCTTCTTAAACTGTAGTTCTTTCTAAAATGTGGCACCTAGAATGCAATTCAGTATTCAAGATGTGGTCTCACTAGAACATAATGCATCTGGAATATAACCTTTTTGGTCCTGGACACCATGACCCTCTTAATGCAGTCAAAAGCATCATGGAGTCTTATGCTATATATTGTTAAGTAATTTTATTATAAGAAAAGTGTTCTTCCAATCAGTCAGCAAGCATTTATTAAGCATAGATTATTTGTGACAGACATTGTATCAGGTGCTAGGGAAACCAATTAAAAAGTGAGACTGTCCCTACCAATGTTCAAAGAAAATAAATATAGAATTTTAACATTGAAGAAACACTATTGGGACCACAGGGGCTAAGATACTACACCAATTCCATGAGTCCAACCCAAACATGATTTAGTACTAATTCAGTCACTCCTAATGAACCTCATCTCTAATAAGAGTTAAGATCCCTTTTCTCAAATACTTTGATTCATTAAACTCCCACTCTGTCATCCCAGAGATGATTTCCTTATAACTTTGCTTTGATTATGGTTGAGATCTAGGGTTTCCCCCAAAGATACTCGATGTACAATATAAATCAAGAATAAGATATGTAATTTATTTCTATACACAAAAGGTGTTGAAACATAAAAGAAACATAATGTATAATAACAGGACTACTTAAATCAAGAGTCAGTAATTTAACTTACAACTTCTATTACCACCTTCTGGGAGGATGATACTTTAAAAAAAAAAAGTTTATTCTTTTTTAACTTGAAAAAAGACAAAAAAATCAAAGTACACAATACAACATTAAAAGAAGATTCAATATAAGACCATGAATTTCCATCTTATACTGCTCGCTTTTTTTTTTAAAACAAACTCCAATAGGACTGGTTAGGTGGCGCGGTGAATAGAGTACCAGCCCTGGAGTCAGGAGGACTTGAATTCAAATGCAGCCTTAGATGTGTGATACTTACTAGCTGCGTGACTTTGGGCCAGTTGCTTGACCCCTATTGCCTCACCTCGTCCCTCTAAAAAAACCCCAAAGTACACATCATTTTCAAATGCTTTTCTGAGCTTCTTGCTAAGTTTTATTTCATTCTTTGTTGTGTACTTTTTTCTCCCTCCTGACCTCACCCTAGAGAAGACTACAACTAGACACAAATATGTGTGTGTGTGTGTGTTTGTATGAAACCATAATATACAACCATCTATTTATTCTTTCTCTGGAGGTGGATGGTATGAAGGTTAGTTCCTTCATTTGAGTATAAATGACATAGTCTCAAAGTTGTTCTTAGAAAATATTGCTTTTACTGTGCGCAAAGTTCTCTTGATTCTGCTCATTTCACTTCTCATTATTTCATCCAAGTCTTTCCACGTGTTTTTCTAAAATTAGCCAGATCGTCATTTCTTGTAGCATAGCAGTATTCCTTCACAATCACATACAACAACTATTCCTACATCCCTAGTATAAATCCCATTGGGTCATAATGTATAATCTTTGTAATAAATTATTGTGGTCTCCTAGCTAGTATTTTATTTAGGATTTTTGCATCATATTCATTTATGGAATTGATCTATATTTTTCTTTCTCTGTTTTTTGTTCTAAGGATGACACTTAAACCTCATCAGAACATAAAACAATTTATATATCTGCTAATTAGTCTATGACCAATCCAACAACTCTCAGTACATATCATTCTTCAGTCATTCTCAGTTGTGTCCAACTCTTCATGACCCCATTTTAGGGGTTTTCTTGGTAGAGATACTTGAGTAGTTACCATTTAGTCTTCCAGTTCATTTTACAGATGAGAAAACTGGGGCAAATATGGTTAAGTGACTTGTCCAGGGATCACATAGATAGTAAGCATCTGAAGCCAGAATTGAACTCAGGAAGATAAGTCTTCCTGACTCCAGACCTGACACTCTATCCACTGCACCATCTAACTGCCCAGTACATGTCTGTTGCTAAAAGAACCAATTTTAGTTATTGGTACCTGTCCTCTCCAGAGAAAACTGGAATAGTTTCTGGAAACTCCTCCCCTGCAACAATTCAGCTCCAATACAATGAGACAGAGAAACTCTGGACCTCTCAAACTCAGAAGGTTATCTCCTAGCCTTGATACATCCATCTCAAAATATATTCCCATTCACTATAATAAAGAAATAACAGATATAAAAGATGCAGCCCAAACTCACACTCAGGCTTGCCTAGAAGGACATGTGCATTAGATACCCAGTGCCTTCAGTCAGATGAAGCCAAGGGCAGAGAAAGGAGGAGTTAAGGAAAGCTGCCTTTTTCCCTGTCTCCCCTACCCAAACAAAGCAGTTTGAGATAGTCCTGATACAATTTGTAACTGAAAGAGAAGAAAGAGGCTACAGATAGATAGGTCTACCTAGTCATGAACTCTTCTGGCACTGTAATAAATAAAGAGTTTCTTTATTATCTCAAAGTATAAGTCCTTTAGCTTTCACTCACATATGGCCACTGGCAGGCTCCAAAGCTCCCACATGATTAACTGGAACCAGAAGTACCAAGTCTTAAGCATGCTCCATGGGCTAACCCCTGTACACCAATTCACATTTTATATCTTGGCCTCTATAGACCAAAGAAGAAAACAAACATTTATTAAACACCTACTACATACCAGACACTGTGCTAAGTAAACTCTTTATAAATATTATCTCATTTGATGCTCACCAAATCATGGGTAGTATCCCTATTTTACAGTTCAGGAGACTGAGGTGAACAGGTTAAGAGACCTGCCCAGGATCACACAGATAATGTCTGAGGTTAAATTTGAACTTAAATTTTACTGACTCCAGGACCAGCATGCTATCCACTGTACCACTTAGATGCCTCAATATGGGGGTGGGGTGGAAATAGAAATGCAGCAGGATTGTTAACCACTGTGGAAACTAGGAGAGTCCTTTTGAAGGAGTTGGCATGTAAGCTGAACCTTGAAAGGAGCAAGGGCAAAAAAATTTAGAGGTGAAGAAGGCAAAGATTAAGCTAGGTAGAGTAGTACATTAAGCTCTAGACTTGGAGTCAGGAAGACCTTAGTTGAGTCCTACCATATTTTATTAGCTGCATGACTCTTAGTGAGTCTTTTGGTCTCCTTCAGTCTCAGTTTCCTCATCTGTAAAATGGGGATAATACTGGTACCTACTTCACATGATTATTGTGAATGAAGATAATACATGTAAAGCACTTTACGAACCAAAAAAATGCTATAGAAATGCCAGCTTTTATATATATATATATATATATATAAATGTAAATGTAAATATATATATATATATTCCAGGAAAGTGGGACAGTCTGTGCAAAGTCATTAAGATGGAATGTTATGTGCAAGAAATGGAAAGTAGGCTAGTTTAACTACAGTGCAGAATGAGTGAGCAAGGGTAATATGTGTTCATCTTGTAAAGATTGGCTACAGCCATATTGTGAAAGCTTTTAAATACAAAATAGAGCAATTCTTATTTCAACCTAAGGCAATTGGGAACCACCAAAGCTTCTTGAACAGAGAAGGAACAAATTCATACTGAAGCTTTATGAATGTCATTTTGGCAGGTGTGAGAATGATGGATTGAGGACAAGAGAGATTTGAGGCAAGGAAACCAATTTGAAGATTATTACAATATTCTAGGGAAGAACTAAGGAGGACCTGGACTAGGGTAGTTATGTTGTGAGTAGAAAAAAAAGAAAGAATAGAAGGGAGATATTAAAGTGAAATGGACAAGACGTGGATAATGATTAGATACTAGATATCTAGATAACCTTTTTATGTTTAGATGCTTGCTTTAAGTTTTTAATCAAAATGTAAAT
Source organism: Bettongia penicillata ogilbyi (assembly GCA_023548195.1). Taxonomy (NCBI): domain Eukaryota; kingdom Metazoa; phylum Chordata; class Mammalia; order Diprotodontia; family Potoroidae; genus Bettongia; species Bettongia penicillata. The sequence continues at coordinate 7,072,360 of JAJHZJ010000244.1, forward strand.
GTAAATGGCTACATGTGCATGTGCAGATAGAATAAAGATGTGAAAGATGATTAAGTTACAATTCCTTAGAAAGGGAAATTTCAAAGTAGTACCAGATGATGGAAAGAGCTCTTCAAATACCATTTGCACCCTCAAGATATTAAGATTTAGACAGGAAGTTCTCCAGTGTGTTGAGTGAATTTTCATGTCATGAACAAAAATGGCAGAGGATGAGAAAATAGGGTGTATTAAGTCAAGCGGTATTGTGTGGACCACAGTGCATTCTATAATGTCCAGGTTATAACTTTATAATTTATACAAGGATATATGTTTGTTATTTAGGATGTTAAGGCTACAAATATGAATGAACTGAGCTTGCTATAAATGTAGCAAGGGAAGCCTGTAATGTCCTTGAGCAAAAAACCTTATTATCTTTGTATTACAGAACATGACTCAAGGCCATTTCCCTCGGCTTTGGTCAAGCTGTTTAGAGATAAAGAGAACTGCTTTAGCATACTTGTATTCCTGCCAAATATTTGTTTTCCTTCTTATCCTTGTTAATTTTTTGCTTTTGACTAATTTGCTTTATATCCTGAAATGGCTTAGACCTTCCTCTGTTTTTGAAAGTTATGATTTCATAAATAATGATCATTTTGGCCCAAATGGAAGAATCTTTTGTAACATCCTAGTTCCTGGGAATATAGATAATAGATTTTCACATCTTTTTCTAAGGGGCTTTTCATAAAGATAAGAAATATGACTTTTCTAATTCTATATTCAACATCTCATTTAGCCGGACATTACTCCAGAATCCCTGGGAGCCAGAAAACTGAAATGTCAATAACACAAATCAGAAATAGTGCCTCTCCAGAAGGAAAAGTTGGTGAGTTACCTTTGGTAACTACATCATCTGGCACACTGAGGGAACTTCTACATCCCCCTTTACTTCACCCCCTACAAAATGATCTGTGAGTGTGTTTGTTTGCTTGCTAGATAGCTAGACCTAATTTGGGCAAGAGACCCAAGGAACTAGAACACTCCTTCTCTCCAACTTTCTCAAATTTTCAATTCAAATGTATAGAATATTCTTAAATAAACATCATTTAGAAATATAAATTTTATGCATGAGTTATTTTCCCCTTCTCTGGTAGGGCAGTTAACATCACACAGTTACTTACGTAGAGAGAAATTGCATGAAGTAGTAGGTAAGGATGAGCAGCAGAATTTGATCAAATGTTGCTTTTCCTTTAGCCCATGTTGACTCCAAAATAATAATTCTCATGAAGTTTTAGTCCTGGCTCTATCATTTATTAGTTACCCTATGATTTAGTGCAAATCATTTACCCTTTATCCATTTCCTCATTTCTAAAATGATCATGATATCTATTTTTGCCTACTTCACCTACCCATCCTGTTAGGACTAAGTGATCCACAGCCTGACAATCCAAGTCTTCTACAACAGTGGGAGTCAAACAGAAACAGGACCCCTAAACCATAAACAAGGATTTTTGCCCATGGTATATTAACTTGGAAAATCACATATTGACATTACCTATGTTCTATTGTATTTTTATTTATCTTGTTAAGTATTTCACAATTACATTTCTTAGCTGGTTGGGGACACTCCAGTACTATAGGCAGACTATATGTTTTGACCTCTTAGCTGCACAAGTAGCCTTATTTTCAGTATGTCAAATCAACCATGCTCCTAATTATGCTAGTGCTTGGCTGGGTATATGAGATCATAGTAGACATGTAGGTTAAGACAGAATGAGAGATGCAGAATTATGATCTTCAAACACAACTCCAAAAACGGTTCTTACTGAAGATGCCTTTCTCCGAGCCCCTTCTAGTCCATGAGCTGCATCACAGCATGGTGAAATGAATTAAAGACTTGGAATCAACGAGAACCAGGTTGGAATCCTGTCTCAGTTGGTTACTTGCTGTGTGACCTTTGGCAAGTCATTTGACCTCTCTAAGCCTCAGTTTTCTTATATATAAAGCAAAGAGAGTTTCTACCTCAGGGAATTGTTGTTAAGCTCAAAGGAGTTCAAGTTTGTAGAATTTAATGCATTGTATACATTTGAGAAGTTATTATTATTATTACCTTCTCATCTATTTTGATGGAGTTCAGATAGAAACAATGCTGGTATGTTAGTCTTTTATATCTAATGTTACGTTGATTCTTGCATTAGTGGATAAAATAATTGGTTTTTATAATTAAGAGCATTTATAATGAAATATGAGCATGTGTACTTACTTTTTTAGGCTCACAAGAAGAATCTTTGGGACAATTCTAGTAGCAGACAAGAGGAGAGGGATAGTACACACATACGTGTATATGTGTATATGTAAATGTATATGCGTGTGTGTGTGTGTGTATCTCACCCTGGTTCCACATAATTTTGACTTCTATTAAATCTCCATATTTTAAAAGTTTTTCATTCCATGTAATTTAGAGACTATAGAGTATTTAGTATTATGATATCTATTTTAAAGTAATGTTCTGAACTTTTTATAGCTCCATGTTATATCCAGACAATTAATTGTAGGCAACAATTTTATCTGTAAGAATACTCTGGTCCCAGTATAGGTTATTTGTCAAATTCTCCAGAACAGTTTGGGGTATATAGCTATAGAATAGGGATATGTTATCTGTTATTTTATTAAAGGCAGTGAGCTTCAGGTATATACCTCTGGCCATCAGATAATGACTTCCTAATTATTCAGTAGGTACCAAATTGTTACAAACTGTAGTGTAATGTTGCACAGTTTTCACAATTTCCTGTCATAATCATCATTGATCTTTAAGTCTGGAGTACTAAAAGACAACCTTCCTGCTATTTCTGGGGATGAGGACCTGACCCTGAATTGCTATCATAAGCTCTTTTCTTTCTGTAAACAAATCTGAAGGACTCAACCACTTGCTTGATGCTTATTGGCTGAATTCATGTGGATGTTGTAATAGTTCTCCTCGTTTATCTTACCCATGTCATAGTCTCTGTCCATTTTCAGTAAGACTTGACAAATTCAGTGGTATATAGCTATTGTCAGGTTTTACTATTGCTGAAGCAAGTGATGTCATGGTTGTCTTAGGATGACAGTCCCTGTGTTTCATTAACATTATGAAGGTTTTTGCAAGGATGCTTTCCAAATCTGTTCTCATCCATTTTACTGTTTCAAAAGTATATGTTAAAATTATTGCTGCTTGGTTGTTAAACATTTCAAATATCTCCTCTTTGACATATGATTTTACAATGCCAATAAGTCTCTTGATATATGCAGCCATAATGTTCTCCTTAAGAACTTTATGCTTGATTTTCTTGCCTAGACAACAGTAAGGTATTTGTATTACTTGCAGTAGTCCATTGGTTTAATTTAACCTCCAAATCTAAGCTCAAAGGTTTGGGTATCTATATTTTCCTTACCATATAACAAGAATTTTACACATCTCCCCCAAATCATAATTTTTAGTACACTAAAATAGAATAAAAATTTTGTGATATAAATGTTGATTGGGAGACGAGGTGGTGGATAAAAGTTGTCATAGTTTTTCTTAGAGTTTGATGAAGAAATCTAAAAAGAATATAATGAAGAGTTACGAAGATGTTATTAAACTACTAAATAAATTGAATTATTATGTAGAAATTCAGTTACCTTGGTGTTCACAATCCCTTTTTGTTGTTATTGGTGGAGTTTTATAAAACAAAAGCATTGGGAAGTACTGATCCAGAGAATTCATAGCACCCCTGTGATTTGAACTCCTCTTGTAAGGGAAATGAACTCCTCCTACTGACAAGGAAGAGAGATTGCTGGTATTTTCGTGCTAGAGATACATATAAGTATCCAGACTCCTGCTGCTTACCCTTAGGGATTGTAACTCCCATACAAAAAAAATGTACTTGAGATCGTTAGAGAAGTCATACCTTTCTCCATGACCGTCATCCCTTGATCTAAGATTTTATGCACCTGCCTCTCTAAGGCCAAGAATTTGGGGGTCCAAGAATTCTCAGGTTATGTGAATGGGAAGAACTTCCATATGTCTCTAGCCCAAAGAAGCCATTGGTACTCTGGGGACTGTGAATGGGAAGAACTTCCATATGTCTCTAGCTCAAAGAAGCCATTGGTACTCTGGGGACTGAAGACTGATAGCTCAATGCTCTCTGGTCTGTCCTCTGAAAGAGGAAAAGGCAAAAGGCAACAGATTCCCACTAACACTAGTCCTTTTATAGGACTAACACGAAGAGGTGGCTCTGTCCCATAACTAACCAACCATCTTAATAGTACCTTGCATATTTACGTGTATTGCCTTAAGGTTTATAAAGCACTTACTGGCATTTTTTCATTTTATAATCACAACAACTCTGTGAAATAGTGGCTCAGAAAGGTTAAATGATCTTCCCAATAACAAAGCAAATAAGTGTCTGAGGTGACATTTGAACCCAAGTCTCCTATGCTCTATCCCAGGAGTGATTTCGATTCAGTCAAAGAACCACACTGGAGGACCTAGGGGGTGCACATGTGGCCTTGAGGCTACATCCACTAAGCCAGGCAGCCACTTTTTAAATTAATGAGATTCAAACCAAATCTCAACCAAAATCCTCCTTCCCCTACCATAAACTCACCAAATTAGGGAACTCCCTAGGGCCTAGATCAACTTGCTACATACACTAGTATTATTGAAATAAAGCTCTAAAGGTAAGCTAGATCAAGACTGTGGAAGACCATCAACTGTCAGGCTAAGGAATTTGTATTTTATCCCACAGTCGAGGGGAAACATGAAAGATTTTTGACATTAATGTTGAGCTGGAAGTGACCTCCAAGGCTACTAATTTAAAAATTCATACATATATATACATATATATATTATATATATGTATATAACCCATTGCTATCAGATTAATCCCTGCGGGTGAGAAATCAAGGACTTTGCCAAGGGATCAGCAATACTAGAGTGTGTAGGATGAATCCTTAAATGAACTTCATTTTATTGAATTTGTTAAAAAATTCTGTCATGCTGACATCTCCCCTGATTAACTCCAGAACAATCAAGCCTCTATTTTCAGATGTCCCTGAGTAGGAACTTCCTTACTTTTGTCTTGAATATTCTGTAAAAGCAAGTCCCAACAAAACCATTGGCTATGCAGATCTTATCAGGTCTCTTAATTGTTTCAAGTTTCATTTTCCTGATCTATAAAATAAGGATAATATTTGCAGTACTTTCTGTACCTGAACACATGAATTATTGCTAGGATTAATTTTCTTTTGAGTTATGTAGGTAGGTGGTATTCAGACACAATTGACCTGAGCTGTGCTTTGTGTAACCTTTAGCCCTTAGTGTGTTTGTACTTTCCATAATAACACATCCACACAGTTCTAGATTCACCAGGATTAAGTTAGACACAGTCTCACTATTGCTATTCATTATAACAGCTGGTTCACTGACCCCAAATGCTCATATGGACTATTTGTGCCATACCTGTGGTAGAGAAGCCCATTGCTTTCCACTCAGTTTTGGGTGGGGATAAATTCTTTGATTAGATTGCCCAAGACTAAGGGGCTTGGGGGGGTGGGGGTGGTGGCAAGGTGGGGAGGTTGAAAATAAATGATATAATCAGTCACATTTCCCTCAGCCCTTCATTACACTAAGTCCACCTCTCATTATAATATTCATCCTCTCTCATTACTTGTTAACAAATCACAATTGATTGCCATCCTCAAAAAAAATACCCATTCTTCCAAAGGCATGAACCCATTGAGTGGATTCCATGAGGGGTCTTTGGCATTTGAGAGTGTCACTGACTCTTTGTATTAATTACCCAGAAACAATGTCTCCTGATTGTTGGAATGTTGAAAGAAATTATGAATTATTATGTTGAAAGAAATTATGAATGTGATGAATACAGAGTGGGATGGAAAGAGCTACATGAAGTAAAAAAGAACCAAGAAAACAATATATATAATGATTATACAATTGAAATAAAAATTGAAAAAACCATCACACTCAAAAAAAATAAAAGTGAATGTAATAAAATTATAAAGATCAAACATGGGTAGAAAGGAGATATAGAATATACTCTCACCCACCTGATCACCTTGTAGATGTTGGAGGTACATTATTATTGCACATTACACATGTTTTCAGGCTTTTTTTTGCCTTAAAAAATATTTTTTAATATAGGATGGCACTCTGAGAAGAAGAAGCATATTGGGAAAACTGTGATGATGTAGAAAAAAAGATAGCAATAAAAACTTTTTTTAAAAGGTCATTTGACTGTGTCATTTGGGTTCACTAAAAATTTATGTTATCTGATCTCTGCTGGACTTTTACTACTGCCTGACAATCCTTTTCTCCTTCTGACTTTCTCATTGTCAAAATCATGCATTTATCACGGGAAACTATGACTCCACTCAGCTCACCTAAGGTCTGATAGGTCAAATCTCTTGCCTTACCTACCCAGAAACCAGACTTCCTTGACTCTCTGCAAAGTCACCCTGCCATGTATCTGCATAAGTACCCTTTTCTTCTTCCTTTCTCCCTTTGCATCACCCCTTTATATGTATCTTCCCTCATCAAAATGTAAATATCTTGAGGAGAGGGATAGTTACTTATTTTTGTATTTCTGACACTTAGCACAATACCTAGAACATAGTAAACCCTTAATATATGTTCTATCTATCCTAAACTTTCTTCTCCCTCCTCAGGCTGCCTATATCACCTTTCTTAGCAGAGGAAATCTATTCCTCCTTTACTGAGAAAGTAGAAGCCACCTACTTCAAATTTCCTCTTCATCCCTTCATACCTCAAAAATACTCCATTATTTTTCATATTCTCCTCCTTTGCTCCAATCTCTGGTAAACAGATAGGCCTTCTTACATATATATATATATATATATATATATATATATATATATATATATATGTACACACACACACGTACATATATATGTGAGTGTGTATACATATATATAATATATACACACATACGTAAATGTACATATATGTGTATGCATGTATATGTGTGCGTATCCTTATCATCTAGCTCCTTCTTTTCTTCTACTGACAAACATTCCCAGGTCTCCATGATCCTTAAAAAACTTTTTTTCACTTAACTTTGTCATTCTTAAAGCTATTGTCCTACATCTTTTGTCCCTTTCATGGCCAAACTTCTGTAACGAGTTGCGCACACTCAAGGTTTCCATTTCTTCATTTCCCACTCAGTCTTTTCAATTCAGTCAGTCTTTTATAACTGAACATCAAAACCCCAGAATAAGACTGACACTACTCTCTCTCCAAAGTTATCAGCTGCTTAAGTGCTAAATCTAGCCTGTACTAATAATGATCCCAGAGAAAAAATCATGAAAAATATCTCCCTTTTCTTGACACAATGTTGAGAATGTTACATACATTGTCATGTTAGTTCCCTTTTGTTTTTTGCTTAAGTACTTTTTCTTTGTTTTAAAGGGAGAGTTCATTGTCTGGTATGGTGAGGGTGAAAGGATGCTAACATTCTGAAATTATATAAAGGCATCAAGAGTACTTTTATGAGAAAAAAAATTCAATCACCTTTTCTTAGCCCACAACCACCTTGATCTATCTAAGCTTTTGAAATGACTGTTTCCTAGACTCTCTTTCCCTGTGGTTTATGTAGCATAGCACACCCTTACTATTCTCCTATCTGTCTATCCACTCCTCCTTCTTTGCTCGATCATTATCTTTCTCTTACTAAATGTGAGCTTGCCTTTCACTCTCCCAAGATTCTATCCTAGACTCTAGTCTACCTTTTTTCTCTCTCTTCTTAACAATCTTCTCTACTCCCAAAGACTTCAATGATAGCAGTATAGATGATTCCCAGATCTTTCTGTCCATCCCTAATCTATACCCTGAATTCTAGTACAGTATTTTCAATTGCCTGTTGGATAACTTCACCCAGATATTCTGTTATCATTTCAAGCTCTACATGTCCAGAATGGAGCTCTCATATTTTCCCCCTCTGCCAGATGTCCTCTTTTCTGCTGGTGGTTCCACCATTTTTCTAGTCATTTGGATTCATATGACTTTGAAGCTGCACTTTACTCTTTCTTCTCTCCCAACTTTCTTCTCCAATCAATGGTCAAATCTTGTTGACCCCACTTGCACAACATCTATCACAGTTGTCCCTTCATCTCCACTCACAGAACCTCTACTTCAATTCAGGCCTCCATCATCTCTTGCCTAGATTATTAAGCTTTATAATTGGATTCCCTATCTCTAATTTCCTCTCTCCTTTCCATCTTCTACACAGATGCCAAAATAAAATTCCTAAAACACACAGGACTGAAATGAATGAGTGAATGAATGAATGAAAAAGTATTGATTAAGCACCTAATATGATCCAACTGTGCTAGATACTGGGGTTATAAATATAAAAATGAGCTAGTCCTTGTTCTCAAGGAGCTTACATGCTGGTAGAGGCTGACCATACATGTAAGAAGTGTTGGACAGGAAAGGAAGTTTGGTTTGGGGAGCCACACTAATGATGAATGAAGTCCATTGTCATATGTTTCCAAAAACAATGGTAATATTAATTTGATTACTTTTCTTTTTAAATAATATTTTATTTTTCCCAATTATATATAAAGACAATTTTTAACATTCATTTTTTTAAAAAAAGTTTTAAGTTCCAAATTCTCTCCCTCCCTCCTCACCCTACCCTTCTCCCTCCTTCAGATGGGAAGCAATTTGACATAGGTTATACATGTGCAATCATGCAAAACATATTTGCGCATTAGTCATGTTGTGAGAAAAGGCATGGTCCCCCAAAACCCACCAAAAACATGAAGAAAATGTGAAATGCTTCACAAATTTGCTTCTCATCTTTTCACAGGGGTCATGCTAATTCTCTCTGTATCATTCACATTTTAATGTATATGCTTCCAAAGTAAGCACAATTTGACTACCTTTCCCTGAGCAAGAGATAGAAAGGTCTACCTGGCTGACAGACCATTATAAGCAATTCAGAAACAGAGGAGCTTGCCTTGATTCAATTCATAGTATTCTTGATATATATCCTTGTTAAATACCCTTCCTCTAAGACAAAGTAAATTATTTTTTGTTAACTTTTGAATGGCCTATCAGTGTCTCATTTTATACCAACATTGAGCTTAAACTTTTAGGGAACTAGCCTGAGGCAGGCCTATCCCAGAACAATGGGATGGGGAGCACTATACCCAATGGCAGCATAGATGGCATATTATTCAGGGTGGATGGATGTGAAGCCTCGTTGGAGGCCAGTTAGATATAGTGTAGTAGATGATTTTTTTCTTGCTCACTCATCAGGACAATTCATGCCCAGGGCAGAGTTCCAAACCTATACTAATTCCTCTTCCCCACCCTCAGCTGTTAGTTCTGCTGCTTTCTTGTCTTTATGTAGGGTTGATAGAAAACTCTGGGACTGACCTCCTTTTGATGAGCCAAAACAGAAAAGTGGCTCTGATCCACAAAAATAAAACAGTCATTGCCCAGTTGATGAGAAATAATGAAAATGATGACAGATAAAGTCCCAAATAAAGGCTCTCTACCCTGCAAGCTCATCAAATTGATGAGGGCCCTGATGAATGAATGAACGAATGAACGAATGAATGAAAAGCATTTATTAAATGCTTACTATATGCCAAGCACAGTGATAAGACCTGGGGATACAAACACAAGTCTATTTTTGTTATTGTCTTGCCTGAAGTCATGACTGCCATGCCTGCTTTTTTTTTTTTTCAGTTCAGCTGAAGCATTAGAGATTTTGCTACAGCATCATATTTTGGTTTTTGTATTTTGAGTGTGTTTCTTATTAACAATAAAATTATTAGAGTCTGCTTTCCAATTCATTTTACTATCCTTTTCCATTTATGGGTGAATTCATCCCATTTCACACTCACAATTATGACCATTAATTGTGCATTTTCCTCCATTCTATTGTCTCATGTTTCCTCTCTTTGTTGCCTGCCTCCTCTTTACAAGAATATAGTCATGGGAGAGTAGGATGCTTAGCACCAATGCTCTATGCCTAATGTAATCAGCTTCTGCCTTTCCAGGAAAGTAAATAAAAAATAAGACAGCCCATGTCAACCCCTATAGATGAAATCACAGATCCTTAAGTACTGAAGTTAGTAGAAGAAACAGAGGTGCTAAAGTTAGCCAATAATATCAAGAGGCAGCCAGGTAGCACAATGATAAAATGCTGAACTTGGAGTCAGGAAGACCAGAATTCATTATTTGACCTTGAGTACTTAAAGGCATATCTCCATTTGTTGTGATTTGTAAATATTGTATTGTTGCTGTTTTACAAATTGAAAGGTTTGTGGCAACCCTCTATCAAGTCAAGTCTATCAGCACCATTGTTCCTACAGCACATGCTCAGATTATATCTTTGTGTCACATATTGGTAATTCTTGAAGTGTTTCAAGATTTTTCATTATTATTATATCTAATATGGTCGGCTACCACACTGATGGTAAATTCTTCAATTTGGAAAGGCTACAAGCCAAAGTGGAGGGAGTGTTGGTGCATGATTTTCCATTTGCTGATAATTGTGCACTCAATGCAGCCTCTGAAGTTGAGATGCAACAAAGTATGGATTATAATCTCCTGCCTATGATAATTTGGGTAATAAATTAACACCAAGAAAACACAGGTCAGCCACCACCACACCATCCATATGTGGAGGCATCAGTTACAACAAATGGAGAAGTTTTGAATGCTATGGATAAGTTCACTTACTTTGGTAGTGTACTTTCCAGAGATGTACACATTGACAGTGAGGTTGATGCATGCATTGCCAGAGCTAGCTCAGTGTTTGGGAGGCTCCAAAGAAAAGTGTGGGAGACAAGAGGTATTAGACTGACTACCAAACTGAAGGTCTACAGAGCTGTTGTGCTGACCTCATTGTTGTATGCCTGTGAAACATGGACAGTCTACCAGTGCCATGCCAGGAAACTGAATCACTTCATTTGAACTGTCTTAGAAAGATTTTGAGGATCACCTGGCAGGATAAAGTACCAGACACTGAGGTCCTTGCTCAAGCTAAACTGCCAAGCATTCAAACTATGCTTCAGAGAGCACAGCTCTAATGGACTAGTCATGTTGTTTGAATGCAAAATGTACGCTTGCCAAGAAAGACTATTTTATGGAGAACTCACAGGCAGCAGGCAATCACATGGTGGTTAGAAAAAGTGATACGAGAACACTCTCAAGGTCTCTCTCAAGAACTTTGGATTTGATTGTACAAAATGGGAGACACTGGCATGGAAACGCTCAGCATGGCATGCCCACATCAGAAAAGGTGCTGTGCTATGTGAACAAAGCAGAATTGAGACAGCACAAAGGAAACGTAGAATGCACAAATTTGGAGTATCCACCCCAAATGTTCACGCAGACTACCTGGGTCCAGTCTGAGATAGAGCATTTCAAGCTTGTATTGGTCTGATCAGCCACAGTCGGACACAGTGAAACTTGACTTTATCAAGCTGATGTCATTTTGGTCCTTTTCAAGCATGAACGACAACCAACCAACCATCCATCTGATATGGTGCTCTGTGATCATGATCTCTGATGTTACTATGACAATTGTTCTGGGGTGCCAAGAACCACACTTCCATAAGATGGTGGACTTAACTGATAAATGTTGTTATGTTCTGATTGCTCCACCAACTGTAGTTTCTCTGACCTCTCCCTTTCCTCAGCTCTCCCTCACTTAAATCCAATTCACTTGCAAGTCATGGCACCTGATCTCACGGTCCTCTTCAAGAACAAAGGAGAAACAACAATTCTCCCATTGAGTCTCCCTATTCCCTAAAAACACAATATTGAAATTAGACCAGTTAACAGCTCTACGAAGGCTTCTAAGTGTTCAGGTAAAAGAAAGAGTCACACATCTCTCCCTTTAAGTCAAAAGGTAGAAATGAGAGTGAGGAAGGCATGTTGAAAGCCCCAAAGTTAGACCATCACCCGGATCAGTTGGCAGCATCAACATCCAAGCAAATCCCTCCACCAGTAAAAAGATTATGACTCACTGAAGGCTCAGATGATGGTTACCATTTTTTAGCAATAGAGTGGTTTTTTTTTAAATTAAGGTATATACGTTGTCTTCTTTTAGACATAATACTATTGCACACCTAAGAGAATATAGCATAGTGTAAACTTAGCTTTCTTTTCTTTTTTTCATTTAATTTTTTTATTTTATACAAATACTAAAACTTAAGGACATAATAAGAAAAGAAAGAGAAAAATTATAAACAAATATAAAATAAGAAAAAGCTGTCATGTGCACAGAATAACACAGGAAAGAATTCAAAATATGTAATAATAACTTATCATTTTAAAAAACCCTATATATTATTTGCTTTCTTTTAGGTTTTCTTTTATTCTCTGATGTACACTTTTTACTTTTTTCCCTTTCTTCTTACTACCCACCACCTCAACATTACAATTGAGCATGGATATATTTACAAATAAGCATTGATACATATGTGTATATATGCACATATACATATATAAACATATACATTCCCTAAGAGAGTCTACTCCCAATCTTATTTTTATGTTTTTGCATCTTTTTCCATCTCTCCTAACTCTTCTACTTTACTTCTACCTGCTACCTTACTCTCCTATTACTTAACCTACCCCCACTCCAGCAATCCCTCCCTTATCCTCCCATTGCCCTAAATCTAAACACCCTTTTGAATACTTCTTTGACCTATTTTGTCCCCACTCCTCTAAAGCTCCCTCCCTTATCCTCTCCGCTCCCCTTATCCCCTTATTTTTATTTCTTTTTTAAATTTAGAAGGCTTACACTCTTCTAGATGTATATGTTATCCTGCCCCCCAAACCCATTCCTAATGAAAGTAGGTTTCCAGAACTAACAGACCTCCTCCCCCATCTAATTCCTCTGTATTGGTTCTTCCTCTTGCATTTCATTTGTACAAGATAATTACTCTTCTTGCTGTTGTTGAACGATCTTACTTTTTACAGTCATATCATACTCAGGTCTACCCTAATCGTTCTTATACACTACCTAATTATTAGTATCAATCTTAGACATAGGTTTTACATTTTCCATACACAAAACTTAGTCCCTTATAACTGGTCATTGGTATGTACCTTATATTTCTCTTGGCACTCCTATGTCAAATCTTCTATTGTGTTTGGGTTTGTTTTTTTTTTTAACAGATTCCTGAAAGTCTGACAGTTGACCAAATGTCCATTTTTTTTCCATTCAAAATTACATTTAACTTTGCCATGTATGATAGTTTCTGTCAAAAGCCCAGTTCTTTTGCTCTTCAACATATACTGTTTCATCTCTCAAACAAAAATTTGGGACAAAAATTTATGTTTGATCATTGATAGTCCTTGGAGAGACATATAATGTAGTCAAATGAAGAAAATTATTGGACAGGTTCTACTTCACTTTGAAATATTTTGGTCACTAGGTACTTTAAAATTTTAAGCCTCAAGTGTGGATCCTAATAACACTATATACTCTGTTGAAGCTGTTCAAAACCTATGAATTACCATGTGGCATGTACTGCCATGTAAAAGCAAGCACCAAGATTTGGGGGAGATTGGATTTAAGCCTGAGGCTATTTCACTTTGGGGCAACACCCAAGTGTGAATCTTGTAATTTACCTAGCATCCCCCTACTATATTGCCTGTGGTATTGCCACATTAGCACTAGACGAAGAGAAGAGGCCTGGCAAGTGAAAGCATGATTGTTTGAAGAATAATTTTATATAAGTAAAAAAAGGAGTGACTCCACAACATACATGTTAGTGCCCCCTATAAATTAAGTTATATTTCTTTTTTTAAACATTTTAATTAATTTAACTTTTAACATGCATTTCCACAAAATTATGGATTCCAAATTTTCTCCCCATTTCTCCCCTCCCACCACCCCAAAACGCTGAGCATTCTAATTGCCCTTATCACCCATCTGCCCTCTCTTCTAACATCCTTCCCTTCTCTTATCCCCATCTTCTCTTTTGTCCTGTAGGGCCAGATAACTTTCTATTCCCCATTACCTGTATTTCTTATTGCCTTGTTGCAAGAACAATACTCAACAATTGTTCCTAAAACTTTGAGTTCCAACTTCTCCCCATCCCTCCCTCCCCACCCTTTCCCTTTGGGAAGGCAAGCATTTCAATATAGGCCATATCTGTGTAGTTTTGCAAATGACTTCCATAATAGTCGTGTTGTGTAAGACTAACTCTATTTCCCTCCAACCTATCCTGCCCCCCATTGCTTCTATTCTCTCTTTTGATCCTGTCCCTCCCCAAGAGTGTTGACTTCAAATTGCTCCCTCCTCCCACTGCCCTCCCTTCCATCATCCCTCCACCCTGCTTATCCCCTTCTCCCCCACTTTCCTGTATTGTAAGACAGGTTTTCATACCTAAATGACTGTACATTTTATTCTTTCCTTTAGTCGAATATGATGAGAGTATAAGCTTCATATTTTTTCTCTCACCTCCCCTTTTTTTGCCTCCACTGAAAAGTCTTTAACTTGCCTCTTTTATGAGAGATAATTTGCCCCATCCCATTTCTTCCTTTCTCCTCCCAACATATTTCTCTCTCACCACTTATTTTCATTTTTTTAGGTATGATTCCATCCTATTCAATTCACTCTGTGCTCTGTGTGTGTGTGTATGTGTGTGTGTGTGTGGTGTGTAATCCCACTAACAACCCAGATACCGAGAAAAGTTTCAAGAGTTACAAATATTGTCTTTACATGTTGGAACGCAAACAATTCAACCTTGGTAAGTCCCTTAGGACTTCTCTTTGCTGTTTACTTTTTCATGCTTCTTCTCATTCTTGTGTTTGAAAGTCAAATTTTCTTTTCAGCTCTGGTCTTTTCATCAAGAATGTTTGAAAGTCCTCTATTTCATTGAAAGACTATTTTTTCCCCTGAAGTATTATACTCAGTTTTGCTGGGTAGGTGATTCTTGGTTTGAGTCCTAGGTCCTTTGACTTCTGGAATATCCTCTTCCATGCCCTTCGATCTCTTAATGTAGAAGCTGCTAGAGCTTGTGTTATCCTGATTGTATTTCCACAATACTGGAATTGTTTCTTTCTAGATGCTTGCAATATTTTCTCCTTGACCTGGGAATTCTGGAATTTGGCCACAATGTTCCTAGGAGTTTCTCTTTTTGGATCTCTTTCAGGTGGTGATCGATGGATTCCTTCAATACTTATTTTGCCCTCTGGTTCTAGAATCTCAGGGCAGTTTTCCTTGATAATTTCATGAAAGATGATGTCTAGGCTCTTTTTTTGATCATGGCTTTCAGGTAGTCCCATAATTTTTAAATTGTCTCTCCTGGATCTATTTTCCAGGTCAGTGGTTTTTCCCATGAGATATTTCACATGAGCTTCCATTTTTTCATTCTTTTGGTTTTGTTTGGTGATTTCTTGATTTCTCAGAAAGTCATTAGCCTCCATCTGTTCCATTCTAATTTTGAGAGATCTATTTTCTTCAGTGAGCTTTTGAACCTCTTTTTCCATTTGGCTAATTCTGCTTTTGAAAGCATTCTTCTCCTCATTGGCTTTTTGAACCTCTTTTGCCAATTGAGTTAGCCTATTTTTCAAGGTGTTATTTTCTTCAGCATTTTTTTGGGTCTCCTTTAGCAGGGTATTGACCCGTTTTTCATGCTTTTCTTGCATCTCTCTCATTTCTCTTCCCAGTTTTTCCTCCACCTGTCTAACTTGATTTTCAAAATCCTTTTTGAGCTCTTCCATGGCCTGAGCCCATTGGATATCTATTTCGGATGTTTGGGGTACAGAGGCCTTGGCTTCTATGTCTTTCCCTGATGGTAAGCATTGTGCTTCCTCGTCAGAAATGAAAGGAGGAAACATCATCTGTTCCCCAAGAAAGTACCCTTCTATGGTCTTATTTTTCTTCCCTTTTCTGGGCATTTTCCCAGCCAGTTACTTGACTTCTGAGATTCCTGTCCACCCCCGCCTAGATCTGCCCAGCTAGTGCTTGGGGCCTGAGATTCAAATGCTGCTCCCAGCCTCCGGGCTTTCAGGGGTGGGCATGGCTGCTATTCAATATGAGCTTAAGTTCTGGTGCTCAGGTGGGGGCAGGACCACCTCCCAGGCTCAGTTCCCTCAGGGGCTTTATGCAGAGATCTTCAGTAATGGAGCGGAGCTCCTGTCTGCTCCTGGAGTCCCGGGCCGCCACTGCCTCTGCCGCTGCCTCTGCCGCTGCCTTCCGAGGGGGCCCGAGTCATGGAGACACCCTGCTCCCCTCTTGGCCAGCCCAGAAGTCTCTCTCACTGACCTGTAGCACCTGTGGGTGGAGGGACCTTTGTGACCACAGGAGGTTCCGTCCCTGAAGCCTGCTCAGATCTGCTCCTCTGGGGCTGTGCGGCCAGGGCAGGGCAGGGGTAGGCTCTGCTGTTTGATGCATGACGGACCTTTGGTGCTGGTTTTTCAGGGCTCTCTGGAATGGAAATCTCCTCCACTGCATTGCTGTGTGGCTTGCACCGCTCCAGAATTTGTGGGGAGTTCTTTTTACAGAAAATTTATGGACTCTGGGTTCGGAGCTAGCATACGTGAGTCTTTCTACTCCGCCATCTTGGCTCCTCCCCGCTAATTCTGCTTTTGAAGCCATTCTTCTCCTCATTGGCTTTTTGAACCTCTTTTGCTAATTGAGTTAGCCTATTTTTCAAGGTGTTATTTTCTTCAGCATATTTTGGGTCTCCTTTAGCAAGCTGTTGACCTGTTTTTCATGCTTTTCTTGCATCTCTCTCATTTCTCTTCCCAGTTTTTCCTCCACCTCTCTTAATTGATTTTCAAAATCCTTTTTGAGCTCTTCCATGGCCTGAACCCATTGAATATTTATTTTGGATTTTGGGATACAGAAGCCTTGACTTTTATGTCTTTCCCTGATGGTAAGCATTGTTCTTCCTCTTCTGAAAGGAGGGGAGGAGATATCTGTTCACCAAGAAAGTAGCCTTCTGTGGTCTTATTTTTTTCCCCTTGGGCATTTTCCCAACCAGTTACTTGACTTTTGGGTCCTTTGTCAAGAGTAGGGTATACTCTTTAAATCTGTAAAATCTCAGTTCCTCCTAGGTGGCACAATCAAGTGTGTACTGGTCTGGGCGCAGGATGGGATTTTTGTGCACAGAATCTTAGCAAAGTTTCCTCTCCATAGCCACCTGGCCTCCAGTTCTGCCAAGCCAGCACTGGGAGGGATGGGATTCAGTCAAGCTGTGGGGGGCAGGGCCACCAATCTCCCTCAGGAGTTCTGCACAGGGCAGAGGAAAGAATAATCTCCTCAGTGCCCCCAGGGGTTTTTTCGATCCAACAATGGTCTGGGCTGCCATGAAAACTGCTGCAGCCTGCCCCATGTGGCCTCTGCAGCCACTGCCTAAGGCTGCAGCTATGGAAAGGCCCTTCTCCCTTCCCAGCCAGCTGAAAAAACCCTGTCACTGACCTCTGGCACCTGTGGGTTGAGGGTTCTGAGAACCTGCTGCTATTGGGACTGGGAATACTGCCAGTTATATTTCATTTTACATTGTTTTGTGCTTACTTCTCTGTATACAAATCCTCCCTCTCCAACACCCATTAGAATGGAAGCTCTTTGAGGATTTTCATTTTTGTCTTTAGACAGTTTGTGGCATACAGTAGTTGCTCAATAATTGTTCTTAGCATTGAATTGAACTGAACTATGACCAG
This sequence comes from Bettongia penicillata ogilbyi, assembly GCA_023548195.1. Classification (NCBI taxonomy): domain Eukaryota; kingdom Metazoa; phylum Chordata; class Mammalia; order Diprotodontia; family Potoroidae; genus Bettongia; species Bettongia penicillata. The sequence continues at coordinate 7,090,040 of JAJHZJ010000244.1, forward strand.
AATCTAGTGTTTAGAGCAAGTACAGCTATTAAATTTATATTAATAGCATAGGGAGTCCTTACAAAGACATAGTTGGTTGTCCTGATTCAAATTTAAATAGGGTCCTCAAAAGCAAAGACTCTGAAGGTGATACTTTGTGCATTGATAGATAAGGAAACTGAGTTTTGGAGAAACAGAATTAATTGCATAAATTTGAAGGCAATTTTCAGTTATTCAGGGAATGAGTATCATTTGTGAATTGTCCTTTTGATGATTTTATTCTTTTGGATGTTTGTTATTTTATTGGGTAAAAATTGAATCATTTTGTTGCTGGTTACTCTGATAAAAGGTTTGGTTGTTGATTTTTAAAATGGCAGCCTATCCATTTTTTTAATGCCTTTCATTTTGCCCCGTTATTTTCTTTATTCATAACAATAACCAATTTGCTCCTTAAAAAAATTTTTTTAGTTCAGAATTTTTAAAAATATAGAAAGTGTTTAGTAAATATATGTTGAATTGATTTGAATTCTCCAGCTATCACCATGATTTTTTTCTTAGACTACTTCTAGGCTTTGGAGCTTTTACACTTGGTACATTTCCAATTATCTTTTGGCCATAAGCATTCCAAATTTAAAAATGAGTTATGAATACATTTTTATTAGTGTACTTTAAGTATGGGCCCCACTACTATCATTGACACTATGCACAGTGTATACCCCAAGTGTTTATGGGGAAAAGTTTTGTTACTGTCGGTCTCATGATACCATCTTAGTAAATACCTTTGCTTTGAAAAAAGCTTAATTGGGAAGAGAAGTTATCTGTTAAAATTTATGTGTCCTCTAAGAATAAATGAATATGAAATATTCAGAGAAGAATGGAAAGATATATGAACTGATAAGCCAGAAAAACAATATACATGCTAACAATGTAAATGGAAAGAATACCAACAAAAGCCTCTTGAATTTTATATATTTGTAATGATCAAACTTGGCCCCAGAGAAGAGTTGTGAAAATTAATCTCCCTCCTTTTTTGGTAAAACTATGTATGTGGAATATTACATATGTCAGAAGAGATTGATGTGCTGGCTGATTTTGAAGAACTGCTTTTATCCTTCTTTCTTTTTTATTCCTTATTACAAAGAATGGCTCTCTGGGGATGGGAGATAGATGGGATATGTTCAGAAATAAAGCTGTTGTTAAAACCAAAGATTTTTAAAGTTACTCATCATGGGGCACCCTTGGGGTAGTGTCAGTAGTAATGGTGGGACACATACTTCAAGTATATTAGTAGAAATATTTATTCATAACTCAGTTTTTAATTTTGGATTCTTATACCAGAAATGAACCAATTATAAAGGTGATTGTAAGAAATTGTCTAAGAAAAAGATCACAACCATACTCATCAATCCATGCATCACTGTACTCATGTAGCAAAACAGATGACTGACATTTGAGTCTATGGGGGGGCAGGTATTATCTCCCCATCCTTCATGCATTGTTGATGAATCTTGAGCAGATATAATTTTGTCTGCGCTGCAGGGCACGGAAACCTATCTCAAACTCACTTATCCATTTATGGATCATACACTATATACAGAACTTTGTGCTAAGTGCCGATGGACATGTCCCTTTCTTAAAAAATTGACTTTTGGGGAGGAACGTAAACTTCCCACAAATTTAACTGTTTTCTTCGCAACGGCTAACAAATTTAGGATTTATGAGAGAAATTGCAAAAGAGTCAACTGAATGCATTATTTTTTTTTACTTTTTTTTTTTTAGACAGGAAACCTACAGACCTGGGAGGTCTTAGCACATGGTTTTGTGCATAGTGAGCACTAAGCGTTTACTGAATTAAGGAGCTTTGGAAATAGAAGAGCTCAAACGTCCAAAAAATGTCTTCTCTTTCAAGTAACTTTATTTCTTAAGAAAGGAAGTGGGGTGTGGGGGGGAGAAGGAAGAAAGGGGTGGGGGAGGAAGGGCTGTGTCGAGGTGAGTGAGCAGCGGCACGTATGAACTCGCACATGTATTCCTAATTTAATTATTTTTAAATGAGCCAGTGAGACGTTCAGGTCCACGACAGCAAAGATGGTGGCTGGTAATAAGAGCACTAAGAGGAGGGAAGCTCGGGCAAAAGCGAAAGGGAAGCGCAGCCGCACCGGAGAGGAGGAAAGCAGTGGTCTCTTCCAGACCCCTGCTACCCCCGCCGGCGTAGAACACGTGGTTTGATCCAGGCGGGTACACTGGTGGGGACCGCGAAGGAGGAGGGAGGCGTAGGTGGACGCAAAGGAGTCTCGGGGCCGATGCTTGGCTTAGGAGGAACGGATGAATGCGCAACTGCGCAGGCGCGGAGCCGGCGCTACTATTTCGCCCTCCCTGAAAGAGAGGGGGATCCAGGCAGCAGTTCCGAATATTTAGTTGTTAGTTGTACTTATATTCCCATCTTGCCTCCTAACTTCCTTTTAGTTACTTTTATTTTCTTTGTTTATAAAGACATAGCCTATATAAGGCGTTTTTCCGCCAAATCTCGAAAGCTCTTTTGCACCACTTCTCCCAGGGCCGGCATAATGGGCACGTCCCCGCCTCCCCAAGCTCTCGGGAGGTGGCGGCGAGTCTCCCCCACCCCCCTAGCGCCGCGAGTTGGCGCTGCTTCCTCCCCGACTCCACTTGTCGGCCCCCTCTGCCGGGCGGTGCCGATTCCCCCTCCCGTCACCCCTCCCTCCTTTCCCTCCCTCCCTCTTTCCTTCCCTCCCTGCCCGCCTGTAGCGCCCCCGTGGCCGCCGCCACCACCACCACCACCACCGTTCCAGCGCAGGCCATCCTCCGTTCCCTGCGCGCTTCCAGCCTGCCGCGGAGGCGGCGGCGGCGGCGGCTGCAGAAGCCCAGGAGCCCGAAGTCAGCAGCGACAGCCGCGGCGGCGGCAACGGGGAGCCCATGGCGTACAGTCAGGGAGGCGGCAAGAAGAAAGTCTGCTACTACTATGACGGTAAAAAAGGCCGACCCTCAGCGGGAGCGGGGGGCGCGCTGGGGGGGCTTCAGGCTCCCCTTTCACCCTCCCCCCACCTTGCACTCCACCTTGGCCTTCCCTCTCCCACCCGGCGGGGCGCGGGGGGCGGGGAGGCGGAGAACCTGAAATTGTGACGGGTCGTGCCCTCCTGCTGTGAGTGAGGGGTGGTCGCCTGGCTCCCTCCCTTCCCCCCCGTTCCCGCCCCCGCCCGGTTTGCAGGCGGGAAAATGGGCATCTCCTTTTCCCCACCTACCCAGCCATCCCCATCCTCCTCCCCCAAAGTCACCACCCCCTGGGGAGCCCGCCCAGGCTTCTTTGGGGTTGGGGTAATGGCGAATAAGGCCCGCCCTTCACTCCCACTAGCATGCGTGGGGAAGAGAGCTGGGGGTTGAGGGCCACGACGAGAAGTGCATCCTTCTTGCACAGCCGCCCCCGAAATAATGGTTTATAACACGTCCGGGGCTCACACAAAGCGGTGCATCCCCCTCCATCCCGGGCCCCGCCTTCTCTCCCCTCCCCGCGTCAGCCCCTTCCTCTTTTCCCTCCCCTCCCTTTCTCCCTCCTCTAACCCACCTTTAGCGCATCCGCCGCAGAAGGTGGCAGGGAGATTCCCCCATCGCCAGGCCAGGGTGGGATGGCCTCAGACACTCGGGTTAAGGGATGATCCTTGTCCATCCAGCTGATGGAGCCCCACGTTCTCAGGGCCGGTGGGATAGAGGGCCCCTTCTTCCACCCCTGCGGCAGAGCCCTCCATGGTTTTCAGCCAAGGGTTTCCACCGACTTGGAGACGTGCGGTCTAGTAATTGATTAGAATTAAGAGGAACGCGAGGTGGCCCGGGGACGGGGACCTATTGGTTGCTACTTGTGTGTGGGAATCAGACCCGACGGGGCCTGGCCTTGGTGAAGCCTCTGTGTCTCAGCGGTGCCAAGTTAGACGTGGTTGCCGCCCACTTCTTTGTTGCTCTTTGTTCAGCCAGGGGTGTGTGTGTTGGGGGGAACGTTGTGCGAGAGCCCCGGTTTAGGATTTTTTCATACCCCTTTGGAAGCTTTGGTAAAGTAGAATGAGAATTCTGGTGAAGACAGCACTCAGCAGCATTTAGAAGTGATGTCTGATTGCAGGTAGTTGAGTCCTTCTAGGGTCTGGGGGATTCCGTCCACTGGTACATATTCACCACCCTTCTGCATCTTGCTAGAGACTCTTCAGAAATTGATGTGGCTGAAAACAATCACCTTGTGGCCAGCCTGGTAGAGAGCCTCCACTAACACCTTTCTCCCCCTTAGTGTCGGTGGGACTTGATAGCACTTGTCCTGCACTAGTGAATCCTGAAGTTATCCCCACAGCGTAACGAGGCATCAGAGTAGGGCCCGAGTGGAGAGGGTGTAGATATTTTCAAAGTTAGTGGAACAAATTATGCTAGAGAGAAAAATCCCAAATTCTAGCAAAGGAATTAGACTTCTTGGCCTGATGTGCCTTTAAAAATTTGTATGAGATGAACTCACAAGCTTTCCTTTATAAGCCAGCCTTTTCCTAAATTTGACATGGTTTCTTTTGGAAGAGACCCTCTATGTTATCTCTCTCAACATAGAATCGTAGTGATACCAAAAAATAGATGTTGATGATTTGCTTTTGGATTTTTCTTTAAAGTAATATCACATCTTTCTAGTGAAAATGACGTAACTTGACATAATTTTTCTTATGCCTGTTTTATGAACCCCGAAATAACCCTTTATCAAATGATGTAAAAATTTTAATGGAAATTTTATTTTATGGCTATGAGAATAAAACAATAGTTTTGTCTTTGTTAGAAATATACTTTCTAGGAGGCTTAATTATTTATTCTAAATTGTTTAAAAGTTGTATCTGGGGCTTAAGATGTCTTAGTAAGACTTATAATTCACTTTTCGTATATATTTTGGGGTTCCATAAAATCTTTTGGCTTTTTTTTAACCGAAATAGACTTTGATTATTTATACAGCAAGTGGTTCTTTTTATTTAAACATAGTTTTGGAACACTTTTTTTTAAACTGATGTTGGAAGGTCTGAAGGGATCAGGGAAACCTGATCTACAGAACGCTTCAAACAGCTGTTAGTTGGTCTTGGCAGTGAATTGTGGGCTCTGAATGGAGTAGGCCAGCCTGTACTTTTTCTTCTGATCTTAGTAACATCTGTGATATCCAAGGAAGAAACTTAGTTTCTTCTTTTCCCTGGTAGCACTCTCTCTTTAAAACTTAGCATATTTGTGTACCTAATGTATCCCTCTTAGTAGATTGCAAGGTCTTGACAGCTGGGACTGTCTTTTTTTTTTTTTTTTTTTTTTTAATTTTTGTATCACCAGCCTGCTTGCACTAAGTGTTTTAAATAAATGTTAGAACTGAGTTGACCCTACTAATGCTCTGATGATTTTGGATTATTATGGTTACTACATGGTGAGTATATTCAGTTTTTTTTTCATGGTAGGGCAAGTAGTTCTAGGTAAAATGATAAAATAGAAACAATGAGAATAACTATAGAAGTTGACTTTGTCAGTGTTCCTTTATTGTGGACTGCTTTAGTTATCTTAAGTTTTTAGGGATATATTTTGAAAATCATTAGTCTAAATGCTGACACCATCTTACTTTTTTCCAGCCTTATCAAATTGCTCCAGATATTTAAGTCAGCCAAACCCAGTTACTCCCTCTCCCAGAAGAAATTTCTCTGCTTCTTCAGTTAATGGCACCACCAAGAGCATCATCTGCTTTTCACCTGTTTTACTGTGAATTGTTTTAAAAGAATAGCATTCAAATGCCTTTTCTTAGAAGGAATTTCCCCCTGCCCCTTCTGTTCTCAGCATTTGTGTTTTGTACTTTTCAAATGGATTTATTGTGTATCACACAGCTAACTGTTTTATATAAACTTTCCCTCATTATCTAGCATGAAAAACATAGCTATGAATGCAGTGGATGCTCAATAAATGTTTGAGTTGAATTGACTTCTCATCTGGGGCTCTTTTTAATCTATATTCTTAACTTGCCTACCTTTACCTTAATATATGAATAAATTATATCTTCCCTTGTGTTTTAGTTAAACTGGTCTACTATTGTCATCTCCCTGCCTTTGCCAACACTGATCCAAATTATACTTCTTCCTCCCTTCAGACTTTAAGAATCTTGATCTTTGAAAGCCCAGCCCAAGAGCCAGCTGCTACGCGAAACCTTTCCTGATTGCTTTGTATATATTTTGTATTTATTTGTGTGTCCTCTTGTTTTCTCCACACAAGTGTAAGATCCTATACAGCAGAAACTGATTTTATCCGTGTGCCACTGTTGCCACAAAGTAGGCATGTAGTACATGCTTAATAGTTGATTGATTTTCTTTAGAGTACTCTATTTAGATAAGCATTTACTGCCACACATTTTAAATTTTATCTTTGTAAGCAACTTGGCTCCCTCTTGTATTTTTGAGTCTTTTTTGGCTAAAAATTTGGCAGTGATATCTTTGAGTTGGATGACTTTATGACGTTTATAATCATTGGCATTACTTAATAGTCTTAACCCCCTCCTATATATGATGCTGAGATCTGTGTAATAAATGTAAATGTTTCCTTTATCTTCAAGAACTTTAAAGTTAGAATAATATATGTAAGGGAAAGATTTTTACCAAATTTCAAAGGTAATTTAAATATGTGCCCCTCAGAAAGAACCTTAAATTTGACAAGTTTTGCTTGTCAGTAAGCATTTACTGTCTCCTCTGTACCAGGCCATTATCCTCTTAAAAAATATTTTCATGTCTTTACTTCATTTTTGTGATAGCTTACTAATTTCTTCTTCTTCATTTTAAAACTCAGAAGGGTGAAGTAAATAGAGAAGAAAGAAAAATAGAAACTGGAGATATACACAGAGCATAAAAATCTCCATCTTAGCCAAGTTTCATTAACTCATTGAATATTTGAGCACCTACTATGTGCAAGACTAACGTTGTAAGAGCTCTTTTCAATAGCAATGTGGCTAGGAAGTCCTCAGGAAGGAAAAATAGAAGAAGCTTAGATAATCCACCAACGAATTAGGCAATGTTTCCCAGATTAATTTGGCCATAAAACTCTAGAGCTTGAGATCTGTTGATGGAACCATGAATCCCATCTAAGAGAACCTTTGAATATGGGTTACCTCTTGGATGAAGGAAAATTCACTAACCATAGAACATTGTAAAATGAATATTTTTGTGTGTGCATAATTTTAGAGGGAGAATAATGTTCAGGATTTAAAGCCAAAAGATTTGGGATTAAATTCTGATTCTTCTATTTCCTAGCTGTGTGACCTTTAGCTCTGTGTGCTTCAGTTTCTTCATCTGTTTATTGGAATTGATGTCTGAGTTCCTTTCCAGCTCCAAATCTATGAAATTTAATATTTTAGAGTGGATAATATAACTATTGTCATTTTTCCACCTAGAACCCTTTTTGACATAATACGAAATGTGTCTTTAGAATAGTTTAGAAAACACTTATCTAAGCAGTTTAACAGGGGTTTGAGATGAAGAAAAACAAAGCAGTTTTTGAAAAAAAAACACAGAAGCCCCGTATAACTTATTACTGTGTGTAAATATATGCAATTGTTAATATATGGGGGTTGGGGAGAGGGTCTTTCAACAGATGTAGTGCTTAAAACTTAAAGACTACACTAAGACTTTTGGGACATCCTGTAAAACAGTTGCATACTAGAGATGAGACAACTTGTTGTATTTAAAATTTTATTTACTGTGAGAGTTTGAACTTTTTTAGTTGGTACAAAATTATTAACATTTTTATTATCTTCTGTCATCATTGCTAAAATTTACTGCCTAATGGGGCATGTCCTCTTTATAAGCCAGTCAGAGAAATAAAAGTACTTAATTTTGCTCAAGCTGAATATTAATACTGAGAAATTAATACTGGAAACAAATTTCCACATTATATGGCCAAAGATAGCAGTATCTGTCTATATTTTAAGCTTATCACTTTTGTTCAGAAGAGTAGGTGATTTCATTTTAATCCTCTGATTTATCACTACTTTAATAAGAGTTTTAAATTCCAAAGTCTTTCAAAGTTGTTTTTTTCTATTATGTTGTCATTTTATAAATCATTCTCCTAGTTCTGTTCCTTTCAGTCAACATCATATCCTAGAGATCTTTCCATTTTGCTTTGAAATTGTCCATTTCATCATTTCTTGCAGTATAATAATGTTCAATTACCTTTACACACCACAGTTTGTTTATCCATTCCTCAATTAATGATCACCTTCTTAGTTTCCAACTCTTTGCCTCCACAAAAAGTTAATATAAATATTTTTATATCGATCCTTTAATCTCTTTGGGGTAAAAAGCCTAGTTGGATCAAAGGGTCTGCATAGTTTAGTAACTCTTTGTACATAGTTCCAGATTGCTTTTCACATATCCACCAGGAGTACAGTAATGCACTTAATCTCCCACAGCCCCTCCAACATTTTCTATTTTTCTCTGTCGTCTTTGCCAGTCTGATGGGTGTGAGGTAGAACTTCAAGTTGTTTTAATTTGATTTATTTATTATTTGGATATTTTGAAAATGAGAACATCTCACAAACTTAGTTAACTTAGTACAATGATTTTTTCCCCTATTGCCTGTTTCCCTTTCTTATTTTAACTACATTAGATTTGTTTACATAAAAACTTTCAATTTATGGAATCAGAATTGTTCATTTTATTTTCTGTGATCCTTTCTTCTCTATTGCTTGTTTGGGCATGACCTCTTCTTCTGGCCAAGGATATGTTCCTTCCTTCAATTTGCTTATGATGTCATCTTTTACGTCTAAATCATATATCCATTTGGAGTTTATCTTGGTATATACTGTGAGTGTTGGTCTCTACCTAATTTGTATCAAGTACTTTTCCCAGCAGGTTTAGTCAGATAGTGAATCCATACCCTAGTAGTATCCTTGAGTTTATTGAACAGTTATCATATTCTCTTGCTTCTTTGTGTTGTATACCTAATCTTTTTCACCGATTATCCTTTCTATTTTTAACGACTACCAAATTGTTTGAGTATGCCTTTGTAGTTTAGTTTAGATTTGATACTAACAGATCTCCCTTTTATTCCTCTTTTTTCATTACTATCCTAGAAATTCCTGATCTTTTGTTCCTCTGTAAGGATTTCATTATTTTTTTCTACCTCAGTAAAGTAATTTTTTGGTACGTTGGTGATTTGAATCAATTAATTTTGGTAGCATTGTCATTTTATTGAATTGATTGGACCTACTCATGAATAATTGATATTTCTTATTTAGGTCTCTATTTCAGCAAAATGTTATATCTTGGTAGATATATTACCCAATATTTTATGCGGGAGTACTTACCTTTGACTTAATACAAACAATGATTTTTTGGGTGAGAAACATGGCCTGAATTGGAATGAACGTAGTGTGAAGCATTAACTTAGTAGTCTAGTACAGGGCAGTATTCCATTCCCCAAAGCTCTTTCCTGGACTCTCTTTATTTTTTCCCTCTATTTCTCTTGTCATTCTCATCAACTCCTATGGATCCAGTGCTTTAAAACTATGCTGATAATTCTCAAATCTATTTACCCAGCCCTAACCTCTTTTGACCTCCATTCTCATATCATCAGTTACCAGTTGGACATCTCAAACTGGATATCCCATAGACTTAAACTCAATATGCCCAGTCTTTCTCCCTGAATTTTACTTCCTTTATACTTTCCTGCCTTCACTGTTACCATTGAGGGTACCACCAGTCAGACAGGCTCAAAACCTAGATGTCATCCTTGACTTGCTCTCGCTTTAGCTTTCTGTATGTCTATTTCTCTCTGTCTCTTACACAAGCACATGCATATACACCCATATCCTATTCTGCAGCCAAATCTATTGGTTGTGTTTTCCCAGTCTCTCTCATCTGTGTCTTTTTCTCTACTTTGATTCTGCCACCACCTTAGTCCAGGCCCTTGTCATGTCATACTTGAACTCTATTGCATTAGCTTTTTTCCTGTATCGGGTCTCTCCCCGCTGTTTTGTATTCTCTACTCAACTATCAAAATGATCTTACTGAAACAAGTCTGACCATCTCACTTCTAATTTATCCTGTATATATTTTATATGTATATAGCTGTCAATATGTTTTGCCTTTAGATTGTGAGTTCCCTGAAGTCAGGTACCACTTTTACTTTTTTTTTGTACCAGAGGTGCTTAATTTTAGTAAATCCTTGTTGCTAATAAGTGTTTAATAACTACTTGTTGATATGCTCCCATGAATATTCAAGGCTTCTAAATCTGTGGTAAAGCAATTGCAGGGATATGTGCCATGGTTAAATTTATTTATGATGATTTTAAATTATTTTTGTTAGAGACATGCTTGACACTAATGAGGTATCAAAGAAAATTTATTGCAGCAGAGTTCAGAGGAATTGAACACTTTGGCCAAAGCGGACACCCACCCTCTTTTCAGGAGGAGGGAGCACTGAATACAGAAGCAAGATGAGCAATATATCATTAGCTCAAGACAGATCCTCCCACCAGGAGATGGATTGGTCCATTCTCCATTAGGTCACCATCTTTTCTGCATGCCCATTACATAATCACCCTTGGTGTGATTTCCCCTCCCAGACATACTTTAACATAGGACCTATGATCATAAAATGGAGAGAGAATTTTATGTGGGTTATGTCTACTTATATGCATGAGGTTCATTAAGCAAAAGCAGTGAAGAAAAGCTTTCTCTAGGCTATTCCAGGTCATTTTTCCTGACTGGTTCAGGCCCGTTTCAGGCCTGGACCTTCTTATCAAAAATTTTGTGACTTTTTGTCTGTCTCTTGATTGATTGAGTCTACCTGCAGTCTGCTGGCTTTCCTATTATATGACTCATTCTCATGTACTTCATCAATTAATAACTTCTGTGGGAACTTAACTTTTTGCTGTCTGTCACATTATTATATATTATTTCCATGAAGATGCAGGTGGAATTTTAAAAGTTCTATCATAGCACTAATTATTATGTCATAACCTTTCACACCTAAGGGGTAGGGAGATTGTTATAAGTTATTGTGGTTAAAACAACAACTGCTGACCAACTATATGGTCATGACTGAACTAGGCTCATGCTTGGCAACTGCTACCTTGGAGCAAGGTAGTAACTGTAATAACCTTTAAGAATCCAGGGTTACCTTTAATCCTCTGTGGAGCATCTAGGAAAACTTATGTGGAAGAGAATTTATGTGGAAGAAATTTAGGATCCAGTTAAATAATTCCAAACATGTTTAGGTATCATTTTGATATGATGTGGAGAGCCAAATAATAGAATAATAAAAGAACACTCAGAAATTGAACTGTTTCGCATATTTTATGAGAATAGAAGTTTTCTCTAGAGAACAGAACCAGAACCAATATGTGGGAGTCGCCAAAAGGCATTTTTAGCAACATCATATAAGGAGAAACTTTCCAAAAGTGATGAGGTGTATGGACTGACAGCAGAGACTGTACAATTAAACATTTGTTGGAAATTTTGTTGTGAGGAATCTTATTCAGGTACTGGTTTGATTATAACCGCTAAGGTCTCTTCTAACTGGTATATAATAAACATTTTGGATTTTTATACTGTTTTACATTCTTTCTTAGCCGTTAAAGATGTCTGAATATGGAGAACATTTTTAAGCATATTCTAGAAGACCATTTGTCAGAAGTCTTGTTTGGGGGATTTTTTTGTGGGTTAGATTAGGTAGGCTCCAATGCCCTGACTGATAGCCTGTGGTTATAGTTCTTTCACAGTGCTAATTTTGAAGTATATTTTTTCTATTACTTGAGTACTTCTTTATTAACTAATTTTTGGGAGGATGGAGGGGGATGAGAGGAGAGGACACTTCATAGTGCTTCAAAATTTAAAGTTAATCTTGTAAGGCAGTAGAATTTTGAGATATCTTTGTCTCTTCTCGCCACTCGCAGACACCTTAACCACTTCTCTCTGTTCTCTGGAAAAACAATCTAAATTTTCATAGCACTGAAGGGAGGAAAAGTGGTTTTTGAAAGATTAAGAACAATGTAGTCTTTCCTGCTTGTTGCTTTAGCATTTTTAACTTTTTAAATCTTTTAGGCAGTTTTAAGTGGAAGGTGACAGCTTCTTGAGGATATCCCTCAATAATTTGATTATTAATATTCTTGTGATACTTTCTTTTAATGGAAAATTAAGGTGTCTATGCAGTGTGTTGCATAGTATCTTGTACGTAGTATTTGCATGATAAATATTTGTTGAATAAGAAATTAAGGAAATATCTCAAATTAGTGTTTATAGATATTTCATTATTGTAAACTTCAGATGTCATGGACCTTATGTGGTGATAGTAGAGGTTATGGAAATGTGAAAATGCAAGGAATCACCAATATGTAATCATACAGTTTCAGAACTGTTGTTCATGTTTCATTTCAAAGCAGACCAATGATATCACAGGTGATGTCTTGACTTGTGAGTGAATTGGGTTTAAGTGAAGTAGAGTTGTGCAAATTCGTCCTGAGTCGTGCAACTCCAGTGGCAGGACACTGAATGGAAACTTGAAGATCATGTATCCCAGAGCCCTGGAAGTTTCTTACCTATTTTCTAAATGTTCATATTTGGAACCAGTTTGATAGTGGGGTTAGCTCTAACTTGTTGCTCTCTGACAGTTATGTGGATACATTGTTTAATGGCATTCTAACTATATCCCCTTTGCTTGTAGTCATCCTGATGAATATCTGGTCACTGGACCCAGATGGCTCTGTAGGAGAAGTGAGGCTGGTAACCAGCACAGCCCTCCCTCACGCAAAACAAAGTCAAGTGCAAGTCATGTCATCACTTCTGTGATGGCATGGTCTTCTTCAGCAACAAAGAATGAACACACACATACACACACACACACACAAGATGAGGTTACTGTTTAATTGAACTGACATTTCAGGATTCACTGAATGTTTGCCTTTAGAAATACCACTTTCCTGCTTAAAGTACAGTCATAGCAGATCTCTAGATAGTTTTTGAATTGTGGCTAATACAGAAGTGAATGGAGTTATTATTACTCTTTTATTTTCATAGAAGGTATCTTTGCTTTCCTAACAGTGACTTATAGACTTGCCAGACCCCATCGATGGTGCCTGAAAAATAAAAGTTGCTAAACTTTAATCTAAATAATACCTAAATACCTATTTTAATCATTTTCAGAAGAGTTTCAAAGCTAGAAAAACAAGTGCTAATAGACTCAAGGTCATGTATCTCAAAAGTTGGCTGAAGCTAGAAGTTTCAGTTAACTATGAATATTTAATTTCAGATAATGTGTTAATGACTTTGCAGATCTTAAGGTGCTACGTAAATGTTTATTATTATTAATTTTGGATGTATCATTGCATTTTTAAAAATGGATAATTGTCTTCAGGTAATTCTTTTGATGACCATGGCAGAGAAACAAAAAAAATTTTTATTCTTAGAATTTTCATGAAAATATTTCATAGAGGGGGAGGAGCCAAGATGGCGAAGTAGAAAGATTCATATATGCTAGCTCCGAACCCACAACCCATAAATTTCCTGTAAAAAGAACTTCCCACAAATTCTGGAGCAGTGGAAGCTGCGCAGCAATGGAGTGGAGGAGATTTCCATTCCAGAGAGCCCTGAAAAAACCAGTACCAAAGGTCCGTCGCGCACTGGACGGCAGAGCCCAGCCCTGCCCTGGACGTGCGGCCCTGAGAGGAGCAGATCTGAGCAGGCTTCAGGGACGGAATCTCTGGTGGCCGTGAAGGTCCCTCCACCCGCAGGTGCCACAGGTCAGAGAGAGAATTCTGGGCTGGCCGAGAGGGGAGTGGGGTATCTCCATAACTCAGGCCCCCTCAGGAGGCAGCAGCAGAGGCAGCGGGCGGCCAGGGGCTCTCAGAGCAGGCCTCAGATCCATTACTGAAGGTCTCCGCATAAACCCCCTGAGGGAACTGAGCCTGGAAGGCGGCCCTGCCACCACCTGAGAACCTGAATTTAATCTTACCCTGAATAGCAGCCCCGCCCACCGCTGAAAGCCCTGAGGCTGGGGAGCAGCATTTGAATCTCAGACCCCAAGCACTAGCTGGGCAGATCTACGGGTGGGGTGGACAGGAATCTCAGAAGTCAAGTAACTGGCTGGGAAAATGCCCAGAAAAGGGAAGAAAAATAAGACCATAGAAGGGTACTTTCTTGGGGAACAGATGTTTCCTCCTTTCTGATGAGGAAGAACAATGCTTACCATCAGGGAAAGACATAGAAGTCAAAGCCTCCGTATCCCAAACATCTCAAACAGATATCCAATGGGCTCAGGCCATGGAAAAGCTCAAAAAGGATTTTGAAAATCAAGTTAGACAGGTGGAGGAAAAACTGGGAAGAGAAATGAGAGAGATGCAAGAAAAGCATGAAAAGCAGGTCAATACCTTGGTAAAGGAGACCCAAAAAAATGCTGAAGGAAATTAACACCTTGAAAAATAGGCTGACTCAGTTGGCAAAAGAGGTACCAAAAGCCAATGAGGAGAAGAATGCTTTCAAAAGCAGAATTAGCCAAATGGAGAAAGAGATTCAAAAGCTCACTGAAGAAAATAGTTCTCTCAAAATTAGAATGAAACAGATGGAGGCTAATGACTTTCTGAGAAACCAAGAAATCACCAAACAAAACCAAAAGAATGAAAAAATGGAAGAGAATGTGAAATAGCTCTTTGGAAAAACAACTGACCTGGAAAATAGATCCAGGAGAGAGAGAGAATTTAAAAATTATGGGACTACCTGAAAGCCATGATTAAAAAAAAGAGCCTAGACATCATCTTTCATGAAATTATCAAGGAAAACTGCCCTGAGATTCTAGAACCAGAGGGCAAAATAAGTATTGAAGGAATCCATCGATCACCACCTGAAAGAGATCCAAAAAAGAAACTCCTAGGAACATTGTGGCCGAATTCCCAGGTCAAGGAGAAAATATTGCAAGCATCTAGAAAGAAACAATTCCAGTATTGTGGAAATACAATCAGGATAACATAAGATCTAGCAGCTTCTACATTAAGGGATCGAAGGGAGTGGAATAGGATATTCCAGAAGTCAAAGGAACTAGGACTCAAACCAAGAATCACCTACCCAGCAAAACTGAGTATAATACTTCAGGGGAAAATATGGTCTTTCAATGAAACAGAGGACTTTCAAGCATTCTTGATGAAAAGACCAGAGCTGAAAAGAAAATTTGACTTTCAAACACAAGAATGAGAAGAAGCATGAAAAAGTAAACAGCAAAGAGAAGTCTTAAGGGACTTACCAGAAGTGAACTGTTTACATTCCTACAAGGAAAGACAATATTTGTAACTCTTAAAACTTTTCAGTATCTGGGTAGTTGGTGGGACCACACCCATGTACAGGCGTGCACGCACACACACATACACACATGCATGCACACAGAGACAGAGCACAGAGTGAATTGAATAGGATGGGACCATATCTTAAAAGAAATTAAGGTAAATGGTGAGAGAGAAATGTAGTGGAAGGAGAGAGAGGTGAAATGGAATGGGGTAAATTATCTCTCATTCAAGAGGCAAGCAGGAGACTTTTTAGTGGAGGGAAAAAGAGGAGAGCTGAGAAAAAAACATGAAGTTTACTCTCATCACATTCGACTAAAGGAAGGAATAAAATGCACACTCATTTTGGTATGAAAACCTATCTAACAATATAGGAAAGTGGGGGAGAAGAAGATAAGCAGGGTGGGGGGGATGATGGAAGGGAGGGCAATGGAAGGAGGGAGCAATTTGAAGTTAGCTCTTTTGGGGGAGGGACAGGATCAAAAGAGAGAATAGAAACAATGGGGGGCAGGATAGGATGGAGGGAAATAGAGTTAGTCTTACACAACACGACCGTTATGGAAGTCATTTGCAAAACTACACAGATATGGCCTATATTGAATTGCTTGCATTCCCAAAGGGAATGGGTGGGGAGGGAGGGATGGGGAGAATTTGGAACTCAAAGTTTTAGGAACAACTGTTTAGTATTGTTGTTTCTACTAGGAAATAAGAAATACAGTTAATGGGGAATAGAAAGTCATCTGGCCCTACAGGACAAAAGAGAAGATGGGGACAAGGGAAGGGAGGGATGATAGAAGAGAGGGCAGATTGGTGATATGGGAAATTAGAATGCTCGGTGTATTGGGGTGGGGGGAGTGGACAAATGGGGAGAAAATTTGGGACCCAAAATTTTGTGAAAATGGATGTAAAAAGTTAAATAAAATAAATTTATATTATATTAAAAATATATTTCATAACTAAGACATTTCAAAAGGCTTCTCTATGCTGAAGATGGATAGATGATTCTCAAGAAGCATTCAATAAGTAATTCAACCCATTGAGAATAGTTAGACAAGTTGTAACAAAATCACATATCTATCATATAATAAAATCATAAATAGTTATTGTATAATTTCTTCATTTCACATTAAGAATTAACTTTTCATCCACTTAATAATTTGAAAGGAACACTTTCACTTAGCCCAGACACTACTAAAAACAAGAAAAGTAGTATTTCTAAAATTATTAAAACTACTTTCTACGAATATACATCATATGATAAGTAATTAATATACAAAGGCAGCACGACAGCCTTAGAATCAGGAAGACTGGATGTAAGCCTGCTGTCAGAAATTGAGACAAATAACACAGCCATGACTTGGGCAGGTCACCTAAAATATCTGAGCTTCCAATAACCATGCAAAATGGTTATTGATTTGCATTAGTAGAAGGTGTTTTCATATACCAGGAGCCCCCAAACCAATGAAAATATAAGTCCTGTCCAAAAGAAAAAAATATACATAATAGTGACTCTGTTATAAGAGTATAAGAAGTAAAGAATAAATGCTTAAAAGATGCACAAAAATAGCATATGGAATGTTAAGTTTCTCATTGAATTGGAAAAGTTAAATGAATTACAATCATAATACTCGTTGCCATTCATTATAGAAATTTTTGATAGATTTACAATACAATAGATAAAAATAACTGGTATTTTACAATAATATTGTTTTTTTGGTTAAAAAAAATAACAATTTAAAATGTATAAACTTGATTTAATCTCAAATGTTTCATCACAAGATTGGGTGTGAATATTTGAGACAATATAATAATACACTTTTTAAAAAATTTCATTTATTTTTAACATTTAAAAAAGTTTGAGTTCCAAATTCTCTGGAGAGAGAATATCTTCCCTGCCTACTTAGAAGGTAAGCAATATAATACCCATTAAATATGTGAAATCAGGCAAAACATTTCCATCTTATATAGTCATGTCACCAAAAAAAGGCAAGAAAAATTTTTAAAAGTTATACTTCAATATACACTCATAGTTGATCAGTACTCTCTCTGGAGGTGGATAGTAGTTTTCATCATGAGACCTTCCAGACTGTTTTGGATCATCCTGTTGATCAGAGTAGCATAAGGTAGCTAGCTGCTAGAGCTCCAGGCCTAGAGTCAGGAAGACCTGAGTTCAAATGTGGAATCACATACTTACTAGCTGTGTGACCCTGCTCAAGTCACTTAACCCCATTTGCTTCAGTTTCCTCATCTGTAAAATAAGCTGGAGAAGGAAATGCCAAATCATTCCAATATCTTTGCCAAGAAAACCCCAAATGGGGTCATGAAGAGAAGTAGGACACAATTCAACAAGTCTTTCACAGTTGATCCTTATTACAATATTGCTGTTACTCTGTACAATCTCCTTGTTCTGCTCATTTCAGTTTGCATCAGTGGTTTCTGAACCATCCCCCTAGTCAATTCTTATAGCACAGTAATTTCCAATCACAGTGATAAGCCACAACACTTTTAGCTATTCCTCAAGTGATAGATGTCCTTTCAATTTCCAGTTCTTTCACCACCACAAAAAAGGAGCTGCTATAAATATTTTTGTACATAGAGATCATTTTTCTTTTTCTTGAATCTCTTTGGGATACACACCTCATATAATGTATGAATGAACCTGTTTTTTGGTTCCTAGACATGCCCATCCACTTGGTTGAGACATAGATATTACAGATATCCTTCTGTAATAATCAGCTATAACTTTAAGGGCTATAGATGAATTATTCAAGTGTAGCATGTTTTGTCATGAATCTTATCAAATTGTGGTGAGTCATTGTGTTGATTAGAGTTAAGTTTTTCCACAGTTGATTTTCTTTGCAGTATTGCTGTTACTGTCTAGATTGTTGTCCTAGTTCTACTCACTTCATTTTGCATAAGTTCCTACAGGTCTTCCCAGTTTTTTCTGATACCATTCCCTTCATCATTTCTTAGAATCATAATATTCATATGCCATATAACTTGTTTGGCCATTCCCCAATTGATGGGCAATGCCTCAGTTTCTAATTTTTTGTCACCACAAAAAGAACTACTATAAGTATTGTTTGTACATGTAGATTTTTCTTCTCTTAGTTGGGAAGGGGAGGAGAGGGAATGGGAATTTCTTTTGGTATAGCCCTAAGTAACAGCATCGCCACATCCAAAGTTAATACACTACTTAATAGCCTCTTGGGTATAGTTCCAAATTATTTTTTAAAATAATTGTAGTACTTCACAGTTCCACTAGCAGTTCATTAGTGTTTCTGTTCTCCTGCATTTGTCATTTTTTTTTTTTTTTTGTCATCTTAGCCAATCTGGTAGATATGAAATGGTACCTGAGTCATTTTAGTTTGTATCTCTCTATCAGTGATTTAGAACTTTTTTCTCATTTGGCGATTGATAGCTTCTGTTTCTTCCTCTGAAAATTGCCTGTTCATATCCTTTGTCCATTTATCAATTGAGGAATGGCTCTTATTCTTTATAAATTTGATCCAGTTCCCTATATATTTTAAAAATGAGATCTTTGTCAGAAAAACTTCCTATAAAGACACGACCACTACCCCTCCTCCTACCTTCCTTTAATTACTTTACTTCTTTTGGTTTTGTTTGTGTAAAAACTTTTAAATTTCTTATTCAATATTTTTTATTGTATCTCCCATGGACACCATTGTTCCCTTGTTTCTTTCTTGCTTCGCTAATTTACTTATGATATTATCCTTTATATCTAAATTATGTGTTCATTTTGAGGTTATCCTGGTATGAAGTATGAGATGTTGGTCAATACCTCATTTCTACCGGATTACACTACAAGTTTCCTATAGGTTTTGTCAGATACTAATTGCTGGCCCCAGTAGCTGGGATCTTTGGGTATTCATTTCATATCTGGTATACCTAATCTGTTCCATTGATTAGCCTCTATTTCTTATTCGGTACATTGTTTTGATGATTAGAGCTTTGTAGTTAATTTCAGTTCTGGTATTAGAAGGCCCCCTTCTGATTTTTTTTTTTATTAATTCCTTTAATGG
The DNA here is from genome assembly GCA_023548195.1 of Bettongia penicillata ogilbyi. Taxonomy (NCBI): domain Eukaryota; kingdom Metazoa; phylum Chordata; class Mammalia; order Diprotodontia; family Potoroidae; genus Bettongia; species Bettongia penicillata. Next base: position 7,109,369 of record JAJHZJ010000244.1, read on the forward strand.
TCTTGATCTTTTGTTTCTCTTGGAGAGTTTTGTTATTTTTCTTTTAGCTCTGTGAAGTAATTCTTTGATAGTTTAATTGGTGTGGCATTTAATAAGCCAATTAAATTAGGTAATATTGTCATTTTAATATATTAACCCACTCATAAGCAATTAATATTTCTCCAGTTATTTATATCTGTCTTTATCTGTGTGAAAACTATTTCATAATGGTGTTCGTGTATTTCCTGTGTGTGTATTGGGAAATACACTCCCAAGTATTTTATACTATTAATAGCTATTTTAAATGGAATTTTTCTGTCTCTTTCTGCTGGTTGGTATTTTTGTTGGTAATATACAGAAATACTTGTGATTTAGGTAGGTTTGTTTTATCTCCTGCAACTTTGCTGAAGTTGTCAATTGTTTCATTTAGCTTTTTTGTTGACTTTAGGGTTATCTAGGTAAGCCATCATATCATCTGTCAAGACTGATAGTTTTATTTCCTCAGTGCCTACACTTATTTAATTCCTTTTTATTATCTTATTGCTATAACTAGTTTTTCTAATATAATATTGAATAGTAATGGTGATGATGTAATCCTTGCTTCACCCAGTTCTTCTTGGAAAGGCTTTTAGATTATCCCCTTGACCAGTAATGCTTGCTCTTGATTTTTGTGAGGTGCTCCATAGCATTTAAAGAAAAACTCCCTTTGTTCTTAGATTTTTTAAAGTTTTAACTGGAATGAGTATTGTATTTTGTCAAAGTTTTTCTGCATTTATTGAAATAATATGATTTTTGTTGTTATGTTATTAATGCGGTTGATTAAGGTGATATATATGATCTTTGTGATATTTTTGCTATAATATCTTTGCTAGCATTTTGTGTATTTATTTTGCTCTTTTAAAACAAATTTAAAAGAAAAAACAACCTCTTCTAAGAATTCTTCTTGGGCTGGTATCTAATTTGCATCTTTCTTTGAGGCTGTGCTTGTAGGTATTTCCAGGTCATTGTCTTCTTCTGTGTTTGTGTCTTGTCATCATAATATCTCCTTATGGTTGTCTATTTTGTTTTTTGTTTGCTCTTTTTTCCACCTTACTTATTGACTTTGGACTTTATGTTAGTGTTGGGCTCTGTTCACTTCTGGGGGGATGTCTGGCCTGAGCTTCTGGTTTTGTTTTTTTTTTATGTCCTACTATTTTCACAGCTCAGCCTCGGGACCTGCTAGGTTTTGGTTGTTCAGAGGTGATGTGATCTGGAGAGAAGTGTGTTCACTGCCCTCCTAACTTGAGTTCTGCAAGTTCTTGACCTAGATTTATGCCCTAATGTTGGCTTATGTGTAGTTGTAGTATGTATAGTTGAGTTTCAGTAGACTACTGCCAGACTCAGTCACTGTTAGCTCACTAGGTTCTGCAGGTTCAGAACAACTGAACTGCTGGCTCCATTTTGGTCTTGGTTTCCTACACTGGTTTTTCCACTGCAGGCTTGTATGGAGGGCTAAAGGCTAGAGCTAGTCCCCCCTACCTCCACCTCCCTCTACTCTTGAACTCAGAGTCACACAGTTGGTTCTGGAACTTGTTCCTTACTCTGTACACAGTGAGAGCCTCTCTTGTTCACAACTATTCCTCTCTGCCTTGGAACTGTAACCTGTACCTAGGTAATGGCTAACAGCGCTGCCAGCTAGCACTTGTGCTTGTTCCCAAAACTTGTTTGGGGATCCCTGGAATTTCCTTCTGCCCCTGTGCTTCCAGCACTAGCATTCAGTCTCTGCACCTTTACAATCCTTGGTCACTAGAATGCTCCCCCCTACTGTTGCTGCTGCCTCTTTTGCTATTCCTTGCCAGCCCCCAACCCGGTGTCCACGAACCTCCCTGTCTATCTTCCGTAGCTTCTCTGGGCTGGAAAAATGACTCACTGTTGCTTTTTCTTGACTTTTCCAATAAGTTTGGCCCATTGTCTAACTTGTCATAGAGGAAATGTGTGTTGGTGAGCTACACAAAAATGTTAATTCTCACTCTGCCATCTTGACTCTACCACCTTTCCCTGATAAGATTTTTAAAATTCATACATATATGAGTGAATGGTTGCAGTCACATTGAGCATCTGGATTTATCAGAGACATTTTTTAAAAAATTAGATATTTTTCTAGTTTTCTAAAAAAAATTTATCAGATACTCCTTTTAACATAGCAGCAGGAACAATTTCTTCCTGTGTATTTATTAATCTTAAATTAAGAAAGCTGAAAAATCAGAAAAGCATATTAATCTTTCCCTGTCAGATTTACCAAGAACATAAAGAGCAAGAATAATTTTTAGTATAATATTTAAGTTTCTTCTGTTCACCTGGCTGAAAATTGAAAAATATATATATATATTTGCTTTGTTAAAGTAACTAAGTATATATTTGTTGTAGGGAAAAATGTCCACAAGGTATTAAGATAACTAATTTAATTCAGTGAAAGTTATCTAAATAAGTAAGATATTAATATTTAAGATATTTGGTTTGTTAGTGAAAATTTTTGTTCTAGTATAGCCTGAAACTACCATCCTCATCTATAAATTATTGAATTCAAAATGGTTTATTTTCCAGTGACTTGATAATGATAGCATTTCATAAAAGTCTTAGATTTTTTTCTTACTAGAAGGAACTTAAGAGATTAATCGAATAAACATGTTAGAGCTCAATATAGGTGTCACACAGTGAGTTACTAAAAGAGTTGAGACACCTTGGAGCACTTTCCACTCCATGATTGTCTCCAAGCTTGGTATGGCTTGTTTAATTGATGATAATGCTGTGAAGTGATGTCAACCAGGGCATTATTACATAGGGATAGGTCTATATAGGGGTATATTATGTATTATATAATATATATTATTATATAGGGATAGGCCTATCTTTTAAAATGCTTCCATGTAAACTATAAATTCTTATTGGCATTGTTGATTGTACTTATTTCTTCTTATTTCAGGTGATATTGGAAATTATTATTATGGACAGGGTCATCCTATGAAACCTCATAGGATCCGCATGACCCATAACCTGCTGTTAAATTATGGCTTGTACAGAAAAATGGAAATATATGTAAGTATCATCTTTTCACAGGAACATTTGTGATCAAAAATTTAATTGAGCTGCTACTTTGAAATAAACACAATTTTGAAAAAAATTATTAGTATTAACAGTGGTGAGAGAAAAATGTCATCAGTGTTTTTTTTCCCTCTCTACCCTTAGGTCTTCTTGGAACCCCTGTGCCTGAAAAAGTCTATACCTCATATTTAAAGAATCACAATTTAATAACAACCCATTAACTCAGTTACTTAATAAAATGTAAGAGTAGGAAGGAATAAAAAAAATATCCACAGAATATCAAGCATGTTTGTATATCCTTGCACAGATTGCTGAGGAAAATACAAAAGAAGTGAGAGTCCCTGCTCTACTACAACACATTGTCTAATTAGGAAGGCAAGCCAAAACCACAGAATTTGAGTTAGAAGGGCCATCACATCTCCACCTAGGCCATATCTTTTTTAAAGGTTAGTAAATTAAGGTTCAGAGAAAGAAAGTGATGTGCCTGGGTTAATTGGTAGTACTGAGTGACTGGATCCCAACCTCCACTTCTAATGTTCTGCTATGCCACATGACGTTAGATCCTTGAGCAATCTTTTCTTTTCCACCCTGATGTTACCCTGTCAGAACCCACACAAACTGTTAAAGTTGGAAGGGACCTCAGGAATCATCTAGTCCAGTGTATACCTGAAAATGAATCCCCAGTGCAATATATGCAACTGCTGATTATCTGTCCTCTGCTTGAGGACCTTCATTGAGAGAGTGACTACCATATTCTACTTTTTGGAAACCTCTTTGTTATTTCTGGTTCTCCCCACTGGAGCTAAGTGGAGCAGGTTTAATTCTTGTTCCATTTGACAGCTCTTCAAATACTTGAAGATGTATGTTATACCTCAGTCCTATCTTGAAGTTAAACGTCCCCATTTCCTTTAAGTGATGCTAACCCAAGACTCTTTACTATTCTGAATGACCAAATTTGGACACTCTTTATTTTATCATTATCTTTCCTAAACTATTGCAGATGTCATCTGACCAAAGAAGACTATAGAGGAACCATCATTTCCTTCCTGGAACATCTGCCCTTTTTAATGTGGCCCAATGTTGCTTTAGCTTTTTCAATTGCCATGTCCCACTATTGACTTAAGGAGTTTTCACTTCATGACACCATGCTTTCCCCATTTTGTATCTGTGAAGTTGATTTCTTGAACCTAAATATAAAACTTTACATCCCTATTGAACTTCATCTTTGTAGATTCAGTCCAATGCTCTATCCAGCCAATCAAGAGGTTTGTTTTTTTAAGATATTGAATATCATTCATTGTTAGCTATTCTTCATCTTTGTATCATTTGCAAGTTTGATAAGATGTCATCTACATCTGTATCCCAAGACATGGATAAAAATATTAAATAGGACAGAGCTAAGCACAGATCCATATTATACTTGACTGGAGATTTCCAAGTTGACTAATACATTAATGACTACTCTAAGAATCCAACCATGCAGCTGACTGTGAATCTAATTGTATTACCCTCTAGTGCACAGAAGAATAGTATGAGTTGCTTTATCAAATGGCTTACTAAAATCTATGTAAACTCTGTGATATCCCCTGTTCTACCAGTTGAATAATTCTGCCAGAAAAGCAAATGCAGCTATTTTGGCATGACCAATTTTGGTTGATGCTATACTGAGTCTTAGTAAAAACCATTTCATTTCCTAGGTGGCTACCAATCATTCCTTTAATGCTCTGTTCTAGAATTTTCCTAGGAATCAAAGATAAGTTTTGTGGTCTGTAGTATATAAACCATTCTCTTTTGAAAATCAGAACATTAGAGGGGGCGGAGCCAAGATGGCGGAGTAGAAGGACGCACATTCACGAGCTCCGAACCCACAACCCATGGAATTGAGGTAAAAGGAGAGCCCCATAAATTCTGAATCTCTGCAGGGGGTGCACAAACATAGGGGAAGAGATTTCCGTTCCACTGAACCCTGGAGAGCCGTCCCCGGGGTCCATCGCACTCCAGAAAGCGGACCCCACCCCCACCCCTGGCCGCGACCCAGAGAAGCTGACCTGAGCAGACTTCTGAGAGGAAAGCTCCGGGAGAATCTCCGGTAGCCGGGAAAGTCCCTCTGCCCACAGAAGCTAAAGGTCAGTTAAAAAGAACCCTGCGCTAGGGGAGGGGAGCGGGCCCCCTCGGGAGGAAGCGGCGGCGGCAGAGACGGGGCAGGAAGCGGCGGAGGCAGAGACGGGGGCAGGAAGCGGCGGAGGAAGAGACGGGGGCAGGAAGCGGCGGAGGCAGAGGCGTGGGCGGGCGGCTGAGGCGGCAGCGGCCCGGGACTCAGGAATCCCCCAGCAGCAGGTAGGATCTTCAATACTGAAGGTCTCTCCAACCTGAGGGAGCCGAGCAGGGGAGAGGGCCCTGCCCCCACACCGCTCTACTGCTGAACGCCTCTGAATAAAACCCCCAAGGGAGCTGAGCACAGCAGGCGGGGCCCCCCACCCCACCCCCACCCGCTCTGTTCCTGAAAGTCGCTTCAGAAAGCCCCTGAGGGCCCAAGCTAGGAAGCGGCCCTGCCCCCACCCTGCGCCAGAACTAAAGCTTGCCGCGGGAAAGCGCATTTGAATCTCAGAGGCCAAGGACTAGCTGGGCGGATCCAGGCGGAGGTGGAAAGGAATCTCAGAAGTCAAGTAACTGGCTGGGAAAATGCCTAGAAAGGGAAAGAAAAATAAGACTTTAGAGAGTTTTTTCCAACAAATGCAAATGATCCCGACCTTCGGATCTGAAGGGGAGGATGAGGACGTATTTTTCCCATCAGGGAAAGATGTGGAGGGCGGGGCCTCAGTACCCCAGACACCCCAGGGGGGTGTTGGGTGGGCTCAGGCCTTGGAAGAGCTTAAAAAGGATTTTGAAAAGCAAGTTAGACAGGTGGAGGAAAGACTGGGAAGGGAAATGACAAAGATGCAAGAAGAGTATGAAAAAAAGGTCAATATCTTGGTAAAGGAGTCCCAAAAAAATGCTGAGGAAATTAACACCTTGAAAAATAGGCTCACTCAATTGGCAAAAGAGGTTCAAAAAGCCAATGAGGAGAAGAATGCATTCAAAAGCAGAATGAGCCAAATGGAAAAAGAGGCTCAAAAGCTCACTGAATTTAATAGTTCTCTCAAAATTAGAATGGAACAGATGGAGTCTAATGACTTTATGAGAAACCAAGAAATCACCAAACAAAACCAAAAGAACGATAAAATGGAAGAGAATGTGAAATATCTCATGGGAAAAACAACTGACCTGGAAAATAGATCAAGGAGAGACAACTTAAAAATTATGGGACTACCTGAAAGCCATGATCAAAAAAAGAGCCTAGACATCGTCTTGCATGAAATTATCAAGGAAAACTGCCCTGACATTCTAGGACCAGAGGGCAAAATAAGTATTGAAAGAATCCATCGATCACCACCTGAAAGAGATCCAAAAAGAGAAACTCCTAGGAACATTGTGGCCAAATTCCAGAACTCCCAGCTCAAGGAAAAAATCTTGCAAGCAGCCAGAAACAAACAATTCCAGTACTGTGGAAATATAATCAGGATAACCCAAGATCTAGCAGCATCTACATTAAGGGATCGAAGGGCGTGGAATAGGATATTCCAGAAGGCAAAGGAACTAGGACTGAAACCAAGAATCACCTACCCAGCTAAACTGAGTATAATACTTCAAGGGAAAATATGGTCTTTCAATGAAACAGAGGACTTTCAATCATTCTTAATGAAAAGACCAGAGCTGAAAAGAAAATTTGACTTTCAAACACAAGAATGAGAGGAAGCATGCAAAAGTCAACAGCAAGGAGAAGTATTAAGGGACTTACCAGAAATGAACTGTTTGCATTCATACAGGGAAGGACAATATTTCTAACTCTTAAAACTTTTCAGTATCTGGGTGGTTGGTGGGATCACACATACACATGTACACGCATGCACACACATACACACATGCATTCACATGCAGAGACAGAGAGCACAGATTGAACTGAATAGGATGGGACCATACCTTAAAAGAAATTAAGGTAAATGGTGAGAGAGAAATGTAGTGAGAGGAAAGAGGGGGAAATGGAAGGGGGTAACTATATGTCATTTAAGAGGCAAGTAGGAGATGTTTTTAGTGGAGGGAAAAAGAGGAGAGCTGAGGGAAAAAAACAAACAAACAAACAAACAAAAGTTTACCCTCATCACATTTGACTAAACGAAGGAGTGAAATGCACACTCATTTTGGTATGAAAACCTATCTTACAGTATAAGAAAGCGGGGGAGAAGGAGATATGGGGGGGGGGGGGGGATGATGGAAGGGAGGGCAAAGGGAGGAGGGAGAAATTGAAAGTCAACACTTGGGGAGGGACAGGATCAAAGGACAGAAGAGAAACAATGAGGGGCAGGTTAAGAGGGATGGCAATTCAGTTAATCTTACACAACACGACTATCAGGAAGGTCACTTGCAAAGCTACACAGATATGGCCTATAATAAATTGCCTGCCGTACCAAAGGGAATGGATGGGGAGGGAGGGATGGGGAGAATTTGGAACTCAAAGTTTCAGGAACAATTGTTTAGTATTGTTGTTGCAACTAGGAAAGAAGACATACAGTTAATGAGGAATAGAAAGTCATCTGGCCCTACAGGAGAAAAGAGAAGATAGAGACAAGGGAAGGGAGGGATGACAGAAGAGAGGACAGATTGAAGATAGGGAAAATTAGATTGCTTGGGGTATTGGGGTGGGGGGAGGGGAGAAAAGGGGAGAAAATTTGGAACCCAAAAATTTGTGGAAATGAATGTAAAAAGCTAAATAAATAAATAAATTAAAAAAAAAAAAAAAAAAAAAAAAAAAAAAAAAAAAAAGAAAATCAGAACATTACCCATCTCCAGTCTTTTCAGGTCTTCCTCCAACCTTCCTTTCTTTCAGATACTGTTGACAGTGACTCAGCCATCCTACCTTCCAGTTTTTTTAGTGCTAGATTATGAAGTTAGTGAGTCAGGTAACTTGAATTTATCCATGGTACTTAACTAGGTATTCCTTTACTTACCTTACTTTACTTACTTACTCCCCGTTAGTCATTTTTGTTCAAGTATTTCTGTCGTAGAGATCTCTTTGTAGAGATCACTTCTTTAAAAGAGAAAACAGACATGGAAAAGAATTGAGCATCTCTGCTTTTTCTCTGTTGTCATTGGATTTTACCACATTAATATTACCCTCAATTAACTGGCTTTGCTGTGATCTTCTGGACATATCTTTTTATAACTTAGTCACTTAGTGAGTTCCATGTTCATTTACATTGTTGTCTTCATAACTCCTATTTTTTCTTCTCATTAGAATTGTTTCCCTTTGTTTATTTTCAGGAATTTCATTTTTGAGTGTACCTTGATCCTTGTAGAATTTTAGTCCATGGGATCTGAAACCTACTCTTCAAAGCCCTTAACCCTTTGAAATCTGTTCTTCCAACATGTAAGGCGCATGCCAGACTATGCCTAGCTTTCTTTTTCTGTATCACATATACCACCAGGAGGAAGTGATCATTTCCCCTGAACAGTTCCCATTACTTCTACTCTAACAATCGGTTACTCTGTTCAGTCATCTCCAGAATTGGATTTCTTCTTGTTTTCTCTATGTTTTTGAATGACAAAATCATCATTAAGGCATGTTAAAAAATTAATAGCTGTGTTTTTTGGCACTAAGAGCTCTAGCAAATGATTGCATAATATGTCTTCTGTTACTTCTGTATTATGTCTCTTATATCAGAAATATTTTCTCTTTTGTTAAACTTCCCATCTATTTCTTCTTTCTATTGAGGTGTTCTGTAGTATTCTTTAATAATAAAATTACTTCTGTTCCTCATTCCGTTAGTATTCAGCTAAATGCTCTCCATCGTGCTTTCCCCACCCTGGTTTCGGATTTGTAGATTTCCTCACACAAGTATAATTTTTTAAATATATAATATTACCATTATCTTCTTTCTTCACCTTTTAAATAATTACACCGTAACTTTTTATTAAGTCATAATCCATCCAGATTACATTCCTGTGATAGGTTTTATCTTACCAAATTTCAGTGATATCCATGATGTTCAAGTTTATTGCCTTCTTGTTTTAGGACATCTACTTCTTATTATTTAAACTTTGAACTTTTGTGTATAGACGTTTGAGGTTTTCAGTTTACAAACAGTTCTGCTTTTGTCTTTGCAACTGCAGCACCTAGCACATTGCCTGGTGTACTGTAGAAATATAATAAATGTTTATTGATTAATAGTTTTATTACTACTGACTCTTTTCTTGGATTTTGTCTCCTTTGACTTTGTGAGTGTCTTAAATTTTGTTCTTCTCTCATTGTTATTACTCACTAGTATCTAGAGTGCCGTGTTTCAAGGGCAGTTTTCTCTTTCCCCAATCCTCTTATCATCTGACACAAAACTGAATGCTTTGACATCAATGAGATTCCTCAAAAATCTACCCACTCTGAAAAATACCTGATAAAGAACGATATGTGGTACTGGGAGGGCATTAAGACCAGAGTAAGGTCTCTATTCCCAGCTTGAGGATGGAGTAGGATTTTGCATAGAGAGAAGAAAAAGGCATCCTAGGGAAGGAGACAGCATGATAAAAGCTTGGACTTGGGAATGATATTTTGGATTGGTCTTTCTGAAATAGGCTAATTTATTTTTTCAGACAGATTTTTTCAATGGTGGCAACAAATAGGAACATCTAAGCATCCTTTGTCAATGAATTTATTTTAAAATAATTAGATATTAATCCTAAAATTCTCATTCTTTTCCTGCAGAGGCCCCACAAAGCTACAGCTGAAGAAATGACCAAGTATCACAGCGATGAATATATCAAATTTCTGCGCTCAATAAGGCCAGATAACATGTCTGAGTATAGCAAGCAGATGCAAAGATGTGAGTTTGGATATTAAAAGTAGATGTTAATATTGTTTCATAAAATACCTCTGTTTATATAGAGACTTTATATATTAAGTTATATAAAGCTTATCTTAAATGGTCACTTGTAAGTGTGATAGGATTAACATTAATCTTATTCATCATTCCCATGTATTTTAATAGTGCATATTAAGAAATTGACATTTATAGAAAGAAGTGCCTAGATAGAGCAAATTTTTTTTTCTTCAATTAATTTTCAATGCTGCTTAATGATGGCAAATAATAGTAACAACAGCTAATATTTACATAGCACTTTAAAGTTTGCCAAGCAGTTTATATACATTATTTTAATTGAGCCTAATAGCAACCCTGTAAAATAGATACTTCAAGTTTTAGTCTCCCTGTTTTATTGATGGGAAAACTGAACTCAGATAGTCATCTGAGCTAATCTGAACTCATCCTTTCTGTGGGTGAAATGAAGTAATGACAGTCTGGGTCACTTGAAAATGATTAAAATGGCGTTTCATGTGGCTTATTTGTGTTATGGTAGTTTTTGTCCTAACTAATAAAGGATTGACTTAGGATGGTAAAAATTAACGTAACTAGAAAATGCAAGGATTTCAAAATTGAGTTATTAACTTTTATTTGCTGGCTATGATACAGCCAACTTTTAATGGGAAACTAGCATAAATAGTTGGACTTTTGAATACTGACAAATTAAGTGTGATTTTGAAACTGACTGTCATCACCCTTCAATGGTAAAAACAAAAAGAATCAGGATAATAAAGCACCTGTCTCACAGGGGTGTTGTGAGGGTCAGATGAGGTATTTGTAAAACCCTTAGTACAGTGCCTGATATACAGCAAGCACTTAACAAATGTTTCTTTAGCCCTTATAACCATTTTTTGTACATATGTATCGGAGTGACCTACTAGGAAGGGGTGCCTAGTTCTCTAGTAGTGGACTTTTCCATGTAAATAATTTAGATATTTTTTTATTTGTAAAACCCTTAGTACAGTGCCTGATATACAGCAAGCACTTAACAAATGTTTCTTTAGCCCTTATAACCATTTTTTGTACATATGTATCGGAGTGACCTACTAGGAAGGGGTGCCTAGTTCTCTAGTAGTGGACTTTTCCATGTAAATAATTTAGATATTTTTTTTTTTGCACAATTATTAACTTGTGTGCTCCAACTCACAGTGATTTTAGTGCTGCTTGTATTCTCTTTGAACAGTGTTTTCCCATTTTTTAGCATTTTTGCTAGTGTGAAGGGTATGAGTTCTATTTTAACTGTGTTGTAATTTTCATTTCTCTGGTTATTTGTGATTTTTGAACATTTTTTCAGGTGGTGTGGATGGCTTATATTTTTTTGAAAATTTCATATTCTTTCAACACTTGTCTCTTATGGAATGTTTCTTAGTTTTATTGATTTGTGTGAGCTCCTTATATATTTTGAATGTCAGATATTTGTCAGTTGTTTAATGAAAAGGAATTTTTTTCCTACTCCATAACTTACTGTAGCTGAACGGATTTCATTCGTGCTTTAGTTTTTTGCTTTTTTTAAATTTTATATCATCTTGATTGTCTATTTTGTCATATGTGGTCTCTTCTATCTTGGGTCTAGTTATGAATATTTCCCCTTCCTTCTCATTTTTTCCTATTTTTAAAATGGTTTAGCTCTTTATTTAGATCATTTGTCCATTTCGGTTTATGGTGGTAAATGGTATAAGATGTTGCTCTTAATCTATGTTTCACCAAACTTCTTTCCAGTTTTGGAACATTTCTTGTTGAATAATCTCCTCCTTAGAATTAGTATTCTTGGATTTATTAAATACTGGGTTACTGTGTTTATTTGTTTAGGAGTATTATTTACCTATTCTCTTCCATTGTGTTTATGTGTGTGTGTGTATGAAATTACCAGATCATTTTTTGTGATTATTGTTATAATGGGGCTTGAGTGAGATCTGTTCATCCTAAGCCTCCATCATTCCTGCTTTTTTTCAGTATTTCTTTTGAAAAGTAAATTTTGATAATTTGTCTAGTACTATCAAGTTAAGTATATTATTACCTTTCATTTAGTGGATTAAAGTATCTGTTTTCTTCTTTTTCTGGCTACCAGTTTTTCCTTTATTTTGTCACATAAAATCCTTCCATGTACACATTTTATTGCATAATTTTATTCCTCAAAAACCTCCTCATTGCTTCCTGAATGAGGCCTTGACTTCTTAGCTGGATGTTCAAGACCCTTCAAACTGTACTACTTGATAAATATGAAAACTTTCCTTCCTTTATTTCTGGTTGTTGAAATATTGCTCCTACAAGAAATCTTCCTGAAGCAAACCTCCAGACAAAAATAATTTCTCTTCTTTGGAATCTTATAACACTTGATTTATTTATGCATTTATGCACCTGCCTTATACTTACTCCTAAGTCCTTTCATGACAGTGACTAGCTTTAGTTCTTTATACATACAAGGTGCTTAATATTTGTTGTCTTTAACTTTTTTGCGTTAATACATCAGGTTAAATTAGACTTGGTACTTTTTTCGCAGTTAATGTTGGAGAAGATTGTCCTGTGTTTGATGGGCTTTTTGAGTTCTGCCAGCTGTCCACTGGTGGCTCTGTTGGTAAGTAATCTTGATTTAATCCTTCATCTACAAGTGGTTTTAAAATTTAAGTCTTTCCATTTTTAAAATACCCAGGAGACACCAAAATATTTATTTGACTTGAAAATCAAGACCTAAAAATTTCCCATCTTTTGTGCAGTGAAAAATTATGCTAAATTCTTTCTTATTTTATTCATTGTTAGAGCTAACAGCATTTTCCCTTTTTTAATTTCTCTTTCTCAGCTGGGGCAGTAAAATTAAACAGACAACAGACTGACATGGCTGTTAACTGGGCTGGAGGTCTTCATCATGCAAAGAAGTCAGAGGCATCAGGTTTCTGTTACGTTAATGACATTGTCCTCGCCATCCTAGAATTGCTAAAGTAAGTTCATTCAGATATTAATGGTTAATTTTTTGATAATTGTTACTATATTGAAAATCTCACATATTAGTGAAAATATCCCCCATTAGTAAAAAATACTTTTAAAATTATTTTATTCTTAAGTCTTGACTTGCATCTGTTTAATCCAACATTAGGAGAGCATATTCTTGACAGTTTTTGGAAGAGAAGAAAATGTTAAATGTGCAAAACTCAAAATTAACGTCTGTTCATGATTTTCTTTTATAAAGTAAGAAGTTCCCAGTTACCATTGGGAACATTAAAGGACTCATTGAAGACTTAAGAAAGGTGAGAAGGGAATAGCTGTTCACCAAGTAATCAATAAATAATTATACTGAATAACCAATAAGTTTTGAGAGATATTTTCTTGCTTTATAGGCCATAATCAGAATCTGATGTTTTCTTTTCATTCTTGCCATTGTCCATATGGTTTTACAGTTTCTTTACCTTTGACTTCATCCTTAATGGTTTAGAGGGGATAGGGCAGCTAATTGCATCCAGGATTTCTCCTTACTACTTCTTGTAATTGTGCTTCATGATCAGAAAGTTTTTCCTTATAATAGTTTGAAACACTAGCAGGTATTTTGTTATATGGAAATAGAAATATGTAGGAAGAGTAGTACTATGCCTGAATTTTACACAAAGAGATTAAAAGAAATAGCATCCAGAATATAAGAAGAAAAAGTTACCACTCTATTAAAAATATTCATTGAATTGAATGCTAATTTTTTTATAATTCAAGTGATCATTAATTGTCACTCCAAATATCTTTTGGAAGTTTTGTGAATTTGGCAAATTCCTTCTTTCCTAACAAATATATTTGCAATTAATTTACTTTAAGAACTAATATTTTCTGCATTTATTTTCCTGTAAATATTCATTTCCTATAAATCTTTTTGTAGGTACCATCAGAGAGTTCTGTACATTGATATTGATATCCATCATGGTGATGGTGTTGAGGAAGCATTTTATACAACAGACCGTGTAATGACTGTATCATTCCACAAATATGGTGAATACTTTCCTGGCACAGGAGACTTGAGGGTAAGACTACTAAGCGTTTTAATATTTTTTTTCTCATGGGGAATTGTAAAGTTCATATGTGAGCTAATTAATCCATGCCTTCTTAATTTCTGTGCATTATATGTAATATACTTAGAGTTTTCTGTGGCCTAAGCTTGAATTTTAGTTTTCCTCAACAAAATCTTATTAAACATCTACAACTGTAAGAGATACTTGTCTTTTGTGAACCACTGCATAACTAATGTAGCCATAAGATATTGTTAGTTGAATTAAAATGATTGTAATTAACTATAATTTTCATCATTTTTCTGAAAGAAATAATTCTTGAATTTTGATTCTTTTTCTGGATAGGGTGAATATAGGTATTTTACTAAATCTGCTTAATATAGGATCCTTCAACCAGTTCCCATTTTGCAGCCCTACCTTGGTATCCAATTTGAATCTTAATAATTTTGTGTATTTGAATGTCCTAGAAATATATTGTCATTCATAGTTTTATGAACAATAAAGGAGAATCAAGTTAATTGTAAAAGGAAAGAATTGTTTGTTTTTTTTTTAAATTGGCTTTAGTCCAGTCTGGTAGTTTAACTGTCCCATGAACTTCACTTATGCTGTCAATTTTCTATAAAGATTGGTTACTATTTACTATTATACTATAAAACGTATACTATAAATTTTGACTTTCCAATAATTGTATCTTCCATTTTTAATACTGAAAGATAGTGTAGTGGAAAGAACACCTGATTTGGAATTGAGAACTGGATTCAAATTCTAGCTCCTGCTACTTATGATCTGGGTGGCTTTGGTTACCCAGAAGTTAATTGATTAGTGAGTAATTAATAGTACAAGATTCCAATTTCTGCTTTTATGCATAATGAAGGCACTGGAACTGGTTTTTTTCTCATCACATAGAATCCTTTGACCTAATTATTGCCCCCTACAAAGTAATGCTTTTATGCCACTAGGTAACTTTAAGTGAGCCACATTATGTTTGGGGTAAAGTGAGTTTTGTTACTCAAGCAAATTTGTTTCTGTCTTTTCTTTGGCACTCACTTATGAAGAATGAAATTATTCCTTCTAAAAACATATTTTTAGTAGCAGAGCATGTACTATGATTACTTTTTTTTTTGGCTGTGGGGTAATGAGTCTGTATCTATGATTTCACAGAGCTCTTTATCAATGAAGGTCAGCCGTTCTGTAATTTATAGTCTTAGGGAAGTTTTAGAGTCACTACTTTTAGGAATAAGGAGATAAAATGAGTGTGCAGGCCTTCAAAAGCTTATATTTTTTTCAGAAACTTAATGGTAATATTTACCATTATGTATACACACAACAACTTACCCTAAAAATTCAACTTTGCCTGCAAAATGTCTATGAAGTTTGTCATCAGCATGTCATTTTTTTCTACCAATACTAATAATTTTTCCACAGTTTGCTTACCAAAAAGGTTTAGTTATAAGTTGAAATGTCTGTTGCAGCAATTTAATAAAATTATACATCAGCATGCTTTTTTCTTTTGATGTTAATAAAAGGTAGCATTTAAATATCACTACATTACCTTTTTTAATGAAGTCATAATATTCTACCAACTTTCTCTAAAACAGAAATTTTATATAAAATCTCTATATCAAATATGTTTATATAAGTAGAAAGAACTTAAAAGAAGCTGGATTATATAAGTGTTCACCAAAAATTATGTAATTTTAAAAGCTAAGTAGACATGGTTTTCCTGTTAAACTGAACTCTTTAATCTCTGATTTTTTTGTTAACTAATGAAGCTTTAAATTACTTTCTTCATTATTCACTGGAATAGCAGTAATGGAAAAATTCATGTTAGGTTTATTTCTAACATTTTAAAAGAAAATTTTTAATTGACTATGTTCTAATTACTCTTCCTTCCTTTGATTCCTTAGATGATCATCATTAATATTTTAACTTTTTTTTCCTGTGTGCATATCATTTATCTATTAAAACATCCCAGTGTTCTTGACTGTTTATTTTTGTTAATAACTTTTTTGGTCCTGCCAGATTTTAGGAAGAAAATAAATGTATTGGAGTACTTTTAATACATCAGACTAAAATAGAGTATTGAGATTTTCTCCTTTGATATAACTAAGCCATGAATCATGAGGAATTTGATAAGAGAAATAGATGATACTTTTAATTTAATAATTAATATTTTTAATTTTACTGAACTTTTAATTCAGTAATTGCCCTATAATGGAAGCATCATGAAGGCAGATACTATATTATAGTTTTTATATTTCTATCTTCAATGCCTTCTACAGAGTGTTTAATAACCATTTGTTGAATTTAATGAATTTTAAGACAAACCTGTTCTGTTTCCCTCTTTTCATGACTTTTTGAACTATTTAAATGGCATATTTGGGAGTCAGAATAAACCGTGTGCAGTGTTTCTTTCTAAATGGTAATTGCTTGTAAAACATATCATCAGAAGTCTTCAGATCTAAAGTATTTCTTTCTTGGTATGATTTTTACTTCCTTTGTCCACAAGATGGTACTGTTTCTTTAACCCAAAAGTCATTAATACTGGATTATTAAGAATCTTGAAAGCTTATCTTTTTTTTAAAGGCAACTTAGATAGTTTTCCTTCCATATATATGCTCATGAGAAATTTGGGTTTTATTATAATTTATTTCATGGCAATAAAATTAATGGGATTTTTTGCTGTGCAGTTGCAAGTTTTTTTTTTAACTTGCCTGACATTTTTCACATTGTATGTAGAATTCTCTACCAGTTGTGTAGGTGACTTTAAAATATTTTGATATAAAATTGACTTGCCCATATCTGCATTGATTAGTATCATGCCTCATTGTTGTCCTGATCTCTCTACTTCCTTTTTCCTTTCCTGTGTTAATAGACCAGGAAAAAATGTTTGGAGATTATCTGAAATGTCATCTTCTCTCAGCAGATAATCAGAAAACCAAAGAAGAGATAGGATTTTTTAAAATGGGACCATATAGGAGCTAAATATTTTCTCCCCTTTTCCCTCTCTTCCAACCTTGCCAGTGTTAGTGTCCAAGAAACAACCAGCCTCCTAGTTACTCAGGCTCTCATATGCATTATTACCAACATATACAGTCAGTCACTAAGTCTTCATTGACTCTACCTTACCAAAATTTTTCATGTAGACTCCCTTCTTTCTTCTGACACTGCCATTACCCTAGTACAGGCCCTCCTTATAGCTGGACCATTTCAGTAGCTTGCTGGTTGATCTCCCTGCCTCAGGTTTCTCTCCAGTGTGTCTTCTACTATACTGTCAGATTGTTCTTCCCAAAAATTGTCTTTTCTGACTGTGTCAGACTCCTAATCATTAAACTCCCTTGGTTCTCTGTTACCTCCAGTATCAAATAGAAAATTTTATTTGACTTGTAAAGGCCCTCATACATGACACTTTCCTACCTTTCTATTCTTTTTATACCTTACTCCCTTCCAAATACTCTACAATCCAGCAACACCAACTTGCTGTTCCATGTACAAGACTGTCAATCTCCAACTCCCAGCTTTACGTATTTTCAATGGCTGTCCCTGTAGCAGTAAGCACCCTGACATACACAGGTGGGCCTGCTATCACAGGTTCTTATATCTGCATTTCTAAAAGGAAAGCAACTTTTGAGGGGTCAGTAATCACTTTAATTAAGCACATATCATTCATTTAGTTCGAGGAAAATGTCAGCTCCCTGAACTTCAGAGAAAATACAGAAAAATCTGAATCAACAGACAGTGCTTCTAAACTGTCTGACAGTAAGTAATGCACACATCACAAATCAACAGACAGACGCAACTGCCTGACTACACATACATAGTTACTAGAGAGGGAAGCACCAACATCTGTGTTTTCAAAGCTGGAGAGCTGCTTAGCAGCTTCCCAGAATCTCATCTGGCACACAAGGCTTCTTCCAAAAACTAAGTCCCACAGTAAAACCTCATCTCAGTCTTCATACACTTTTTAGAGCCAGACGGCATCACAACCCTTGAACCAGTGCTTCTGACAAAAGATGTAAGCCTTCCTGCAAATTTTCCCAGGCCCATTAATGGGCGGAGAAGATCTTCAATCACATTACTCAGTCAGAAGCACTTGATTATACTAAAACAAAAAATGCATTATCAATACGGTCCCCTGAGCCTGGAATTCTCTCCCCATTTGTGCTTCTGGCTTCCCTGAGTTCTTTCAAGCAATTTTCAGTGAAAATCCCACTTTGTACAAGATGCCATTCCCAATCCTCCTTCATACTAGTGCCTTTGTTCTGTTGATTATATCTGATTTATTCTGTCTATATGTTGTTTGTACATAGATATTTTCATTGTTATCTCTACCATTGGACTGTGAGGTTTTTGAGAGTAGGATCTTCTTTTTTGAGTTAAATTCCAGATGTAGTAAGTTTTTTGTCCCAAGATTAATGAGTTCAGTTTGGGCTAGGTCAGCATCTTTGATAAAAAGAAGGTAGAAGATTGTCAGACCATGGATCAATTGTAATATTGTCAATAAAAATAGCTTTGGAGAAATTCGCTTCTCAACCATAAGAGGTCTGCTTTCTGCCAGAAACTACCTGCACAGCCAGGGAAAACATGCCTCACCAATACCCAGCATTGACACCACAGCAAAAGAAAAAACTGTCTGATATAGCTCACCAAATTGTTGCTCCAGGCAAGAGAATCTTGGCAGCAGTTGAGTCCGCTGGTAGCATTGCAAAACAGCTACAGTCCATTGGAACTGAGAACACTGAGAAAAATTAGCGCCTTTTATAGGCAGTTGCTTCTGACAGCAAATGATCGAGTGAACTCCTGTATTGGAAATGTTATCCTTTTCCATGAGACGCTCTACCAGAAAGCTGATGATAGTCGTCCCTTCCCCAAAATCATAAAGGATAAGAGTGGCATCAAGGTGGACACAGGTGTAGTGCCTCTGGCAGACACCAATGGGGAGACTACTACCCAAGATCTGGATGTGCTGAGTGAGTGCAGTGCCCAGTATAAGAAGGATGGAGCTGACTTTGCCAAGTGGCGTTGTGTACTGAAGACTGGGGATAGTACACCTTCCTCACTTGCTATCATGGAGAATGCCAATGTGCTGGCCCAATATGCTAGAATTTGCCAGCAGAATGGCATTGTCCCTGTCGTGGAGCCAGAGATCCTCCCTGATGGAGAACATGATCTAAAGTGTTGTCAGTGTGTCACTGAGAAGGTTCTGGCTGCTGTCTATAAAGCTCTGAGTGACCACCATGTCTATCTGGAAGGGACCTTACTGAAACCTAATATGGTCAACCCTGGCCATTCCTTTGCCCAGAAATATTCACATGAGGAGATTGCAATAGTAACTGTAACTGCCCTTCACTGGACTGTGCCTCCTACAGTCACTGGTATCACCTTCCTCTCGAGGGGTCAGAGTGAAGATGATGCCTTTGTCAACTTCAATGCCATCAATACCTGCCCCTTGCACAAGCCATGGGCCTTGACCTTCTCTTATGGCCGAGCCCTGCAGGCATCTGCCCTCAACACCTGGGGTGGAAAGAAGGAAAATGTCAAGACCGCCCAAGAGGAATATATTAAGCAGGCCACAGCCAACAGCCAAGCTGCTCAAGGCAAGTATACTCCAAGTGGAAAGTCAGGAGCTGCAGCGAGCCTCTCTTTATTTCTAACCATGCCTACTAACTTAAGTCAAGGCCTTTCACCTGGGTATGCCCTAACACTCCAGACCATCCCTCACAGTCTAAGAAGCAGCTGAGATCCCAGAGTTTTGTGCTGACCTCTCCCATCACACCTAACTTGGGTGGTATTGTTGCTCTCTGGTGAATCTAGTGACCTCTCCTCAGCCCACTTTTTCCAGTAAACTATCTAACAATGAAAAAGAAATAGCTTTGAAAGAGTTCTGAATTATTTCTAGGACATTTAGAGATTTCTCTTTTCCAAGAAGTTAACAGAGTTTTACTCTACTCCATCTTTATAAAGTACTTATTCCAGCATATGGAAGTTTATAAGATTGTGGCCTCTGCTTTCTTCTTCACTACCAGCTTACCCAAGAAAGCTGGTAATTTTTCAGTAGCATTCATAATGAGGATTTCAGGAACTTGAATTGAAAGATTTACCTCACTTTTATAGTTAAAAATATCTACCAGGAAAACAATTAATGAATAAAACCTTATCTTTCAAAGTGTTCTAGGAGTGAGTTTTCTTTTTCTTTTCAACAGTTGTTGGTTCAAACAAGCACATCAAGCAAAGTAGTGAATGAGCTTCCATGTAGTATAATGGTGCATTTTTTGCTTTCCATTTCTAAGAGACTCTTTTTAAATATGATGTTTTAAAGACCTGCATGTGATAAAGTTGATGGCGTTTGTGGCTGTTGACAAAACTTCTTTCAAGGCTGTTGGAAGAGTCTGTATGTTGCTGTTAAAAGCAGTGAACAGTAGTGACATGAAGAACTTCCCTTTTTCGATAAAGTAGCAGAACCAGATGTATTACCAAGGTGTAAAGTAAATGCATCCTTGCAAACTGTATAAAACTTTCCATTCCAGAGTTTTATTTGAAAAAAAAAATTAAAATTTTTTTTTACTATTTCCAAAACATTAATGGGCTTTATAGTTTCCCAAAAAGGATTCACAAAGTGTTATCAGCTATTTTCATTGAGGGGTATTTGTACCTTCATCCATACTTTGTACTGAAGGGGTTGGTGGCAAGACTGTCTATTCCTCAGTGACCTGCTTCAAAACATTAAAAGAAATATCAACTATTTCATAATTTATCGTGTCGTTTGACAGTGAAGCCACTCTCAGATTTTCCCTTTGTTATATTCCACAAACGAAGTTGACCTTTTCCCATGTTTGTGGCTTTGCTAAAGTCTCTTCAGTAAGGCCTTTTTTTGTTTGGCAGTCTGGTAAACAACTTAATAGGAGTCTTCAGAGTTTTTGTGAAAAGGCAGTTATAAATTTTGCAAATGCCTTACTTTCTCAAATTTAGTTTTCTTTACAGAAAAAAGATCCTGACATCTTTAGATATATTTTTAAGGTGATCTGATACGAGATAACCTTTCAATTTTGCTGGCTTCATACTAACATTGGCAAAAATTTTTGCTGCAACAAATACTGTGGCATGTCCCATCATGTTAATTAATACAAGTGAAACCATATTAATATGTGTTTGTTCATTATTATTTCATTTTATTTTATCTTTTTTATTTAAATTGGGATTGTAGATTTTTTTTTTGAAACAATTTTTTTTATAGTTTTTAAGTGACTTATTTGATAAGCTTGCATAGAAATAACTTCTACATTGTCAACAGGCATTTATTAGCACCTACTGTGTGCCAGGCATTGTACTAAAACTTTAGAGATAATAAAGAAAGGTTAAATCAACCTTTGCTTTCAAAGAACTCACAATCTAATGGTGGAAACAGCATGTAAAAACTGCATTTATGGAATAGAAATAGGTTAAATTGAAGGTGATTAAGAGATGAAAGGTTCTAGTAATAAGAATGACTAGGAAAGGCTTCTTGCAGAAGGTAGAATTTTAGCTCTGAACAAAAGGAAGTCTGATAAGCCAGGAGGGTGAGGAGGGAAAGAATTTCAGGAATAGGGGAGAGCCACTGAAAATGAAGTGTTGGGAGTTAAAGATGAAGTGTCTTGAGTGTAGGAGTCTAGTGTCATTGTATCACAGAGTAATATGGAGATGGGTGAGGTATATAGGAAAATTGGACAAGTAGCAAGGGGCCAGGCCGTGAAGGGCTTTAAAAGCCAGATAGAGAATTTTATTTTGTTTCTGGAAGTAACAGGGAGTCATTGGAGTTTAACAGATAAGTGTGTGTGTCTTGGTCAGAAAGGATGATTTTTTTTTCTTCATACTCTCTTTATGTATATTTGCAAAGTAAAGATATTCACACAGAGAATGTTGTATGTGTAGTGTTAGTATTATTCCATGAAAATCATATACATTTAAAAATTACTTCTCAAGAGAACTGAATTGTGTCTGAAATGAGAACCATTATTTCTAGGAAGGCAGGAAAAATCCAAATTCCAAGAATAATGTGATTTCTGAGTTATTAAGCTGTTAGAATTGTTAAAGCTTTAGAGAAATTTTAAGACCAGCCTTGTGTTACTTCTCATAAAAGTAACTGGATGTTGTGTACTTTACTTGACATTCTGATATGTGTCTTCTCCAGGACACTCTACTTCTAGCCTTATTAAAATATCTAGCTCTCAATCTTTCTTTCCTCCAATTCTGCCTTTATACTAGGAGAATTCAGCATACATATTGATACTCCCTCAAAACACCCTAACTTCATAGTTCCTCAGTTTATTCTCTACCCTACCTTAGCTACACATAGAGATGGTCCTACCCTTGACATCACCATCACCCACAATTGCTCTACACCAGGACTTATTAAACTTTTTCTACTCATAACCCCTTTTTGCCCAAGAAATTTTTACATAGCCCCAGATATGTAAGTATAAAAAAAAATAGGTATGCAAATCAAACATTTACTGATGATAAATCATAATTTATTTTAAAACAATTCTTTGGTACACATATAATTTTACCAATTATAAAAGATGAAAGCAAATTTATGTACTAATGAGATGGATGTACTTGTTGATTTTTATATAAAAAATTAAATCTTGGCAGAATATTTAATACTGCAGGATGCAGAGCATCTTCAATGTTTTTCAGAGTTGATTGATATTTTGATTTTATGATTGTCATTGCTGAGAACGTTGCCTTGCATAGATATGTAGTACAAAATGGTAGAAGTATATTTAGGACCATTTCAGAAATTGTTGGAAATTCTGTCCTAATCAAAATTCATTTAATGATTTTGTATGTTCAGTAAAAACACTGCAGTTCACAACATAAAGTAGTCTCTAATCTGAGCCCAGGTGTGTGTTTCTGGCAGTGTTCATAGGCATTGCATGGCATGATGGCAAGCAGCACAGTGCATAGTGCACATGTTGTGTGTCCAGAACCAAGGCAGCAGTGAAGTTGCACAATGTATACTGCCAGAAACACCTTGGATTCATTACACATTTGATTTTGAATTGATTTTTGGTCTTTTACTATTGTCAAATTTTTCGTGACCCCAGTAGTCAGTTACATGACCCTATATGGGATCATGACCCACAGTTTAAGAAGCATTGTTCTACACTTCCTAGTTTATGAACTCTAAAATTCCTGCTTTCTCACAGGATACAATTGTACCTTCCCTCTTATTAATGTGCTTTTGAAGGAAGGTGAAAAAAATCAAGCCATACTTAACTGGTTCCACAAATTTATTTTACATAATCTCATCTGAGGACATTTGCCAAGAGCTTTATCTTTTCATCTCATGTTATTCAGATGCCTTTCTTCACTAATCTCTTCCTTCATCCCCATTTCATATGAAGAAGTAGCCCTTCTCTTAGACAAGACAAACTCCTTTCCATGGAAAAGTAGATCTTAGTTCATCCCATATTCTCCAGTAATTTGCCCCCTTTCTTTTCCCCTACTCTCTCACTAATCTTTAATCTCTCCCTGTACTCATTTTTTCTTTACTGCATACAAACACATCTAAGTCTACCATATCAAAACACTTATGTCTTCTGTCTAACCTCACTATGGCATCTTCTGTGTCTCCTCTCTTTCTTAGTTTAACTCCTTGAGAACCTTGTAATCAGTACCTTCATTTCCTTTCTTTTCAATTCCCTGCATTCTGGCTTCCGGCTCCATCCTTCAACAAAACTGCTTTCTCTAAGGTACCAAGTCCAATGACTTTTTCTTAATCCTCATTTTCTTTGATCTTTCTGCCATTTCTATTGTTGATAACCCTCTTTTTCTTTTCCAAGATAATTTCTTGTCTTCCCTTCACTGCTGTCTCCTGGCTCTCTAACTGCTCAGTCTCCTTTGCTGGATCTTTATCTGGGTTACTTCCATTAAATGTAAGTCCCTCAAGACTTGGTCCTGGGCCTTCCTTTTCCTCTATGTTATTTTACTTGTAATTGAATTTCTTACATTCATCATGTTCAGAATTGACCTTCTCTATTCCCACAGTCTTTCCCTCTATTCTTTCTACCTTCCCTATTATTGTTAAGACTACCATTGTCCTTCCATTCACCCAACATAGCAACCCATGTGTCATCCTCATCTCCTCATGTTACTACTCATATCTAATCAGTTACCACTATCACTTCTGACTCCCAACATCTCTCACAGATATGCCCTTCTTTACTTATAGGCCTTACAAGATGATGCTTCGTCTGTATCATTGCCTAATTTGTTAGCAGTAAAAAAAAAAAATTATTTTAAATTCATAGAGACAGTGCTATGGTGCAGGAGTTTGAGCGTTAGACCCGGAATCAGGCAGTTGTGAGTTCAGTTCCTTCCTCAGGCAAGTCACTTAACCTCTCACTACACTGGTTTCCTCAACTATAAAATGGAAGTAATTCTATCTTTACCTCCTATGATTCTTGTATCAGATGACATGACACATGTAAAAACTTTTGCAACCTTAAAGCACTATATTATCGATAGCCATTATTAAATAACACTTTTCAACAGTTGCTTCAGCTATCAGACATGTTGGAACTTTGTCTCCATTCATAACCTGCTCCCTATATGTGTTGTAAAAGGCCAACATTGCCTCATATAGAATTATAATTCTCACTAGAACTGCCAAGTTTTACAAAATTTTAACAAATAATGAAAACAACGTATCTCTTTCCGTGTGTTGATCTACAAACAGTTGTAGTTAGGGAATCCTGGAAAACAGCTTGGATGTCTAGATCACCAGTATAAGAATACATAACTTCATTTGGTGGTGAATGACTCCTTGATGCAGATTTGCCTAATAGTTGGGCAGCTATGATTTCTTCTGGAGACTAAGTTATGGATATTCATAATACTAACTCTGATTTGTTGCCTTCAATGATAATGGTAGTAAATGCCAAATTTCATCTCGATGTTTTTTTGTCTGTTGTTAATAATTAGTTACAAAGTATTTGGGTACATACTACTACATAGTGTTTTCCTTTTTGTTTCCAATATATACTGATATTTGTTAGCAGTTATGATAGATTTTAGATTTGTCACTTTACCCTTTAAATAAGTATTACGAAACTTTTAACAAATTAGTTTGATTGATGAGTTTTATAGTATTTGTTATGAAAAATTCTCTTAAGTTTTAATTAATTATGCATTTTTAGGACATTGGTGCAGGAAAAGGCAAGTACTATGCTGTCAACTTTCCAATGAGAGATGGAATAGATGATGAGTCCTATGGGCAGATATTTAAACCAGTAAGTGTTATGTTTGCCAGATCTCTTTCATTATTGATTGTGTTTTGAAAGGGATTAACCTTTTATATCCTGTTTCCATGTAGATAATATCAAAAGTGATGGAGATGTATCAGCCTAGTGCAGTGGTGTTGCAGTGTGGTGCAGACTCGTTATCTGGTGACAGACTTGGTTGTTTCAATCTTACCGTCAAAGGTAACTACTTTAAAAAGCGATATTCCTGGATCAGGGTGGGAGAGGAATTTTCAAGAATTATTATTCTTTAACTTCACTATGCCTGATTTGATAAAGAATTTAAGCCTCAGGTGCACATATATATATGTATGGATTTATACATAAATAATACTAAGTAACAAATAACCATTTGATCACTGGACTTTTTGTATGTTGTCATTTTAAAAATTAATTTATTATTAGTCTTTCACTAAACTCACTTGGCCATAGTGTAAAGATAATCTTGGGTTGTTAAAGATGATGCCAATGCAATATAATCTTTGGCAGGTCCCACCACTCTAGAGAGACTTTGAGTGAGATTTGGTCTCTCTTCTGAGGTCCACCTTAACTAAACTTGCAAGATACTTATCCTCAAATTGACTACAGAAGAATGAATTTTGCAACTACAGCATCTCTTAAAGACTGTTGTTGGAGGGCGCAGTTTTAATTCCAGCCCTCTGTTAGTTCAATTTCAAACTTTAAAGCACAAGAATCAGTCATAAGTCATTAAACATTTAACAAAAGGAAGTTTACTTTGCCCTAACACAGCAAGGATGTGCAACAAGGATACAATGACACTTATCTTCGGCTTTGGTTGATCATCCTTCCTCATCTCCTCATGGAAACACGTCTGATCAACAGGTCATCAGGGTATGGTCCTAGGCAGCCGTCAAGATTGAGAAACCCGGATTCCACATGGCTTGGACTTTACAGTGTCATTAGTTAACCATGAATCTGCAAGCAGGGCCAGTCAAGTCCCAGAACAGCTTTTGTTCTGTACCTACCCCAGGAGAGGGTTGGAAGTTGGGGTGGGAGGAACATCAGAGAAGCAGGAATTAATAACCTAGGCCAATCAAGTCACTTTTGTCTTTTGTAATTAATGCTTCCTCACGTTTTGAGTAGGGGGAAAGAAGCTATGTCAGGAAAACATTAACTCCTTAGTAACTGGGTCTTAGGGATCTTCTAGAGGAACTTCTACCATTTAATGTTTACAGGACTTTTGTTGCATAGTACTAAAGGGGAAAAGAGAAAAGAAAAAAAAAGAAACAAAAACATGGAGGTAAACAAAAGCCAGAAATATGCTAATCCTTTCCCCCTTTCTTCAGAAGGACCAAGTCTCAAGTTTTAAAAGCTAGTTCATATTGCAGGTGCCACCCAGTCAACTCAGGGATCCCTTTCTACCAGGTAATTATGAACCCATCATTGTTATAGTGGTAGTATACTATTAGAAAGCAAAGATGCTTCCAACAATTCTATGCCTTTGTCTCCTGGGCCCTTTCTGGGAAGGAGTTGCCCAAAACATCCCAGAGGAAAGGAAGCCTGTTAGTTGAGGGGAACATAAGCTACTTCTCAGGGGATTGTGGTATCCGTGAGGAGGCAAGAACTGAGACCCTGCACTGAGAAAGGCAGGGCCAGGGAGGGTTAGCTGGAACTAAGTCCAAAAACAGTCCATTCTTATCAGGTAAGTCTTTTGGAGACTGGATCCCCAAAATCACTGGACCAGAAAGTGCTTCTTCCTATGATGTCAGTGATTTGTCACAAACATTGTTTGTGGGAGGTTAGACAACCTCATCTTAGCAGTCAAATGCATAATGATTCAACTGTTGATTATCAGAAGCAAACCTCTTGCCCCTGAGATGAGAAATTTTACTAGTTGGAGACAAGAAGAATATCACTTGAGTTGCACTCCTGCTTGCCCAGTTGGGCAGTAATAACTGCCTTGTTTTCACTTATGGCGATCATATGGTCTTCTGCCCAATGTAGCATGGCATTACCACCCCATTGTTCAACTTGGCATTAGACCCATTCCCTAACCTTTGTTTTTCTTAAAGCAGCTCCACATTGGTAACTTAGCATATGATGTCTCTGATGGGTGTTGACATGCTGCACAAATGCAGTGGGAGGCACCAGCATAATTCTTCCCCTAATTGTCTGGTCATGTGCAATCCAGGTTCCAGACCACTTGGCTAGACCTATGGCTGCCAATCAGGAGTCAATATAGATGAAGATCTTCTTGCCTAGTATTGTATGGGGTATTCCCTGTTACATATTAGGGGCTGTAGAAGTCAATTTGCACATGTCTGTCATAGCAGATAGAGCCATAGGTCAACCAGGCAAGAGTGGCTTTTCCTTACGTCTTTATAGGAATAAGGCCCGTTAGGCCAGTGGAGAAGGAGGCAAGGTTTTCAGTATCTGAAGTGGAGACTATACTAGTCTTTGGTATAGTCGTCACCTACTTATGAAGGGCACTCACACCAGAAGGTCTCATTTCTAACATACCATTTCCATTTAGCACTAGAAGCCTCTTCTGCTACAATTGTCTTGTTAAGAGGGACCATCTTGGATCACACTTAGGGCCTAGAAAGAAGTAAGCAACTGTCTTTCAAAAGTGATGTAGTGACCAGCAGCTCTAGAAAACTTGGTACTCCAGAATCCCAATATTCATTTATTCTAGACACTTCTTGTTTTCCACTAAAGGCCCTGCTTATCCTATTCTGTATGGAGAGAGATGTCCAGAACCATGAGCCTTATACAGCCAAAAGGACCCAAACTATAAGATAACTTGATATATATCTTTCCAGGGCTGTGGTCTGTTCTGGGACCCCTTTGAAAGAGGCAAATTGGCAGTGACTGTAAATAGGGGCCATCAAGATACCTAGGTAGGAAGTACAGGTTCTCCAAAATTTGAAAATTACAGTCAGTCTTTGGCTTGCTTTTTAGTTCACATAAAAGCAAGTGTCCATAGCTTATTCCAGACTCTACCTGGAATCCTCTGATTTTTCCCTAACTTCTATATTCCCCAAAATTCGACTGAGTGGTTTGGACCCCAGATTACCTTACGTTTGATTCTCACCCCCATCTCCATCCTTTTTATGAACCTCCTGCCACAGAGGACTTCATCTGGCCCAATTATCATTACACCATTAATGTAGTGATGTTCACCAATGCCCTTTCAGATCTCTTTAGGTCTCTGCTCATCATAATATGGTAATACGAGGGAAAGTGGAAGAAACACTAGGGAAGGATGGTAAAATTATATTGGACTGTTTTCCAGTTGAAAGCAAATCACTCTTATCCAATCTTAGCCACAGAGATAGAGAAAAAAGCATTGGCAGATTTGATTGCTCCATGCCAGTAATCATGGTCCTGGGTAACTTATCTACAACATTGACAGGGAACAGCTGTGGAAGTAGGCTTGACAACTTTTCAGCTCCCAGTCCTCTGTAAAGGTACCAGGTAGCATCTACTTTTCCTCTCAAATGACACAGGGATGGGATTAATGGATCTTTGGTGCCTGGTTTCTTAATTCCTTGCACAGTTTTGTTAATTCACCTTGATCTGATCATTGCTTTCTTATCAACCTCATGTTTCAAGAGCTTCCCCAAGCTCCCTCCTATTATTTCTGCTTACCTAACCAGACAGTATTTGTACAGCCACAACTGTCCCCACCTGCTATTCAAGTTTCACCTATTGATCAAGCCCATTCTTGTGGTTATGTGTCTGGGGAGACCCCATAGCTAAAGTCTGAAACCTTCAAGCAAGGCTTCTCCAACAGAGCAGAATCTACTTGTACCTGAGACAGGCTTGGTATGGTGTTCTAGGGACTCCTTAGGTTTCTCTTTGAACTTCTACAAACATTCCAGTTCATTGGTGGGAAAGGTTTGCTCATTATCATCTCCCACATGGTGAGTTCCTGGATGGGAACTGACAAATCATCAAGCTTCATTCCCATCAGGACAGATCCCTTTAATTGATCAGCCATTAATTGACCCCTGGCTTTCATTGCATGGTCCTTGAAAGCTGAGAATTCAGTCTCTAGCTGCTTCAATCCTCCGTTCCAAGTTCACTTTTAGTCTTCTTAAGCTTGTAGTCCAATTTACACAGAGCAGTCAACAAAAGTCAGGGAATTCTGGTCTTGATTTACTCTTCCTGGACAAGATTCTTCAACACTCATTGAACTAATCCCTAAACAGGAATTTACTGTATTTTACAGAACTACATCATTGGGAGGACACTTGGAAACAGGGAGGCACATAGTGGTCCAATCACCCCACTCTCTTCTATAGGTACAGGACTCTTCCCCCAGTTTTACCTAATCTCATCTCAAATTGCTGAAACTAGACCATATGTCAGAGGTGCTCTTCTAACACTCTTACATCAGGTTAAAATTGGGGAACTTGTAAACCACTGAACATTTAACAAAAAAGTTTACTTTGCTTTAACAGTTATGTAATTACTTGCCTTCTCATAGAGATGCATCTGAATCAGTTGAATATGGTTTTAACCTCCCACCTAAGCCTGAAAGGCCTAGATTCCACATGACTAAGTCTTTTTATGCCCCTAAAGTATCATGAATCTGTATCCTGAAAGCCAAGGCCAGTCACATCTGGAAAGCTTTGTCTTCTTGTAGGTAAAGCCTCCCCGTATTGACGGAGGGGGGAATGAAACTGCATCAAGGAAACTGGGCCTATCACAGAAACCTAAATTTAAAAGGATTGCAATCTGAATCAGTGGGAAGATTATGCACACAGATTCCTGAATTTTTTGTATCAATAAAGCAATCCAAAATATTTTTTTTTAGTTTAAGAAATCTTTTTTTAAAAATTGACTTATTTTGTTTTCAGTGTTCGACAATCACTTCCATAAATCTTAGATTTTTTTCCACTCCCCGAGATGGTGTACAATCTTATATAGGTTCGACACATACATTCCTATTAAGTGCATGTTGCATAGAAGAATTAAAATGAATGGGAGAAACCAATCCAAAATTTTCTTAAAGACTGCTACCAGGAAAGCATTAAAGGCAGTAATTATGCTTTGTGACAGTAGCATGTAACCTGTGGGTTTATTAAAGTGTGTTCAAATCATATACCAATATTCTTTGTTTATATAGACAAATTCAATTTTTCTTTTGAAAATAGTAAATGTAATTAAATGTTATTTGAAACTAAATCTGTATTATGTAGACACCTATCCTTTGAGATTTTACGGAGAAGGTCGGGTAACATTCTAGAGAAGTAGTTGTTGCTCTACAAAAGTCCTATTCTCAGAACTCATTTGTGGTGAATGACCTCAGGTTCTTGAAGAAAAAATTCACATTACTGGATGTTTTGCACATTAGAAATGTTCATTGTGGTTCAAAGGTCAGATTAGATGTACTGGCTCATCACTAATAGTCTGGCTATTAGGCATATTAATTCTTTGAACATGGTGACTTATGATGTAAATTTTTTTACTGGCCCTCTATCTCTGGTAACCTCCTTCCACTTAAGTATTGGCAATATGTATGGAGTTGGCATAAAAGCAGGGGTGGCTTAAAATATCATTATTTTAGAAATTTGGTAAATAATCATTTTACCTTAGGTACTCCAAACACAAAATCCTAGTCGGTAGAATTTTTCATCCAAAGGGTCCAAGAGAAATCATTTCATGAAACTCTGGGTCATTTTGCTTTTCCATGCTTATGATGGACATAAGCAAAAAGATTAACAAGAAAATAATTGTGGGTTAGCTACCAGCAGACATTTCAAATGTTTATGCCTCTATTTAGTGAGTGTTCTGTTCAAGAAGGGAATTGAAAAAAGGTTAAGATGAAATGATCTCCAGTTACAATGGACACAACCTGAATATTCAAATAAGGTGTTTAAACTGAAAAGTTGGGAGGGGGGAACTTTTAGATAGCTGTACATCTTGAAGCATCCTTATCTTGTAATATTCAAAATTGTGGATGACTCAAGAGAATAAGAGAGGCAGGGAGCTACACAGCATTATCACTAGTGATTTATATATTAAGGAGTAGCATGAAAAACAAGCTCTTCATCTGTCCTGATTATAGCCAAGTGATTTATAAACTTGACAATACAGAAACATCAGATGAGGGTGGTACAAAAGTTACGTTGATTAAAGGATAGTAAACTGGGAAATGTGTGATACAAAAGTCATGAGTTGACAGTAGTGGTACAAGTTGAGTGTTTATTCTCCTAGAGCAGGAATTCTTAACCTTTGTTGTTGACCCCTTTAACAGTCCAGTGAAGTCTGTGGATCCCTTCTCAGAATAATATTAATAAAGGACTTAAGTATAAGGATGATAAATTAAAGAACAAAAATCTTGGATAGGCATGGGAAATCTCTTTTTTAGAAAAAGGCGAAAATAAAAATGATTTGTTGAAGGGAAAGAGAGAGACAAGGAGCATTTTATTTGACCATTTAGCTGAATAGAGAGAAAGGTAAGAATAATTAGCTAGCTAGAATTAGCTAAAGGAACATGTAAGTTAGGGAATACTCCAAAACTAGGAAATGGGTAACAAAAGAGTGATTGAAGAATCCAATAAAAGTGACAGATTATACAAGAAAACAAAACTTTCACAATCTGTTGCTTACAGGAAAAAAATTTTTTTGGCCAGAATAAAAATGTTTTTAAAACATACACATATTCTAAATGTGGGCTAGAAAAAAAATTGCTATGCATCAGGCAAATTCCAAAACAATAGGAGTTGCAATCATGTTCTCAAAGATAAGTGCATTGAAAACAAAAAGGTAGAACTACATTATGCTAAAAAGTCATATATCAATATTAAACTTAAGTGTTTCAAATGCTTTTGCATCTAAATTCCAAAAAGAAAAATTAACTGAACTACAAGAGATTATAGTAATGTAGGTGGCAGGACATTTTCATGTCTTGGTTTTGGGTAAGTTTAAGAGAAAGAAATGATATGGAAACTAGAGAACCGAATGTTTTACTGGACTAACCAGCTAAAAGGCTTAAGATGGTCTTCTATGTGTAACTGTTAAAAGAATGTCTATGTTTCTCACCACCAATTGGAATTTTTACAAATTTACCACACACTAGGGTATACAGACATTATAAATGTTAAAAAAATAAATGTTACATATTTTACATACCATAATGGAATGAAAATGATTCAGAGACCATAATACGAAACCAACTAGAGACTCAACAAAATCCTAAAGTAGGTTAAAGAACAAATTGTGGAAACAGTTATTTAGAAGATGATAATGATGAAACAACTTGCCAGAATTTCTGGGGTGCATCTAATGCAGTACTTGGGGGAAAATATTTCTGAAGAAATAACAAAGTAGAAAAGGAATATTAGTAAACCAGATTTGCATTTTTAAAATTTTGAAAGCTAAAATAAATGCAAAAGAGGAGATATCAAAAGTAAGTTGAAAATAAATTAGAAACATACTATAGAAGTGATCAGACTAAAAGTTGGTGTTTTGAAAAGACTAATAAGGTTAATAGACCTTTAGCCAATCTGACTAAAAAGGAGGTGGCAAAAATCAAATTAACAGTGAAATCAGAATAAATTTTTAATGACACATTAGAAACAGTGTATGCTAACAAAACAAAAGAAACAGGGTTTCAAAATAAAAATAGAGAACCTAATAGAAGACTAAATAGAGAATTTAAGCAATCCCATCTCAAGAAGAAAATAGAACTAGCTGCAAAGGAAAAAAAAAACTAATAAGAGTCACAGAGTTCTATCAAACTTTTTAAAAAAAAAAGTCCACATCACTTACATTCTCAAAATTGACAAAGTACCCCACCAGATTTCTTTTATGACAGAAATGAACTTCTAAGCCAAACCAAGAAAGGATCAAATAACTATGGAGGAACGTTATT
The DNA here is from genome assembly GCA_023548195.1 of Bettongia penicillata ogilbyi. NCBI lineage: Eukaryota > Metazoa > Chordata > Mammalia > Diprotodontia > Potoroidae > Bettongia > Bettongia penicillata. The sequence goes on from JAJHZJ010000244.1 coordinate 7,142,487, forward strand.
AATGATTGTTATTTCTAAAATTTGAATAAAACCTGGTCAGTCATACTTCATTGCTTTATCTAAGAAATCATTATGATGGGATTAGATTTATAACAGGAATGTACAGATTTTCTCAGCATTAGGGAAAGAAAAACTTTTTCATAGTGAAAACAAACATTTAAAACCCCACATCATTATCAGTATGTGGGGAAAAGCCTTTGACAAAGTACAATATGTGTTTATGCTAAAACATCTCCAAATAATGGGCAGAGAGAAGCTTTTTTAATGTCACAAAATGTTTAAAACCAAAAGGAAGCATCATAATGACAACAGAAATATATGGAAAATTTTTCACTTAAAAGATGTTCACTATTTGATACAGTTTTGGAAATGCTAACAGTAACAATGAGAAAATTAAAGGCCTAAGGATCCTTGTTTGCTGGTGTGTCTAGGAAGTGCACCATCTGGAGTCAGGAAGAATCCTCTTCCTGAGTTCAAATCTGGCCTCAAATGCTATTTGTGAGACCCTGGGGAAGTCACTTAACATTGTCTCAGTTCCTCATCTGTAAAATGAACTGGAGAAGGAAATGGCAAACCACTCCAATACATTTGCCAAGAAAACCCCAAATGGGGTCAGGAAGAATTGTACACGACTGAAATGACAGAATCACCACCCCCACTTAAGAAATCAGCACAAATATTAATTGAAACAATTACAAGCAAAGTTTCAGGCTTTAGAAAATAACAACAAAATGAAGTGACAGGATCACTCTGTCAAGCACGTGAAATACTTGTGTAGGTCCAATTACAACGTACTCCTTTATAGCTCGAATGTTAAGTGTTGTGCCAATATAATAGAGATGACAGTATCACCAAAGTTAGTTTATAATTCTGTGCTAATCAAGTTATCAAAGGGATACTTTGCAGAACTTAATTTTTTTTTTTAAATGAGTTCTGTAATATCAAGGGAGGTAAAGGAAGTGGATGCAAATAAAGAGGGAAGTAGCACCTTAAACCATCTTATAAAAGACTAGTCATCAAAACCATTTCAGTTTTAAATGGAGGCAAATAATAAAACAAGACGAATCAGAAACAATAGAACTCAATAAACATGTTTAATAAAACATTTGTTAGGAAAGAACTCCCTACTTGGTTTTGTAAAATAAATACACTGGGAAAACTAGTGGTCAACCAGAAATTATACTTTGACACCATATTCTATGATACATTCTAAATGGATTTGTTACCTTGATAACCGAAACTGATACTGAAAAGGTCATATACCTTTTATAATGATGCATAGCATATACATTCTTAACCAAGTAATAGTGGCAGTGACAAAAGAAAATAGATGATCAATTACATGAAGGTGAAAAATTTCACACAAAAAAATGCACCTTGTATCAGTTTAATGACCAAAGAAGAGAAAATTGTTGATTTTTTCTGATAAGATTTTGATATCTAACATACATAAGTAATTGACATATATACCTCTGCATATGAACAAGACCAAAAGCCAATCCTCAGTAGATAATTGGTCAAAAGAATTGCCAAGTATTAATCATATGGAAGACTAGTCCAAATTACTAATAATAGAAATACAAATCAAAACAACGCTGAGATTTCAACTCCCTCTGCAAATTAGCAAAAAGTAATAAAAGATGAGGAGTCAGCATTGGAGGGTTTGTGAGGACACTAGTGCATTGTTGATGGAGCTGTGAATCAGTACAGCCATTTTGAAAAGCTATTTGGAATTATGCAAATGAAATTTCAAAAATGTTCATAGATTTGACCTGGAGATTCCCCAACTAGGCATGTGTTTCAAGGAGGTTTTTGATAAGAACAAAGTGCCCACATGCACTAAAATTATAGCAGCACTTTTTGAGATAGCAAATAATTGGAAACCAAGTGAATGCTCATTGATTAGGATATGTGGATGTAATAATGTTTTGTAAGATGAGATGAATTCGGAGAAGCATAGAATGGTCTATATGAATTGATACAATCAAACAGAGCTAAGAAAAAAATACACAATGATTACAACAATGCAGATGGGAAAAATTCAACCAAAAAAAGTCAAGTGAATTTTATAAAATTAGAAAATAATAAGCATGGCTCCAAAGAAAGATGAAAAGCACTCCACCTCCTTTTCAAAGACAGGCTCCACTAGTATTATGCATTGCACATATTTTCAAGCATTTTCATTGTATTGATCAATTTACACTGGCATTTTTCGTTTTCTTTTGGTGGGGGGAGAATTTCTTAAAATACTCTTAGATGGGATGCCTCTGAGAATGTGTGGAGGAGAAGTTTGGGTGTTGAAGAAAACTATGGTCATTAAAAAAATACACAAAATGTCTTACTTTGGAAATATATTCACAGGCCCCTTGTTAAGAAACTCTGGCCTACAGTGAAGTTGCCCATGAAGGGTCAGCATTTTTCCATATAAACAATTCAGTTTGTGAAATGGGATACCTTGGGAACTCATGGGGTCCCTTATCCTCACTTATTGGAGATGCTGTTGAAGGGATTCCTGGTTAGGCACGATTTAAATGAAAACCTTTGGAGGTGCTTTTGGCTCAGATTAAAGCAGTGTATATATGTTTGTGAAGTGCTTTAAAATAACCAAAAGTCCTTACAAAATTTACACGTGATGTTTGAAAACCATTTTGGCTATTTAACCTTTTTTAAAAAATGTTATTGTTTATTTTGTAAGTAAAACTGCTCATTGATATTTCTTCTTCTTTGTGTCAGGTCATGCTAAATGTGTAGAAGTTGTAAAAACTTTCAATTTGCCCCTGCTGATGCTTGGAGGAGGTGGATACACAATCCGTAATGTTGCACGATGTTGGACATATGAAACTGCTGTTGCCTTAGATTGTGAAATTCCAAATGGCAAGTATTGTTACCCAATTAAACAGTGAAAACAGTGAAAAATGATAAAATTACTTATGATTAATTCTTGCTCAGAACAAAGAGGAGGATGAAGCCTTTGTCATTCACCCACTTAGAAGTTTGGGGAAGTCTATAGATACCTCAGAATAATGTTTTTACACATATAAAATAAGATACATAGCATTACAAAGGAAATCAATTATATTCAAATACAGTTATCAAGATATTAAAAATAAGTTCACAGGCCCCAAGTTAAGAACTCCTGAGTTAGAGTATGAATGTGACTGAGGAGTTGTTAGTGTGGTGTAACAGAATATTGATATGTTTTACCATTGATAAAGGATCCTAGAATGCTCTAGGATATACTTATAAAATATTCACCAATAAGAAATTTTTTTTAGTGAACAGAAGGATTTGAATGAAACAAAAATTGAATTAAAAAAAGTTTCTTGGGGGGAGGAGCCAAGATGGCGGAGTAGAAAGACTCATGTATGCTAGCTCCGAACCCACAGCCCATATATTTCCTGCAAAAAGAACTCCCCACAAATTCTGGAGCACTTCAAGGTGCGCAGAAACACAGTGGAAAAGATTTCAGTTCCAGAGAGCCCTGGAGAGCCGTCCCCAGGGGTCCGTCGCGCCCCGGACAGCGGAGCCCACCCCTGAGCTGCCCTGGCCCTGCGGCCCCAGAGGAGCAGATCCGAGCAGGCTTCAGGGACAGAATCTCTGGCGGCCGCGAAGGTCCCTCCGCCCACAGACGCTACAGGTCAATGAGAGAGACATCTGGGCTGGCCGAAAGGGAAGCGGGGTGTCTCCATGATTCGGCCCCCTCGGGAGGCAGCGGCAGAGGCAGCAGCGGTGGCCCAGGACTCCCGGACCAGCAGGCAGAAGTTCAGGGCCATTACCGAAGGTCTCTGCATAAACCCCCTGAGGGAACTGAGCCTGGGAGACGGCCCTGCCCCCACACACCCCATTACTGAAGGTCTCTGCATAAAGCCCCTGAGGGAACTGAGCCTGGGAGGAGGCCCTGCCCCCGCCCAAGCACCAGAACTTAAGCTCACATTGAATAGCAACCCCGCCTGCCGCGGAAAGCCCATTTGAATCTCAGACCCCAAGCATTAGCTGGGCGGATTTAGGCAAGGGTGGACAGGAATCTCAGAAGTCAAGTAACTGACTGGGAAAATGCCCAGAAAAGGGAAGAAAAATAAGACTATAGAAAGCTACTTTGATGGGGTACAGATGTTCCCGCCTTTCAGTTCTGATGACGAGGAACAATTCTTACCATCAGGGAAAGACGTGGAGGTCGGGGCCTCTGTATCCCAGACATCCGAGGTGTCGGTCCAGGGGGCTCAGGCCATGGAAGAGCTCAAAAAGGATTTTGAAAAGCAAGTTAGACAGGTGGAGGAAAAACTGGGAAGAGAAATGAGAGAGATGCAAGAAAAGCATGAAAAACAGGTCAATACCTTGGTAAAGGAGACCCAAAAAAAATGCTGAAGAAAATAACACCTTGAAAAAATAGGCTAACTCAATTGGCAAAAGAGCTTCAAAAAGCCAATGAGGAGAAGAATGCTTTCAAAAGGAGAATTAACCAAATGGAAAAAGAGGTTCAAAAGCTCACTGAAGAGAATAGTTCTCTCAAGATTAGAATGGAACAGAAGGAGTCTAATGACTTTCTGAGAAACGAAGAAATCACCAAACAAAACCAAAAGAATGAAAAAATGGAAGAGAATGTGAAATATCTCATGGGAAAAACAACTGACCTGGAAAATAGATCCAGGAGAGACAATTTAAAAATTATGGGACTACCTGAAAGTCATGATCAAAAAAAGAGCCTAGACATCATCTTCCATGAAATTATCAAGGAAAACTGCCCTGATATTCTACAACCAGAGGGCAAAATAAGTATTGAAAGAATCCATCGATCACCGCCTGAAAGAGATCCAAAAAGAGAAACTCCTAGGAACATTGTGGCCAAATTCCAGAACTCCCAACTCAAGGAGAAAATATTGCAAGCATCTAGAAAGAAACAATTTCAGTACTGTGGAAATGCAATCAGGATAACTCAAGATCTAGCAGCTTCTACATTAAGGGATCGAAGGGCATGGAATAGGATATTCCAGAAGTCAAAGGACCTAGGACTCAAACCAAGAATCACCTACCCAGCAAAACTGAGTATAATACTTCAGAAGAAAAAATAGTCTTTCAATGATACAGAGGACTTTCAAGCATTCTTGATGAAAAGACCAGAGCTGAAAAGAAAATTTGACTTTCAAACACAAGAATGAGAAGAAGCATGAAAAAGCAAACAGCAAAGAGAAGTCATAAGGGACTTTCCAAAGGTGAACTGTTCACATTCCTACATGGAAAGACAATATTTGTAACTCTTAAAACTTTTCAGTATCTGGGTAGTTGGTGGGACCACACACACACATCCACACACACACACATCCACACACACACATGTACACGCATGCATGCACACACACATACACATGCACGCACACACAGAGACAGAGAGCACAGAGTGAATTGAATAGGATGGGACCATATCTTAAAAGAAATTAAGGTAAATGTTGAGAGAGAAATGTAGTGGGAGGAAAGAGGGTGAAATGGAATGGGGTAAATTATATCTCATTCAAGAGACAAGCAGGAGACTTTTTAGTGAAGGGAAAAAGAGGAGAGCTGAGATAAAAACAAGAAGTTTACCCTCATCACATTCGACTAAAGGAAGGAATAAAATGCACACTCATTTTGGTATGAAAACCTGTCTTACAATACAGGAAAGTGGGAGAGAAGGAGATAAGCATGTGGGGGGATGATGGAAGGGAGGGCAATGGGAGGAGGGAGCAATTTGAAGTCAACACTCAGAGAGGGATAGAATCAAAAGACAGAATAGAAACAATGGGGGGCAGGATAGGATGGAGGGAAATATAGTTGGTCTTACACAACACAACTTATGGAAGTCATTTGCAAAACTACACAGATAGGGCCTATATTGAATTGCCTGCCTCCCAAAGGGAATGGGTGGGGAGGGAGGGATGGGGAGAATTTGGAACTCAAAGTTTTAGGAACAACTGTTTAGTATTGTTGTTGCTACTAGGAAATAAGAAATACAGTTAATGGGGAATAGAAAGTCATCTAGCTCTACAGGACAAAAGAGAAGATGGGGACAAGAGAAGGGAGGGATGATAGAAGAGAGGGCATATTGGTGATAGGGAAAATTAGAATGCTTGGTGTATTGGGGTGGGGGGGAGGGGATAAATGGGGAGAAATTTTGGAACCCAAAATTTTGTGAAAATGAATGTAAAAAATTAAATAAATTTATATTTAAAAAAAAAGTTTCTCATATGAAGATATCTGTAAATCCTTTTTGAAAACCTTAAAGCATTATATAAATGCTAAGTCATTTTATTTCCCTCTCTTTCCTCCATATGTGAAATAAGTAGGTACAATATGTTTGTACATATGTATGTATGTATTTATATATACATACACACACATACATAACATAAAGAGTACGTGAAGTCTCAGAGGGAGAGTCATTAGCAGCTGTGGGCTTTTTGATGGTAGGATTTGACTTGAGGCTTCAAGCCAGGGAAGCCAAGGATGAAGAAATGAATGAACTATATTTATTATGAACCAGCTATTAAGCACTTATTATGTGACAAGCATGTTCTAAGCACTGGGGATTCAAGTAGAAAAGGAAAGAAAATCTGTAACTTCAAAGTAGCTTAGATTTTAATTGGGTAAAATAACAATCATTTAGGGGAATGGTGGTAGGTGATAGCACTTTGGTTCATAATGTTAACTGGGATGACAAATGGGTCCATGGGAAATAGATCAAAACACTCCTTACAGAAACAATGGCAATGTGTATTTGATACTCTTTCCAGGATGTATTGATTATGGGGTGAAGAGGCTGGGTTTAAGTAAAATAGCCAGAGAATAGGTACTACAGTAATGCAGTGAATAAAACATTGCACTTGGGGTCAGAAAGACCTGAGTTCAAATCCAACAAGTGATTAGCATGAAAGAATAGGAATTATTAGAATGGGGGAGGGAAAATAGGTGGAGCTGAAAAAAAAAATTCCAGCTATGGGGGACAACTTGTGGAAAGACTCAGAGACAGAGTGTCCTGTATGAAGAACAAGTTAGTGTGTTGCAATTGTAAAAGGGTATTTTCTCCTAAGTTTTCTTGGGTTTTCTGATGCTGTTTTTCTTTGGCTGTCCTTCCTGTATGGCTTGTTCTCAGTTTCCTATGTTGAATTATCTCCAGTGTTCTATCCCATGGTCCCATCTGGAATATCTATCTCTGTTCCTATCCCTGTGTAGCCTGCCTCCAGTCTGCTTTTTGGCTTTATGCATCATTCCCCTTCACACACTCTATAGGCCTGTCAGACTGGTATTGTTCCTTATGCTTGGCAGTTAATTTCTGACAGTTTAGTGCAGTGGGTAACCAGCAGGTCTCAGACTGGTGAGTTAGGGGAGATAGCTACCCCAAGCATGTGAAGACTGTCTGGCAGAATGTCCAGATGAGAACAGTTTGTTCTAAAGGCCACAAAAGAGCCTGAAATGGGTGCTGTGGAGTGCTTAGTTGGTCAAGCATCAAAGATTCCTGAACCCCAGGCCATTGCCAGTTATCTTGACTTTTGTCCTGCTGTTGCACTTTGATGGTTCGTGAAGACTGAAGCTTATGACTCTGTGCAACTCTGCCTCACTTAAGTCCAATTCATAGGCAAGTCAAGTTATCACCTGTGATGTCACTGGTCCTCTCCAAAAAAGGATGAACAACAACTCCTGAAGCTTAATGTAGTGGAAAGAAGATTGGACCTGGAGTCCAGACCTGGCTTCAAATGCTGGCTCTGCTACTTAATGTTTGTGATCTTGGACAAGTGACTTAATCTTTTTAGGCCTCAGTTTACTCACTGCTTGTAGCTTGTCTCCAGTCTTCTTTCTGGCCCTATACATCATTTCCCTTCACATACTGTATTGGCCAGCCAGACTGACATTATTCCTTGCTCATGGCAGTAACTCTTGACAGTTTGGTGCAGTGGGTAACCAACAGGCTTCAATACAGTTGGTGAATTGTGGGGGATGTCTCCCCCAAGCATGTGAAGACTCTGGCAGAATGGGCGAATGAGAACAATTTGCTTCAGTGGCTATGAAAGAGGCTAAAGCACGTTCTGTTTGTTCATCAAAGATGCCAAAGTCGTCCACTGAACCCTAGGCCATTGCCAGTCATCTTAACTTTTGTCCTGCCACTGGACTTTAATGACTTACAAAGAGAGAGTGAGACTGATGACTGCAACTCTGCCTCCTTTGAATCCAATTCTTGGGCAAGTCAGGACATGATGGAGTTGAATTTGATAGTCCTTCCATGATCCCTCGTGATCCCGCCATCTCTCTCCATACCTTCGCATAGGCTATGTGCCCTGTCCCTGGAATGGCCTCCCTTCTCAACTCTGCCTCTTAGAATTCCCAGCTACTTAGCATGCTTGGGCACCACATCCTGAGCCATCCTACTCTGATTGTCCACCTTATCCCTTGTTACCTTATTTTTATTTGTGTATAGTTTACGTGTTCTTCTCTGTATGTTGTCTCCTTCCTACACAAGTTTACTAAATGCTTGGTGAACGATTAATAGTACTGGATGTTGCAAACTGTCTTGTAAATTAAGTATCATAGTTCTGTACTTGGTCTTAATGAAATTAATATTGTTATTGCATTTCAAAATGTGTACAGTACTTTTTAATTTTGTCTTTATGTTCCCAGACCATAGCAATGCATAGTAAGTACTTAATAGATTCTCTTTGAACCAAATGTAGTTAGTAATAGCTCATATTCAGCTAGCTTTAAAGAAGGGGAGGAAATAGATAGAAGAGGAGAGGGTGTATTGTGACAGTGACTACAGAACTGACCTCAGAGTCAACAAGTTTGGGTTTGAGCCATTCCTCTTGACATATACTGGTGTGTGATCAGCAAGTAAATCATTCAACTTCCCAGTGCCCCCAGACAAATCTCTACAAGTTGTAAGGCAGCTGCATTGGCAGAAGGAGTTTCCTCACCGAAAGTTCCCTGCCCTCATGGAATCAAGTGTCTGCTCCCTCTGGCCTCCCCTCTTCTTTTTCCCCAACCTCCCCAAATGGTTCAAGTGCCAGTATTCCTGAGTTGAGGAGGAATCATGACTGAAGCAGCTCAGATCTCTTCTTATGGAAGATTTGGTCTTAAGTATCAAGAGATGCATTATTGCTATATTTTAGATCTTCCTCTACTTTTGCATTTTACTTGTTTGTAACTTAGCCTTTTTGTCATTTTCTAAGAATGATTTTTAAATTCTAGGTCTGCTAGATGTTTACTCTATCTACAGTAGAGATGAGTGTTGCGTCTGTGACTTGTTTTGTTGTTTTTCAATAGAGTTGCCATACAATGATTACTTTGAGTATTTTGGACCAGACTTCAAACTGCACATTAGTCCATCGAACATGACAAATCAGAACACCCCAGAGTACATGGAGAAGATCAAGTAAGTGGTGACGGAAATGGTTTATTTTGTTAACTATTGGATAGAGTACATGGAGAAGATCAAGTAAGTGGTGATGGAAATAGTTTATTTTGTTAACTATTGGATAAGAGTACATGGAGAAGATCAAGTAAATGGTGATGGAAATAGTTTATTTTGTTAACTATTGGATAGAGTACATGGAGAAGATCAAGTAAGTGGTGATGGAAATAGTTTATTTTGTTAACTATTGGATAAGAGTACATGGAGAAGATCAAGTAAGTGGTGATGGAAATAGTTTATTTTGTTAACTATTGCATAGAGTATATGGAGAGGATCAAGTAAGTAGTGATGGAAATAGTTTATTTTGTTAACTATTGGATAGAGTATATGGAGAAGATCAAGTAAGTGGTGATGGAAATAGTTTATTTTGTTAACTATTGGATAAGAGTACATGGAGAAGATCAAGTAAGTAGTGATGGAAATAGTTTATTTTGTTAACTATTGGATAAGAGTACATGGAGAAGATCAAGTAAGTGGTGATGGAAATAGTTTATTTTGTTAACTATTGGATAAGAGTACATGGAGAAGATCAAGTAAGTGGTGATGGAAATAGTTTATTTTGTTAACTATTGGATAAGAGTACATGGAGAAGATCAAGTAAGTGGTGATGGAAATAGTTTATTTTGTTAACTATTGGATAGAGTAAACATGCAAACATACTTTTCAAAATATCTTTTGTATATTTTAGTTCTTTATAACTTTCTAAGTTGTAAAACTTAAGCATAAGTTAGATAGACCATAATAGCTAATGAACTGTGTTCATATTCTTCCCACTTTTTACTTCTCCATTATACTTAATATCATTAAATTGTAATCCTGAAACATTTTTTTCAGAGAATCTCAAAGTTGGAGAATCTTCAGAGACAATCCAGTTCACCCATAGTAAAATAAGAAACCCCTTTACAACATATCTAACCATCTAGTCTTGAAGATATGTTTTGACTAAGTGACCTTGAGAATAATACTCTCTCACTGGTTAAGATCTGTTAATAGGAAGGTAAACATGCACATCCATCTTTTATTGCTTTTTTTCTATAATCTAGCAAATAGTGCTAGTCATAGTCCAGTTTTGGACTTGACAACTATAAGACCTCTAACTTCATGGTTGAATTCAGTACAGATTTAAGATCTTTGAATTTTATAATCTAATAAGGCAGTGATGCATCAGAAACAATATATAAAAAGCTGAGAAAACTGTAAATACGCCATATGTGTATATGTACATTTAGAGAGAGAAGTACATATGTTATATGTTTTTACATGTAGATATAGATAGCTGAGTAGATAGAAAAGAGAAGATATGGGACTGATGGAAATCAAGGAAAATATCTCACTATGAAAACCAGTGGTTATCTTAGGTGTATCTAAATGGCTAACACCTAGGAAGGGTTTTGATTTGTTCTGCCTCTTGTGAGGGGGCAAGGTGAAGAACCAGCAGAAGTTGCAGAGAGACAGATTTATACTAAGTTATACTAAGTTAACAAATAGAACCAACTATTCAAACCGAGAATGAACTGTATCAGAGGACAGTGCTTTCTTCCTCACTAGAATTTAAAAATATTTAAATGGATGATCTCCTCTTGGGTACAATTCTAAAGGATTTCTATTCAAGTATAGGTTCAACTATATTTCTTCTGAGGTTCCAAGTCTGGAGATTCTGATTTGTAGACAGAAGCTCTCTGAGTAAATTTTACCAATTGTGAACTTTACACAATAAGTATCTGAAGATGTTTGTAAATAGTCTTTAAATAATATTAATATAAGTAGGCTTTACTGACTATTTAACCGACAAAAAGTTAATATTGAAAATTTGAAAAATACTGAAACTCTGGTCCACTTAAAGTCAACCAAGTTCGGTTAAAATTTTACCACCTTAGTAGGTTTAAAGCATTATTTTATCACTTTATTTTGAAGTAATTTCAGTGTTTCATGAATTAATATTATTCTTACACTTATAATTTTGATAAAAGTATTAGGAAATTGATTGTTAATGAAATCTGTCAATGAATCATAAACTGAGATTTAAATGAGGATTGCTTTTTGATAATATACATTCCTGATAACGAGATTTTCCCATTCTCCTTTAATACTGTTTTAAATTGGCAATGTATATAGCAATTATCTCATTAGTTGACATAATGATGATATTTTTCTTAAAAATTTTGTCATTTTCAGTATAAATAAGTTCCATATAATAAATACACTAGTTAAGACCAATGAAAGAAATTTTTTAAAATGTAGATGTTACCCTGCTGAGAAAGCCAGTTAGTTCTTGATGGAATGACATATAGTGAATCTGAATGCAGTTTTTTAGAGTATCTTCTGACCTATAAATGTTTATTTTGAATATGACCTACAGTATAGATAACAAATATTGACTGATTCTATTTTTAGCATCATCTTGAAGGTTTTTACTTGAAAAGAAAGGTAGCTATTAGTTTTAATTTGTAAAAATCATTGAATGTTAGTTAGACTATAGGGCTAATCATACAGATGAAACTATTTCCTCTTTCTTTGGGGTAATTTGAAATTACATGTCAGTCTATTAGTTGGATTACAGTTAAGTCCATTCACCTTAAAGAGAAGGAAAGAAAATTAAATATGCAGATTTGAACCCACGTATTTCTTACAGTTTTTTGTGTTGTAATCTACTATGACTCCTATGTGTACAATTTTTCTGTGTACTTTGGATAACTGTTGAAATTTGAACACTAGAAAATGTTGCATTTTGATTAAAAAATATAGCCAATATAACTTCCAAATATATCTAGTATATAAATTTATAGGTACTAAAATTTTAAAAGATTGCCTATCATCTTGCTCAAGGTTCTTTTAAAATATATTCGGAACTAGTGAAAAAAATGAATTATTTGAATGACTGTTTCCTGTGCAATATAGACAACGTTTATTTGAAAACTTGCGCATGTTACCTCATGCGCCTGGTGTACAGATGCAAGCCATCCCTGAAGATGCTGTTCATGAAGATAGTGGGGATGAAGATGGAGAAGATCCAGACAAACGAATTTCTAGTAAGCTAATACTATTAAAATATTATGAAAATTGTGTTAGGTATACTGGTTTTCTTCCTTATTCAACCTATTTGAAAGTGGCTTCCATATCAAGAACTTTGATATGGATTGAATTCTAAGATATTTTTCTTTCTGAGAAAAAATAACTTGCTTCTCAGTGAAAACAAACTGAGTTGCAGTGTCTTCCTTAAAGATTCAAAATCCACTTGAATAGAATTTTATGCTTAATCAGAAAATAGATGTTCTAACAAACTATTTTACATTTTAAAAAAATTTTGGATGTTCAAAAAGGTTTGTTGCTAACCTTTATTATATTCAAGTGATCATCTTATTTGTCTCTTAAATATGTTACTACGTTGAACATCTCCTGTTCTGATTTCTAAAGCTTCTCTTGGCATTATACCTAATTGTCTTTTAAAAATAGTAATAATAGCTGGTACAGCACAGCAGCATGACAATATTTCTCATTGTGAGCTGTATTTCAAAATTCCTAGATTTTCCAGCTTTTCAGATTCTTCTTTCCCTTTAACTGTTTTCTCCCTGGTACTAAAGTATGTTTTAGTATTTATTGAGAGAGAAATGTGGCCTTAATTCTGGAATTTTAAGATGTCCATTTTGACTTTAGCTTTGGTATGTTAGAGGTATTTTGTGTCATTTATACTTTGGGTGGAACTTAGATTAAAATAAAATCAGTAGTTGAAGCTTAATGGAACATAATGAATACAAATTTTATACTGATATTTGCCAAAATGTAATATGTACTTTTACATTGTGTTTCAGTTCGAGCATCAGACAAGCGGATAGCTTGTGATGAAGAATTTTCAGATTCTGAGGATGAAGGGGAAGGAGGACGTAGAAATGTGGCTGATCATAAGAAAGGAGCGAAGAAAGCAAGGATAGAAGAGGATAAGAAGGAAACAGAGGACAAGAAAGCAGGTTAGTTGTTGGTCTTCAAAATGTAGTAAGTGATAGATTGGCTAAGGAAAATATTTCATCTCTGAAGGGACATAAACTCAATTACAGCAGTACTCGAATAGGGCATTGTGCTATGCAAATAACTGGCCAAAAAATGAGATACCTCTCTCTTAGCCTTTAAAAGAACCAATATATTTTTTTTAAAGTGTGCATTATCTCATTTTAACAATTCTTAGTCTCCAAAGTTAAAATGAAATGGGAAATTTAAGCAAACCAACAGAGCTCATTATATATTTAATTCAGTAAACATTTATTAAGTGCCTGCTATTTGACAGACATTGCACTAAGCACATGGAGGGGAACAGAAGGAAATAGCATATATGTGTATGTGTGTGTATATGCTCATATACATATACATCTATGTGTGTGTATTATATCTCCAACTATGTGATATAACTACCTAGAATAAAGCTTGATTACAGTCCAAAACTTAACATCTCACTCTATCTATCTTGTTTAGCTCTTTGATTTATTTTACTTTCTGATCTCTTGAATGGAAATTAAGTAAGATATTTAGCATAGGTGGCATAGGTATAAGAATTGTGAAGTTTCAGTTGCTCAGAATTTTAAAGTTCGTGTTCATTCAGTGACATAGGACATAGGATTTTAAGAGGACATAGGATTATTTTCTTTCTTTTTTCTTTTATTTAAGGGCTAAGCTTTCCTGTTTGGCTGTTTGTATTTTGTACATTTCTTTTAATATTCATTTTATATATTTATTTTTTTTATAATATTTCTTTCTTTTAAATATTTCTTTTTCTTTTTAGATGTTAAAGAAGAGGAGAAGTCCAAGGACAACAGTGGTGAAAAGACAGACACCAAAGGGTAAACCAGTACTAATTGAATCTCTTATGACTTAAATATGATTAGCTTCAAATAAAAGTTTAACTCATCAAGATTAATATACACTAGGAATGATGAGTACAATTATGAAATTTCTAATGTCATATATTCAGAAAACATCTGCATCAACTTATGATAACCTATGCTAGGCTTTACAAAGTCAGTTACCATACCTACTTAGTCACAGCTCTCGGAACTTAATGAAAAGAAGTAGGTGAACAGAAAAATGAAGAAAGACATTTTTGGTCACTGAAATACTTGTTTTGTTGTATATAATTGTAAATGTTAGTTTAGTCAAAGAGCATTTAAACTAAAAACTTTTATATTTTGCCTTTTGAACAGAGCCAAATCAGAACAACTCAGCAATCCATGAATTAGAGAGCCTCACACCAATTTCAGGAAAAAGTACTAAATTGGAAAATATTGGGAGAAAAAAAATACAGGTTTCTTTTCAAAAGAGACTGCTGACTTCATTTTGTACTACTTGGCATGGACCGTATTTATTTTCAAAACGGCTTTTTTTTTTGGTTGTTGGCAGGTTGTATTGTGAGTTTTTCTAATTATGATGCAAAATTTCTTTCTCCACCATGCTATATGTGATAGTATTTAAAATGGATGTGAGTTATTATGTTATGTCTAAAAACTGATCTATTAAAGAAGTAATTTGCCTTTCTGAGCTGATTTTCCATCTTTTGTAATTATCTTTATTAAAAAACAAATTGTACTTGGGTTGTCTTTTGTTTTTCATTGTAATATGTTGTCAGCTTTTGGTTGACAGGGTAGAGTTTGGTTGACAGGGTAGAGTACAAGAGTTACATAGAATTAGTGTATTGGAGTTCATTTTGGGGTGAGGAGACTGACTACAGTTGATTCGAAAATTTGAGAGTTCCTC
Organism: Bettongia penicillata ogilbyi; assembly: GCA_023548195.1. NCBI lineage: Eukaryota > Metazoa > Chordata > Mammalia > Diprotodontia > Potoroidae > Bettongia > Bettongia penicillata. The sequence continues at coordinate 7,157,659 of JAJHZJ010000244.1, forward strand.
CTTGGGTATCTTCTTGAGCTCATGTACTTCAAATTGAATTGGTCACATTAAGATATAAAAGTAACTACAATATTGATTTTAATGAATCCCCTAGAAATTGTTATTCCAATACAGAAAAACTTTTGATATTCAGATAGTAGAATATCAATGCCCACTGTAGATCATTTGACAAACTTTTGTAAGACAAATCACTTAATCTCCCTTATTGACCTTCAGATAACTCTGCAAGATGTCCCAAAATAGATGGTATTAGATATTCCTAGGTGAAGCTAGTTTTTACACCAAAGAAATAAGCACTATTTGTGTATATCCATATTTCTTAATGAACCATGTTTAATATACTCTACATGAGTAGAAGATTCATTTTTTGCTGTGTTTATTGGATTTTCAGTGTGAGTTTAAATTAGAAGTATTTTGTCTCCTGAATACAACACTCAAAATATTTGAGAGTGAACAGACCTCTAACCCCATCCTCTAACTTTTGTTTTAAAATTAGAATGAAAATTTGTATAGTAGATAAAAAGGGAACCAAGAATATAAATGGATTTTTTTTCAATCTTTCACATTATTACTTAGGCTGCTAATAATATCTTTATTTTAATTGAGTACTGAATTAGAGATTTATTTAATACTGTAAACTTCTATACTAAACCATTTGATTTGTGATTCTTTGTCCTATTATTGAGATTCGAAAGCAGTGTTGTAAATTTAGTTAAATTTTTTTGGTATGGTTTACAATCATCTAGGATACTGTCTTCAGAAATTTAAAATTTTTCTAATGCTTCAGAGATTCGGTTAATAACTTCATTTTATAGTTCAGTTAAATTTAAGTTGTCTATGAAAGTAATAAACTGGACAATAAAACATTGAGTTGGAAGAATAATTTCTGAGACTTATCATTGATAACCAGATGCCTGAGAGTATTAGAAAATGAGAAGTACTTTCAAATGGGAAGGGCAGCTAAATTTGATCATTTTTGAGAGAACTATACTTAAAGGTTTGCATGTTTTTGGCAAACTCCACTAAGTTGTTTTCTGTCTTCCTTTTTTAAAAAAAAATTGATCTAGTTCAAATTATGGCAAGATTATGGCATGTAAAAACCATCTGGTGAATAGTCTACAATTTTTTAAATATTTTGATAACTATTTCAATATAGTTGGTTTTCTTTATAATCTTAAATATTTTATTGTATAAATTTTAAAATGTTCTGAGAAGGAATCCATAGGCTTCACTGGACTGCCAAAGGGGATCCATGACACATAAACAAGTTTAAGAACCCCTAGTCTAAAATGAATTTTTTTCTATGTCAGTTTTCAGCATGTATCATGTAAGCCAAACAATTAATTACCCTTCTCTGCTAACCCTCAACTGACTTGGCTGCCCAGCCTTTTTTTCCAGATTCTTTAGAATTTCCTTTTCTTCCTAGTCATGTTTGCTTTCAGTTCTTGAATTCCCAATACAGCTCAACAAAACCTTGCCAAGGGGAGGAAGGTTTGGTGGATAGGTGGACTGCTCAGCACATAGTACGTGTTTGATAAATTTCCAACCAAATCAATTATCAGTGGGAAAACAGCCTAGGAAACATAGGAAAGGGTTTATCATAATTAGGAAATTGTATTTTAAATGTACACAGATGTCATTCACAGCATATTGACTTAGTGACCTTGCTTTACTTAAAGTTGTGCCCCAGCTACATCATGCATATGATTTCTCTCACTGGCAACAAGTTAAACCAAGGTTGTACTTTTTTCTTTAGGGGGCCTAGAATTGGTCAGTTTTTCATTTTTTAGTTTTTTGGGGGAAACTTTTTAGGTCTCAAACTTCATGTACCAATTTTATTTTTCTTGGTTACAAAGAATTTTAAGCTATTTTAAACTATTCATAATTTTGATATGTTGAATCTGTGATTTCAGCCAGTACAGATCTCTACTTGTCCACACTTAATCATCTTGTGAGACTCTTGTCTCTGTTTTTCCATTAAGCCTTCATACCCATCATTTTAAGGATCTTTTAGGTTTCTGGACATTGCATTTAAAGAAATGAACCATACAAGCAAAGCCTTGGTTACATTTCACTTTTGGTGCATGAATAATTCTTTTCTGGTAATCTCTCTGATATTATTTTGCCACTCCCCCAGTGTAATTCTATATAAGTATCAGTGAAATGGAGGTTTGTTATAAATCATAGGGGCAAAATCTTAAAGCATCAAAATGAATTGTCAAAAAAGGTCAGTAACAAAATCTGAACTTAGGCTTTGTTTCCTACATCACGGTGTGAGGAAGACGAGACAGTGCAGAGTCTAATTCTGTTTCCATTTGTGTTATTAGGACGACTGCCTTGGGAGCACTACATGTTGAAAAATAACCATGGAATGCAAATTAGGGAAAGTTGGTGGGATTTAGCAAGAATTAAGGTTTATGTGGGTTCTGGAATTCACGTAAGGAAATATATTGGAAATGAACGGTTTATAAACAGATGTTTGTCTTGATTGTTAAGAAACAAGGCCATTAATAAATGGGATTGGTATCTGGTTTTAAGTATAGTCACAAGGGAGCAATGGAAACAATATGGAATGCATTCATTGTAGAGAACAGTTGTAATGTGAGCAGAATTGTAGAAAGAAAATACTCATTTCCATACAATTGTCTTTTCTCCTTTTCACCACAAGGTGTCAGCTTTCCCACTGTTCATATGTCTTAAAAATAAATACATTATGTCTGTCTCCTTGCCGTATGTATTGATACTAAAGTTATTTAAGGTTGCAAAAGAGAAATTACATTGGTTGGGAAATGAAGCTGTGTCCTTTACCATCTACATTTTGAAAGAATATGGTATGAAAAAGGTGGAAATGTATATGTTGATTTTTGTCTCTTCAAACAAGTAAAATATGCTGTTAACTCCAAAACTTTGTATCCATAAAGGCACTAATTCTGTGCTTATTTATTTGCATAATAATCATGGTAGGCATTTGTATAATACTTTAAGGTTTTTGCATCAAATAATTTTAATTCTATCACTTAGCTTGATAATATCAGGAAAGTAAGAATTGAAATTCTGCCTTTCTCCTAAATCCACGTGGCTGAATCTGACCATTTTGAAAGTACTTGGAGCTTGAATCTTACAACCTCATCACTGCTATATACCCTCCCTTTGTCCCTATACAATTAAAACATTGTGTCCAAAGGTATGCTGAGGTAGCTCCCTGTTGTGGAATGTGAATATTGACTTCACGATCAAAGGACCAGGCTTCACATCCCAGCCCTCTCACTTAAAACCAGTGAGACTTTGGGTGTGTTGTTTAACTTTTCTTAGCCTCAGTTTCTTTATCTATGAAATGAAGAGTTGTGCTAGACCAAAGTTTGATGGGCAGTACCCTCAAGTGGCTCCAAACCAGATAAATATGTGATTAGGAAATATTTAACAAAATAAATGTATAATATATAATAATACATAAACATAAGTATGTAATATAAAAATAATAAATATAAAAGAACGTAGATTATGTTACTATGTGGTTTTCTGAGTCAATATGTTGTTCTTAGACATCCTTATGTACAGTTTAATAGCCACCATTTCTATTTGAGTTTGACACCACTGGACTGGAAAATCTCTAAGCTCCCAACTCTAAATCTACATGTTTATGGTCATTGTCAAACCTGTCCCAAAGAGATGAGGAGCTATACCCAAATGTGAACTCTGGACTTTTTTTTTCAAGAGTGTTATGTTTAGCACAACATCTTCCAGTTGTAGAACTACATTGTTTCTATGAGATAGTTAATACCATGATTGAATTGTCGTTAAAGGAGTTGAGTACAATTGTACAAGGCTGATGCTTTCATAGGAGCAGTGTGAACTGTGATGGAATTCAAGAAGGTGGGGTGGGAGGTGGCAGGATGTGATACCATCTCTTTCCCAGTGATCTCAAAAGATTCCATGGGTTCAATTATCTTTTTATTTAGTATTTTTTAAAATAATACTTTAAATATAAATTTATCTCATTTACACTCAGCCCTAATTCAGGTTTGTCATCTAATTCATCACCAGCTGTCTGCTGGACACTCTCACATAGCTATCCCATAGGCGTCACAAACTCAACATATTCAAAATGGAACACCTCTACCTCTAGAGTTTTTATCTCCAGGAAATTTCCCCATCTTTTAGTAATAGATTTTTATTGATAACTTGTTTTCATATCACCTAGTTTTCTCCTTATTGTCCTTCCCTTTTTATAGAGCCACCTTTTAAAAAAAATTTAAAAGAAGAAGAGGGCAAAAATCAGCAAAAACAATACATTTAAGAAAAAAACCTGTTATTTATTTATATGTTCTATTCCACACACCTCTGCAGAGGGGGAGGAAAAGATATCTTCTCATATCTCTTCTTTGAGGCCAAGCTTGTCATTGATAATTTTGCAACTATTCGACTAGGCTGTGCAGCTGCTTCTCTGCAACTTTCCCAAACCATGAAATGCTTATAAAGTTACTGCTGTAGTATATTCATATCAAGGTTGCTATTGGGACATTTAATTACTGCAACAGCAGCTGCTACTGGAGGATTCTGCTAACAGCCCCGGTCGTTGATTTGACCTCTGATAGCACCTTAGTATTGCCCACATGATGCTTAATTAGAGGAAATGGGATCATGAGTAAAAATAGGAATAATCCAAGTAGGACCTACCTCACACCCCCCTACAATAAAGTGCTTTAAAAACCTTAAAGTACCATATTAATGCCTAAACTCACATGGTTGCCAGGATACTCCCCTCTTGTAATATTTATTCACCTAAAAGCAAAAAACACAGAGACAGACACCATATGGTCACAGAAATATGTTGTCCTGGCATAATAAGGTAGCCAGCTGTCCCCCTACTTATTGCCACAAGGAAAAAAGGCTGAGAGTTTGTTAAGTCACACCTTTTATATATGCACTCGATTCTGACCCAGTAATTTTAAAGTCAGAAAGTATCATCATTCAATGCCAGTCTGAGTAAAAACTACTCCAAAGTTTCCATATAGTTGGGTTGGAAGCAGTCTTGGTACAATCCATTCTTGTTTGTTGTTTTCTTTTTTGAGTTGGAAAAGTTAGAGTGGGAGTGTAGTGACAGTGTTTCTAAGAAAAAAACAAAGAAAACATTGTCAGTGAAGCATTAAAGAAAAGAAAATCCCCCAAAAAAGGATATTTGTGTTTTCATGTACAGTCTTCTTGTTCTGTTCTTTGTATATAGGGAAATGTCTGTTTGTTGATGTTTCTCAGGTTTGTGATAATGGTCTGTCAAATTCATAATGAAAGATCTCTGGCTTTCTCATCAGTTTATATTTATATGACACTTGGAAGTTTGCGAAGCACCTCCTGTACATGATTTAATCTTCATAGCGACTCCGTAGGTTTTGTACTGTGGGGTCTCCATTTTTAAGCTGAAGAAACTGAGGTTCCAACAGGTTAATGACATGCTTGAGTTCTCATGGCTAGAAGATGTCAGAAGAGTGATTCAGACCCAACTATCCTGACTCCAGGTATAGCCCTCTATCCACTTGGCCATTCTACTACAACACATAAACAGAAGCCATCTGGTACAACCTCTCATTTTACAAATAAGGAAATAGGCCCAGAGAGGGTTGGGACTTTATCAGTGCTACACACAGGTATTAAATGTTAGAGGCAATCCATGGCAATCCCAAAGTCAGTGCCATGTGAACTATCAATATGTGAGCAAAACTCCAATTTGTGTTTTGGAGAAATAAAACATAGCTGCTTATTACATTCAGCACCAGAAATAAATTTAAAAGTTAATGAACTGAGCACAGAGGATGGAAGGAATAGTGATGTGATCTAGGTCACCTTTAGAAGTTGAACATTTGGATGCTGTCTCTCTGAATATAGGTATGTTACAACTCAGTAGGATTCCTTAAAATTATAAAAGTGAAAATTCCAAAAGCTTAATAGAGAACTAACTTGGAGCCTTATTAGCAAAGAGTGCTATTCAAAAACATTTGTTTAGGAGCACCAAGTCCAGTTCAGGGTAATAGAGTGTAAGGGAATAGAAAAGCGTAGAATGAATCCTGTTTGGTACCTGGCATCAGTACCAGTCATAAACAAAATTGTGAGACAGATAAACTTTGGCTTGGCTTCCGCTTGTCACCTTTTACACTGCCTTTACCATTCCCCATCTTGTATCCTTTCCATTCAGGGTCTTCCTCCTTCCTGATCTGAGATAAATGAGGATATCATTAAGATATTTACTAAAATATTTACTATTTATTATTAACTATGGGTTAATAATTAATGATGATAGCTGACACTCAGCTGTCAATAATAAATGACATTTTCAGATTTATGAAAATGTTATATTTTAAACTTTTATCCTATTGTATTTTAAAATATGCTAAGTATATATTGTATTTTAAAATATATTAAATATGTTATATAAAATATGCATTTTATATAATATATTAAAATATATTTTATATTTTAAAACTTTGATCCTTTTGCCAGCCCTGTAGATAGTATAGGTATAATTAGCTCATTTTACAGATAAATTGATGCTGAATGACTTTAAAACAACTAATAATAGAGGTGGCTAGGTGGCACAGTTCATGGAGTACTGCACTTGGAATCAGGAATACCTTAGATGGAATCCTATGTTGGATTAGTACCAAGTGTGACACAGTATTTGTGTGACTTTGGATAAGTCAATTAACATCTCTGTCTCAATTTTCTCATCTGTAACATGGAGATAATAGCATCTACATCCCAAGATTGTATTATATGCTTATTTGTGCCCTCATCACACAACACATAAGCTTATAATTACTCTAACTATTACATGTAAGGCCAGCCATGTCTATGTTTTACCTCATAACTAACGATCTCTCCATGCTTTGCCACATTTTGAGCTGTACTCACAACGGAATTTTGCTTTTATTGAAAAAAAAAATTTGCCATTTCTCATATTCAAAGATTATTCTGCTTGTTATGTGCTAGGTACTGTCCTAAGAACTAGGAGTATCAAGAAATGTAAAAAAAAAAAATATATATATATATATATAGCCCCTGCCTTCACAGAGCTTATATTCCAGTGGGAAAGATACCACGTTAATTAGGTACATATACAATATATACACAGTAGATGGGAGGTACTCTCAAAAGGAAGAGGATTAGTAGATGGGAATACCAAGAAAGATTGCCTAGAGGAAGTGATATTTGAGCAAAGACTTAAAAGAAGTCAAGGAAACTTGGGGAGAGCATTCCAGGCACATGGAACGGTCAATATAAGGTCATGGAGTCAGGAGGTGAAGTATCATGTTCAAGTATGCCAGTGTATCTGGGTTACAGAGTGAATAGATGGAAGCAAAGTGTAGGAAAAGGAGGTTGTGATGAGCTTTCAATTCTAAAAGACTAAATTTGATCCTGAAGTAATAGGGAGCCACTATATTGATACAGGTGGCTGTGTAGGAAGGTAGGGAGTAATATGAAAAAACATTAGCAACTGAGAGGAGGTTGAATTTGAGTAAGGAGAACTTCAATCCAAGGAATCCAATTACAAGGCTTCTGAATGAGCATTATTAAGGGCTTACTATGTGCTAAGCACAGTATTCAGTACTGGGGGTACAAGTAAAAAAGACAGCCCCTGTTCTCAAGGAGCTCATAGTCTAATGAGAAAGACAGCCGTAGAGAAAGTTCCAGCTTTAAGCTGAATGAGAAAGTCCTATGGTTTACAGAGTGCAGTGCTAAAGCAAATGGTCATTTTGCTTTCATGTCATTTTCATTTATCAAATCTGTTTCTGACACCAAACCATTTGACAGTGCCAAGGACTTTGAACTAAAGCAATATAGTTGAAGTGAGCAACGTTAATGACCTGAACTCAGATTGGTGCCATGTAATCAGATAAAAGGAAATGTTTACAATAAATTTTGGGAAAGTAGGCTGCATTTCACATGGCTGTCCTTCAAACACTTGAAGATATTCCCAACTTCCACCTCTGCTGAAAATCTTCTCTAGGTTAAACATTTCCAGTTAAATCAACCAGTCTTTGTGTGGTATGGTCTCTGATCCCCTTACCCACTACTTTGGTAACTTTAATCTGGCTCTCCAGCACCAGATGTCTCTTCTAAAATTTGGAATGACCATTGATTAGGTAATGGTGAAGGTGAGGAAGTAGTCAAAAGCTAACAACAAGGTTCTGAACATAGGAGACAGACTAAATGATAGTTTCACAGAGTACAATCAGTTTTAGGGAAAATATGATAAGCCTGACTTAGATACGTTGAGTTTGAGTTTCATGGTAAAATGTCTGGATGAACATATTCTCAACATAGGAAGAGAGAGGTGGGTCTGGAGTCTGTATGAGATGTCAGATTTGGGAGTCACCAGCATGGAAGTGGAAATTGAAGTCAGCAATTACTAAGGGGCAGTAAAGGAGAGAATGAGGAGCCAAGCAAAGGAGAGAAAAAAATGCAAGTAGAGAGGCATGAGGAAAACGAGGCATGTGTGGTATTTACAGAAGCAAAGGAATTATTCCAGGAGAAGAGGTCATCAGAATTGAGGTAGCATGGTACCACTGACTCTGAAACCATAGAACTCTTGTTCAAACCCTGCCTCTAATTGCACTTATTCACTGTGTGACCTAACTTGATGTCATTGATCCTTGATTTTCTCATCTGTAAATTGATGAAATTGGACTAAATATCATCTGAGGTTCCTTCCAGCAATAACTCTTTGATCTTCTGAACATGCCTGAGGAAAGGGTCACTAAATTTGGAGATTAGGAATCACTAGCTGTCTTTGAGAGAATAGTTTCAATGAAAGAGAAGGATGGAGAAATTAGTTGCTAAGAGGTTAGGGAATGAAGAATTAAGTGGTGGGAGCATGGGGTGAAGACTTCTTCAAGTATATGAGCAAAGAACAGGAGGAGATGGTAGCTCAATAAGGGAGAAAGTTCAAAGGAAAGGCTTATTTGTTTCATTTGGGGGTTAAAGAAATCTGAACATAGTTGCAGATGAATAGAATGAAGCCAGCCAGTGAAAATGAAACAGTGGGAACAAAGCTGAAGGAGAGCAGTCTAACCCTAAAGATTCGAATTCAGGAGACAGAAGGAAATTTAGAGAAATGGAATGATAAAGGCAAGATGAGGGACTTGGCAGAAAAAAGTACCAAAAGAGCCATAGGGCAGTGTAGGGGAGCACATCTTCTGTTTTTAGAGGGAAGAAAAGAGTGAATTGGAGGGACAGAAGGGAAGTGACCCAAGAAAGGACAGAAAGGACCTATGTATAAAAAATATTTATATCAAAGACCTGGAAACAAAGCATGCCCATTACCTGGGCAAGGATTGAACAAACTATGATATTTGAATGCAGGGGGATGTCATCAGGCTATAAGAAATTGTGGAAAGGGTGTATTTTGGACGCCTGGTCATTGCATGGATCACAGTTGTTTTTCTCTACAGTGGTATAGTTATTGTATAAATTAGCTGCTTGCTCATTTCACCCTACATCAGTTCATACAAATGTTGCAAAAAAAATCTGTGGTAGAGAAACTGAGGCACAAAGTTCCAAGTATGATCAATTAATAAATTGATGCATGGATAGCATCATCCATCTTTCCATCCATGGAAAGCATGGATAGCAATTATCAATAAATTAAACCCAAGACTCCTCAGTAGTCAAGGATATATCTGATGGGGCAACTCTTTTATAGCATTTATACAGAGACTATACATATGTTTTTCACTCTTGATTGGTTGGTGCTGCTTACATCCATTCTTTCCCAAGTGAACCAACATCCCTTGACTAACATCCTCTGGAAAGTTCTGTGGTGGCCAAACATCCTATTACCAAGTTGATCCATGGTCAGCAAAAGCTCACATATTAGAATTTTTGTGGTTGGACCTTAACCCAAAGGAACAGGAAAATTAAACTCATAAATTTTACTAATAGTGCCTATGCAATCCAATCTGAATTTGATTCACAAATATTGATTCTGATTAGATACACTGATTAGATACAATTATCAATCAATAATTAATCATGGAAAATACATTTTCAAATTTCATAACAGGTAAATGAAGTTATAGGTTTTAGGGAACTCAAACACATAAGGATGGGGTCAATTAATACATAGTGGATTGAGTTACTCAAGAGGCAGATTTCAAGGCTAGTGCTTCTGTCAGTGAATTCTTTAGAAGGTTTGATTCCTTTTTTTTTTTTTAAGTTTCATTAATGTATTTTGTTCTGACATTACAACTTACAGATAAGCCCTACTCAACCAGAGGTCAGCTATTTCAAAGTAAAGCAAAACGAACAATATGATGACCTTATCTGAAACCACATTAAATGCCCCATATCTGTATCTTCCCACTGCCAACTTCTCAGTTTAAAAATATAATTAGCAAAAATCATATTTTCCTTCTTCACCCCCCCTAGATTCCAAGAGCGTGAGACCTGGGAAATTCTAAATCTCCTCCTCACTTTCTTTTACTTAGGAGGTTGAGATTCAGGAGCAGTATCTTTAAACTCTTTTCTCAGGATGCAAGAAAACATGTTTCCTATGGTCATATCCATCTATTGTAAGTCACCATTACTACTCAAAGGGTAGAAGAATCTTCCTTCCCTTAATCATTTGCAGCACTCTAAAAAGAAAGTACAAGGCAACCAAAACCAATGTAGCCAAGATTAGAGGGAAATCAGGAAATTGGGCAGGGGGAGGAATTTAAAGCAAGTTTCTTTCATAAAGGCTTCATTTCCCAAATATAAGGAGAGTTGAGTCAAAGTCATAAAAATATGAGTCATTCCCCAGTTGATAAAAGCTCAGAGGATATGAACAGACTGTTTTCAGAAGAGGAAATCAAAGCTATCTATAGTCACATGAAAAAATGTTCAAATTATTAGAGAAATGCAAATTAAAAATAATTCTGAGGTACCACCTTATACCTATCAGGTTGGTTAACATGACAAAAAAAAGGGAAAATGACAAATGTTGGAAGGGAAAAATTGGTGCAGTTGTGAACTGATTGTGAGTTGTGAACTGAAGGGTTATACCACAACTAGGTCTGTATCCCAGAGATCAGAGAAAGAGGAAAAGAATTTTTGTGCACAAAAATATAAGGTTTTTTTGGTGGTAGCAAAGAATTGGAAATTGAGGGAGGGTGCCTATCTATTGGGGAATGGCTGAACTATATATGTGGTATATGATTGTGATGGAATACCATTGTGCTATAAGAAATGATGTGCAGGATGGTTTCAGAAAAAAATTGGGAAGACTTATATGAACTGATGCAAAGTACAGTGAGAACAAGTAAAACATTATAGATAGTAATAACAACATTATGAGGATGATCCACTGTGAAAAGCTTAACTACTTTGGTCAATACAATGCTCCAAAAGAGTTCTAAAGGATTTAGGATGAAAAATGCTTTTGGGAATTGGTGGAATCTGAGTACAAATTGAAGCGCAATTAAAAAAAAAAAAACAATTTCGTTTATTTTTCTTGCTTTTTTGTTCTTTTGCAACATGACTAATATGAAAATGTGTTTTGCATGATTTCACATGTATAACTGATATCACATTTCTTGCCCCCACATTTTTTACCTTTTGAGTAGGAGAGGGGTGGAAGTGATGAAAAAAATTCGGAATTCAAAATTTTTTAAAATGAATGTTAAAAATAAACATAATCTTTTATTTTAAATTGTAAAACAAAAAAGAAAAAAAAGATGGCACAAGGGAAGGGATCTAAATCAAGTGTTTTTAAGTCAAGATCAAATCTCCAAAAGGCCTAGGCTCCAAAGAATAAGATTAGCCCACATGTATAGGCTATAAGGAAAGGTGTCATATTTTTAATCAGCCACTTAATAGGAGGTCCCAGAATTGCATCAACTGTTTCCAAGGGCAATGGCCCAAGCAAGCCCTGGAATCTTATGTTTGATTGGAGGAACTTTTCAATTTGATCAGGGACCAGTGCCCTATGATCTTATCAGGCTGATTAGAAAACTCATTTAGATCAAGGCCTTCCCTGATTTACTACTCTTACGAAAGGAAAATGAAACCAGGCTATTGTCGCTCTTTCATTTTCAAGTCTAGTTGGTGTATTATCATGATTTGTTGGAGATTTGATTACTCTGAAGATCTGTGTTCTAGAAAAGGACCAGATGGAAAAAGTTGAGTGACATAGTGTTAAGCTGCTGAATCTGGAGTCAGGAAGATCTAAGTTCAAATCTGACCTCAGACACTAACTATATGACACTGAATAAGTCACTTAATCTTGGTCTGCCTCAGTTTCCTCATCTGTAAAATGCACAACAAGAAACTCAACTTCCCTGAGTTTTTGTGAGGATAAAATAACATTTGTAAAGTTCTTGGTACTCCTTAAAGCACTGTATAAATGCCAACTATTATTAGAATGTAAACCCAAGGTCTCAGTTTGGAACTCTGAGTACAAGCTCATTAAAAAGAAAAAAAAAAAGGACTTTGTTTTTCCAAAACTCTTTAGCCACAGAATTTAGAGTATAATAGAACTTGACATGGGAGGGAAAGGGATAGTTGGGGTATGAGAATATGAATTTCCTCTGGAAACCAGCTGCAAGCCTTTGGATTCCAAGACTTTAAAGCAATTATGCATTATGCTAACAAACTCATTCCAGGTGGACATTTTATGTGCTGAAGCTAAAGCTGGCTGAGAGCACTCTGAAATTACAGAGCTCAGGAGAATGGGGATGGGAAAAGGACTGTCCCCTTTTATACAGAGAACATGAGTTGCTTCATTATTTTTCCTTTCTAAAGACCCAGCCCCTAGCTCAGTGCCTGGCTCATAGTGGATTTTTAGTAAACGATGGTTGATTGATTGACTGATGATATAGAACAAAGAATGCCAATTGCTCCTCGCTGCTGCCACTGGGGAAGAGAGGAAAGACCTCCACCACTGGGCAGAAGGTGTCACAACTTACACTTGCTTTCTCATTTGTCGATCTTTGTGGTAGGAGGGCAAAATGAAGTTTGGCCCAAGCTTCGGTGGTGTGACCTATCCGTATGACCTTGCCTCATACACTTCTCTAATATTCAATTTCTTTATCTTGAAAATGGGGATAGCACTCCCACCACCCATCTCTCAGGTTTGTGTGAGGAAAGCAGTGAGTACATGCCTGGCATATAGTTGATGCTTAATAAATACATCTTGATTTGGCTTGATATTACTTGAAAGCCCTTTCTAAATCTTAAGATATATCAAAGTGAGCTTTTCCACATCTGTGGGGAAACGAGTACACTTGCTTCGGGTGATGCCTGTGTTCTCTCAACACAGTGACAGGGGATCAGTAGGAGAAGGTATGGTAAACACTGGTACATAAATGTGGGTGGTGTCCTTTAAAGTGTAAAAGCCTGATAATATCCACAAATTCTCCAGAAACACTTGAGGCACAGGGGAAAGTGCTGCCTCTCAAGTCAGAGGAGCTGAGTTCAATAGGGAAATCAATAGACACTTTTACTTATATATTTAAGGAAAAGCCTAAAAGGGATTACTTAAGGAGACTCAAGAGTGGGAGGCAGGGGGAAGATGGTAGGCACCTCAATGAGTCCTTCATACTGGAGTCAGGACCCATACCTCCAAACTAGGACAGTTTCTCTTAACTTCCCATCAGTAGGCTAGTCCTAACACCTCCAGACTAGGTTAGGCCACTGACCTCCCTCACTCTGGGACTGGGAACTTACTCAAAGCAGGACTGGGAAAGGTCAGGGAAGGGGTCCAGCCACAGAGTCTATAGCACAATCATGTCCAGGCTGTGGCAGGATGAGGAAGTCCATGACAGTCTAGTGCCCCTGAGTCTTCTTCAGGACTGCTCACTCACCTGGCTCTGGGGGTCATCTCATCTCAGATATCAAGTGTGTTTTAGAGGAAAAGGAGAGAGGGGCCAGCTTAGGTGGATATGACTATGTTTTTGCTCCTGAAATTACAATCAACTAGGAAACTGGATGTTTCTATCCTGGGATGTTTCCCAAAAATGAAAGTGCAAGGGAAAAAGCAGAGTAGAAGGGGGCAGAACTACCAAGCAGGAGATGAGGGGCATGATGAGAGCATAGATGACCTGTTGGACCATCTATGGTTTTCAGGCCAGCAAAACCAGAAACTTTTCTAGACTTCGACAGCTATAAAGCAAATGACTGTCTAGTTTTTTTTTTTTTTTTTTTCTGTAGAGAATGTAACTATTACCTTTCCCTAAACAGCCTTAGCTTTCCTAAATCCTACCTATCCTTCACAGTCTGGCTCAAGCCCTATGTTCTCCTTGAAGTCTTCACTTATTCATTTAGCCCACACTGAGTCTTTTTCCCCTTCTCTGAACTCCTGTAACACTTGGTTAGCATGACAGAATTTGGGCCATGATACAATGTGAGAATAATGCACCACTGGTAGAACTGTGAACTGATTCAACATTCTGGAAAGCAATTTGGAATTACACTCAAAAGTAGTAATCAAACTGTGAGTATCTCTTGATTTAGCAATACCTCTAGTAAGCACCCAGGAGAAATCAAAGAAAGAGAGGCAACGTGTTGTAGCGGCTATGGTGTAACCCTAGAGTTGGGGAGATACGGTTTTGAATTCTACCTCATATACTTTCTAGCTGTGTAACCATGGGTAAGTTACTTAAATTTTCTAAGCTTTGGTTTCCTTATCTGTGAAATGAAAGCTTTAGACATGACCTCTAAATGTCTCTGCTAATTCTAACTCTATGATCTTATGAATAAAGAGAAGAAACACAAAAATATTTATAGCTGTACTTTTTGTTATTGTAGCAAAGAAATGGAAAAAAATTGGGTATCCATCTAGTAGTTTTTTATTTTAACTAATTGTTTTTGCTAAGTAGGTGCTGAGCTTTATTGTTTGGATATGCTCGACTGGAAGGGTTGTCAGATCCTGCTAAATGTTAAATTCAGCTTCCTTTGGGCAAAGTTCTTATCTAATCTATAGACAAGTGTTTATTAAATGACTACTAAGTGCTAGACACCTATGTGTTAGGTATTAGTATAAAGAATGAAATAATCCCTGCTCTGATGGAGCTTGTGTTCTGGGGGTTGGGAACTGCCCTTCTCAGACAGACAGACAGACACACACACACACATGCACACACACACACACACACCCTCAGACAGCCCTTTTGTCACTTCTATTGCTTTTGATGACCCTCAAACTAAAGAATCTGAAATAACTGACCTCTAAGGTCCATTCTAGGTGTAAATCTATGATCCCGGAATCTTGGACAAATTCTGAACAATCTGATTCTCCATATAGTTTTCCTTCCTGCAGAAGAAACAGCAGACTTTTATGCGATGGATTTTACTCCCCTTTTAAATAGCAGCCTACCTTTATATTGTGCTGTAAGATTTGAAGATTGTTTTCCTAACCCTATGAAGGGAGGTAGAGCAGTGTGGTGGAAAGAACTCTTAATTATGAAAAATTAAAGAATTTTTCATTTTATTAATTAAATTAATTTATTGCCAAATAAATTTTACTATTAAATTATTAAATAAATTAATAAATTAGTGAATAAAACATAATTAATTAAAAATTTAAAGATTTTTAAAAATTAAAAAAATGTTGAGGAAAATTCCTCCACCATCCATAAATCCATTCTCTTACAGATTTACATCCCATTGGTAAGAAAAGAAGCATTCATGATGAGGAACACAGCTGTCAGAAACATGGATAGCCAGGGCATGGAGTGGAGTCCTTGGGCTATCACCTAGCTGGCAATTGCTACCATTAGTGCCATTTACTGCTTCTGAAGAGCCACAGAATGACTTTGGTTGGGTGATATCATCTAACTGTAGTCTATCAGGCTGCACCGCTGGTCTAGTCTTCTCTCTGGTGCTCTGTGGCTGGAATAGTAGACACTTTATAAACGTTTATTGATGGCTGGCTGGATGAAAGTTAGCTGTGGATACTCTGATATCTGCTGCCACCTTCCGGTCATCTGTGGATTTACAAGTGCTGGGTGGTTTGGTTTGGTTTTAATAAGGTAGTGTTGGCTGTCAGTTGATTTAATATCTAAACTCAAGGTCAATATCTATTGAAAACCAGTACAACAATCATTCTAAAAAGTCTTTAACTCAAATAATTAGGAGGGGAAGGGGATACCAAGCTGCTAAAGACCCCTAGGAGTTCTAGTTCTTCTTTCACAGAAGCCCAGTCAAGTTCACTTCTGAGTGTGGCATAGTCAGGTGAAGAGTAGGTCCTTTGTTCAATGGGCTGGCTCCATGCCGGATAGTCAGGTAAGTTCACTGTTGGGCTGAATCAAGTAGGTTGCTCCTCAGGACTGGCTTCTCACTACACTAAGTTTTTGGTACTACTACTAGCTTGGGTGATCACTGCTATTGATTCTAGTTTCTGAGGGGATTACTTATGGTTCTTTTGACCCTGATGCTGATAAAGTCATAACCTGTTCCATTCAATTCCCACATACTTAATCACCTAAGATAATGAACCAATAAACACAGAGACAAAAGAAACAGAGATGCTATGCACTCATGCCTGATACCCCTCATCTACCAGGTGGCCCATAGCAGTCCTCTTCCCTCCAATGCAACCTGGGAAAAGAGAGATTTTCTGAATAAATTTTTTTTGAATTCTCAGTTTTGGCTTCTCAGTCCATCATAAGACTCATCATCGCCATTGTACTAACCTATTTACGATGAGAAGTAGATTTATCAAGACTCTGTGTGTTGGATTCAAAGTGGGATTCAGATACATCCTCTATATGACCATCAGGAAGGGTAAATCCACATATGTTCCAAGGACTGGCCTTCAGTGGTCAGTCCTCCCGCCTTTCACTAAAGTCAGAAGAAACCCAGAAGACAAAAGCCCCCAGAGTGAGGTTAAATTTGTCCTTCAGACCCATTTAAGTCTGTCTGGCCTGCCAACCACAAAATCACAAAATTTTAAAATTGGAAGGGACCTCAACAGCCATTTAGTCAAACCCAGACCTTAAAAGGAATCTCCACTGTAATATATATATTAAGTGATCATGGAAATTTTGTTTGAATATTCCCAGTGAAGAAGAACCCAAGACCACCATCAATTCCCTTATTCCTGAAATTTGTGCCTCTTCTAATGTAGCCCAAGATTCACTTACTTTTTTGACTCCTATTGAACTTGCACTGATACTCAGATCTTTTTGAGATAAATTGCTGTCTATGAAGAACTGGCTCCGGAGTCAGAGAATTGCAGTTTGAATTCTACCTCTTGGGTAAAATGCTTCACTTCTTTGAGCTTGGATGTCTTCATCTGTAAAATGAAGAGGTCAGACTAGAATTTTCATTCCCCATCAAAAAAATAATAATAACACAAGCTACTTTAACAAATACTTTGCTAAAATCTAGATAAACTTTTTCAGCACTTCCCTGATCTGCTTGATTAGTAACCCTGTTAAACAAAGGAAATAAGTTTAGTCTGGCATGACCTGTTCTTAATCAATCCATGCTCATTCTCTGTGATCAGCCCTTCCTTATCTAGATGTTTGCAAACCATCTTTTAATAATATGGTTTAGAATTTTCCCAGGAATTGAAGTCAAGTATGCTAGCTTATCATTTGCAGATTTCATTCTTTGCCTGTTTTGAAAATTGAAATAATACTTACCCTTCTTCTGTTCTGAGGGGCCTCTCCTGTTGTCCATGAATTTTCAAATAATCATTGACAGGGGTTTAGCAATCACATCTCCCAGATCTTGCAGTAGCTGAGCAGGTAGTTCATCTGGGTCAGATGAACTGGGTTCCTCAAAGGAAACTATGAGTTCTTACAATCACTTCACTTATGCTGGATTTCATCTCCCTGTTAGGCAATTTTATTCTGTGTTTTCCAGTCCAAAAGGTCATTCGCTTTGGCAGAGGAAATAGAAACAAAATAAGAACCAATGGCTCTGCTTTCAGTCTTGTCCAATTCTCGGTGCATCTACCCCACTAAGCACATGCTCAGCTTGGTGGATATGTGGCCAATGAAGGAAGGAAAATATCAAGGAAGGAGAGAACAGGAAGTTGCTGCTGCCCCCTAAACCATCATGTTTCTGTCATCTACCCACTTTAGTAACAGGGAAATCTTTGTCCACATGAAGTTCTTCCAAAAAGAGAAAAAAGAAACTGTCCTATAAGTAGTAATATGTGGTAAAGCACAAACTTTCTATTTTCTTAACAGACTACCCTGAAATTTCTTATGAAATTCTCACTTAACCCTTTCTAGCTGGGGCAAAATGTGACTCAGGATTACTCATGGACTTAAGACTTCTGGGTGTGTTCATGCCCAAACCCATAGTTACCCTCCTGTACATTAAGAGAGATTGAGTGGCATCTGCCCATTGCAGATGAAAAGGAGGTCAGGAAACTGACCAACTCTCCAAGTGGAAAAGTGGAAAAGAAAATTGATGAATCTCCGAAATCATTTCATGCCAAAGAAAAAATGTCCCATTTCAGTGCCAAGTATTCAACATTCACAGAGAACAGATGTAACATGTGTTCAGTTTCAAATAAGCTTGAGGAGACCCTAGAACCTTTGTATTTAAATGCTATAATTCATGACAGAGTGCTGAAGGTGGTTTTGAGATGAGACAAAAGACAACTTTTATTTGTGTGTGGGTGTGTACACTTGCATGCATATACACATCTGTAAATGTGTATACATATTTGCATACAATTTAGTTCTTGATGTCCCATACCCTTTATTTCTGTGCCCAATCCCTTTATTTCTTTTTCCCATTTTATTTTTTTTTGTTCTGAACTTAAGCATCAAATGCAAATAGCAAAATTTCCATATACATTGTAAAACCGAAGAGGATTGTGCAGTGAAACTCCCATCCACTTTCAAAGTAGCAGTGGCAATCCAGCAAGCAATTAATTTCAAAGACAGCAAAGAGTTTGCTAGAAATAATGAAACATTTATTCATAGGTAAAGTTTAAAAGTAATGGGACTAAATATGCTGGAATATTATGATAGAGGCAAACAGACTTCCTGTTTCCCCAATACAATTATTAACTGAAAATTTGTGCTTCTTGACTTAAATGATGAGCTAGGAGCCAAATTCGTTGTTTCAGAAATACACTTTTACATTAAGTTTTCTTGACCTTTTGGGAGAGGAACGTTTATCAAACTGCCCAAAGCAAAAACGTGTCAAGATTCGTTGCTTTCCAATGATATAAATGTAATTGTGTTGGGAAATAGAAATATCTGCTCATTTCTAAACAGTGATTTTGATATCAGAATGCCTAAGTTCTATCTAGTCTCTAATCTAAATGTAACAAACAGTTATAGCAGGCTCAGAAACCATACCCATGTGTTCCTGTCCAAGATAACACTATCAATGAACGACTTGTGGTGTTCGGTTAATGCTAAATAGCTCTTTTTTGTCTTTTGACTAAAAGAAATGAAAAATAACTATTCTCAGATTTAGACATGTTTCCTAAAGATTGGGGCATTGCAAAGATTCTGAACTATTTTGTGTTTCATGGACCCCTTTGGCAGTCTGGTGAAGCCTCTACACCACTTGATGTTTTTAAATGCATATAAGAAAATAGTATTGTAAATGAAATCAATTATATTAAAATTTTGTGGTGGTTCAATTGTTTTCAGTCATTTCATTGCTTCCTGACCCCATTTGGGTCATTGGACCATTTCTGGTCTAAAATACTGGAGTGGTTTGCCATTTCCTTCTCCAGCTTATTTTACAGATGAGGAAACTGAGGCAAACAGGGTTAACTAACTTGCCCAGAGTCACACAGCTAGTAAGTATCTGAGGCCATATTTGAACCCAGTCTTCCTGACTCCAGGTCTAGCATTCTAATTACATTCAAATACAGTTGTCAAAATGAATATTTTTAAAAATTCACAGGCTGCAAGTTAAGAACCCCTGCTATAGTGGCTCCCTTTTTAGGAACCACTGGCTTTTTCAATATATTTTAAAAACAACACTTGGATTTAGAGTTAGAAGACCTAATTATAACTATTTACTACCTACCTATATAACCTTAAGCAAGTCACTTCATCTATAGCTTCAGTCTCCTCATCTGTAAGAGGGGGAGGGGGGCTTATTAGATAACCTCTAATGTTCCTTCCAGCTCTGAATCTAAGATTGTCCCACTTGTAATGAATTTGAGTTAAGTTCATTCACTCAGCAAATATTTATTGTCTACTATGTGTAAGACACCATGATAGATGTTATACAGTAAGAATTCTATTTGAAATATTTGCTACGATGTTAGATTTCATATTAGTATTGTTTTGAAAAAAATTAATCTTATGTTCTCCTCTATTTTTCTTTCCTAACCCTTTGTGAATTTGACCAAATCTCTTAACTTCAATAGTATCCATCTCTAAAATAGCCATGTTAATACTTCTTCCTATAATACTTTGAGATTTGAGGGGTGAACAGCTGCACTATAAAAAGAAAATGTTTCTATTTCTGATTTGAGTTGAACTTCTGATCCATTTAAACAAAGAACTAAAATGAAAGTTGTGAAGGTCCATGAATAAAAGATATCAGAAATACCTCATACTATTTCAAGCCTCATAAATGAGCAGGTGGACATAACCCCATCATGTTCTCAAGTTCTTCCATTGCTATAATCAAAAATGATAGGATGCCAAGCCATACCCACCCTTTAAGAGGAAACTAGTTGACCAATTGTAGAAGATATCAGGGGCCGTCTGAAGTCAGAAAGATTCATCTTTGTGAGTTCCACTTCACCCTCAGACATTTACTAGCTGTGTAACCCTGAGCTAGTCACTCAACCCTGTTTGCCTCAGTTCATCATCTGTGAAATGAGTTGGATGAGGAAACGTCAAAGCACTTCAGTATCTTTGCCAAGAAAACTCCAAAATGGGTCACAAAAAGTCAGAAACAACTAAAATACAATGGAGGATTTTAGAGCATTTTATGTTAAGATACAAGGCAAACTGGGTGGCCTTTGAGATTTGTTTCATGTCTGAGCATGAGAGAGCAAAAGTTAAGTTTCCTCAGTAAGTTATTATTAATTGATGAGGCTGTTGAGAATAAGTTAGGTAACAAGAAATCCAGCAGGCTGCATTGATTCAACCAATCAAAAGCCAGACCGTGGTCTTCAGAAAATTACCAGGTTTTTGATAAAGGAACCAAATCTACAGCTAGCTGGAACTAGCCAAGAAAAATGACCTAGAGTTAGCTGGAGAAGGCTTTTCTTCACTGCGCTTGCTTAATGAACCTCATGCATATATGTAGACACACCCTGCATAAAATTATCCTTCCATTTTCTGATCATGGGTCCTATGTTAAAGCATGCTTGGGAGGGGGAATCACATGGGGGGGTATGTAATGGGCATGTAGAGAAGATGGTGACCTAATGGAGAATGGACCAATCCATCTCCTGGTGTGTCTTGAACAATTGGCATATAAGATGATCTCACTTCTGTATTCAGTGCTCCCTCCTCTTGAAAAGAAGGTGGGAGCCCGCTTTGGCCAAAGTGTTCAATTCTTCTGAACTCTATTGTAATTAATTTTCCTTGATACCTTATTAGTGTCAAGTGTGTTTCTAACATTGAGAATCTTTCATTCTATAAAGAATATGAAAAAAACATAATGTGCTTTTTTCTAATTTTTTTTTAGTATTCAAAAAGATAGACCCTTTTTTCAAAGCCACTGGCTTTTTCAGTGTATTTTTAAAAATACAAAAAAACCCCAATAAATAGCACTTCAAAATCTTGGACCCTGAGAATCTTCAGTGAACATTTGACCTGGACAGTCATGTACATATTCAGAGACTTTTATGAAATATCCTTGAGCTATTGAGTTTCACTGTGGATACTATGGTCCAGCCATCTGTTAGTTGCAGGTCTGGTTATCTTCTTGCCTTTCCTCACCTCACTATCTGTGGCAATTAGCCTTCTGACATCAGGAAGAAGTCAGAGTTGATTACTTTATGACTGTCTTCACTTCCATTCCTAAAGGGATTATCTAGAGTGTTCATACAATTTGTTTAATAGTTTTAGAACTGGACCATCTTCTGAATTCTAGTCAGAAAAGAAAGCAAAATGCCAGAATTTCCTATAATCCCTCTTCCAGGTTCATGCCTTTATTTACCATCCAATAAATATTTATATTTCATGGACAGTATTTTGCTAGCCACAGGTGGGGAACCTGCAGCCTCAAAGCCACATGTGGCCCTCTAGGTCCTCAAGGGTGACTCTGTGAAGTTTGGATAATGCCAATGGGCCACCCTTGAGGACCTCGAGGGCCACATGTGGCTTCAAGGACATAGGTTTCCCACCCCTGTTAGCCTGTAAGAAAGGAGAAGTGCTGCAGTGGAAACAGTACTGGGCTTGATTCAAAAGATTTGTGTCAGGGTCTTCTTTCTACCTTCTGCCTGTGGGTGACTCTGGATGAGTTATTGCCTGGTCTGTTTCCTCATCTTTGAAATGAATGGGTTAGATTGAATAATCTCTAAGATTCCTTTCAGTTCCAATTCTACAGTTCTAAAGTAGATAATATAGATTCCTGCCCTTAAGAAGCTTACAGTCTAGTAGGGGAGATTAGACCTATATACAAATAACTATAATATATAATAGGTTAAGATAGGTTCTTTAGAAAGGTATGAAGAATGGTTTAAAAAGTCCTAAGAGAATGAGAACACTTCTGGTTGGTTAGATGGAGGAAGGCTTCCTGGGGAAGGTAGTATTTGAATTAGGCCTTGAACAACAGGTAGGTTTTCAACAGGTTGAGATTAGAGGAAATAGGGAATAGTGTGGACAAAGGCAGAGAGGAGGAAGAGGGGAGGGGAAGGGAAAAGAGGACAGGAGGATGATTTCAATAACTAAGACTGGGTAGAAAGTTAGAGTGAAGCCCTTGAAGGAGCCTGGAATGTTCAGATGAAAAGCTTTGAGACTGAGAATGCTTTCTTATCACAGCAAGTATCCATAAGAGGCTCCAGTTGCAAGGAGTTACAGAGGGGACTCATGCCTTGGACAGGCATGACCTCTTGGACCTCGAGAGTACCTGTACTTTCTACTACATGTTTTCCAACATCATTTCATTCAGATGGGCATTTTTCTTGTTAACATTCTCATGAAACTTTTAAAAACCACTTTGCAGGAACCCTGCAGGCAGCTAGGTGGTGCAGTGAACCGAGAGAGCACCAGGCTTGCAGTAGGGAAGGCCTTAATTCCACTCAATCTGCAGGCATTTACTAGCTGTGTGACTTGGGAACATCGCTTAACCCCTCTCTGCCTAAAATTGGGTTCATGACAGGATCTTCTTCCTAGGATTATTGTGAGGATAAAATGAGATAAAATTTCCACAGCACTGTATAAAGCTCCAAGTCCTAAATAAATGCTAGGTATCATACTGGAGCTCTCCTAACGTGTGGACAACAGGAGTCAAAGGGTGTCCATGTGTTATGGGCTTTTTACTTAAAAACAATCTCCCCGCTTGACTGATGACAACTGGCAAACTAGCTCTGTCTCCTCTCCTCCTCGTAGAGTCCTGTGCCCTTTGCCTTCCCATGATCCTTGCTCATTTGTGTTTTGTAACTGTTGCCACCTCAGGAGGTGGAAGTGGTAGCAGCCCCCTTGGCCACCTGCTTGGCAGCTCCCCACTTCAAAGTAGCAGCTGCAGGTTTTTTATGCTTTATTTTGAACCAAGACGACTTGAATTTTGCCAGGACACCTGTCTTCTCTGCTAGAAGTTCTAACAGGCTGTTCCCCAGTTTACCTAGTTAGGGTTGTCTTGTAACCTATGGGACCTTGCAATGTTGGCATCCACTAAATTACTGGCACACGGATTTCTCCTTGAAGATAGGAATATATATTATATATACATTTGTTGCTATTCAGTCTTTAAAGGTGTGTCTGACTCTTTGTGACTCCATTTTGGATTTTCTTGGCAGAGAAATTGGAATGGTTTGCCATTTCTTTCTCCGATTCATTTTACAGATGAGGAACGGAAGCACACACAGCTGTTGTTTGCCCCTCATTTTGGGGGCAAACCAAATGATATCACAGGGTGATGTCTTGACCCATGGGTGAATTGGATTTAAGTGAGACAGTTGCATAAAGTTGCCAGCCTCACTTTGTCTTCCTGAGTCATTGAAGTCTGGTGGCAAGACAAAAGTCAGAACCACCGGTGATGGCCCAGGATGTAGTGGATGACCTCAGCATCTTCAATGTCTGACCAAGCTCTACATGTCCCACAGTGCTAGCTTCAGCCATCTTCATGGCTATTGGAACAAATTATTCACATCTGTCCTTTCCCCCGGAGGAAGTCTTCAAATGGAGTAGCTGCCCTTCCTGCCCCACCCCATTTCACAACTCACCTAAGGGCTTCAGACCTGTTGGTTACCCTCAACCTGGTTTAGCTTGTCTGTCAAGATGGGTTAACTGGAGTGTAACTGTTCCCATGCTAAAGCTTCTTGGAGCAACGGATGTGAGTCAAGTGTCAGGTACATACCAAAGGTAGATGAGCAGCTCTCAAAAGGGCTGGGCAAGGCTTCACACCAGAGATGCTAGTCCTCCAACACACCATACATCCCAGGAACTTGCCCAGGGTCACACAGCTAGGAAGTGTCTTGAGGCTAGATTTGAACTCATGATGATAAATCTTCCTGACTCCAGGCCCAGTACTCTATCCATTACACCACCTAGCTGCAGCTGCATTATATTGTACATATAGATTATATATGTGTGCGTATATACTTATTGAATCTATAGCCCTAAAATATACTCAAGTTACTTTAGGCAAATATTAGCTGAAAAACAAATATATCAATAGTTTTCTAATAAAGGAAATTTAATCTCTATTTCCAAAGTCCACAAGCATGCATGATTATAATAGAATGTTTTAATGAAAAACTTTGAGACTGAGAAATAATTATCTTTTAAGCCTAAGGCATCCAGAATACCATGCCTCCTCGTCAGACTCTGGACTGTGCCACTGTGTCCCGTTAGCCTCCTCACCCTGGAAGCTCTCTTAGTCCCGTGGTCTTCTCTTTCCTCCACCCCTGAAGCTTCTTTCTCTCATTGGTAAATTTTTCCTCCATTTTGAGGAATGTTCCACTTTCCAATCTTTGCCAATTCCACTTCTAACTCCCTAGATTTTGCCATGATGCCATTGTGCTGGTATCTCTCCCTTCTCATGTCCCCTTCACACACACACACACACACACACACACACACACATCTTTTCAACTTCTTTTTATGTATTGTCTTACCCCTTTAAGATACAATCTCCTTGAGGCCAGGGACTCTTTCTTGTATCCTCAGTGCTCAGCACAGTGCCTGGCACATAGTAAGTACTTAAAAACTGCTTATTGACTTGACCACATCCTGGGAAATTGATAACATTTAAACACAGAATAATCTCTCTTCTCATGAATCTTACAACCTAGGAAGGTCATAAGACACCAACACATGAGATGCAATCATATTCATGATCTCACTGATATATACATATGTGTGTATACATGTGTGTATATGTGTGCATATATATTTATTCATATATATGTATATATGCATATATGTATGTGTGTGTGTGTGTATATATATATATATATATATATATATATATACATATATATATACATATGCTCCAGCCATTAAGGGTAGCCGGCAGTCCCTTCACTCCCCATCCTGTATGGTTCTTGTCTATTTTCTCCCACAGAGCTTCCACAGAGGATCTACTTAACATCCCAGAGATCTTCTGCTGGGTGTCAGCCTATTGGGGGTATTAGTGCATCGGTAAGATGGTCTAACTCTTTTCCTTCACTATGTTACTGACCTACCTCCTTTTCTCTTCAGCTATTTCCCAGATGCGATCCTTTATGTCACATGATGGGATGATGTCATCATTAATAATATGTGGCCCCTTTTGCTTTTTTGAATTACTAGCACTTTTGATTCCTCGGGGATTGTGATACATCATGACTTGTAGTCACAAAGACTCCATGGGAAAAAGGCTGGTGTTAAAAAGGATCTTGTGTCAGAAAGCAGCCTGAGGGTATGTGTCCAGTTTCCTACATTCAGTCCAACAACTCTCTTTCTCCTATTCAGCTCTGGTCCTAGATCTCTGTTCATCTATAGTGTGTGTTCAGGATACATGCATTCACTTTTGTCTTTGTTTTCACAATGCCCACCATAGTGCTTGTCACATAGAAAACAGGCTGTTTTTGTTCAGTAGTCTTTAGTCATGTCCAGTTCTTCATGACCCCATTTTGGGTTTTCCCGGTAAAGATACTGAAGTGGTTTGCCATTTCCTTCTCTTGTTCTTTTTTACAGTTGAGGAAACTAAAGCAAACAGGGTTGTGACTTGCCCAAGGTCATACAGCTAGAAAGTATCTGAGACTGGATTTGAACTCAGGAAGAGGAGTCTTCCAGACTCTGGGCCTGACACTCTATCCACTGTGCCACTTAGCTGCCTAATAATACTAGTGCTACAACTAATAATAATAGCTAACTTTTCTATGGCATTTTAAGATTTACAAAGTGCTTTATAAATATCTCACTTGATCCTGACAACAATTCTAAGAGGTAGATGCTATAACAATTCTCATTTTCAGATGAGGAAACTGAGGCAATCAGAGGTTAATTTGACTTGTCCAGAGTGACACATTGAGTGTCTGAAGCTGAATTTAAATTTAGGTCTTTCTGACTTTAGACCCTTCACTCTCTCCACTCAATCACCTAGATGCCTTAACAGTATTCACTTATTAAATGCTTGTTGAGTGATGGTGGCATGCTGCTCTTCCACCTAGTGGCCTATACTTTTGTTAAATTCTTTGACCAGGGTTGGGGAACCTGTAGCCTCGAAGCCACATGTGGTCTTCTAGGTCCTTGGGTGCAGCCTTTTGACTGAGTCTAAGTTTTCTAGAACAAGTCCTTTTATTAAGGGGATTTGTTCTGTGAAATTTGGATTCATTCAAAGGGACGCACTTGTGGACCTAGAGGGCCATATGTGGCCTTGAGACCATAGGTCCCACCCTTGTCTTAGACCCTTCTAACCCTGGCCTAAGCAGGAAAAACTCTCAGGCATGTCTTCTAATATGTATGCTACTTCTTTTTGTTTATTTGTTTGTAACTTTTTTCAGTGATCAAGCACTTATTGTCTCTCCCTCCTACCTGGAAAATAAATGGAAAAATTAAAAATAAAATGCTTATAACAAATACATATGGTCAAGCAAAACAAATGTTATTTCCAAAAACATATGTCTCATTCTGCACCTTGAGTCCACCACTTCTCTGTATGCGCCTTGTGAAGGCAGAGTCATCACAGACTCTCTTCCTGTAAAAGTGACATATTTGAGTGCTACACTCTCTTAAGATACCCTGAGGAGAACACACAGGCCATGTCTTTTCTGGCTGTCTTCTAAGGAGGGTTCATACAATGATAGAGTACATGGACACACAGAGAAACGATCACACACCCCAGGACCAAAGATCAAAGCCACAGTCATCTTCACCTCTCTTTCTCACTTTGGAATGCAACAATTGGCACATGCTAATTAAAGAAGTCCAGTCTCATCCTGGGAATGGTTGAATGGCTCCTCCCACTCACACCCACAGGTTACATACAATTAGCCTTCACATGAGTAAAAACCCTCAGGAACTCTCCCAGTAGAGAGAGTCTGTTCTCTCCCCTGTCCATGATTGCCTTCTTTCCTACATTAACAGGGCCTCCTCATACCGCATGCTTCATTAATATCCAACAGGGTTTTTTAGGTCTTCTATCTACCCTGAGGGAAAGTACAATAGATGCCAGGGAAATTCTGCCCCAATTCCAATAGAAATCATTTCTTCAGTTTCATATTATGGCCCCAGTGCTTTTTCCAGAAACTCATTCTGGCTTGGACTGTCCTCATGGGAGCCTTCCTAAAGAAGCTGGAATTCAACAAGACAGAAACTAGAGGGTACTTTAGGCCTACACTAGCTATTTGACAAGGGAGCTGTCATCAGGTTCTCCCAAGCAAACAGTCACAGAGGTAGTGGAGAAAGGGAGGTGGTAGCATCACCATCCTCTTCTCTGGTACAACAGGGGAAGCAGAAGCCATGGGAGCATGAAGGGACTAGAGGGAGGAGACACAAACTTCCATCACCACAACCCTCTCTGGTATAACTGTGGAAGCAAGAGGAGAAGCCGGGAGCTGTCATGCGGAACAGAGCCCAGAAGCTTGAAGTCAACCACAGGGGACGTGGCTTACCCGACAGTTTAACTGAAACCTCAGTATCAGGAGAAGTGCATCACACCAGGCACTCTATCCACACATTGCCAAGCTGTCCCTATGAATTGGACTCAGCTCAAATCCTGCTTTCTGCAGGAGACTTTTCCCAGTACCCTCTTCTTCTAGGGTCTTCCCTCTGAGATTAGCTCCCTTTGACATTGAACATATCTTTTTTGTGCAATATTTTATGCATTGTCTCTCCCATTAGGAGGAATATGAATTCTCAAAGGCAAGGGCTGTTTTCTGCCTTTCTTTGTATAAACAGCACTTCATACAGTGGCTGGCATATAGCAGACATATAATGAATTTTGTTGACTGACTTTATATTGAGTAAGTCATTTATTCCTATGCAAAAGAAGGAATACGAAACTTGAAAGAATCACAGTAAGCATTAACAAAACAACTTGAACAGAATTCAATCACAACATACAGCTGTTGTTACAATCTATCAGGAAGCTAATGTCAAATTCCATCAGAACATACAGCAGTTAACAAGATTGTTAAGTAGGTATTTTATAATCCACATTGACTCTGTATTGTCACTCAGCTCCAAATTCAGACTCAAGCACCATTAGGACTTCATGCTCAGTTGTTTCCATGGTCCACCACTGCTGCATTTGCTCTTGCTGCTGCCAGCCTCTCTGGATACAACTGGTCACACACAAGTGTAGGGTGTCATTGCTATACTCACTAACCGCCATACTTTTGCACTTGTGAGGTCACCTCTCCAGGAAAGGAAATGCCAAGTTTCTAAAGCTGCCAAGGGGCCTGGTGAAAGATTGCCTTAGTTGAGTCCATGCTCTGTAATAGGCCTTTTGTGAGAAATGCAAATCCATCCCCTCTCCCCATACCCACCATTATCACTCGGTGAGTAGAGGACCAAGGGACTGCTCAGGACTTTCCAAGTCATTCTAAAATGCCAAGTTGTTTCAGTGAAGGGTCCCCACGTGGCCAACAATAGCTAGGAAGTTTACAGTCTTCTAAATGGCCAAGAAATGAGTCACTATCTTCTTGGAATAACCAGAAGTTTCCAGGGAAGATCTGGGCACATGGTTCAAGGAATGACTTGTGTACACCCATTTAGCTTCCACTACACAAGCTTAAGAGGAACTGGTGTGTATTTTCAACTGTTCCATAGATAATACTGATACAGGGAGCATTATCAGAAATATTAGGTTTAATTTGCTTGTGTTGATTCTCACACCTCTTACCATTCAGTACTCCCAGAGGCTATGCATCATCCATGGCATAATAGCTGTGATTACTAACATCATGGGAGTGGGGTTTCCAATAGAGAAGCTTCATCTATCATCACAGTATAGATTAGAACTGCTCCAGTCAATTTACCTGATCTCAGGTACTATAAAATGCAGCGAATGAGTGCCACCCATTTTTGGTGATTGTTTCTTCATATCCAATTCTCTCAACTTTCTGAAGTCATCCAGGACACCAACACCACATCTGGACTGGGTTTGCATTATGGTTAGCAGGGTTAAAGGGTGCTAACCCTATAAGCTGCAAGTATCTCACTCCTTTTCTTGTTATGTGAGTTGTGTGCCCTTCTTGGGATTAGGGGCATCAATTTCTGTCTCAAACCAAATCTATGCCATTTCCTTTAGAAATCAGTGTTCTACTGTGGGACCTTGCTGGTCTCCATGTTCTGGATCAGTGATCCTCAAAAATAAGAGATATAAAGAATCAGTCAATTGTAACAAATTCCTACAAACCCCATCAAAGAATTTCTATGAATATCAAAAACAAGTTGAAAAATGGGCTCAATGTATTCCAAGCTTCCCAGGAATATAAATGAGTAATCCCCTCAGGAGAATGTGAGGGCATATAGGATTTCGGGTAATCCCAAAAACTGATTTGAGATTTTCTGAATACATATCCCAATAATGGTAATAATAATAAATCTCACTTGCATGAAACTTTAAAGTTTACAAAATTTTTTCCTTATAAAAACTCTGAGAGTTATTTTCTACTTTCTGAGGAAATTAGGGTATGGGAGCTTAAATGATCTCTTTAAGGGTACAGGACTGGGATTTGATTTCAGGTCTTTTGAGACAAAGACTGGTGTTCTTTCCAGCATACCACAGTACCTCCTATTAGGTATTTCCAATATGCCACAATACCTCCTGTTGATTAAAAAGGTAAGACAAAGTCAATATTTTCTCTTTTTTATGATAATTTTTACAATACCACAGGTATTGAAGTTTAACTTAATTAGTATATTTTTATCTGTAGAATTTAATCTGTTCATGGTTTCCATATAATAGTAAAACTAGGTAACTAATTGTTCCAGCTTCTGATGGCAATGTGTGAAATTTAGCTAAAAATAATATATTACACTGAAACAACCAATAATTTTAAACTTTTCTTGAAATAATGAATATTAATTTTAATTATGTCTGTATTAGCTTCTAATGCCATTATAAGCTAGACTTCAGAGTTGGTTGCATGTCTCCCAGATTATAACCCATCTATCAATGATAATCTTAGAGAGGAGTATATGTCTCAGAGAAGTTAAGTGACTTGCCTATGTCGTAAGAGGTCAGAGGTACAATTTGAACCTGAGTTTCCCTAGTTCCAAGTCAAGTTTACTATCCCTTAGGTTATGCTGCCTTGCTGAACCAAACCTTAAGAAATGTAAATGAGAATCATTATTATTATTAAGATTCTACATAGTAAATAGAGATAGTCTTGGAAGGAACCCCTAGGTTTACCTGGGGCAGCTAGATGGTTCAGTGGGTAGAACGTCGGACCTGAAGCCAGAAAACTTGAGTTCAAATACAGCCTCAGACACTTACTTAGCTATGTGACCCTAGGCAAGTCACTTAATTCTGTTTGCCTCCGTTTTTTCATCTGTAAAATGAGCTGGAGAAGGAAATTGCAAACCACTCCAGTATCGCTGCTAAGAAAACCCCAAATGGGAGATAGATACAGCTGAAACAACTCCATGACAACAACAAAATGGGGGTTAACAATAGTGCCTACCTTGCAAGGTTATCGTGAGTTTCGAGTGAAATAATAATGATAAAGCACTTAGCATAGTGTTTGGCACACAGTAAGCACTGCATTAATGTTAGCTATCATTATTATTGCTATTAATGTACTGCCACTGACATACACACTAGCTCTGTTGACTCTGAGTAAGTTACATAGACTCTCTGTGCCCCTAGCTCTTCTCTAAGAGGGTAAGTTGCACATGAGTTTGCATTTTGGCAGAGTTTCTGTACTGAGAGTTCCCTACACCCATGCAATCACAATCCAGACACCCTCCACATATCTAACTCTACCATCCTCTGGGGAAATGGAGAAAAAGAAATTTTCCTCAGTAGCTTGTGCTGTGTTTAGCCAGTGTCTGTATTTTCAATACATTTTCTGCTTTGCTGCTTCATTATGGTTTTCTAAATCACAGCAAAGGGAAATTCTCTGTGTATTCCTTCACTTCTTCTCAACCTTTACATTTATGTCTTTTTTCCTTAACCTAGGAGGAAAAAGTGAGGCTGGTGACTTTGCAGAGCCCTCCCTCACTTAAATCCAATTCACTTGCATGTCATGGCATCAACTCCCTGATGGCACGGTCCTCTTTGAGAAAGAAAGGCAAACAGCAACAAGAAGAAGAAGGGATGAGACATATTATAATGACCAGGGTAGTGGAATATTGGAAAATGTGGGTATGTGCACAGGTGTTTCCTTATTAGTGGGATGACAGTTGTCCTAGATTGGTAATGATGTATGAAGATGCTAGATGAAACAATATTCAGTCAACTTTCTTAGCCTTTATAAGTATTGTCAGCAGCTATGTAACACCAAAGGAGAGTTTCCTGCTTGACAATGAATATGAAAAGCATTGTTGAAAACTTTCCTATGCTCTAATTAATTAACCTTAAGAGAGGGGAAGGGAACGAAGTCATGCCTTTTCTGCGTACAGTAGGCGCATCTGCCTCAAAACAGGGCAAAGTGGAAAAAAGTAGAATTTTGCTGTATAATGAGATGATATCCAAGTAGAATTGAGCAAAAGTTTAATCCATGGGTGGTAGTGGGGAGAGCTGTGATTTCATCATGGATGGGGAGCTCCAAGTGAGAAAGCTCCCTCCACCAATGCAGATTGGCATTTGCTCTTCATCTTGGTCGTACAAAATTGCTTGGGGGCACTAAGAGATTTAGTTACTGGTCCAAGATCACATAGCCAATGTAGATCAAAGATGGGACTTGAATAGATTTCTCACTCTCAGGCCAGCTCCCCACTAAACTACACTTCCTCCCTACACTGACCCATTTTCCAGACAAATGTCTATGTCACTGAGAGTGGAATAGATCCCCTACCATTTCCCCTGTATTTCCAGGTTTGGCTCTGGCCATTGTACCTAACAGCTGGATAATTGCCAGATATTGTTAAGATTGTGTATGTAGGTGTTACCCTAAGGATGCCCTCTGCAAACACAGTTTTTAGTCCTTTTGTAAAACAAGATCACTAGAAGCCAGCCGTGGGCAAAGGCTATATGCCTCTCCTTATTGATGTTTCAGTGAAACACTTAGCACAGTGCCTGGCACATAGTAAATGCTACATAAATGTTGGTTATTATTATTGTTGCTATTGTTTCATAGGGATCATATGAATAAGGAACCTCTAATGAACTTTGGCTCTCCCAGATCTATTTACAATTCAAAATTCAGGAGTATGTCTAAATTATAACAGAGAATGTTCATTTTGAATTGGATTTTTTTACAGGAGGAACTCAAACTTCATAAACACAGGTCTCCATTTTTGATGGACTTAACATTTGGCATTTTAGTGGTTAGGTTTCATAACCAGTCTGTGCCATTTTCTATATAGCTCATAATATTCTTGGGAAAATTAAATGAGACAATTTGTGGGAGCATGCTTTGAAAAGTATTGTATAACTGTAAGGCATTGAAGTATAATGTAAAAGATGTTAAACCTGGGGCTAGAAAGGCTGGATGTGAACCCTGGTTGAATGGATTACCCCAAAGTCCTTGGTTCAAAACTTTCCCCATGACCTTGGGATTGTCTCTTAACCTCTCAGGGCTTCAGTCTTCTCATCTGTAAAATGAGGCTATACAGGGCTGTCAGCAGGTAAGGAGATAGAGTGTGGTAGAGGGGAAAGATCATTGACTCAGAAATGACTTTATAAACCACAAATATATATATAAATCTGAGCAGCAATTGCAGCACAAGGGAAAGCCAGTGATTTGGGCAAAAACAATAAATACAGTAAAAAGTCATTTTTTCAACATTTATTAAAGCATCCACTTCATGCAGAACATTAGTCAAGGTTGGGGGGAGATTACAAAATTTAGAAAAGACATTGTGCTTGCCCTCTTGGATCGTAGGGCTGTGGTCTATTACTGTGATATAGGGAACTCCCAGATGAGAAAAGTCCTATCAGTGCAAGTTGGTACCCTCTCTACAATTTATACTGTTAGAGAGTTGCCTAGGTCACAGAAAAATTAGGTGAATTGCTCAAGCTTACACAACCACTAAGGGTCAGTGACTTGAGTTCAGGTCTTCCATATCTGAGGTCAGATCTCAATACATCATGCCAATTGACCTGTCTTAGAACTTATAATCTATTATGAGATCAAAAACCATGCTTGATTTGGTAGCATATATACTTAAAATATAGAGAATCTGGGGTGGATAAAATGCATGCCATGTAAGAAAAGGAAAAACATTTTGTCAAAAATAATTTTAAAACATTTGAATACTGAATTTCAGACAATGGAAACTCGCTTTCCAATTAAAACTAAGACCAAAATGAAAGTTCTTAGTTTGGGTCACAGTGCTTTTCTTTGTATCGCCTACAGAACCTAGCACAATGCCTTGCACATAGTAGGAACTAGTTCATAAAAGTTTATAGATTGATGGAAAAGGAAGAGGTGATTGGAATGTCCCACTTCCTGTCACTTTTCCCTTTATGTTATTTCTGAACTGAGTCAGCGTTGATAGCAGGGGTGGCACCTTAGACTCATAGGAAATTCATTGCTGAACTGGTTAAACAGGCTCACTTGTTCCCAGCCTGTTAAGCCAGACAGCTTACTCCTAAACCAGTTAAGCCAGAAACAGCTAACCATATTGTCTAAAACTTTTTAAGTGAGAAACAAAATCATTTATTTCTCCTCTTACTTTCTCAGGAACTCTGCAGTTATATTCTACAGAGAAACAATTCCAATTTGTTTAATTTTGAAAACTATGAATTTTTTTAAAAAATATTACTTTAATAGAGTTAACATTTCATCAAGGGCGAATGAAGTTTTTAGCTTTTGAAGAAAGAATTTTTAAACTTCTACCCAAAGGGGCCTCACTCTCAAACCTCAACCTCCCCCAGCCCCCCCTCTCATGTCTCAGACTGATGATTCAGCTTTAGTGGAAAGCATACTAAATTTGGAATTCCATGATCTAAGTTCAAATCCCAGCTCCATTATTTAACTTACCTGTGAGATTTGGGGTAAGTCTGTGGATTTCTGACCCTCATCTGTAAATTAAGGACCTCTGAGGTCCCTTCTAATCTAGAGGATTCTAATCCTAACTACTCTTTCAATGTTTATTGAGTACCTAAAACCACTTTCTTCCCACAAAAAGAGACTGAGAAGGGTAGAGGATGAGAGAAGATGGGGAAGAGGGGAGAGGAGGAAGAGAAGGCAAGACTCTTTAAAAAATTGTCTAAAGTTGCTCACATGGAAATCTTCCCTGGTATTATAACCACAAGATGTCTGTGACTGCAGTGGTCATGAGGGGAATGTAGGGCAAGGACCTAAGCTATTCCTTAGGTTAAAGTTTTCTGTCTTCCCTATCAAAACATTTCTCTCCTGGGCTCCCAGGGCTCTCATCCATTAGTTGATAACCCAGGTGTTTAACTGAGAAAAGCTAATAACAGGAGACTATCATCCCCTACAGAAAGAGTCATTTGCTGCTGCCACATGCTTTCTTCCCTGACACCTGTGAGAACCAGCGGCTGCAAGGCTTAGGGGTTCCCTGTTTTCTATGAACAGAAACAGAATCTAGTGTTGAATTCAACATAGAATCAAGGGTAACCTTAACGGTAATCTAATGCTAACCTCTCCTTTTACAGATGAGGAAATAGGCCTAGAAGAGTTAAGTAACTTGTCCAAGGTCACCCAGCTAGCAAATATCAGAATCGGTGTTTGAACTTGAGTCTTCCTGATTGTAAGTCTCTCAGTCAACCCACTTTGAGGAAAGAGCCTTTGAAGATATTTAATCCAACCTCTGCAGCAATCCACGGCACCACATCCTTCACAGGTCTCTGCTGCAATATCCCTTCTAGAATACTAGTGAAAGGGACTCATTCGTCTCATAAAGTATTGTATCATTAAATAGCTCTAAGGGAGTGGCCTCTCTCTGTAATCCTCCCTCAAAAAGGAAAAAGAAAAGTATTTTTGTTTAGAGAAACATATATTTGGCAAAGATTAGATTCGAAGATGGCATTTTGGAGGCAGGTACCTGAAGTGATGGACTCAGAGGAGCATTTCTTAAACTTCAGCTTTCTCTAAATGACCTGCATCATTGGTCCTGCTCTGCTTTTTTTATTAGGATTTCTAAAATTCTAAGCTTAGATGACAGCAAAAAGCGTTTCTATTGACAAAGAAGAACACAAAATGAGGCGGCTATTTGGCTGCAGTCAGGAAGACCTTAGTTCAAGCTCAGCTTCAGATACTTAACTAGCTGTGGGACCTAGGACAAATCATTTAACCTTTGTTTGCCTCAGTTTCTTTTTCTGTAAAATGGGGATAATTGTAGTACCTACCTTTCAGGATTGTTGTGAGAATCAAATGAGATAATAAATTGTGAAGTGGTAAAAAATAAATAAATAAAATATATAATATAATTAAATAAAAACTAAATAAAAAAATAAATAAAATAAAGTGTAAAGTGCTCAGTTCCTGATACTTGATAAGCCCTATATAAATGTTAGCTATTATTATGAAGCCATGAATCCCCATGTCATACTGCTTATTCTTTTTTAAATTGTAAAATAAATTAAATGTTAATTTCAAAATTGTCCTACCTATTTGTTTTTCCTTCTGAATTTCCTTTTGCTCTCTTGTGTGTATTTTAAAATGTTACAATGGCTCCCCTTTTTTGACATCATTTTTATCCCTCTTCCCCTTTGTCCTTTCACACAATGAGAAAAAGAGGAGGGGAAACTCTCTTGTAACAAATTTCTGTTCTGTTTCTACCCATAGACATGAATGATGACTACTGAAGTGACTGAGGCCTTAGTTTTTGCTTCAGTGACCTTTATCCAGTTTCTGTCCCTTGGAACAAGATGGTCGTAGCAAGTGCAATTTCAGTATGATTGCCAGAATATTCTGGAAGTGATTAAATTGCTATATACATGATGCTTTTTTCTAAGGGAAAATGTAAAAAATAAAAAAAAGGAAATGGTTTAAATAAGACTGAAATATTGGTATTTTCCCATGGAATATTCATTCATATTGAGCAAGTCAAAAGTCAAGTTCATCTGTCTTGGGGCCTTTAACCAATCAATCACCCAACCAACACTTATTACATTCCTTCTAGCAAACACTAAGCTAGGGGAACAATGACAAAGATGAAATTGCCTTGCTCTCAAAGAGTTTACAGTCTAATCTGGAAGATAATATGTACACTAAGTACATCCAAAATGTAAACAAAATACATCCGAGCTAATTGGTAGGGGGCGGGGTGGTTCTGGAAAGACCTATATAGGATGTGATGCTTGAACTGAGCTTTGAAGAAAACGAGGGCCATGTAAAGGCAGAGGAGGAAGGGAGTGAATTCTAGGTGGGGGACAAAATCTTTTCTCTTAAACTGACTTAAAAGCTAAGAACAATCTTAACACAACATTCAGGTGGATTTTTTTTGGAAACAATGACTGGGAAAGGTTAGTTAGGGTTTGAAGGGAATTTTACCCAGAATGACACTAGTCATTTCTGGGCTTTGCTGCTTCTAATATCCTTTCAGAGCAAAGGAGTAAACAACGGATGTATTAATTAGTTGATAATTACATGTGCAGTGGGAACTGAAACTCAATAAACACTTTATTGAAAGTAAATGATAATAAATTATATCAATAAAAACAGCTCATGAGACAATCTCTTCATCAATTTTAGGAAGCAACTTTGATAACAGAAAGGAGAAAAATTAAAGCTTAAAAACTGTTTTCAAATAAAATTCAACTCTGATTGTATTTACAGCTGACAACTAGATCCACATGGTGAATATTTTTATCCTTTCCTGTGGTATTAAATACCAGTCCAAATATATAGGAATTTGTCCAAGATGTAAATTCTGGTTTTACCACTAGAGGGAACCCACACTGTTTCATAGGAACCATAAAGGGTGATGACCAATGACATTAAATTATCAGTAGAGACTTCTTTTTATTAGCAATAATAGAGGCATGAGTTAATTTTTAAAAACAATAATGTTATGCACTTATTTCATGTCTTTTGTCTGAGATTTTCTCATTCTCCCAACAGTACTGAGAAGTAAGGGTCAAGCAGTGATAGAAGGTAATGCTGAGTATCTGCAAATGTCTAAAGTAAGATGAACTTGGGCTAAAAACATTTAATTTACTTATATAATATTTCCTTATAAAATTTCTGTTATGGATTTAAATAAAATCTTACTCTATTCCTACAAAAGTTTCCCAAAGGAGAAAAGCTATCCTTTCCCCTTTGCCCCCCAGGGAATAGGGGTGGTGTTATGGTTTTGAATAATGCATTTATTTACAAGTTGATGAATAATCCAGTTTTTATATCCGATATATTCTGTCTCTGTTCTCTCTGTCCCTGTCCTGTTTCTTTCTCTCTCTCACTCTAATAGTTTCATTCTACAAGAACATAGTTGGGGACATTACATGGGGGAAGGGGCTGCTAAAGCCTTTCAATCTAGTGGATAGCCCAGTTCCTATCATGATCACACCCATTTCTCCATCTGGAGTATTATCTTCTAGCCTCTAGATCATGGATGATCAGTGGTTATCACTAGAAGCAGCTGTCAGATGCCTCAACTTTCCCTTTAGTAATATAACTTGATCAAACATTCTTTAAATTCACAGCAGGTGCCAGGAAGACCCTGCAGGTGGGGGAAATACAAAGTTTAGAAAAGAGACAATTCCTGCCCTCATAAAGTTAACAATTTAGTAGGAAGATACAATGGATTCCAAAAACCAACAAGATACAAAAGAGTGGTACAAGATAGACCCACAACATTATACTAGGTCACCAGATCCAAACACAAGTTGACAATTCTAAAGGCAAGAGAGGTCATTGAAGCTGGGATTGGATTTTGGGGAGATCTGATGATTTGTAAGACTCCTGCTAGCTCTAAAAGATTCTATGTGTGACTATGTAAATGTTATTATGGTTATTCAGCCATTTTTTTCAGTCATGTCCAACTCATCCTGACTCCATTTGGGGTTTTCTTGACTGCAGTGGTTTGCCATTTTCCTCTCCAGTTCATTTTACAGATGAGTAACCAAGGCAAAGAGGGTTAAGTGACTTGCCCAGGGTTGCACAGTTAGTAAGTATCTGAGGCCAGGTTTGAACTCAGGAAGATGAGTCTTCCTGACTCTTGACTTTTGACTTCCTGACTTCAGGCCCAGCACTCTATCCACTGTACCACCTACCTGAAATGACAAGGAGTTGGGGAATAGTATGAATGCAACAAAATACTATTGCGCCATAAGAAATTGTGAAACAGATGGTTTTGGAGAAACCTGAGAAGACTTGTATGAAACAATGCAGATTGATAGGAGAAAAATCTGGAAAGCAATTTGTATAATAACATTAACATTGTAAAAATAAGCAGCTTTGAAAGACTTATAAACTCTTATCAATGCACCATAATGATTTCTGAGAACCAATGATGAACACTACCCACCTCCTGGAGAGAGGTGATGAACTGACTGCCCATCTCTCTCAAAAATGAGAAATACATTTTTGCCATTGCTGATGGAGGAATTTGCTTTGTATATTAAGTATATTTATTACAATGGTTTTGTTTTTGTTTTTATTTTCAGTCAGGAAATAGGGGAGGAAGAAAAAACAACTGCTTATAAATTTTTTAAAATAAATAAACGCTTGCAAATTTTTTAAAAAGCATTTTTTAAAAAACCAACATTAAAGTTCTGATGAGAAGAGGGTTATCTTTCTAATAACTCTGTTTGTTTCCTTCCTAGAGGAATCTAAATCCTTTGAGTAGTACCATAAGTATAAAGGCCCATCTGTATAGGAAATATGACTGAGATAGTGTCCACCAGGATTGAACCCAATTCATGTAACTCCAGAACTTGGGGTTGAGATAGCAAGAGGGAACAACTCATAGGGAAATAATGACAAGGAAAGAAATAGAGAAAAAGAAGGAAGAATCAAAAAGATCTGAAATTTCTGTAGTTGACAAAATTAGGATTCACAGATCTAATCAGACCACCAGGAAGTGTTCGGATGGTCAGCTCAAAGTGGGGTATTCGTGAAAATAAGTTCCATTCATAAGCCCTTGAACTAAAAACGAACAAAATACAAGCAATGTCCCTCCAATTTAATATAATACTTTAAAAAGAGACTCATAGTAAGGGTGTTCTAATGGAAAAGAATTCAGGAATTTAAGAGAATTCAATAACTTATTTTAAAGTTACTGTTACAAACCTCATATTTAAGTTTCATCAGAACAAAAAAGTAATTTATGGAAATGCTGACTAAGCATTTAGCATTTCACCTTGGCCCTGCACTATCCCTCTACTCCCAATACAGAATTCCTCTGAATTTTGCCCTCTACATCTTCTACTGCTACATCTGTTGCTACCCCAATCAGCTGTGCCAATGCACCACCAACCATTCCTTTGGACACTCCTGTGGTTCCACTTGCAAGTGGAGCCTTCTGAGCTAACGTGCTACTGTCTAAGTCTGATGCATCCTTCTGAAAATTGTTGCTAAAATTGTTGATAAATGTATTGCCACCTAAATCTGCAGCTGAAAGGGTCCAACCAGGAGCTGTCCCTTCTTTTTGGAAGTCCAGCAGCAGCAGCAGCAGTCAATTAAGGGACTCTTCTCATGATATCAGACTACTAGTATGTTAACAATGAACCCTATGTATCCAGAAACTGACACAGTTGACCAGAATCAGTAAATTCCAAGCATGCTCTATGGAAGTGGAGGTGGGGAATGGACCATCCTATATAAAAAGCGGTTAAAGTTTGAGATAGCTAGTAAGAAGTTTTAAGATGGGTGAGAAATGTATCATCTGTGATTGCAGACTCAGGGCAATAATATTTTTCATAGCTATGCAAAACTGGTTAGATCACAGGATCTCAGAGTTAGAGCCAGAAAAGATTTTTAAAGGCCCTCTGGTCCATCCTCATTTCATAAATGAGAAAACTGAGGGTCAGAGAAATGAAGTGTCATGCCCCAAGGTCAGATAGGCAATAAGTGTCAGAGGCAGGACTTTAACCCAGATTTTTCTGATTTTGTCCCTGTTTTTTATTATAACACAGTGCCTCCCTTAGCTCCCTCATTTAAGTCCTGAAGTGGCTGAGCATTTTTCTCCCCTAAACCAACTAAAAGGTTAAGAATAATTTGGACCACAACATTTGAGAGGACTTTACTAGAAATGCTTTTAGAGAATCAGGGCAAAGCCAAGAGTTGACTGACATCTCATCTTATGTGCCTGGGCATCCAAGTAGGTTCTGCTTGTGCTTTTGCACTTTTAAATACATCTTGGTAACGCAGGAGAATGATCTTAGGAAAAATAACTTCCATTGACTTCATTCCAGGAAACCAGTAACAACAGTCAACTGGCTTTGAAAAGCTAAGAAGACAATGTTTAGAGACCCAGAAATTCTCAGTTTGGGCAAAAGAATGGGAACCACAGGTCACTTCTTAAGACCTCCTAGTGGGACTGTGGCGCCTGAGCCCAACAAAGAAGTTGGCACAAATCAAATACTGAAATCCAACGGAGAAACTGGCCAGACCACAATCAAAGCAAGTAGCTGTCCTTTGACAGAGCCTTGGACTCTCAAATTCTCCCCTGGCTTCATGTCTGTCCTATTGCTAGCCTGTCAGGGAAAAAGAAATCTGTCTGGCCCTACGATCTCTGAATCTTTTTCTTCCTCAACCTTTACATCTCTCTATAAGTCCTCCCTGTTTGACTTGAAAATATGACTTGTGAGGAATTTTTGAGATTCAAATCAACAGTTATACCGATAATGAAAATGGCAAGGGCCATGTGTTTCACTCCTTGTTCTTTGAGGGCTGGATACCCTTCAAGTTTCAAGGCACAAGAGGATCATCTTTACAAAACCATATGCCATACCTCTGAGTCTCTAGCAAGAGCAATTACTGAGAAAAGGTAAAATTCTGCAGGGAAAGTCAAATACCAGCAGCTCACTCAACAGGATGCCCCATCAAGGGATCACCTTTTTGATAAACACATACCCACTAAGGAAATGAAAACTCTGAAGATCAGCTTCTGAACTCAAGAGTAAACGCTTTGGGCCAGGAAGTAAGTAAAATACATGACAAACAGGAACCAAACTAGGCCATTTGTTTTGGAGAAGGTGGGAAGGAGGGAGGGAAACTAGTGGGGGGCACAAGATGAATTGTGTGCCTATATCATGGAAATAATTGGTATTACCAGGATCGAAGAAGACATTTCACAGTTTCTTCTTCAAGTATCCAGTGGCTCATGGAAAGTACTTTATCACCAGCATAATTTTCAAGGTCATAAAACAAGGTCAACTCCAAGATCAAATATTTGGGGAGCTGATTTTGGAATAGGTGGTTTTCTTAGAGGTCTATAGCCATCTGCTCTGAAATTTTGCTTGTTATCATGACATACTGAAGTGTTCATTGCTTTTTTTTCTTTTAAATGGAAATCCCATCTTTTAAACGGATTGCTTTGTCTGTGGTAGGCAGTGTTAGTTTCTTCAGGAATATCTTGTTTTGTATGCTTTAGTGGTGAGCTCTTTACTTAGCCCTACATTGGCAGAGAGATGTAAACATAGACACTCCACACATACACTCACACAGAAATTT
This sequence comes from Bettongia penicillata ogilbyi, assembly GCA_023548195.1. NCBI lineage: Eukaryota > Metazoa > Chordata > Mammalia > Diprotodontia > Potoroidae > Bettongia > Bettongia penicillata. The sequence goes on from JAJHZJ010000244.1 coordinate 7,199,924, forward strand.
ACATGTCTTCAGATGTTGGTTTTGTTAGGGAACAATTCTGTGGTTAGTGGTTTTATCAAACCTTTGTATCCTGAAAATCACATGAATTCAATGCCATAAGTACCGATGCCACAAGTACAACACCACAGAATGCAAATATTAAAAAGACAGAGATGAACATTAACCAAGAATTCCAAGGAGAAAAATCTCAAAATAATTTGCCAAGCTCTTCTTGTCTTTAATTTATTGTTGTTCCTGAGTCATGTCTGATTCCTCATTTTGAACCCTATTTGAGGTTTTCTTGGCAGAGATAATGGAGTGATTTACCATTTTCTTCTCCAGTTCATTTTACAGATGAGGAAACTGAGGCAAACAAGGTTCAATGACTTGCTGAGGGTCACATGGTTAGTAAGTGTTTGAGGCCAGATTTGAACTGAGTCTTCCTGGCTCTCAGTGCTCTAGCCACTGCCCACCTAACTTCCCTTGCCTTTAATTAGTCTGAAATTTGAAAGAATTGTATACTTTATTAAAAAAAATTACCCAATCAGGTACTTCCTACTGTGATGCAAAAATTACAATTTTTTTTTATTTCTTTAATAACCTCTGCTCATTGGGAAAGCATCAGTAATTACCTGCTCGTACACCTCCTTCCATTTACAAAATCTTTATACAAATGATGTATGTATCCACTTGACTGAACATGGGCTCCTTGAGGACATGGATATTCTGTTTCTGTCTTTGTACCTACAGCGCCCACCACAGTGCCTAACACACAGTAGACACACAAACACTTGTTGATTGAAAATAATAATGGCAATAGCTTTGACCCCATTGGTTCAGGCTCTGCTTACAAAATGTCAGAGGCTGAAAGGTAAACACATGTATAGAATTCATCACTAAAAAGTGGTGGGATAAAAGGTCAAATGAACTGATAAAAAAAACAACAATGTGTAAGTACTTTTTAAGTGGGTTAAGCTGCTTTTAAACGTTGCTGCTATCTGCCCTGCTGTTTTCAGATCCTTGGAGACAGAGAAAACTCATACCAACCAATTTCTTTTTAAAACATTGCTTATTGGCTCTACAGTAAGGAAGTGGAGGGAGGAGAGGAGAGAAATGGGGGTGGGGATGGTGGGAACTAGTGGGAACACCTTTATAAAACAATGGGACTCAAGGGGAAAGGATTGGGAAACTGGCCAAGTTCAACAGAGGAGATTCAATATCCTAGGGAACCTATGAGGCCATTTCTCAGTTTGAAAAAGGCGCATTACAATGATTTCTCTGCAGGCTTCCACTGCATTCCAGAGTGAGACAAGACATGGGCAAGACTTTTTTTTTTTACATTTTTTTTTCCCCATTAGGCATCTTAACTTACATTTCTTTTCTGGAAATAATCACCTGGCAAAGAGTAGTCCCAGATGTTGATGCGGGAGTTACTAGGCACAAGCCATGTTCTTAACTCAGTAAGAAACACATCTTTTTAATCATGCAGCCTAAAATCATTCCTAAAGAATTATAACAATGGATTCTCATCACTGTGATTGTGAAAGAAATCTTTATAATGTACCTCCAGTTCACAAAATATATTGTCAAAGAAGTAGACTGTGCAGCAGAAAGTTAAAATCATGATATATTTTTAAGTATCCCACTAAACACAACAGTAATTGCTTTCTCTTTAACATATTCAATTCAATTCAATTTGATTCAACAAACCTTTATTAAGCTTGGTTCAAGGCACTGTGCTAGGCCTGGAGAGCTCACAATGATACAGAGCTGGATGCTTCTCTGACACCAAGGCATCCTCCCAACTTCTGAAACTCAGAAAGTCATGGAGACTCCACTCCTTCCACCTAGAAAAGGCCAAATAAAAAAGCCATAGACCCAGGCCTGTTTCTTGGGGGCCATATGACTACAGAAGAAAGTGGCCCTAAGGCCATTCCCCCTTTTCTCTGTGGTGTCTCACTGAACCCCTGACCTTTCCAAGATGGGAATGAATTGAGGAGACAGCCAGAGCTGACTCAGGCCTTTCTGAAGACTCCAACTAATTCAACCATTCTGGCTATGCAGACAGTTGAAAAGAGGCTTCATCTAGCCATGTGGTTTACCAACCAGAGCAAGTTACCAAATGTCTGTACATGCTCTATAATCTCTTTAAGGCACTCCCATTATATGTCATCAAAGGAAGCAAGTTTCCCAGATTTTCTGTGGTAAAGTGGCCTCAGCAAAAGCTAGCTGATGGGGTCTATGCCTGCCCCAGACCCCCGTTACATCATCAAAAGAGCTAACATTTTTAAATAGTCCTTCAAGATTTGCAGTGTATTTCCTATATAATAAATATCTCATGTGATCTTCACAAGAACTCTGTGAAGTAGGTATTATTTCCATTGTGTAAATGACAAAACTGAGGCTGAGGCAGGCTAAGTGGCTTGATTACATGGCTAGTAAATGACTGTGGAGAGATGTAAAGTCAGATTTTCCTGATTCCAAACCAAACACTAAAAAACCTAACTGTCTGGGATAGATGCATCAAGTGTAGCTCATCTGTAGAAGAGAATGTACTTATGACCAGGCTTTACAAAGAAATTTCAGAAAGAAAAACGGCCATCAAGCAAAAGATTGTTACTTGCTTCCCCTTAAACCATTTGCTTTGAAAGGGTTTCTGGAATCAGGTAGTTACTGTTTTCTCTGTGAGGAAAGCCAACAGACTTTGTTTCAGGACTAAAGGGACAGAGAAGTAGGGAGAAGACTGCTGAGCGGTAGAGTTCAGACTCCATGGTTAGGGTCTGGTGCTGCCCTTCTAGTTAATGCTGCAATAGGATGCTTTGAGTTCCCTGTATTATATCAATTGGAAGGCTAAGTGATAGAGGTAGGGACCATTTGAGTGTGGAGGAATCCCTTTTACTCAGTCCCTGCCTTGCAGCAACTCAGCCCCTACCTTGTAGCAACAGAGAATAAAAGAAAAAATATTGTATGTCATTCTCAATGGATTTACATCTTCTGAAGGAGTTAAGACCTAATGGAATGTGTGGAATATGCCTATGCCAGAGGTAAATAATATTTCTGTTTTATCACCTTTAATTGAGTCTGATTAAATGCTTGTACCCTAATGAGCCAGGGAAGGTGAATGATAAAAGTGAAGCACTTAGCATCAGGACTGGATGAAGGAGGGAATGTAAAGTAGGATGCGGACAAGTCATGATCTGAGTAGATCATTCACCATATTCTAGGGATCTTAAGTTGCTTTTTTGGGGGGGGAGGGGGTGCAGTTATGGACCCATTTGGCAGTATGCTTAAGTGTATGAACTCTTTAGAACAGTGCTTTTGAATGCATAAAATAAGATATATACAATTTTAAAGAAAATTATCTACATTGAAATACAGTCTGTAGACAGGAAGATTGTGATCACCTGAAATCTAGTGTCAGGTTTAATAACTACAGTAATTTCTCGGTAATGATAAGTGAAAATGACTGTAACAACTGTGATAAGTTATGAAAATATCTATGACTTCTTCTGGTGACAACATCATAAGCACTGCTAAAAATTACTGTGGTTTGTTACCTGTATTCAGAAGTGAAAAAAATGTTAAATTTCAGTTAAAGGTTAATGAAAATAAAGTAACAATTATTTCTATATTCAAGTTCAGAGCCCTCCATCTCCCCTAACTTCCAAGGTCTGTGGACTCAGGTTAAGAATCTCTGCTGTAGATTAACATAAGAATCTGGATCACCATCCACAAAGGAGCAGGGTCAAAGGGGTAAATTGAAATCTGATGTGGAGCCAGAGAGAGCCCCAGAAACTGTGACTGATACCCTACAGTACTCTCTGACGTTAGTTGGTGAGAATGACAGTGGAGGTGAGTGCCTGAATGATAGAACATATCCTGGTTCTTGGTAGTGAATAGGATGAAGCTTAGCCACTTAATTAAAGGATGGAAGGAAGGAAGGAAGGAAGGAAGGAAGGAAGGAAGGAAGGAAGGAAGGAAGGAAGGAAGGAAGGGAGGGAGGAAGGAAGGAAGGAAGGAAGGGAGGGAGGGAGGGAGGAAGGAAGGGAGGGAGGGAGAGAGAGAAAGACATTAAAAATACTAAAAAACAAAAGTACTAATTACATATTGGCAGTCAATGCCAAATATACTTGGCAAAGTGAAGACATACAGCTGCAAAACTATGTTAGAGTTTCCCAGCTGTATTTCTTCATTAGGATTAATTTTGAACAAGTAGACCCAGAACTGTGTTCTGATGCTTTGAGTTGCCAAGGTTGTACTATGCTAGAAATATTTGTGGGTCTTGAAGGGAGAGTCACAACAGGGTCCTCCTAAACTATCTTTTCAACAAGTCCTGTACTGGAAAGTATTGATTGAGATTCTTCCTAGATTCCAACATCTCCACTTCCCTTCACATACTGCTGAATGTTGGTGGAGGAGATCTCACAAACCAGATTGTCTAGAAATTGGTATAACCAACCTCAGCTTTGTCCTCAATGTTTCCATGACACCCCCTCCCCCTCCAAAAAAGTAAAACACCCCTGATCTAGATCAGTTCTGAAAAGGACTTGGCTTGGATCCAGTTAATTCTTTGGAAAGACTTGGGCTTCTCTGGAGTGGCTCATTCTGATTCATTTGTGAGAGGGTGTTTCCTTCTTGGTTTAGCACTATATAGTCTACCATTAGCTTTTCTAAATTAGTGATCTCTCAGGGTTAAGTTATTTAGCTTAGCTTGACTTTAAACACCATCTGTAAATATAATCAAGTCTTTCTTCTCACACAGCTGTTAAACAGAGGTAAGGCCAAGGACTGACCAAGGCCAAATTTACTTAGTTTATGAAACCTGATGTGAGGACCCTCTGAAGTGTTACGCATGGGTGTATGTTCATATAAACAGATGAATATATTTACTTATAACTGTAGGCTTATTATTTAACTTTCCCAATTTAAAGAAACCTCTTGGAGTAATTTCATTGCCAGAGGGCTGGCTACCGGGTCATGTGTTTTTTTAGCTACACCAGTAAAGTTATAAGTCCTTGGAGCACTGAAATGAATGACTGAATAATACATGTCCCTGTTCTCTTATGCTTGACTCTGTGGTGATGATGATGATAATAATAACAAAAAAACAACAACACAGCTGTGCTGAGGAGGTAATGATGACTATAATCTCATAGTACTAGCCAGCTTCTGGTTACTGACAATATAAGGAATGGAAAAAATGTCACTTGGGGCAAACATTCCGGGTCTGCTTACTGATCAAGGGGGCTGCACATGCTAATTAATGCTGGCATCATGTAAGTCAGGCTCGTCTTGACTTATGATTCCTTTAAAAAAAGATGGTCTTTCTGGGTCACAAGTGGATGCAGGTGTTTTTGATTAGTACGCATGGAAAAATCCTTATCATCTCCCACTTAAAATGACAGAAGGATTGAAAATAGTCAAATGACATCCTAAATGAAGCAAAAATGAGAAAGAAGATAGGCCAAGTGTTTCCAAGATCTTTTCCTATATCTAAAAATCATGACCCCAGGAGGACCTAGCTTTTAATCTCCTCATATGTAGGAGATACTCTTCTCTTCTTTAAAATTCTTTCCCAGAGGTCAGAGAAACACACCACCTGTTTCTACTTACTCCTGTACATTATCTGAGTCTTTTGGATATCTCTGCAAAGAAATAATTGATTGTTCTTTATGTAATGGTTTTACTTGTTTTTGTCAGAGCAACTTCAGTGCCCTTGGGAGTTACAACTAGCAATTTTGGCACAGGATTTAGAATTTCGGAGATCCGCACAAAACAAGTCCTCCATTCCGTTGGGGGTGGGGAAGCAGGGGAGGAAGAAAACAGCTACCAAAGGGGAGAATGGAGGAGGCAGCTGAGAAAAGGTTAATAGGACCAGGATGAAGAAAAAGTTTCTTATTTTAACTAATTTTTCTTGTTCATTAGGTGCTAAGCTCAGTTATTTCTACTGTTGAAAAACTATGTTTTCAGTACCCTCTAAATTAATTACCCTTGGAAGAAATCCCAAATTACAAGTCTGATCCACATGTAAGGTACCATGGGTAGAGAGATCAGGGGATACCACCATGGTTAGAAGGGAAGCTGACAATGTTGGTGCCCTGCCAGGAGAGAAGCACACTTGGGGACAGAGATGTGGCATCTGGCAGCTAGCTATTCTAATTTGTTACTCTTGCTAATACAATACATGAGAACACTCTTCCCCAACTTACAGAAGAGTTTTCCCCAGGGAATTATTACTCAAAATTCAACATACTCTGTGGGTCTGCAAGCCCTAAAAACTATAACCCATGAGCCACCCATATCCAACCCCCATCAAAGTACTTACCTTTAATAGTTAGCCAGGGACATGATTAGTTTTTTTTTTTTTTAAAGCATCTAACATGAAAATACATGGAGCCTCTCTACTTAGGATAATGCCATAGACTTCTGTCTCACCTAGATTCTCCTTGGGTAAGACATTGCTGTGGTCTGTTATCTTCCCTGAAGCTTCCCCAGGTAGACTACTTTTTTGGGATTCTACCCTGTTTACCTATTTGGTCCAGGGTTCTGGGCTCTCTCCACCAGAGTCTGAGGACAGATGGTGATCAAAGTGGTGGAACTGGTTTAACTTGCCTGGTACATACTGCCTTTTATCTCTCCTTCAGTGTGCTTTGCTGCTTCAGCTAAGCTGGCTTGCAGTCCTTGGCTATGGCGCAAGGACAAGACTGACACAATATTAACAGCAGTCTATTAAAAAATTTTCTCAGAGATCATAGACATTAGGCGGTCACCCTGGCTCAGCTAAAACAGAAAAAAAGTATTAATATTAATGCAATAATAAAAATTTAAATTTCTATCATGATCTTGTTCTCTTAATTCAAAATTTCCTTTTCATCAATATTCTACTTATTTCTCAGTTTTGCAGTTACTAAACAAGCTTAAAATTACATATTGTCAAAAAAACATTTTTTACTTGAATCATTAGGACTGTCAGATTGGGAATAAGTAAATCCAATTGATCTATTCATTAAGTTCTTTACTCCATCCAATAGAACCTCAAAGGTGTTCTTTTGCAGTTTAATAAGCTAGTGCAATAAAAAGAAGTCTATTCTATTTTTTTTTGCCTGCTAGTTCATATTTATGTTCTTCAGGCCAGTTTTCTTTAAGTAAATATAAAGCTCAGAAGACAGCACCAGTTCTTAGTTGTTTATTTAAACCGGTAAGGAAATAAACACAAGTCTTCCAACAGCCAAATGGAATATTTGCTGTCCATGAAATAATATGAACATTATGTGGATTGGAATCTGAAAAACAAAATTGGTGATATTCCTGACCACCTAGGATACTAGGAGCATCAAATTATCATTCATCCTTTGTTTTTAAAGAGGATCATTCATGGATAATGTCTTGACTTGCTTATGACTTGGCTTTAAGTAAGGCAACGTTGCACAAAGTTGTCAGTCCAACTCTCTCTTCCAGGGTCATCAAAGTCCAGCAACAAGGCAACCCTAGACAAGACATCATGGCATCTTTGATATCTGACCAAGCTCTAAGTGGTCCACAGCACCTGCTTCAATTGCATTCATGGCCACTGGAATAAATTGGAACAAAGATCCACCCACTGTGCCAGTGAACATGCTCATATGTTGGGGTAGACATCCCCCTAACTCACCAACAGATCCTCAGCCTGGTTTAGCCTGTCTACCAACTGGTTTACCAAGATGTGGCAGCTGTGCATGTTACATTTTATTGGAGCCTCAGGTAAGAGAGTTGGGTAAAGGTGAACACCCAAGGAAGATGAGCAGCCCTGAAAAGGCATCAGCCTACTATGGGCATGAAAGAAGAAAGCAAGCACTTATTAAATGCCTACTGTGTGTTAGGAACTATGCTAAGTGTAATGTCTACAAATATTTCATTTGATTTTCACAACAAGCTTGGAAGATAGGCACTATTATTATCCCCATTTTATAGCTGAGGAATCTGAAGCAGACAGAGGTTAAGTGACTTGCCCAGGATCACATAGTAAGTATCTGAGGCTGGATTACAGCTCAGATCTTTCTGACTCCAGGACCACTACACCACCTAGGTACTGGAACAAAGTTGTATTTCACTAAGTTAAGGCAACCCATAAGGTTTAATCCAAGTATTTGTCAAATATTTGTGCAGCACCTCTGACATAGTCTTCCCCTTGGTGTTTTCCTTCACATTACTCCCTTTGGGATGTTCTAAGTTCTAACCGAACTGCCTTATTTTTTCTTTCCTGCACTTGATACCTTCATCCTCTGACTCTGAACCTTTGCCTAAACTGTTCTCTGGGCTTAAAATGAATTTCTTCTTCACCTCCATTACACTTCTTTTAAGGCTCAGGACACCTCCTAGTCAAGGCCTTTTCAGATTCCTTGGTTTTTAGAATGCCAGCATCCTTTTTCAAATAATCTCCTATAGAGTTCTTTCTTATGTCATATCCTCCAAGGAGAATGTAAGATCCTTGAGTACAGAGACTGTTTTTCATGTTTGTCTTTGCATCCCTACCACTTAGCCCAGTACCTTGTATGTCGTAGGTGCTTACTAAATTCATGAATTGGATTGAGTTGCATTGTGGGGGTGACCCTGTGTCCTTCATGACTAATCAAGTGGAGAACAAGCTCTCTCAGATTCTAGGCTGATTGACTATCTTCATGTCTGACCTATCCCTGACCACACACTATTGCTCCACTTACAATGAACAAGTTGCGACCAGTGATCAGTGTCCCACATAGCCCAATAAAAGAGCAACTAGGATAGATGGGTGGCACAGGTTAAGCTAGAGCACCAGGCCTGGAGTCAGGAAGAGTCACCCTTCTGAGTTCAACCCTGGCCTCAGACACTTACTAGCCATGTAACGCTGGGAAAGTGATGTAAACCTGTTTGTTTCCTCATCTGTAAAATGAACTGGAGATGAAAATGGCAAACTATTCTAATAGCTATGCCAAGAAAACCCCTAATGGGGTCACGAAGAGTTGGACACAACTGAAAATAACTGAAAAAACAACAGCAACTCCAGCAGTCCATCATAGGCAACACTGGATGTTGCTGGTAGTCATGGAACCATGAATGGAAAAACTGGAAGACCCTTTTACTACAGGGTTGAGGATAGACTATGTCGATCGTTTGAAGATCAACCTGTCTTACTTTGGAGATGAATTGACTCCAACAACTCTTACAGACCATCCCTAGAAGATAAAGGGAGATTGTGATTCAAGAGAATGTCTACTTACATCACTGACATAAGAGGTAGCATGACAGTGAGGAGGAAGCTAGGCATAGAGCCAAGAAGGCCTGTGTTCAAATTCTTCCGGAGGCCATTTCATTATATTTAAAATAAGGATAATAATACCTGTAGGACCTACCTCTGAGAATTATCTTGAAGAATGAGATAAAACAGGGTGTCCCAAAAGACTTGTTGCCATTTTTAAACTTCTAATATTTTAAATAGTTATTACATTTAATAGCTCCTAAGCTATTAAAAGCTTTAATGCTTCACTAAGACTCCTTGGACATGCTGTATATGTACCAACTTTGCAAAGTTTAAAGATATAGAAAAAGATCTGTTACTAAATCATGAACCCTGGAATTCCTGAAGCATTTCTAACTCCCAAAGGTTAGTCTGCCCAGTTATCCAAACCATATCGGGATGAGGGCCGGGGTGCTGTCAGTTTCATACTTACCCTGATGGTGATATACTCCATCTACACAACTCCAGGGCATGCTCAAGGAGGATGCCGATCTTTCCATGGTTCTCAGAAAACTGATACCTATTGCTCCGGTTCCACCCTTGGTGACTGATCTTCTCTTTAGTCCAGGGCAATTGTTCTTAATCTGGAATCCATGCATAGATTTCAGGGGATCCATGAATTTGGGTAAAAAACCAAATGCATCTTTATTTTCACCTTTGGTGAAAATGTTAACCTTTGGATTCTTTTGTAATCCTACATACTTTGTTTTACGTTTTAAAAAAAAATTATCTGAGAAGAGGATAATAGGCTTAGTGAGACTGCCAGAGGGGCCAATGACACAGAAACTAAGAATTCCCATGAGGGAGAGTGGTCATTATGAATTTATCTAATTAAATTCTCCACTCAAATCTTTACTCTCTGGGAGATTCTGTTTCCTTTCTCAGTCTGCAGAATTTCATGCAAACTTTTCTAAACAGAGGCAACCACACAAGCATAGATTAACCAAGTACAGTATTTACTTATGACCAAATTGATATGGAGAAAATCAAATATGAATTGGTACAATTACCTCTTTGGCTATATGCCTACAGGTCTTCCCCAGTCTACTCACACTCCTGCACACAATTCAGAGACCTGTATTTATCCACTCCTTGTAAGCATATCAAATGTTGAATTTGATAAACATCTCCAAAGCATTTTCATTCATGTCCTAAATATCCCCCATAGAAGATTCTGTCACTTCGAGCAAACTCCAATATTGCTCTCTGCCTCCCAGCCCAGGTGCTCATCACCTGGGCTTTATAGGGCTTTGATCACAACTCACAGCTTGTTAATTGTAAATGGAATAGTGCTATAGATGCAAGGGCAGGTCAAGCATGAAGACGGCCAGGTTGTCAAGAAGAATTTATTAAGCACTTACTATGTTCCAGGTGCTGTGAAAAATACTGAGGATACAGAAAAAGGAACGGAAAGAAAAATGGTCCCTGACCTCAAAGAGCATACTGTCTAATAGAAAAGACAACACATAAATAATCATGATGGAAGGGAATCTGAAAGGGGAAGGCATTAGCAGCTGGGGTGGGGCTATCAGAAAAGAATTCCCGTAGAAGATTGGCTTTGGTTTGAATGCTGAAGTAAGTCATGGAAACTAAGAGACAGAGGTGAGGAGGCAGAGCATGCCAGACATGGAGGATAAGAGGTACAAAAACATAGAGAAAGGAACTAGAGGGGCATGTTGAAAGTACTGGAAGCAGGCTAATGTTGCTGGATTTTAGAATATGTAGAGGGGAGTAAGGTGTAAAAAGACTCAAAAGGTAGGAAGGGGACAGATTATGAAAACACCAAACAGGAATTTTTAAAATAATATTTTTCTTCCCAATTACATGTAAAAACAATTTTTAACATTTGTTTTTAAGTTTTCAGTTCCAAATTCTATCCCTTCCTCCCTCCCCTCCCTACCACTGAGACAATAAGCAATCTGATATAGGATACACAAGTGCAATCATATAAAACATTTCCATATGTCATTTGGTGACAGAAGTCTCAAACAAGAAAGAAAAAAAGAAAGAAGGAGGAAGGGAGGAAGGAAGGAAGGAAGGAAGGAAGGAAGGAAGGAAGGAAGGAAGGAAGGAAGGAAGGAAGGAAGGAAGGAAGGAAGGAAGGAAGGAAGGAAGGGAGGAAGGAAGGGAGGAAGGAAAAAGTGAAAATAGTATTCTTTTGTCTCTATTGAGATAACATCAGTTCTTTTTCTGGAGGTACGTAGCATTTTTCATCATACGTCCTTTGAAATTGTTTTAGCTCATTGTATTGCTGAGAATAGGTAAGTCATTCACAGTTCTTCACTGGACAATGTCACTTTTAGTGTATAATATCCTCCTGGTTCTGTTCTCTTTACTGTGTATCAGTTCATGTAAGTCTTTCCTGGTATTTTTTTAAATCATCCTGCCTGTCATTTCTTCTGGCACAATAATATTACATTACAATTATATGCCCCAACTTGTTCAGTCATTCTCCAATTGATGGGCATCCCCTCAAATTCCAATTTTAGCCACCACAAAGAGAGCTGCTATAATTATTTTTATAGAAATATGTTCTTTTCTCTCTTTAAAAAAAACTCTTTGGTATACAGACCTAGCAGTGGTATTGCTGGATTGAAGGGTATACAGTTTTATAGCCCTTTGGCCATTGTTTCAAAATGGCTAGATCAGTTCAGAGCTCCACCAATAATGCTTTTAATGTCTCGATTTTTCCTCATGCCCTCCAACATTTATCATTTTCCTTTTTTGTCATATTAACCAATCTGATAGGTGTGAGGTGGCACCTCAGAGTTGTTTTAATTTGCATTTCTCTAATCAATAGTGATTTAGAGTATTTTTATATGATTATAGATAGCTTTATTTGTCTGAAAATTGCTTATTTATATCCTTTGACTATTCAGACAGAAGAAATTTGAATTTCTCCTAGATGTAATAGAGAACCACTGGAACTCATTCATCGAGCAGAGGGATGGTATGATCGAATCTACTTCAGAAAAATCACCTTGGCAGCTGAGAGGAAGATGGATAGGAGAGGGGCAAGCCCTGTAATTGAGACAGCTGAGTGGTGCAGTGGATAGAGTGCTGGGCCTGGAGTCAGGAAGACCCATCTTCATGAGTTCAAATCTGGTCTCACATGCTTACTAACTATGTGAGCCTGAGTAAGTCACTTAACCCTGTTTATTGAGCTGGAAAAGGAAATGACAAACTCCTCCAGTATCTTTTCCAAGAAAATCCCAAATGGGGTCATGAAAAGTCAGACACAACTGAACAACGAAGTCCTCTAATTCAATCAGTGAACCCAATTAGAGGGCTATTACAGCAGTCTAAGAAAGAGGTGATAATACCCTACCCTTTCTGATTACCTTCTACCTACTTTGTATATGTCAAGTATGTACACAGTTATTTATACATAATTTTTCCTGCGAGAATATAGTTGCAAATGTGTAAGTGGATAAAAGGAAATATGAATGCATAGCCATTCATCAATAAACATTTAAGCCCGTACTAAATGTTAGCCACTGTACTAAGCACTGGAGCTACAAGGTATGCGATGTAAAGTCAGAAGAACAAGATTTGGCAATATGTGTAGTGAATGAAAGTAAGAAATTGAGGGTGACACAGATGTGCCTGAGTGATAGGGAGGATGTGGTATCCCCACTGGTACAGAGAAGTTCAGAACGGGGTAAATTTGGGGAGGGGAAGAGAATAAGTTCTTTTTTTGAATATGTTGATCTTGAGATAACTACAGAATATCGAATCTGAGATGTCTAAAAACCAGTTAGAAATGAATGACTGTACCTCATAATAGACCAGAGTGAGAGAGAGTAGGAGAGAGACCAACATGTTTCTTGGTTATTGTCATCTTGCTTTTCTTTGCCTCCCCTTATTATGTGTCCTTGAAAAGTCCATGTCCCTGCCACATTTTATATCATTTCTTTCTCTGTCCTTTGGGCTTTTCTTATAACCTACCTCAGAAGCCAAAGTTAAGCTGTTCCTCTTTTTCTCTTTGGTCGAAGCAGAAGTAGGGGGATATGTATCTGTCAAACAATAAAATAAAATAGTTTTTTAAGAAGGACCATGAAGGATCCAGATGAATGATGAAAAAATGAAGTTAATCAACTTGACTATCTGAAAATATCTGGATATTTTGTGTTAATCTCTTGTGTTTTTATACCACTAAATTATCAAACTGAATTACTTTCCAGAGTCTTCCTTATTCCTTACCCCCTCATTGGGTTCTCAAAACAAGGAGTCAAGAGAGGCATTATTATATCAATATTAATCATGAGAATTTGTGGTGGTGGTATGATTGTCAGTCATTTTTAAGTTGTGTCTGACTCTTTGTGACCTCACTTGAGGCTTTCTTGGCAAAGATACAGGAGTGGTTTGCCATTTCCTTCTCCAGATTAATTTACAGATGAAAAAAACTGAAGCTAACAGGGTTAAGTGACTTACCCAGGGTCACACAGCTAACATGTGTCTGGGAACAGATTTGATCTCATGAAGATGAGTCTTCCTGACTCCAATCCCATTTGCTCTATCCACTGTAACACCTACCTGACCTAATAAGTGAGAAATCCAGTAACTTGATTAAGGTCACATATCTAATAAATGGTAGACCTCAAATGAGAAATTAAGCATTCTTTCTGTGGTAACACATGACAGCTATTGTTTTTTGAGCTAAATCTTCCTGATGACCAATTAGACTTTTCACATTTTTTCAAACACATTTATATCATTGATATCCAAGAAGAAAACAATTTAGTTGTGCTTACCTAGCATTATATAGAACGTAACCCTTACGAAGTTAAACGAATAGGGGAGCAGAGAGTTTAATTCCAGACAATTCAGACCCTAATGGGTTTTCCCAGTTTACTGGTTCAAAGTTTGATACTGCTGGTAGGACAGGATCTGATCTATTACTGTAGCCTTTTAGATATGGAAGAAGAGTTACAGTGTACTGGAAAGAACATGTTGATGAGGCAGGAGACCCATGTTCTCATTCCAGATATGTACTAATTAGCATGATGTGAATTTGGGCAACCAAATCCTGGAGCATTAGTTTCCTCAAATTCAGTTCCTTAGTTCCCCCGCTGTAAAATGAGTGAGATAGGCAAGATAATTGGGGATATCTCTTGCAGGTTAGCATTCTACATTCTATCCTGTCTATTTGTACACAGCAGAAGTAACATGAAGGATTATACAGAAGATATGTTTTAGCATCTGATTTTAGGGACATTCTTTGGCATAAAATCAAGAAAAGTTTGTGGTAGTGGTAAAATTTTATGATTAGTATAAAATCTGTCTGTATGGATGTTGACATATTGTATCCAAGATTTGAGGAGCCATAAAAACAGCTCAAATTCCCTTTTTAAAAAATTTCTCCCTTACTTTAGCCAAGGTTACTTTTCCCCAGATGTTTTTTCTCATACCACCCATTCCATAGGGTAATTAAATTAAATACATATACATATGCTTAGATCCATTGATGGAGCTGTGATCCCACTAATGTGGGTACTCTCTGCAGTGGTACAGGCTGTAATACATCCCTGTCTTTTCATCCCATGTGGCACTTATTCAAGGGCCTTCCCATAGATGTTCCTTATTTCCCAAGGTTTATATTCTCTGTGGCTCCATGGTAGCCACGTGCTTCATAATACCCAACCCTAGCAACTTCTTGAATTCTGTTCCAGCCAGCCTTAAAATTCAGAGAATGATGACGAACTGGGAACCAGGCTTGGTCTCTGCCAGGGAACTTGAGTCAGTACTGTGGGACCACAGAAATGGGATAAGTGACCTGGGCTTCTGAAGTCCTGTTACAATGGAAAGATCACTGGACCTGGAGGCAGAAGATGTGGATACTTAAAGTCTCAGTTTAGTTACTTCTGTTCAGTATAAGAACAAGCAGTTGTTATGTTATCACTATATTGTGCAAGGTATTGTATGAGACTCTGGAAATACAAAGGCAAAATTAAAACAGTTCTCCTCTAAGAGCTTATATTTTGCCTTAAAAACAATATCTACATAGGTAAGTAAATACAAAATATAGAAAAATGATTTTTGAGTGAGGTATTAATGACTGGAGGGTAGGTAAAAGAGGAAGGAAGGGAACAAGTTTTTTTACCTGACGCCTACTATGTGACAGGAACAGGGTTAAACATTTTTTTAATATAAAAATTTCATTTGATCCTCATGATAATCCCACAAGTTAGGTGACATTATTATCCCCATTTTATGATTAAGGAAATTGAGACCAAAAAAAAGGGTGTGAGTTACCCAGGTTCCCACAATGAGTAAGTGTCTGAAGCTGGATTTATATTCAGGACTTTCTGACTCCAGTTCCAGTATCACCCATGCATGTGTATACACCCATGTGTATCACCCATTCCTGTGAGAGGCACATCTGAGTTAAACCTTAAAATGAGGTAAGAATTTTGTTTTGTTTTGGTAATTTAAAAAATATTTTCAGTTCCAAATTCTTTCCTTTACCCATTGAGAAGGCAAGAAATATGATACCTGTTGTATATATGAAGTCATGCAAAACATATTTACATATTAGCCACATTGGGAAAAAAGCAATACAAATAAAGTGAAAAAAAATATGCTTCAATCTGTATTCTGAGTTCATCAATTCTCTCTGGCATGGATAGCATTTTTCATCTTGAGTCCTTTGGAATGTTGTGGATCATTGTATCAAAAGTAGCCAAGACTTTCACAGTTAATTGTCGTTAGAATGTTGCTGTTTTTTGTATATAATGTTCTCTTACTTCCTTTTGCATCAATTTATATGTCTTCCCAGGTTTTTCTAAATCCTTTATCATTTCTTACAGCACAATAGTATTTCATCACATAGAGAGAAATTCTAAAAGGTGGCAGTATAGAGGGAGAGAATTCTAAGCATGGAGAAATCACTGTGCAAAGACAAAGGTGAAAAGAATATTTAGAAAAGAGAGTACTTGGCTGTGTCAAAAGTGAAAAGTGCAGAGAGTTTGAGGAGGATGTGCACTAAGAAAAGCCCATTGAATTTAGCAGTAAAGAGATTCCTAATAACCCTGGAAAGAGGTGGATGCAGACAAAGTTTTCTGGGAATTTGGTTATATAAGGGAAATGAGATATAGAATTATATCTTGAAGGGAAGACTGGGACAAGTTATGATTTCTTCTTTAAGAATAAGAAGATTTGGACATGTTTGTAGGCAATAAAATAAAAAATAAAAAAACAGTGAATGAAAACTGGCTGAAGATGAGAGGATAGAAGAAATGATTGAGGGGATGTGGGATCAAGATGGGAGAATATAGGATCAAGAGCACATAGAATGTTATTATAATGGAATAATTAGCTTTGGCAGGAAGAAGGCCTACCTCTTTTCAAGACTGGTGCAACAGAAAATGAAATGATGAAGAGAGGTTTTGAGCAGTGGAGTGAAGAAAAGGGAATTCATGGGCCCTCCATTTCTCAGCAATATGGGAGATAGGATTTTCTGAGAGGGAAAAAGGGGAGGAGGGAGTGTAGAGGGTCTGAGGGGAGAGAGAAAATGGTCACTATGAAGCATATAAAAGTAAATCAAGGGAGAATGAAAAGATTGCTATCCAACAGCTAGGACCCAGTCATATTGAATAATATTTCTGTGACTAGGTTTTAGTTTTTGTTCTTTTCCTCCAGAGGCATCAAGTAACATGTGATATATTATGTGTGTTATATATGTGATATATGTTATATATGATACTCTGAATAGAAATGAGAAAGTAGGTAGTAACTTGATATCCAATCATGATAATGGTGGCTTGTGTAAGATTTGATCCTTTTTTTTTGCCATTTTTACATGTATTACATAAGTTTTGGCTAAATATTTTATCACCAGCATATGACTTTTTGGCTTCTCTACTACTTATACATATATTCAATAACCCTTTAATAAATGCCTGCTGTGTAT
Organism: Bettongia penicillata ogilbyi; assembly: GCA_023548195.1. NCBI lineage: Eukaryota > Metazoa > Chordata > Mammalia > Diprotodontia > Potoroidae > Bettongia > Bettongia penicillata. The sequence goes on from JAJHZJ010000244.1 coordinate 7,217,068, forward strand.
CAGATGCCAAGAGACAGCATGAAGTAGTAGATAGAGAACAAGCTTTGAATACTTGGATTTAAGTTGCACCCCTGAGACATAACATCTATGGATATATTGTCTATATGATTCTTGACCTTTCAGTACCCTGGCAACTCTCTAAAACTGGTTGGTTGTGTCCTTCATTCTCAAAGAAGACCAAAATGACATCACTATGCTAAAGTCAAGTTTCATTGTGTCCAACTGGATGATCAGACCAATGTGAGCTCGGAATGCTCTACCACAGGTTGGGCACAAATAGTCTGTGGGAACATTGGGGGTGGATTCTCTAACTTTGTGCATCCTACATTTCCTTCGAGCTGCTTTGCTCATAGAACACAGCACCTTTCTCTATTATGGGCATGCCATGCTGAGCAGTCCTGTGCCAGTGTCTCCCATGTCATGCAATCAATGCCAACGTTCTTAAGAGAGATCTTGGGAGTGTCCTTGTATTGCTTCTTCTTACCACCATCTGAGTGCTTGCCCTATGTGAGTTTTCCATAAAATAGTCTTTTTGGCAAGCATATATTTTGCATTTCAACACATGGCAAAAAGTGCCAACCTATTTTTATTTTAAAAAAGTTCCCTTACTGGAAATTCCTTGCACCAATAAAAGCACAGGGCCAGATTCCATCCCTATCCCTATGTCCCAGATGTAGTGATACAAAGACACAAAACAAATAACTCCTGTTAAGCTTACAATAACTTCTCTTAAGTTTACATTCTACTGGGAGGGAAAAACGTGTACACAGTTAAGGACAAATTGAAACAGGGTGAGGGTAGAGAGTGGGAAATTGTCAATTAAAGAAATCAGTCCTGGCTTCCTGTAGGAGGTGATATATGTCTCACTCCATTCTGTACCTGCTACTCTGGTTTCCTATCTATTGAACAAGATGTCTCTCCCAGATTGAGTTTTCCACCTCTAATCTCATCACCTAACTTGGCGCCTCCCTTAGCTCTTCCCCTCTGATTGGAGGGCTGGAGAAATTCCTCTCAATGCCCTCCTTTATAAAGGGCAGAAACTATGATTTCTAGTAGATCAATTAGGAAATGAGTTATTGCAGTAGAATGAGTGAGAGGTAGAACTCTCCTATCCTCCCACCCCCCCAACTTAATTTCTTAAACACTTAAATTATATTAGTCCTCCTGAAAGACCAATTTTTTTAGGAGAAGTTAAAAATAGCTATTTAGGAGTCAACCAAGTGCAAAAAGAAGTATCTGAAAGATAGCTTAACCGTTTTGGTATTTTTTTTTCATGCTTGCTTAACTTCCAAAAACAACTTAACAGAGCTTGGTCAAAAATTTACCTTATCTTCTAGAAGATAACAAGAATGACACATTTCTGATTAAATAAGTTTATGTTCTACTCTCCCCACAGTCCCCAAATATAGATATGAAAATATTGAATCTTACTATAAAGCTTAAACCATGGACGATAGCTTAGAAATCATCTAATCTAAAGTCTTTATTGTACAGATGGGCTCAGAGACATTATTAATCCTAAAATTATTTAATTTTAGAATTAAGAGACCTTAGACTTAATTAGACATCACAATTCCTTCATTTTATAGATGAGGAAACTGAGAAGTTAAGGAGAAGTTAAATGATTTGCCCACGAACACACAACTAATAGACGATAAGGTTAAGGTTTGATGCCAGGCCACTGATTTATCATTCTTTCTATTTTCAACTTATCATTATCATCATTGTCGTGGTCAGGATCATTTTTGTTTTCCTTTTTTTTCTATATTTTTCTATATTATTTGAATTGAGTTCCAAACTATCCCTTCCTCCCTCTTTCCCTCCCCTCATCCTGAGACAGTAAGTAATCAGATATAGGTTATACATGTGCAATTATGTGAAACATTTTCATATTAGTCATTTTGTACAATAAAACTCAAATAAAAGAAAAAAGAAAGTGAAAAATAACATGCTTCAGTCTGTATTCATATAGTATCAGTTCTTTCTCTGGAGAAGGCTAGTATGTTTCATCATTAGTCCTTTGGGATTGTATTGGGTCATTGTACTGCTAAGAGTAGCTGTCATTCACAATTCTTCACTGAACAATATTGCTGTTACTGTGTACAACATTCTGCTCACTTCACTATGCATCAGTTCATGTTAAGTCTTTCCAGGTTTTTCTGAAATCATCCTGCTTGTCATTTCTTATAGCACAATAATATTCTGTTGTAATCATATACCTTGTTTAGCCATTCCCCAATTGATGGACATCCCTTTGATTTCCAGTTCTTAGCCACCACAAAAAGAGTTGCTATATTTTTTTTGTACAAATAGAACATTTTTCCTTTTGGGGGGTGTCTTTGGGATATAAACCTAGCAGTAGCATTGTGGGATCAAAGGGCATGTATAATTTTATAGCTCTTTGGGCATAGTTCCAAATTGCTCCCCAGAATGGTTGGATCAGCTCACAGCTCTACCAATAGTGCATTAGTGTCTGAGTTTTCCCACATCCCCTCCAACATCCAACATTTTCTCTTTTTGTCTTTACTCAATCTGGTAAGTGTGAGGTAATACTTCTGAGTTATTTTAATTTGCATTTCTCTAATCAATAGTGATTTAAAGCATTTTTTTCATGACTGTAGATAGCTTTGATTTCTTTTTCTGAAAACTGTTCATATCCTTTAAACATTTATCAATTGGGAATGAATTGCATTTTTACAAATTAGACTCTGTTCTCTAAATATTTGAGAAATGAGGCCTTCATCAGAGATACTTATTGCAAAAAACTTTTCCTATAATTTAGATTGTTGCATTGATTTTGTTTGTGCAAAAACTTTTTAAATTTTATGGAATTAAAATTACCTATTTTACATTTTGTAATGCTCTCTATATCTTCTTTGGTCCTAAATTCTTCCCTTATCCATAAATCTGACAGATAAACTTTTCCATGCTCTCTTAGTTTGCTTATGGTATATTACCTTTTATGTGTAAATCATGGACCCATTTGACTTTATTTTAATAATCTTGAGATATTGGTCTATGCCTAGTTTCTGCCATACTGTTTTCCAGTTTTCTCAGTAGTTTTTGCCAAATAGAGACAAAAGCTTGGATCTTTGGGTTTATCATATACCCTATTACTGTGGTCATTTACTATAATGTGATTGTACCTAATCTATTCCACTGATCCACCACTCTATTTCTTAGCCAATACCACACTGTTTTGATAATTACTGCCTTATAATACAGTTTGAGATCTGGTATGGCTAGATATATTTTGCTATGTTTCATTTAAAATTTTTGCATCAATATTCATAAGGGAAATTGATCTATAATTTCTTTCTCTGTTTTGCCTTTCTAGTTTAACTATCAGCACCATATTTATGTCATAAAAGAATTTGGTAGGACTCCACTTATTTTTCCAAATAGTTTATATAGTGTTGGGATTAATTGTTCTTTGAATATCTGGTAGAATTCTCTTGTAAATTCATTTGGTCCTGGGGATTTTTTTTTAGGAAGTTCATTGATGGTTTGTTCAATTTCTTTATCAAAGATTGGGTTACTTAGGTATTTTATCTCTTCTGTTAATCTGGGTAATTTATATTTTGGCAGATATTCATCCATTTCATTTAGATTGTTAGATTTTTTGGCATACAATTAAGCAAAATAGCTCCTAGCAATTGTTTTGATTTCCTCTCCATTGGTGGTGACTTCATTCCTTTCATTTTTATACTAGTAATTTGTTTTTTTTTTCCCTTTCTAATCAAATTAGCCAGTGGTTTATCCATTTTAGTTTTCTTTTCATAAAATCAACTTCTAGTGTTATTTATTAGTCAAATGGTTCTCTTACTTTCAATTTTATTAATCACTCCTTTGATATTCATGATGTCCAATTTGGTGTTTAATTGGGGATTTTAAAGTTTGTCTTTTTCTAATTTTTTTAGCTGCATCTCCAATTTCTTGATCTACTTTTTCTCTATTTTATTGATGTAGGCAGAGATATAAATTCCCCCCCTAAGTACTGCTTTGACTGAATCCCATAAATTTCAGTAGATTGACTCATTGTTGTCATTTCCTTTAATGAAATTATTGATTATTTCTCTGATTGGTTCTTTGACCCACACTTTTTTTTAAGATTAGATTATTTAATTTCCAATTAATTTTTAATCTCTCTTTCCATTGTCTATTTTGCTATATATTACTGGAAGTTTTCATTTTGGGATCTCTTTCAGGCAGTGATAGGTAGATTCTTTCAATTTCTATTTTTGCCCTCTGGTTCTAATATGTCAGAGCAGTTTTCTTTGATAATTTCTTGAAAGATGTTGTTCAGGTTTTTTTTTAAAATTTTATCATGGGTTTTGGGTAGCCCAATAATTCTTATATTATCTCTCCTGGATCTATATTCTAGGTCAATTGTTTTTCCAATGAGAAATGTCACATTTTCACATATATATATATACACATACACACATATATACATATATATTTACTTTTTTATTTTGTTTTATCATATATTGATGTCTCATACAGTCATTAATGCTTCCACTTGTTCAATTCTAATTTTTAAGGAATTATTTTCTTCAGTGAGTTTTTGTACTTCCTTTTCTATTTGGCCAATTTTATTTTTTATGGAGTTATTTTTCTCAGTAAATTTTTGGATATCTTTTGCCATGCTATTGACTCTTTTTTCATGATTCTCTTGCATTACTCTCATTTTTCCCCAATTTTTCTTCTACTTCTCTAATTTCCTTTTTAAAATCCTTTTTAAGTTCTTTCAGGAGTTCTTTTGATTGGGGCGGGGAGGCTGAGATCAAATTACATTTTTCTTTGAAGCTTCACATGTACCATTTTGACACTCTTGTCCTCTTCCCCTCTGTCACTGTAGTAACTTTCTGTATTCAAATTCTTTTTCTGTTTTTTTTAAAACTCATTTTTTTTCTGCCTTTTTTGTGACTTGTTTTTATATGGAAGTTAGGCTCTGGTCTTGTACTGTCCCACTTTTTTTGTACTGGTAGGGGTCACTGGGGCTGCACAGACTTCTCACTTCCCAAGGGACTGCTGGTTTGCAGGAGGGCCAGGCCTCACTGATAGATTGATCCAGGCTTGGAACCTTGCTGCAGACCCCCTGCTGTGAGGCTGGTTGGTGCTGCTGCTCTTGGACCTTGTTCCCCACCCACCCCAACAAGATAGACCTTTTCTTCTCCTCAATCAGTTATGAAGCAGTTTTCTAATTGCTTGGAGGGGAATTTGGGAGGACTTCAGAGGGTTCCTTCTTCACTTTCTCATATTGGCACTGGAAGTTCCTTCATTTTTCTTTACATTGATTACCCCTGTCACATTATCTTATTTAAAAGTCATTATATAGTTTCTAACTCAAAAATCTTATCTAAATCTAAGACCTGTCAAAGCTCATTTGCCAAGGTAATCTTTTTCATCTTCCTCCATTATCAGCACTATTTGATTTCAAGTGGTCACAAGGGTCTAGGCACCAGGTAGTGAAATAAAAACCAAAACTTTACCTCCATGGGAAAAAAAAGAGTATCATTTTGTCAATATCTTTCACTGAATTCACTGGGTACCTGCAATGTGGAAAGCATGACATTGGATATTTATTGGATGCAGTGGATAAAATACCAGTCCCAGAGTCAGGAAGACTCATCTTCTTGAGTTCAAATCTGGCCTCAGACACTTACTAGTTATGTGACCCTAGGCAAACACTTAACTCTGTTTGCCTAGGTTTCCTCATCTGTAAAATGAGCTGCAGAAAGAAATGGCAAACCACTCTGGTCTCTCTTCCAAGAAAACCCTAAACGGGTTACAAAGAGTCAAATATGTTTGAAAATGACAAAAACAACTACGCTTCTCTTTTTCTTTGGACTATATAAATTAATACTCCTAATAAAAGTAGCTTATATTTTCACAGATTTGCAAAAGCATTCTATATAGATATATGTATATCTATCTATGTACACACACACATACACACATGACCTCATTTGATCCTAACAACGATTCTATGAAGTAAGTGCTATTTTTGTCCCCGTTTTGTAAATGAGGTAACTGTGACCCAGAGAGGGTAAGTAACAGTCACACAGCTGGTATGGTATCTGAATCAAGGTCTTCCTCAAACTCTCTGTCACCAAGATGTCTCCTTATTTATTTAGTTAAACTAACCCTTTTTGTTTGTTTGTTTTGGATTGAGAGTGGGGATATGAATGATCTGTCAACCATAAGTGATGTTCTACATTCTTAGATTGGCTGCATATATCCTAATGATTGTTCAGAACACATGAACTTTGAGAAAGTTTTGTCTGAGAGTAATATGTGGGAAGAAGGTATATAAATACCATTTGAGAGCTTGTGGGAACAGAAGAAAAAAATATGAGAAAGGAATGAAATAATTATCAGAAAAATAGTTGACTTCAGTAAACTAAGGAATTGAACCCATATGGATGTGATGGAAACAGGATTACCAAGAGGAAATTGGAGAAGAGCCCACAAACTGAGCATGAGGAATTTGTAGTTGATGGAAAAAGCAATATGAACTCCTTAAAAAAGAAGAAAGAGGATAACACAGTCAGAGCACTTACCCCCAAAGTAGGTGTTTTTGTCAGAGGCACATTGTACTCATATCCTTAAAGGATAAGAGTCATTCATGTACTCTCATTGTTTAAAAATGAAAGTATTTTAATACTTTAAAAATACATTTTTCCAATATCCATGAAAGAATTCTCCATTGTTAAAAAAAGTAATTAAGTAAAACAAGTCATCATTAACATGTCTCACAATGTGTTTTATTTTTATTGTATAGTATTTCTCTACTAAGTTCTCCACTATGTATTCTCCAGAACACCAAGTACTTTTATACCATAGACTTATGTAGGTCATTCATGTGGTCTACCACTTCTACTCAAGAAAAGAGAAATATATTTCATCATCAAGTTCCTTTGGATCTCTAGGGCAGCTAGGTGGCCCAATGGATAGAGTGCTGGGCCTCAAGTCAGGAAGGCCTAAGTATAAGTCCAGTCTCAGACATTTACCAGCTCTGTAAAATCACTTAACCACTGTTTGCCTGAGTTTCCTTATATGTAAAATTAGGATAATAATAGCACCTACCTCCCAGGGTTGTTGTAAGGATCAGGAGATAACATTTGTAAAGTGCTTAACACAGTGTCAGGAACATAGTAGGCTCTATATAAATGTTGGTTATTATTGGTAGCTACTATCTGGAGTCAAAATAAGTTATTATATGGACCAGAGTTCTGATAGCTTTCAATGTTGTTTTCCTTTATATAATTGTGGTCATTGTGTGTGTGTGTCTCTGTGTGTATGTATGTGTATGTATGTATATATATATATATGTATATTTTTTTTTGGTCCTAATTAATTATGATTGCATCAGTTCAAATAAATCTACCCAAGTACATCTGAATTCTTCATATTGTTCAATTCTTACAGTAAAATAATGTCCTGTAATATACTTTCACCAGATCAAGACAAAGAGGGAAAAGGAGGAAAGAAATCTGCAGGCTGCTACAGCATATTAGAAAACAACTGAATTCAATTTTACAATTTGGCAAATATTCTTGGAAAAAAAGATATACTTGAAGAAATTTTTGACCAAGGGACTAATGTGATAGAAGATATTCTATAGAAGAATTTAAGAGAATCTATAAGAAAAAGTCAAAAGTATTAGAGGAGAACTAATGAATCATCAGTAAAATAGTATGTCAGTGAACTGAGGAAATGAGCCAAGTAACAGGAATGATGTTTCCAGGTCCACTCTATTTAAGGAACTGTCCTGGGTTCTGAGGATGTACAATGAGATATGACTAGGGAGGGTGCTAGAGCCAGCTCCAACCAGCTCATGAGAAATTATTGTTAAATTTTCAGTCTATACATTTACATCTTGGAAACTGGCAAAGCTACAAATCAGGACTTGATTTACTGATTGTCTAGATTAGGGGTCAGAAAACTATGGTCAACAAACCAAATCCAGATTATGGCTTGGTTTTGTATGGCCTGTGAGCTAAGAATATTTTTTCACATTTTTAAGTACAACAAAAAAAATATGTAATTTTTTAAAAGACTTACTTACAGGCAGAACAAAAACAGTTGACAGGTCAGATTTCCAATGAACCCTGATCTAGATATAAGATGAAGGAGAAGATGTTATAATGTGGAATAAATTGAAATGTATGTCATGCATTTTTGGAAACTCACTTGTCAAGTATTTACTAGCACATCACTGGATATGACATAAGTCTGCTCTCAAGGAGCTTACAATTTAATGGGGAAAAATATTTGTTGCAGTAATTATTATACAAGAAAAACTCAGGTAATTATAAAGGAATGGTCCAAGCAATGTTATGAGAAAATAGAGATATCACTTTCACCTGGAAGTGAGGAGGTGGGGGAGTGGGGAAAGGAGGGTTGAGAGAAAGGCTCATAGAGCAGATGGCATCTAGAAGCTGGACCTTGAAGAAAGGAAAGAACTTCAAAAGACAAGTGGAAAGTGGAGGGGAGTCAATTCTATCCAAGGTAGGAAGATATGACTAAAAACTGAGATATAAGTCAGGATAAGACTAGGGAATAGTGGCCTAATTTTGCTGTGATATAAAGTATATGAAGGTGAAAAGTGTTAGATTAGGTCTTTATAGATTGGACCCTTATTTTATAAGAACTTCTGGGAAAACTGAAAAGCAATTTTGCAGAAATTAGTTTTAGACCATCATCTTACACTATTAAAACCATAAGCTCCTAGTTGATACATAAAAGGACACACCACTGGAAAAATTGAGCATAGAAAGATCTCTAGGTACCATTGTGGCTACAAGGATTCTTTTAAAATTTTTAATTTATGTGTTTTAATGTGTTTTGTTTTTATGTTATATTCATTTTTGCTTACATTCTTTCCCTCCTCTACCCAAAGAACTATCTCCTATAATAAATAAAAAAGGGAGGGGGGAAGCAATTGAGAAGCAATGTACTAACCAGTACATTACCCAAGTCCGACATTATATGCAATATTCCATGCTCATAGTGCCCCAGCTGTGCAAAGAAGGGCGGGTACAACTTCTCATCTCTTCATCAAGACCCAACTTGCTTGTTATAATTACACTATTCAATTTTATAATTTTTTTCTATTTACATTGTTGCAATCATATATATTGTTTTCCTGGTTCTACTTAGTTTACTTTGCATCAGTGCATGTGTTCTTATTTTTCTCTGAATTCTTTATATTCATAATTTCTTATGGTACAGAAATATTCCATTTCATTAATATACCATAATTTGTTTAGCCAGTCCTCAGTCAATGAGTATCTACTTTGTTTCAAGTTCTTTGCTACTACATAAAGGGTTGCCATAACTATTTTGGTGACTTTTCAAAAATGTATGAATGATATATAACACAGTCCCTGTTTGCCTATAGTCTCCTTAATATTGACTAGCATTTTCAACATTTTGTCAACTTTTCCATTTCACTGGGTATAAAGTGAAACCTCAGGGTCATTTTAATATGTAATTCTCTTGCTCTGCTGTGTTTTCGGAGTATTCTTTCACATTGTAATGACCAATTATAATTGTAACAATCAAATATGGCTCCAAAGAAAAGCCACGAAAAAATAGTCCTCTCTCTTCTTTGCAGATATAGGGAACACTACAGATGATAACGGACTTTTAAAATGTTTGTTTTGCTGATTTTTTTCGATTTTTTTCTTTGTTATGTGGGTAGCTCTCTAGGAAACTAAGAGGATTAATACATGGGGAAATGTAGTTGATATAAAAACAAAAGATTTCAATAAAGGTTTATTTAAAAATACTTTAGGGAAGGGACATTAGAGCTAATCTAAGCAAACTATTTCATTTCATAAAACAGGAAATTGATACTCAGAAAGGAAAAGCAATTTCTCCATGGTTTGCAGAATTGTAAATTTCTCCACCTATTTTGAAAAACAATTTGGAGTTATGTGAGAGAAAATCACTACACTATTCATAATATTTGACTCAATGATCCTATTATCGGGCACATAAGGTCAAAGAATGTCAAAGACAAAAAAATTCACTATGTAACAAAATTTTCATAGGAATGCTTTTTGTGATGACAAAGAAAAAATAATTAGAAATAAAATGAATACTCAAAGATTTTGAAATTGGTAATAAATTGTCATTTTAAAATTTACATTTTAAAAATGTAATGAAAGTGTCATACTGTACGCTGCAACTGTGATAAATTCAGGGAAACATGGGAAGACTTGTTTAAGTGATGCATAGCAAATAAACAGAACCAAGAGAACAATATGCATAATGAATAAAATGAACAAAAATAACTCTGAAGAGCAATCTGCCTCTGACTAATTGTAATGAATAATATTGGTTTTCCTTACTCTCAGTACAGAAATGGAAAACAACAAATGTACGATATGGTATGTGTTGTCAGATGCGGATGCCTCACTCTTGGTTTTATTTAAATGTTTTATTTTCTTCTAAGAGAGGGTTCAATTCAAGGGAAGGTACTTAAGGGCAAATAAATGGTGTAAAAACAAAAGAGAACAACAAAACCTTTCAAAATAATTTTTTAAAGAAATGTCAAGTGATTACACTTCAGCAATTGTATAGTTAAATACTGTTTTTCATTTATTTTCTGATGCTCAATAATCCCCAAACATTTAAGTAATACCACATCCCCCCCAAAAAAGATCATAAAAGAATGCTCTAGAGTAGCAGTTCTCAAAGTGTGATCCATGGACCCCTTGGAGTCCCCAAGACCCTTTTAGGGGGTCTTCGAGGTCAAAACTATTTTCACAATAGTCCTAAAATGACACTTGCTTATTAAAATATTCTTTCCTTTTCCAACTATGCATTTGTGTGAGGCTTGATTTTCTTCATAAACATCAACCAAAACATCTCATAACAGATTGAATGTACAAGCAAATACGAAAATCCAGCTTCTTTTTATTAAGCCAGATGTTAAAGAGATTTGCAAAGGTATGTAAAACAATGTCACTTTTTTCATTAATTTTTTTGTTGTGGAAAATATAACTACTTTCATAAAAATAAGTAATTTGTGCTCACATATCATGAGTTTATCACTGTTATTTTAAATAAGTTAATTATTTTAACATTTATTAATTTTAATTCTAATATGATAAATATCAGCAAATATAACCTTCATAAAGTAAAGGTCTTTGGGGTTCTCAGTAATTTTTCAAAGTGTAAAGGAGTCCTGAAATTGACAATTTTGAGAATCACTGGTCTAGAGATGTATTACGGTAGTTATACCATTGAGTCACCAAAACTGAAGGTCTTCACCTTAATGAACATTATGTATGCTGGAGTTTGAACATCATAGACCTTGAGATCTCAATTATATTGGTAGAAAACCATTCTAGTTTTGTTCCATTGCTGTTAAACAAAGAAAAAACTCTTGTGATAAAAATGTTCAGCAATTTTCAGTTGTGTCCAAATCTTTCTGACCCTATTTGGGGTTTTCTTTGCAAAGATACTAGAGTCGTTTGTCATTTCCTTCTCCAGTTCATTTTACAGATGAGAAAACTGAGGCAAACTGGGTTAAGGTACTTGGCCTAGTACATAACTAGTAAGTGTCTGAAGTCAGATTTGAACTCGGGAAGATAAGTCTTCCTAGACTCTGGCATCTATCTACTGTACCACCTAACTGACCCTATAGCTAAGTCTGAAGACATCTTTCCATTTGTATTTCATCAGAGATAATTACTGTTGTTAAATATATGACAATATATTAAGTAAAAAGAAATGTTGGGAGGCAAAGTTATTGGGAAAAGAACTAGTTTTGAAGTCAGAAAGATCTGGGATCAAATCCTCCCTCTGATAGCTACTTACTGTGTGACTCTGGACAAATCATTTAACTTCTCAGTGCAATAGGCAATTGAACAAAATTATAAGTTCCAGAGCAGGTGCCATCTTGTCTTGAAAGAGGAAATTTCCTCTCTGGAAATTCCTGATACCATTAGTCTAAAGTCATGGGTCTAGTCAAAAAGAATAAAAAAGAAGTATACTAAAACTTGATGGCTGATCTTCTCCAACAATTAACTTCAGGCAACCTGTTGTTTACACCACCATTTCAGTCCATTTGTTGAGGGTGATAAAATGTGATAGCGACAATTTGTATAAGGTTGCTTAAACTCATATGAGGTAAGTATAAGCCCACTGTCAAGAAAAATTGTATCTGGAAATCTACCAAACAGACAAAGAACAATGATTTTTACAGAGAAAATTCAAGATGGAACTAGATACGCTTCAAGACATTTTGAGAAGGAGCCACCACAATCAAGTTCTCCCCTTGGAATTGTTCTGCAAAATCAGCTTAGATTCCTTGAAAGGGTTCTTGATTACTTCTTACAGAAAAATACCTGCATTTGGTGATTTATGCTAAGTAGGCTGCCAGTTGCTAACTTTCCTTATAGTATCAATATCCGAATTAATCCCAGGCCAATAAATGTAGCTTCCAGTCAATGTTTTCATGTAAATAATGTTCACACGTTGCTCTATGTGTGATCATGATAACTACATTTTGTAATAGCAATATGAGTTCCCGTAAAACACAAAATCTGTGGGCAAATAAATTATACTGATGGTGTAAGATGGTTTGAATTCTTCAGATTGCTAATATATTACTCCACACCCCTCCACACCCGGTTCAAGACTCGGGCATAACTGAGATCCCAGTTAATTGATTGAGAATTTGATTAGCCTAGAGAATTGGGTCAGGAAGTTCTTCTAAAACCAAAACTTTCAATGGAGATAATAAAATATATTCTGGAACCTCTATGACGAGCTCAGGGCTTAAATATTCTGATTAGCATGTAATTGTAAGCACTACATAAAAGATTCTGTTATTGTTTAACTGACTCCATGTGACCATGGGATTTTCTTGGCAAGGTTAGTGGAGTGGTTTGCCATTTCCATCCCTGGTGTGTCCCCATTTTACAGATGAGGAACTGAGGCAAATAGGGATCAAGTGACTAACTCACGGTCACACAGCTAATAAGTGTCTGAGGTCACATTTGAACTCAGATTTTCCTGACTCCAGGCCCAGCGCTCTATCTATTATACCATGTAGCTTCCATAAAAGATTCTAGTCCCACATACATGGTGATATAACTAAGACTCAGAATATTATTAGAAATATTATAATTGGCATGTCATAAAGGTATGATAATCAAGTTAATTTTGGAACTTCCTGATTCCCATGGTAACAACAAGGTCTCTTCTGTCAACATGAGTAGAATTCCATCCTGTAAATGACATTATTTTTTAATAGTAAATACCCAGAACTTGGTACCTTCTGGCATTTTTGTGGCCAAACACAAGTTTACCACTTTATGGTGAAGCAGCTTTCATAAGAAGCTATGGCTTACTTATTGAAAGGAATGAGAAATCCAGAAGTAAATCTCTGTTTGGCAGTCTAGAAAGTACACTGGCAAGCCCAGTACCAACAGATACTCTCCTCCAGTGACTGACTGATAAAGTGACTCTACAGTGGTTCATTTTTGTGGAAGAAAAATATGATAGAAATTGAATGATGCCTAATAGGAATAAATAAAAATGGAGTTATACAGTCAGAAGTTATCCAGCTTCACTAGGATCCCATTGCCATCAACACAATATGTGTGATGTCATTTGTCAGGAAGCATACAGTTTTACCGTAGCAAGATTTCTCTGTACAAGTTACCATCCTACAAATAATTGCAATATGTCTACCACTACAGAAATTTAAAAGGGACAAAACACTAACAATCCTTTAGGCTGTTCTGCTTGTGACTTTACTCCTTCACTCAGGCAGCAGATAAGAGACAACGCTACAAGGGGAGAGGACATGTGGCCCTATAAAATGAACTATAATTCTCTGTGTTTATTCTTTTCTTTTCTAGGTAAAGAAATTGAAGTCTCTGATCTTGTGAATTTCAAAAAGTCAAGAGGTTGGTTCAGCATCGCAGCATTCCAGGGCCCTGGTTTGATAGCCAGCTCAGCATTGTTGCCCAGAGAGGGAGTGACTTTTAGGACCCAGCTCAGTGATAGCTGAGACAAGACTTATCTGACAGTCATGCCACATCTGTACATGCCCAATGCCGTGAAGGAACTGAACTAAGAATATGCCCCTGAGATGTTGGGGGAAAATGGTCTTGTATTTGTTCTTATTGTATCTTCAAATTAACATCCCTTTACAAAAAAGGAGAAAGAGGAAGAAGAAAGGAATAAAGGAAGGAAGGGAGGGAGAGAGGTAGGGAGGGAGGTTTGCAAGGAGGGAAATGAAAGGGGAATAAAACCATAACATTACACCACAGCTATGTGACATGCATACATAATACCAACCCCTTAAAATCAGATCCCATCAAGTTTCTGGAATTTTCAAAACAAATATTATAGTTAGATTATCTTAGGAGCTCAACATTCTTAATGATCAACTAGTTTTTTGAGGAAAAGAAATTCATAATAGCCAAGTAATTTGAAGCATTCACTGGGAAGTGATAGAAAAAGAACTCCAGGAAGTGAAGTCAAGATGGCAGAGTTAAAGCAGGAACTTCCCTGAGCTCTCCCCTAACGCACTCCAAATACTTGTAAAAAATTACTCTAAATAAATTCTAAAGCTATAGAACTCATAAAATGACAGTGAAAGAAACCCTCAGCACAAGACAACCTGGAAAGTCCACAGGAAGGGTCTTTCTGACAGGGCAAGGAGTGGAGCAGTATGGGCCACACCTAAACAAATAGGCCACAGCAGGCCTTGGCAGCTGTGGTGGTTTCCAGACTTCTTAACCCACAAACATCAAAAAGATCAGTAGGAAAACTGTGGGATCTGGTGAAAGAGGAGTGCTTAGTCTGTCCAGGTTGGCCTGAGCCCTGGGGTGGTGGCAGTGGTGGTGGAAGGGACCAGTGGAGGCAGAAGCAGCAGCAGAGGCTGCTTCTGGAACTCTAGGCCCACAAAAATGCTTGAAGCCTGGGAAAGTACACCTACCCCCACTGGAAGCAGTAGGGTCAAACCTCCTACATCAAAAGCCTCCAAGAGGAATATGAATTGGTCTCAGACCATGGAAGAACTCAAAAAGGATTTTGAAAATCAAGTAAGAGAAGTAGAGGAAAAATTGGGAAGAGAAATAAGAGTGATGTAGGAAAATCATGAAAACAAGTCAACAGCTTGCTAGAGGAGACCCCAAAAAATGCTGAAGAAAATAACACCTTAAAAAATAGACTAACCCAAATGGCAAAAGAAGTACAAAAAGCCAATGAGGAGAAGAATGTCTTAAAAAACAGGATTGGTCAAATGGAAAAAGAGGTCCAAAAGCTCACTGAAGAAAATAATTCCTTCAAAATTAGAATGGAGCAAATAGAGGCTAATGACTTTATGAGAAATCAAGAAATTATAAAATAGAAGAATGAAAAAATAGAAGACAATGTGAAATATCTCTTTGAAAAAACCACTGAGGGGGGAGGAGCCAAGATGGTGGAGTAGAAAGACTCACGTATGCTAGCTCTGAATCCACAGCCCATAAATTTCCTGTAAAAAGAACTCCCCACAAATTCTGGAGCACTGCAAGATGTGCAGAGACACAGTGGAAGAGATTTCCGTTCCAGAGAGCCCTGGAAAGCCATCCCCAGGGGTGTGTCATGCTCCGGACAGCAGAGCCCACCCCTGCGCTGCCCTGGTCACACGGCCCCAGAGGACCAGATCCGAGTAGGCTTCAGGGACGGAATCTCTGGAGGCCGCGAAGGTCCCTCCACCCACAGGTGCTACAGGTTAGTGAGAGAGACTTCTGGGCTGGCCAAGAGGGGAGCAGGATGTCTCTGTGGCTCAGGCCCCCTTGGGAGGCAGCGGCAGAGGAAGTGGCAGAGGCAGCAGTGGCGGCCCAGGACTCCCAGAGCAGCAGGCAGGAGCTCAGGGCCATTACCAAAGGTCTCTGCATAAACCCCCTGAGGGAACTGAGCCTGGGAGGCGGCCCTGCCCCCACCCCAGCACCAGAACTTAAGCTCACATTGAATAGCAGCCATGCCCTCCACGGAAAGCCCTGAGGCTGAGGAGCAGCATTTGAATCTCAGACCCCAAGCACTAGCTGGGCGGATCTAGGCGGGGGTGCAGAGTTATCTCAGAAGTCAAGTAACTGGCTGGGAAAATGCCCAGAAAAAGGAAGCAGAATAAGACCATAGAGAGTTACTTTATTGGGGAAGAGATGTTCCTTCCTCCTTTCATTTCTGATGAGGAAGTACAATGCTTGCCATCAGGGAAAGATGTGGAGGTCGGAGCCTCTCTATCCCAGACATCCCAGGTGGACGTCCGGTGGGCTCAGGCCATGGAAGAGCTCAAAAAGGATTTTGAAAATCAAGTTAGACAGATGAAGGAAAAACTGGGAAGAGAAATGAGAGAGATGCAAGAAAAGCATGAAAAACGGGTCAATACCCTGCTAAAGGAGACCCAAAAAAATGCTGAAGAAAATAACACCTTGAAAAATAGGCTCACTCAATTGGCAAAAGAGGTTCAAAAAGCCAGTGAGGAGAAGAATGCTTTCAAAAGCAGAATTAACCAAATGGAAAAAGAGGTTCAAAAGCTCACTGAAGAGAATAGTTCTCTCAAGATTAGAATGGAACAGATGGAGTCTAATGACTTTCTGAGAAACCAAGAAATCACCAAACAAAACCAAAAGAATGAAAAAATGGAAGATCATGTGAAATATCTCATGGGAAAAACAAGTGACCTGGAAAATAGATCCAGGAGAGACAATTTAAAAATTATGGAATTACCTGAAAGCCATGATCAAAAAAAGAGCCTAGACATCATCTTTCATGAAATTATCAAGGAAAACTGCCCTGATATTCTAGAACCAGAGGGCAAAATAAATATTCAAGGAATCCATCAATCACCACCTGAAAGAGATCCAAAAAGAGAAACTCCTAGGAACATTGTGGCCAAATTCCAGAATTCCCAGGTCAAGGAGAAAATATTGCAAGCAGCTAGAAAGAAACAATTCCAGTATTGTGGAAATACAATCAGGATAACACAAGATCTAGCAGCTTCTCCATTAAGGGATCAAAGGGCATGGAATAGGATATTCCAGAAATCAAAGGAATTAGGACTCAAACCAAGAATCACCTACCCAGCAAAACGGATAATACTTCAGGGGAAAATATCATCTTTCAATGAAATAGAGGACTTTCAATCATTCTTGATGAAAAGACCAGAGCTGAAAAGAAAATTTGACTTTCAAACACAAGAATGAGAAGAAGCATGAAAAAGTAAACAGCAAAGAGAAGTCATAAGGGACTTACCAAAGGTGAACTGTTTACATTCCTACATGGAAAGACAATATTTGTAACTCTTAAAACTTTTCAGTATCATGGTAGTTGGTGGGACCACACACAGACGTACACACACACACATGCACACACATGTACATGCGTGCATGCACACACACATACACACATGCACGCACACACAGAGACAGAGTGAATTGAATAGGATGGTACCATATCTTAAAAGAAATTAAGGTAAATGGTGAGAGAGAAATGTAGTGGGAGGAGAGAGGGTGAAATGGAATGGGGTAAATTATATCTCATTCAAGAGACAAGCAGGAGACTTTTTAGTGGAGGGAAAAAGAGGAGAGCTAAGAAAAAAACATGAAGTTTACCCTCATCACATTCGACTAAAGGAAGGAGTAAAATGAAAAAACCACTGATCTGGAAAACAGATCCAGAAGAGATAATTTTAAAATCATTGGACTACCTGAAAGCCATGATCACAAAAAGAAGACTCCTAGGAATATTATAGTCAAATTCCAGAGTTCCCAGGTCAAGGATAATATATTGCATGTAGCCAGAAAGAAACAATTCAAGTATTATGGAAATACAATCAAGATAATACAAGATCTAAGCAGTTTCTACATATTGAAATTGAAGGGCTTGGAACATGATATTCCAGAGGTTAGAGGAGCTAAGATTAAAACCAAGAATCACCTACTCAGCAAAACTGAATATTATCTTTCAGGAGAAAAAATAGAAATTCAATGAAATAGAGGACTTTCAAGCATTCTTGATGAAAAGATCAGAGCTGGATAAAAAAAAATGGCTTTCAAATACAAAAATCAAGAGAAGCATGAAAGGTAAACAGGAAAGAGAAATCATAAGAGACTTATTAAAGTTGAACTGTTTACATTCCTACATGGAAAGATGATACTTTAACTTATAAGACCTTTCTCAGTATTAAGGTAGTTGGAGGAGATAGATAGGTAGATAGATAGATAGATAGATAGATAGATAGATAGATAGATAGATAGATAGATAGATAAATAGATGGCACAGGATAAATTGAATTTGAAGGGATGATATCTAAAAAATAAAATTAAGGGATGAGAGAGGAATATATTGGGAGAAGGAGACAGGGAGAGATAGAATGGGATAAATTATCTCACATAAAAGAGGCAAGAAAAAGGTTTCACAATGAAGGGGAAGGAAAGAAGGAATGAGTGAACCTTACTCTTATCAGATTTGGCTTGAGGAGAGAATAAAACACTCAATTAGGTATTTTACCCTACAGGAAAGTAGGGGGAAAGGGGATAAGAGGGGGGAATGATGGGAGATTGGGGGAGGGAGTAGTCAGAAGCAAACACTTTAGAAAAGGGACAGGACCAAAGGAGAAAACAGAACAATTTGGGTGGCAGGATAGGATGTAGGGAAATAGTCTTTCATAACATAACTATTACGGAGGTGTTTTGCATAACTATACATGTATAACCTATATTGAATTGCTTGCCTTCTCAGTGGGGGTGGATGGGGAGGGAAAAAGGGAGAGAATTTAGAACTCAAAGTTTTAAAAACAAATGTATAAAAAATGTCTTTACATGCAACTGGGAAATAAGATATACAGGTAATGGGGTATAGAAAGGTTTCTTGCCCTTCAAGAAAGTAGAGGGGAAGGGGATGGGGGGGATGATAAAAGGGAGAGTAGACTGGGTGGAGGGGTAATCAGAATGCATGACATCTTGGGGTGAAGGGAAGGGGAAATGGGGAGAAAATTTGGGACTCAAAATCTTATGGAAAAGAATGTTGAAAACTAAAAATAAATAAATGTTTAAACCTTAAAAAAGAAAATAAAAGAACCCTAGCTCAGACTCTTTGAGTAGGTAAGGCCTGCAGAGACTTAGGTCAGAACAAGGATTCCATGAAGGACCTGTTTAAATATTACTTTTTCACAGCTCTGCCTCATTTAAATCCAATTCCTGTGCAAGGCAAGGCATCACCCTCGTGATATCATTGGTCCTCTTTGAGAATGACAACAACTTTTTACAAGTGAACATATACTTTGTATCAGCAAATTCCACTCTCCATGTCTCACTGGAGATAAATTCTGTGATAAATCAAACGGTTTAGGTAACAATGAAGGCCAAAACTTCCAACAGATGGAGGCACTCTTCTCAAACTTTGCACTGTGCTGCCTCTATTCTGAGCTCCCACTGTTTTTTTATTTCTCTCAACTCTTCAACTTGATATCAACTCTTCAGGAATATGATCTTATTTCCTTATAAAAGAGAGAGAATTCTTGAAGTTTGGAAGAAACTTGGTGTTCATGATTCCTAACCATGACTTCCTCAGGGTCCTTATCTTATTGAATACAAAAGTCCATCTGGAAGAACAAACTTGTAAAAACTTTCAAATACTCCTTCTAAGAAGTTTAATAATGAAGGATCCCTCCTGGAATCAAAACTCCTTGCCCATTCTAGGTCTTCATCTTAGTGCACAACCTGATATAGGGCAGCACAACACTGGATTCAGTCATCAGTTACTAGGTGCATTCTGGGTGCCAGGGACTCCACTAAGATTGGGGTCCATATGCCATTGCCTCAGCCTGTGATGGAGGCTCACAGGTGGCACACTCTCTCTTACTGTTGTACTCATTCCCTTAGAAACCAGCACAATACTGAGCTCCAGTACTCCAGCCACCTCTCTTCTTCCTCTTCCATTTCCTTTTTTTTCCAGTCCCATAATCTTAGTTCATTTTCATTAAATTTTTTTTACTAAATTCTTTTTTTTACTAAATTTTTTCTACCAAATTTTTTTATTAAGTTCTTTACTTTTACTAAATCATTCTTAGTTCACCCCAAACCAAAAGGGTTTTGATGGCTCTTAAAGGAAGAACAAGATAGGCAGGAATAAAAATCAATGTTAAACTCAAATCACCAGGATTTAAACCAAAACCTAAAGGCAAAATATAAATGGGACTACACGATTTCAGTGTCATCAATTCCTTCCCAAACCTCTACCTCCCACCATTTGTAATAGAAATGACTGGAGACAATCTGTGGTGACATCAAGGCAAGATAAAAATATATATTTCCAAAGATAACTTGAACACCAAGAAAAGAATACTCCAAACTTGAATCAAGATCTGCTTGACAATATCACCATTATTACAGCGTGCTGCATTTTGCAGGGAACTGGTTCCCATTATGTCTCCTTCCCAGATGTTTATGGCAGGTACACTTAGAGGAAAAGGCACATCTGACAGAATTCCAGGCTACCAATATGGAAATTTTTTTTCAGCTCTTTCCTCAACCTGCCTGGAAGTTGGAGAATGGATATCAGGTTCTCTTATGCTTTGCACATGAAGAATTCTTTCCTTAGACATTAGGCTATAGTGATGCCAGATGAGCTGTATAGCTACAATATTTGGTGAAGATCTTATCTAATATACTTACTAAAAAAGTACCAAACCAGATTCCAAGTGTGTTTAACATATGTATGAAGAAAAAGAAAAATGTGAAGAAAGGAAAATTCCACCAAGAGCTGTAGCTTTTTTCATGTTTCAAGAATTGCGTTTTTACCAACTATCATAGAGAAAAAGCAAGAAAATAAAGCACTTATTTAGATCTATTAAGAACATTTTTTCATAATTGTATGAGCTGACTAAATTCAACTGTTTTTCAGGAAGAAATGTCTGTAAAATATGGCCTGAATGCCTGCAAGTGTGTATTCTTTCCCTTATTACTAGATTGTAAATTCCATGAAGTTGAGGTCTCTGTGTTTTTTATCTCTCTAATGCCTAAGGGGTGGGGAACTTGTGTCCCTCTACATCCTCAAGTGCAGCCCTTTGACTGAATCCACCCACCCCTGTAGCATATTTTTTCAGCACTGGATAGTTTCTCAATAAATGTAGCAAGGAGGCAGCATGGGTTAGTTCAAATAACATCGGACTAGGGGTTATTGAATCCTGCATTCGACACTTCCTGGCTGGAAGGTTCCAGTATACCCCCTAACCTCTTGCAGCCTGTTTCTTTATCTGTATAAAGGGGGTGATAAAAAATAGTACCTACCTCACAGGGTTGTTGTAGGGACCAAATGGAATCACAGGTTATAAATCGATAGCAGGAAGCAACCTCAGAAGCCACATAGTCCAATTCCTTCATTTTACAAATGAGGAAACTGAGATAATATACATAAAGTACTTTAAACATTATATGTTTGTCATTTAGTTGTTTCTCACTTTTGTCTGATTCTGTGACCCCATTTGGGGTTTTCTTTGCTGAGATTCTGGAGTAGTTTGCCATTTTATTCTCCAGATCATTTACAGATGAGGAACTGAGGCAAGCAGGGTTAAGTGACTTGCTCAGGGTCACACAGCGAGTAAGTGTCTGAGGCTGGATTTGAACCCATGGAGATGAGTTTTCCTGATTCCAGGTCTGGCATAATATCCACTGTATCACTCTAGTTGCCCAAACATTATATCACTTAACCATTATTAGTCTTGGCTGCCACTTACTGAACTACATAACCTTAGGAGAGTCATTTAACTTCTCAGGTCCTTAACTTCCTCAAGGATAAAATGAGGTAGCTGGATTGGAAAATCCTTTCCAATTTTGTAATTATAATTATAATCAAATGCCTCACTGTATGTGAGTTGAATAAAAACTCCTTCTACAGGAGATATTCGCTAATTCTCACATTACGAGGTCAGACTTAATCATTTTTACAACGTATCTACACAAAGTTAGCTGCTGTTGTTCTACTTCCCTGAAAAAAAAAATTAGAATCATGGAATCGTTCAGTGGCCTCATGTTATTAAACACATCATTACTTCACATGAAATTTTATAGCACATCTGCTAGTTTACATTGAAATATTATAATCAAAATTGAAGTGAACTTGTCATAATAAGTAAACCAGATAGATCACGTTTAGCAGACTTTCCCTATTTTAAAAAATAGTTTCTAGAGCATCCTATTTGTAGCTCTTCAGCTTGGCAAAGACACCTCCTTCTGCATATGGAATTCTGTTTGAAGCAACTGTGACATCTGGAGAAAATAAGCACATTTACCATGAGTCAGAGAAATGAAATAATACACACTTGCTTTATAAAATTCGGAAATTCTTGATATAAAGCCCAGTTATTACTATAGCCTGACTTCTTAGAGCCATTAACAGATGGCCTTTTCCTTTACTGATTTTTCCCCTCATTTTTTTTCTTCCCACCTCTCAACTATCAATTTCTTTTCTCTCTCTTTTTTGTCCCTCTTGCCCTTCATTTCTCTCATTTGTCCTTCAGGTTTCCATTCCTCCTTATTTCCTCTGCCTCATTTTCTTTCTCCTTCCCCTTCAATCTTCAATGACAAAACTGGCCCAGGGCTGCCCTAATGCAAGGCAACATAAATATATTGTAACTAGCAGCAAGGAACTAGAACATGAATAGACAACAGGAAGCAAACAAACCCACAAGCAGTTGGAGGAAATCATGCCCACCATATACAATCACGGGCAGCTGAAGAAAGGATAGGGTCCAGGTGGGATAGGGTCACAGAAGTGGTGCAGCTGGACCTCATTCTCCTCATCAGCTGCCCCAATGAAGGCGGTTAGTCTCTAGGCTCTTTAGTACCACTGCCGGAAACATTGCTGAAGCTGTTAATCTGATTGGCTCCCTCTCTCATCTGTGTTGAGAGGTGGGTGATTGCAGAGCCAAAACTCTGTGCAATCTCACAGCTGTAACATTCACCCAGGAATTCCCCAATGCAAATAGGGGAATTCCCCCCTTTCAGCATCTGAAGTTCCTCCCCAAATAGGCTTGTTCAAGTTTTTGTAGCTCCCTCTGGGTTAAAATATTTGAGACTGGCACTGAAGCAGAAGTCTTACTTTTTGAGTTTCTGGATCTCACCTTCTGCCCTTGTGTGTCTATATTTAGTGATAAAAAAGTGGGGAACTGGCATGGGTGAATCTTGTTGCTACAGTGTCATTTGAGGAGAACTTGCCCCCAGATTAGGCCATCTAACTTAGTTAGAAAGAAGTCTTCCAGATATGCTATTAATCGATATGATACAAGAGAATGGGGAAGGAGGGTTGTCTTAATACAAGCTCAGGAAGATTTGGAATGCCAATAGTGGCATTCCAAATGGAGCTCACAATGAATGGAGCTCACAAAATAGTAAAGCAAGCCAGATTTATTGAGGGGAGATATAAATGAAAGGCATTCAGAGGAAATGATGAAAACAGATCCACTGGGTGAAATTGGGCATCTCATTGGGGCCCCAGAGGGAATGGGACACCCTCTCACCCTAGAGCAGTAGAATCTGGTGGTTTTTTATAGGGTTCTTATCTGGGTCTATCAGGATCAGACACTAGGGGAAGGGAGTAAGGAACCTGGATCGGGGGACTGGTGCTGATTCATCCTAGTAGATGGAACAAAGATTTCCAAAGAATTGGAGGTTAGTTAATATTCAAAATCCCCACCTTGAGAAAAGGGACTTTGGACCATTATTGCTGGTTTTATTCTAATAGGGTGACTCCTGAGTTGTTTTTTTTTTTTTTTAAAGCTTCCTGAGGGCTCTCAGGCAAGGGAAGTATTCCTTGGTAGGAGGAGGGGGGCAAGTAACAAGACTGTTGTTCTCTTAGAATACTTGGGGTTTTTTTGCCCTGCTTTTGTTAGAATCTCTACCCCCAAAGTGTCTATGGGGTACTTCTCAGAATAATGTTGTAAAATGCATACAATAAAATACATAAAATTACAAAGGAAACCAATTATATTGAAAAAATGTATTTTTCCCCTGTAAGATCAGAGGCTCCCTGAAATCTATCCATGGGGGTCCATGGATCCAAAGTTAAGAACACCTGTAATTGTGGATGAGAAGATCTGGTGTACTAACTACGTACTCCCGAGGGTTATGACTAAATGTGATAGTATGACACTTATTTTAACCTGACAGTTTGTAAGGCATCTTTCACATCGTGCTGGCCTCATTTCGGTTCACTTCTCCTCCAGTCCCATACATTGAGACATTCTGTTTTCTTCTAATTCGCCCATATTTCTCCCTCCTCAATCTAATGCCAGTGTTATTTTCAGCTTCTTTGGTGTCTGAGAAAAAAAGGTAACATCTCTCTGGGCTTCAAGTGTTCCTTCTATTTCATTTTGAAATGACTCCTTGCAACCACCAGAAGCTGGATTCCATGATTATTCCTAATTATTTTTATTTTCTACAGAATTGTCCTTGTAGAACCTCCTCTAGGTTCATTGTGTCAACTTACATTCATATTGGCAGGTTGTGTCCCCAAAGGGTTCTTAGTGTAATCCTAAATTGATAACAGCCTTTCTATTTCTGCTCCCTCAGAGCCTCAGCTCAACTCTGAAGTTTGTCACCTCTCAGGGGAGTGGGATTGGGGCAGGGACGCGGGCAGGGCAAGAGGCCAATAATTCTTCCTGATTAGATCTGGATTCCCTAAATTATGAAGATCAAGCAGATACATTTCCCAGTTTCCTATAGGCAGGCAAAATTAGTGCCTAGGGACAAAGGTACTGAGTGTATGCCCCTGGACAAATACATTGTCTTTACTGGCCATTTCGTATATAATAGAGTTTCTCAGAGCCTCAGAATACCTTCCAAGATATGGAATGCTTTGCTTATATCTGAAATGGCCTCACTTAGATTTCTTTGTCTCCATTTTTATCCCTTCCTACCTTCAACTTTGCTGAAGTATAAAATAGGAATAGTTTTTACACTCTTAGCTAAGTTTCCTCTTTTTTGACCATACAGAATCTAGTTCAGTTCCCTGAGATGTTCCTGCTCTTTTCCATCCTACACCTTTTTCCTAACCCACAGATCTTCTCAAAGTCTGGGCCATTTCATACCTCCACTCCTTCCATTTCACTCCCAATGTCAATGTTAGGTTCTCCCAAATTTACATCCTAGGCAATCTACTCTATCCCTCTTCCCATCACTTTCTCAGGGAGACACTGGATATGTTATCATCTTCACTAACCATGAATATATTACAAGACTCAGTCACACTTTTATTGCTCTAGCTTCAGCCCAGTTGGGAATTTTTTTTTTAAGCAATGAATTTTTTTGGCCAAATTAGTAATTAAAAAAATGTTTCATTCATGCTTTTTTTTCTTCCTCATCACTGGTATTTCCCAGTGATTTGCCCCAGTAGAATTCTCTCTAAAAAGAACAGTTGTTTGATGGTACAGCAGATAGAGCACTGGGCCTGAAGTCAGTAAGGTCCAAATTAAATCTGGCCTCAAACATAATAGCTGTGTGACCCTGGACAAGTCGCTTAACCTGATCTCTATCTCAGTTTTCTAATATGTAAAATGGGGATAATAATGGCACCTACCTCTTGGGGTTGATTTAAGTATAAAGGGCATAGTATTTGTGAAGTGCTTTGTAAATCTTTATAAATTTACATAGCTATTGCTATATAAATGCTAGTTATTATTAAAATAAAGAAGTGAAACTAAGCAAAATAAATCAGTGGATTGGCCACGGCTGATAACAGATGCTCGTTCTTTACCAACAGACTACCGCTTTTCTGCAGAGAAGAGGGAGCATGCATCACCAGCAGGGCACCGAAATCACTGCTGGTCACTGCTCCAATCACAATCCTGATAACTTTCTTCAGTGCTCTTTCCCTTTAAATTATTGTGGTCATTGAACTATTGCCAGTTGTATACTTCAGAGCCAAGCAGAAGTGGTCTAGTTCTACTCTCACATTCCAGGTGACGGTGACCACATCCCATTCAGGACTAGAAGTCACCTGGGCAGGAATGGGTTAAAGTGTGGTCATACTCCATTTATGAAAAATGGCACTCATGGGAAAAAATACACTGTGAACAAAGTTTCAGAAAGCAGGTTTTACTGCCTAACTAAAAGCATATCTAGGGCTTTAACAATACCTGTTCATGGAGATATGCTCAGTACAAATCAGTCTTCTCTGTTCATTAAAGTAAACAGAGCTCAAAGAATCCCCAAATTCCAAAGATGAAAGAGATCTCAGAGATCATCCAACACATCCATTTTTTTAAAATTTATTTTATTCTATATTTAAGAAATAAAATAAGCATTTCTATAACACAGAGGGAAAAAGATGATTGCACATGAAACTGCAAATCTGTTAGGTACAACTTATTAATTTTAAATATATAATAAAATTATCATGTAACTTTTTTCCTTCTTTTTTTCTTACCCTTGACTTTCCCCCATGGCTGCCATTAGACACACACACACGTGTACATGTATATACATGTATAGGTATAGGTATATATGCACATATATATATATATATGTAAGGTCATCCTAGACATACTTCTCCGTGCGTAACCACAATGTTGAAATGTTTAGTGGCAAATGTTTAGTGGTTTTTGTGGCCATTTGTTAATTGTTGTAGTTTCCCTACAGCTTTAGTTCCTCTTAAGGAGCACAACCCAAAGCCTATGATGCTCACTTTTACCTTGGCGGAGAATTCCAACCGTGAGACAAGAGGAAGCAGTAGAAGAGAAATGTTCCCTTCTAACATGCATCCCATCTCTCAGAACTACCAGCAGCGGTAAAGCCAGGACTAGGGGTGGATCCTCCCACTACGTTCATCCCACAACACCATGAGTCAAATGATTCATTCTGAGGGTAGTCCCCATCCATCAATGAAACTCTTCTTCCGGGAGGTACCATACCTTCCACAAGGAGTCACTACTATTAAAAGCCCAAGCAAAGGCTTACTTCATGTGCTCATCCGATTGATGGGGAGATTCTTTGATCAACTCCTTCAATATATTGAAAAAGGGCATTAAGTTAACATCATGTAGAGGCTGGAGTGCTGGAGAGCTTGAATCCAGGATGACCTGGATTCAAATTTTGCCTCTGCTACATACTAGCTGTGTGGACATGGGCAATGTACTTACCCTCTCTGAAATGTGTCTATTAACTGGAAATAATGATATTACATGTCTAGCACATAGGAGGCTCAAATGAGGTGATTTATGTAAAATGCTTTCAAAGTCTCTGACTTTATCTCTCTGCCTCTTTGTCTGTGTGTGTGTGTATGTGTGTGTGTGTGTGTGTGTGTGTGTGAGAGAGAGAGAGGGGGGGGGTGGGGAAGAGTTACTTGAAGACCTAATTTTCACTTGGAATGAAAATACAATATGGCTATATCACAGAGACAGCCTAAAGCAGAAAATGAGGTAATTATTTTGATAGTTCAGGTCAATAAATGGTTTGGCCTGAATTATCAAAATCATTGCATTAATAACCTAGCTTGCATGTGTAGGCATAGTCTATTAATCCAGAAGCACCAGGTAGTTTATTGAGTCCTTGTTTTTATTTTTTACTAATTTGAATTCTCACAGAGATATCAGTATCCTGATCTCAGCTGGGGGAATCTTATCACTGGCTTATTTTTCCTTGCAGATATTATCATGAAACCTTGGGTGGAAGCCTTTTCAATGATAAGAAAGCTGACAAAACTTCCAGCAGCAAGAATACTCAATAAAGCAAGCTGTCTGCCCATCCTTTTTTGGTGCCAGCTCTCAATCCACATTTATTAGAACTGTTGAGAAGTTTAAATATAGTCTGTGGGGTTCAAGAAAAGAAAATAAGGTCTTATCCAATTAGCAAACTCCATAAAATTGGAAGGCAAACAGTTTTGAACAATAAAGAACAACAGGTACTACAAAGGGAGTTTTAAAAATCTTCTCCCTTAAAAATCCTTTTTCTTTTTTGACAAAAGTGCCTCCTTTTCAACTAGTCTAAGTAGACTGGTTTCTATAGAGAGAACACAAGACTGGAAGATTTCCCAGCCTCTTCTATAGTTAGGATTCTCCACTAGTTTTTTGAGATAATTAGGTACTAGTCCATCAACATTTTACAAACAAAGTTAGCAAAATCTAGGCAGACTAGAGAGCAGTGGCCCTGCTGAGGCGATATGTTGAGGGTACAAAATTTAAGAGAACTGAATTTCAATTCCTGATTCACATTTTCTTTCCCTGTCTTTAAACCCCAAACATGCAAGTACCATGGAAACAAACACAAATGTGACTATCTTAGCCCTTTCTCTGTCCCAAGAACTCTTATCTCTTTCTAAAGTTGTCATAGGTTCCTTTGTCAGGGTAGGGACCTCAGAATATTGTTTTTAAATGAACAACATAAAATACATATATTTACAAAGTAAACCAATTGTATTAGAATATAGTGTTCATTTTTTATAGAGTCCACAGACTCCAGGTCATGAAGAGACTAGTCTCTTATTCATAAAAGGTCCCACTCTGTTTAGCCACACTTTTCTCTAGGGCTCCTCTAAGGATTCTCTCTGGACATATTTCTGTCAGGGAAAGTAGTGAGAGAGGGAGATGAACCCTTCTTTTTCCATGCAAGAGAGCCATATGCACAAATCTGTTCCAATTTATCTTTCCAGCCTTTTTTTGCATATTATTCATATTCTGTACCATACAGTCAAATTAGCATGATACTCCACTTCCTATTTTAAATTAATTTAGTTAATTTTAAATTAAAAGAAATAACAAAGATTTCCTATGTTTCTGCTAGGTTCCAGGCACTGGGCTAAGTTCTTTATAATTGTTCTTTCTTTTTTCCCCTTTAGAATATGACCATTTAAAAGATATACAATTGAATTCATTCAGATTCCTACTGTGCCAGATAGTGCTAGAGACATAAAGATAAAGCAGTCCTAGTCTTCAAGGAACTTACATACAATTATTTCATTTTATCCTCACAACAACCCTGGGAGATAGGTACAGTAATTATCTCCATTTTAAAGACAAGGAAACTAAGGCAGACGAAGTGATTTGCCTGGGATCCCACAGATATTAAGTATCTGATTTTACCTTTGAATTTAGGTCTTCCTGACTCCAAGCCTCCATTCCTTTGCATTAGCTGTCTCCCGTGCCTAAAATACTCTGCCTCCTGACCTTCCTCTCAAAGAACAAAGTTCATCTCAATTAGCAACTCCTAATAAGGAATTTCCTAACTCACCAAGTGTCTTCTCAAAAAATAAAAAGACCTTATATTTTCTTTGTTTATATACATATTCACACACATATGTGTGTATGTCATATATTTATATGTGTACATGTTTTTCCTCTATTGAGATGGAATGTTGTACGTAGGGTCCGTTCACAGGCCAGTTCAATGAGAAATAAGCATGTGTAAAGTATGAAATTTCGTGTTAGCAGACCAGAGTTCAAATAACAGCTCTGCTCCTTGATGCCAGTGTCACCCTTTGCAGGTCGCTTAGCTTTTCTAGACTATAGTTTTCTCCTTTTCAAAATGAGAACATTGGAATAAATGATGACTAAGGTATATAATTTTTTTTAAGGAATTCATGGTATAAACCTATGCTAGACAAAACCCAATCTTCTAAATTTCAACAAAATAGAAAACAAACAGATCAATACACTGACACTATTTTCAAAGTCAAGGTATATCTAAATTTATGGATCGAGTTTTAAATAGTTTGAAACTGCTCTAGAACTTTTGTAACATCCTGTAGAATCCTAAATAAATTTCTAGGATTTAGGATTAAAAAGGGACCTTAGAGTTTGACTTGTCCAACTCTTGTCATTTTGTGGAGGAGGAAAATTAGCTTATTAGAAATGAAGCGACTTGCCCTAGATTGGGGGGGAAGTCTTTTGACTCCAAATTCTGTACTCTTTTCACTGTATCATGAATATATTGACATAACCAAGAAGGAATACCAGGTCTATAGACAAAAATATGTTCATAAACCATGTTTGCTTGTTACCTAACTAGAGGAAATATAAAATTTCCCTGTCAAGACCAAAAGGATATATTGAAATACACACACACACATACACATATAAGAATTAGATTGAAAAGTAGAATAGAGTTTGAGATAGAAATGAAATTAATTGCTATTACCTGAAAAATAATGAGATTGTTATGAATACAGTTAGACTGTGCCAATAGCCTGGTATTCAAAGACATCTACAATGTCTCCCACCTTACTCTCTAGTCTTATTTTACACTTATCCCCTTCACAAAATACCTATCAGCCAAAATGGACTCTAAATATTCTTTGAACATGACACTCTATTTTCCATTCCCATTAATTCACAAAACATTTTTCTCTTGCCTAGAGCCAGTCTTGTTTCAAGGCATAACTCAAATGCCAATTTCTCTATAACCTTCCCACATCTCCGTTGTTTGTGTTCTCTCTTTCCTCAATGTTTCTTTTACTATATATATCAGGCACATATTATATTTTTCCAGGAGAATGTAAACTCCTGGAAGGCAGGAACTATTTCAGTTTTTGTCTTTGTGCCCCCCTGACAGCTAGAACAATGATTTGTATAAAGTACGTTCTAAATAAGTGTTTATTGAACTGGATTCAAGGTCTAGCATAGCATTGTATAATAGCCACTTTAGAAATATTTATTGAATGAATGAGAATGAATGAATTTTACCAACCTTGTATTAGAAGAATAGGGTCTCATGGAATAGTTTACCCAATGGTTTGCCCATTAAATGGTTTGCCCAATCTGTTATTTAAATCCATCATTATTAGTTCAAGCTTCAGTAAAAACAAAGCCAAGGAAATCTCTAGAACTACATTTTTTTTTAAAAAAAAAAAAAAGGGCAGCTGGGTGGTGCAGCAGCTAGAATGCCAGGACTGGAGTCAGGAAGACCTGAGTTTAAATCTGGCCTCAGACATTTTCTAGCAAGTCATTTAACTCTGTCTCAGTTCCTCATCTATACCAAAAAAAAAAAAAAAAAAAGTGAGTGGGAGAAGGAGATGGCAAACTATTCCACTATCTTTGCCAAGAAAATCTCAAATGGAGTCACAAAGAGTCAGATGTGACTGAACAACCACACATTTTGAAACATGTAAAATAAACAAAAATAAACCTAATAACAAGTAGAAAAAATATGAATAAGAATGATTATGTTTGAATTATCATGAAATGGACTAAAATCTAAAAGTACTAAAATATAGGTATAGTAGAAAGATGTGGACTCTTGGATTCAAATCCCAGCTCTGTTACTTATTACATGTTTTGCAGCCTTGGACAAGTCTCTATACCTTACTGGGAAAATTTTCACATGCTTTGTGGAGATTCCCCTGCCCTCCTCCCAAAATGGGTGGATGAGAGCAATTTGTTCCAACAGCCATGAAAGCAGCTGAAACCAGGCATTGTGGAGTGCTTAGAGCTTGGTCAGACATCAAAGATGCCAAGGTCATCCAATGAATCCCAGGCCACCCCCAGTGGTCCTGACTTTTGTCTTGCCACAGGATTTCAATGAATATGGAAGAGAGTGAAGCTGACAACTTTGTGCAACTCTGCCACACTTAAATCCAATTCCTGCATGAGTTAAGATATCACCCATGATGTCTTTGATCCTCTTTGAAAACAAAGGAAAAACAATGACAATACCTCACCGAGTCTCAATTTTCTTATCTGTCAAATGAGGCAAATGTTTTCTCAAGTGTCTTCAGCTCTAAATCTATGAACGTATGATCTCTTCTAGAAGACAATAGACAATGTCAATAGACAGCTGTATAAAATGGTCACATGTCAGAGCTGAAAGTAACCATAGAAATTACCTACTCCAATTTTCTCATATCACAGATGAGGAAAATGAGAGATTTGTGACTCATTCGGTCATACAGCAAATTAATGGGTGAATCAAAACTGGAACCAAGGTTTCCTGACTCCTAGACCATTGCTCTTTCCACATGAAGGAAACAAACAAATAAAAATATATTAAATATCTCCTAGTGCCATGCTCTGTGCTCTTGGACACATAAATACAAAAAGACAAACTCTGCCCTCAAGGAACTTACTTTTTTTTTCTAATTAGGGGAGATAATACATAAAACAAAAGGAAAGTGAGGTCCAAGGAGAGGCACTTTTATTCAGAAAGTTACCTGGACAAAGAGATATCACTCATCTTCTTGTAAGCAGGGAACAGAAAGCAATCATTCCTTGCTTTTTTCTTGCTCACAGGGAACCATGCGATTTCACCTGTCTTTTCACTTGGCAGAGGGGAGAGAGAGATATCTATAATCAGACTTTGGTGCATAAGATAGAGGCACATAGGCTACAGCAGGATCCTGCTTTGGGAAGAAATTTGTTATTCCAAAGAACCAGACTGGGACAATCTTGCTCACTCTTTCCATTTGTGTCCGGGGTAAAAGTCTTGTTCACTCAGTAAAGACACTAAATTGGTTAAAGGGAAGGTCCAGCTTCTCCTGCCCCTTGTAATATTATGAGAGTTAAAGATCTTCCCCACCCATTAATAGGCCTCTCGTGGAGCCTGTTAAAGGAAGCTCGATTAGTGAAGGCTTGTTTTGTAGGAAGGCCTACACCTTTTGTTAATTTCTAATGGAGCCACGATTCCAGGACAGATACTGCTGTCAGCCCAGAAGAGACTCCAAGAAGTCAGGATGCCAGGACTCCAACACAGGGTGACTTTGAAATTGAATTTGGTGAGGCTGAAACTGAGCTGAGCAGTGAAACTTACCTCTCTGCTGTCCCCAGGGATTAAGGGAGTATAGGGGGCAATTTGCTCCCTGGGTGTTGATGGAGAATGATTGTATGTTTGCTTTTACTTTGAAGGAAATGTTCCTTTGTAAAAAGCTTGTCTGGTTTTTAAGTGGTTAAATTGAACCAGGATGCTGTGGATTCCTAAAATTTAGGAAACACAATTATGGAGGGCTTGAGTCAGTGGCAAATACTGGACCCCATCATATGAATACTAGAGAACCCGGGGGTAGGGATAAAATATTACATACATTGCTCTCAGAAGTAGGGCCAGAGTAGTTACTGTTACATAACAATGCATCTTGCTCCCTCTACCCTTCTCCTGGCCTGGCCTCCCCTAAACTGCCTGAAAGGGAAGGAAAAAAATAAGTTTTCTTAGGCTCCTCCTATTGGTCCCTTCCCTGAATGGCCTAAAATCCTTAGAGAACTACATTCTTAGGCCAACTCTTTGGAATATTCATAACTTACCAGAATTCATTCCTCAATAATGAACAGTCATAACCTCCCCACCCCCATGATTCTGAACTCCCCTATTATTATTCAAACCCTTTTCTCATTCTCCCAATGTTCCTTCCCTTACTCCTATATCTCCCTCAACCCACCCCCTACAATTTTCCATTCTAAAGCTTCCCACCCCTTCCACCCTTCCACTGTCTCCTTTAAAATGTATGTTCCAAAGGACCCACGTGTACAAAAATATTTGTACTATCTCTTTCCGTGGTGGCAAAGAATTGGAAATTGAGGGGATGTCCATCAATTGAAGAATGGCTAAACAAGTTGTGGTATACGAATGTAATAGAATATTATTATTCCCTAAGAAATGGTGAGCAAGCGTATTTCAGAAAAACCTGGAAAGATTTGCATGAACTGATGCTGAGTGAATTGAGAAGAACCAGGAGAACATTGTACACAGTAACAGCAACATTGTGTGACAACTGACTTTGTTAAACTTGGCTCTTCTCAGCGATGTGATGATCTAGGACAATTCCAAGGGACTCATGATGGAAAATGCCATCCACATTCAAAGAGGGAAATATAGCATCTGAATGCATATTGAAGCAAACTATTTTTTTGCTTTTTCTTTCTTATGGCTTTTCCCTTTTATTCTAGTTCTTCTTTCACAACATGAATAATATGGAAATATGTTTAGTACATTTGTACATGTATGGCCTATATAAGACTGCATACCATCTGGGGAGAGGGGAGGGGGAGGATTTGGAACTCAAAATCTTGTAAAAGTGAATGTTGAAAACCAAAAATAAATTAATTAATTAAAAAAATAAAATCTTCCATAGGTAATAAACTTGCTTTCATCTTAAATCTTTTCCTGTCCCCCCACTCCTTTCATCTTCTGGCTCTCACCGATAGCACAGTCTCCCTACTTAGCCTGTCTAACACTAGTGGCACTTTCACTCACACCCAGCTCACTGGTTGAGGGTGGTGAGTTGTAATACTCCTTGTTCCCCATTGCTACTTTCTATTTCACCTTCTACCACTAACACTCACCACCTCTTTTCTGAGGTTCACTCAATCCATACCAAATCATCCAATCAAAATTCTGGTAGTTGTTTTCCAGGACACTCCCCTTCTTTCTCCAATGAGTTCAATGCATGGCTTGCAATTTTTTTCTCTTCTCCAACTCATGCCCTCACAATAGGGGAATTCAACATCTATACTGGTACTTCCTCAAACACCCTAACCTCTTACTCCTCTACTTCTTCTTGGCTACAAACAGATGGTGATACTTTTGTTTTTGTTAGGACCTACTTCCATGGTCGTGAACTCTGAAATTACCTTATTTGATCAGTCCCTCTGCCTTCCAACTCAAACACTGCACTTCACCAGGATCTCCAGTCTCTCAGTCCCTCAGTTCTTTCCGAGGTCACTACTCTAGAATTGCCTACAATCTTCTTTTTACCTATCCTGACCTCTTGATGAACTAGTCCAATTTTATATGATCCTCTTGTCTTGAGACAATTTGCCCTTTAGCCTATCTCCAATATTGCCCTACGAAGCCTCAATCTTAGATAATTCCTACCACCTACTGCCTACCAAGTAGACAGCATGTCCTAATCATGTGCTGCTGAACAAAGTTAGAGAAAATTATGAAACCATGCTGACTGGTTCCACTGCAAATTTATGTTACATAATCCCAACAAGGTCCTCACTACTACAAGGCAAGCCTTTTACACCTCCCCAAGTAACTTACCATCCACCTACCATAGGGAGCTTTTCAAACCTTTCCATCCCTCCTTCAACATTTCATAGTTTCACCTCCCCACACTTTCTCAGCTGAACCTTACTTTATATTTCACTGAAAAAATTGGGGCTATTCACCAACATACCATCTTCTCTCTCCTTCTCCTCATCTCACGTCTCCCAGAAGCCTTCTGCCACTGTTCCCATCTTTACTCCTCCCATAAAGAAGTGGTCCTTCTCCTTGCAAGGTAAGTCCCTTTGCATGTGCAAGCAATTCCATCCCATCCTATCTTTTCTAGCAGATTGCTCCCTCTATCAACCCACTCTTTCATTCATCTTCAGTCTTTCCCTGTCTAGTGGTTGTTTCTCTACTGGCTACGAAGACACTCATATCTCCCCCACCCTCACTTGGTCCATCATCCTCATTAGTTATCTTTCCTTTATCTTCTCCCTCTCCCATTCATGGCTAAACTTCTCAAGAAAACCATCTATTCTACTTCTTTTTCTGTCATTGACTTCTTAATTCTCTACAGCCTGGCTTCCAACCTCATCATTCAATTAAAACTGCTCTCTCCAAAGTTGCCAATGAACTCTTAATCATCAAATCTAATGTCTTTATCCTTCTTGACCTCTGTGCATCCTTTGGCACTTTCAATCACCCTCTTCCCTTTGACACTCTCTTCTATCTAGGTTTGTGAGACACAGCTGTACCCTGGCTCTGTATCCTTGCTATCTGACTGCTCCTCCAGGTCAATCCCACTGAAGGTGGGTATCTCCTAGGGTTCTGTCCTGGGCCCTCTTCTATTCTCTTTCTATACTATTTCGATGGCCTCATCAGCTCCCTTGGATTCAGTTATGACTTCTTGCTGATGATTCTCAAATTTACTTATCCAGACCTAATCTCACTGCTGACCTCTGGTCTTGCTTCTCCAACTGCCTCCTGGACATCTTAAACTGTGTGCCCTGTAGACAACAACTTATCTTTCCTCCAAAACCTCTTCCTAATTTCCCTATTACTGTTAAGAGTACCAACATCCTCCCAGTCATTCAGGCTTGCACACTAGGTGCACCCAAAGTATCATCCATGAACCTTTACTCCCTTACCCACCCTCATATCCAATCAGTTGCCATGTCTTGTCTTTTCTACCTTCCTAATATCTTTTCTCTCCTGTAATACTGTAACATACTAGGTTCAGCTAGTCTATTTCAACAGCATGATGGTTGGACTCCCAGGCTTGTCTCTTCCTGTTCCAGGCCATCCTCCACTTAGCTATCAAATTGATCTTCCTGAAACAAAAATCGAATCTTTTCAGCCCTCGTACTCATTCAGCTCTAATGGTTCCCTATTGCCTCCAAGATAAAGTATAAAATTCCATTTGGCTTTTAAAGCCTTCCCTAATCTAGTCCCTTCCAAGTTTTTTAGTTTTCTCAAATTTTATTACCCCTTCCCCCATCATGTACTCTTTGATCAAATGACACTGGCCTCTTTCCTGTTTCTTGCAGGAAACACTCCTCCTGACTCAGAGAATTTCCACTGGCTGTCACCCCTGCCTGGGAATGCTCTCCTCATCTCTGCCTCCTAGCTTCCCTGACTTCCTTCAGGTCTCTGCAAAAAGCCTTCCTAGTCCTCCTTATTCTTATAGCCTGCCTTCTGAGATTATCTCCAATTTTATATTCTGTTTGTACATACCTGTTTGCATGCTCTAGCCACTGAGACTGTGAGCTCCTTGAGAGGAGGAATTGTCTTTTTGCCTTTCTCCATATCTTCAGTGCTTAGCACAGTGCCTGACACACAGTAGGTATTTAAAAAAAATTATCAACTGAGTGATGGCAAGATGAAGTGTACGGCCATCTCTATGGGTAGTTGAGGTGAAGTGGGGGATATATCATGGAAAATGAGTAAATTGAGGAACTGTGAAGTCAAGGTATTTAAGGGAGTTTCAATATGTACGCTAAAGGAGGGCAGGAGTTGAGGTGTACAGAAACACTGTGAATCAGGTATTGAACTCACTGAGGAAAGAAGGGGAATGTCCTGAAAGAAGGTAGACAACCACCAGAATTTTGAGAGGGGATTGATACAGACTGAGTGAACTGCAAAGGAGAAGAGGTTTCTGAGTGACGTTGGTGGAGGGAGCATCTAGAAGTGGTGATGGGAAACAAGGAATATTCCAATTCCCCCAAATGGATGATCAGTGAATCCATGGATTAAGTATAAGTGCAGCCAGTGCTGGCAAGGGCAGCCAGTGCTGGCAAGGGGAGCCAGTGAGGCTGTGTCATCAGGACAGAACCATGTTTCAGTGAACGCCAGAAGATGAGGCAGAAGAAAGGCAGGACAGGGGCTGGGGCACGACCTCCATCTGTGCCATATAACTAATAAGTTAATTCTAAAACACTTAACACAATACCTGGCACTTAGTAGGCACTTAATAAATGATAATTGACTAATTAACTGCTCTCTTGTCAGAGAAGAAATGGAGAGTAAGACATACATTTTGGGATATGGTCAATTTAGGAAATTATTTTGTTGGATTGTGCAGTTATTATAAGGATTTCTTTTCCTCTGTATGTTGTTTTAATTGCTTTTGTTTGGGTGGGGGTGGATCAGTGGGAGGGACAGATAAATTCTTGTAAGAATTAATGCAAATACATATCATCAAATTAGAATGAGCATGGAGGGCTTCCTTGCAATCTGTAAGACCTGGGCTCCAGTTCTACCTTATATTAGCTCTGGGACCACAGGCAAGTCATTTATCCTACCCTAGCTAACAATTTAAGATATAAATTGCATAAGCATGACTAGGCCTTACACTTAGGAAATTACAAGTCTGGACCAAAAAAAAAATTGGGTTATTGTAGTATAGCCACTAACTTCAAGGAACTCTGCACACCAAACAGAAAAGGACTACAGCAACTTTTAAGTCTTTATCCCTTAGCCAGTAGTGCCCAACAACCTTAAGTTACCTTTTATTTGTTTTTTATTGGTTTTTATTCTAAACTTAACAAATATCGGCATTATTACCACACACACAGAATAGGAAAAGTATTCACTATGAAACCACCAATTTCCATTACATTTGGCTAGCATCTCTTTTAAAAATTATAGAATAAATTTAACATGTTCTTTTCAAAGTTGTGATGCACATGTCTCCCTTGAACTTCCTTTGTTCCCTTCTGTGCATTTAAAAAAATCCTTATATTTATTTTGAATTTATTCTATACATGCAGTTATATATATATATATATATATATATATA
Organism: Bettongia penicillata ogilbyi; assembly: GCA_023548195.1. Classification (NCBI taxonomy): domain Eukaryota; kingdom Metazoa; phylum Chordata; class Mammalia; order Diprotodontia; family Potoroidae; genus Bettongia; species Bettongia penicillata. Next base: position 7,255,297 of record JAJHZJ010000244.1, read on the forward strand.
TATATATATGTGACTGTATATTTATATGTGTGTATCTATATGAATGTCCATATGTGTGTAAATATGTGTGTCCCCTCCCCTAGGATAATGTGAGCAGGAAATATTCCCTTTTTGACTTTGTATCAGCAGCACCAGAACATGATGGGTGCTTAATAATGCTTGTTGATTCACACATTTAGTGCCTATTCTACCAAGGGATTTCCTTGGAGTGAGACTACACTGAAAATACTCCAGATACAATACCCTGAAGTGACCTCTTAGTGTCACTCGTGAGCTTTCACTGCCCCCTTCACCCATTTTCTTAGAATTTCCTCTCTCTTGGTGTAGAATATTGGAATGAACGCCCTTGCATAGGCTAGTAAAGACCCATGTTCTTTTCACAACGGATCTGGTCCCATCAGAAGTCTATTTAGTGTGAAAGTAGAATTTGAATTTATGTTGCTTAGAACATGGAAACTGAAAAAGCAATCACCTTGAAAACTCATTATCAGGCTGCAGAATAATCTGGTTAAACTTAGCCATAATAGGAAGTCATAGGTGGAGGCAGGGAATGGTTTGCAACTCCTGTTTTCCTAAGGTTTTTAGTGTGATGATAGGCTTTTCTTTATAGTGTGAATGATACACAGAGAAAAGACAGACATGTACCTGATAAAATGAACCTGCTATCTCCCATTTGATTGTCTCATTCTGACGAGTAATGATATATATATATATATATAAACACACATATTCATTTACACTTACACGTGTGCATGCATGCGTGTCTGTGTGTGTGTGTGTGTGTGTGTGTGTAAAGAGAAAAAGACAGAGACACAAAGAGACAGCTAGTGATCCTGGGAAAACCTGAAATAAGTTCATGAGGAGCCAAACATGACTGAACAACGACATATATGAGTGTATGTAGGTAGATAGATAAATTCTACTACATAGAAAGAATGACTAATCAGCAAGCATTTACGGAAAAATACTACCTTACACAGTGTTTGGTGATGGACTGTCATGTTACAAAAGACAACACATGTTTGCTATCCTAAAGAACTCTTATTTGGTTAAATAAGAGCGAAAACTTCTTTTTCACAAAGTCTCATAATCTCAGAGTTGGGAAGGAGGTCTTCTGATCCAACCCCCTATCTGGAGTAGGAATAGTATCACTACAGGTCTAATCCAGCCTCCACTTGAAAACCTCCAGAGACTAAAAGAGTCACCATCTCTTAAACTACACATTGCATTTTTTGACAGCTTTCATAATTAGGGAGCTTTCTTCCCATGAGCAGATCTGTAAGTTCTGTTCATTGGACCTAGCTCTCTGAGACCAAACAGAGAAAATTTGATCCCTTTTCTACATGATAGTCTTAGAGATGACCCATTATAATGGGAAAACACTAGATGAATTGGTTGATTTTGTGTGTATGTGTGTAAAGCCTGGTTAGCTCCACCACTTATTACTATAAGTGATCTTAGCTCCCCCTCTACTTTTCATCCTCATTTAGGGGAGCCTATAGATTGAAGAACCAAATGATGAGTACACAGGAAAAGACAATGGATTTGTAGTAGCAGGGCCTGGGTTTGAATCCCAATCATCTACTTATTATCTGTGGAATACAATTAAAAAAATACAACACAATATATATTATTAATCACAATATATATTTTTAATCACCTATAATTTATTGTGCTAGGCAATGTGCTAATTGATGGGGATAATAAAAAGGAAGTTACTGTACTTGAGGTGGGAGGGAGACTAAACAGAAAAGGAAGTTGAAAAGCAGGGAGATGGGAAGAGAAGTTAACCCCTGACAGGGAATGATGATGCAATGGGTAAGAAATGAAAAGTTACTTAGGCTTCTGAGTCCTCTTTCTTTTTTTTTTCCCCAGTCAACATTTTATTGGTTAGACAAACAGATATGGCACAGGTTTTTCTTTTTTAAATCTTGCAAAAGTTTAGAAAGATTTTTTTTCTTTTAACTCCTACGAACACTTAAATTATCAGATCCAAAGACTTGTAACTCATTATTTTGACAATGAATTTTTTTTCATTTTTTATTTTATTTTTTTAATGTTCTACAATCACTTCCTTAAAATTAAGATTTTATCCCCCCCATACCTTCCTCCCCTACCCACCCTCCCTCCCCATGACAGCATACAATTCTGTATAGGTTCTACATATACTTTCCTATTGAGCACATTTTCACTATAGTCATGCTATGTAGTCGAACTAAAATAAATGGAAGAAATCATATAACAAATCAAAACATAATACACTGAAACTCACCCACACACAAACATGATCTGCTGCATTCTGCGAATGACTTCCATATTTCTTTCTCTGAGTGTGGAAGGCATTTTGCCTTAGAAGACCAACATTGGGATTTTTTTTTTCTCAGTAAGTTCTTGTGTTATTACAAAGTTCAAAGTCTACCAGAAAAAACTCTCGCACACTGTGGTCATTGCTGTGCACAAAGTTCTCCTGGTTCTGCTCCTTTCACTCAGCATCAGATCATATAAGTCCTTCCAGGCCTCCCTGAAGTCTTCTTGTTCATCATTTCTTATGGTGCAATAGTACTCCATGACTTTCATATACCATAATTTATTCAGCCATTCCCCAATTGATGGGCATCCCCTTGACTTCCAGTTCTTGGCTACTACAAAGAGTGCTGCTATAAATATTTTTGTACATGTGGGACCCTTTCCCATTTTTATAATCTCTTGGGGTTACAGTCCTAGTAGCGAAATTGCTGGGTCAAAGGGTATGCACATTTTTGTAGCCCTTTGGGCATAGCCCCAAACCGTTCTCCAGAATGGTTGGATGATCTCACAGCTCCACCAACAATGAATTAGTGTTCCAACTCTCCCACATCCTCTCCAGCATTTATCATTTTCTTGTTCTGTCATGTTTACCAATCTTATAGGTGTGATGTGGTACCTCAGAGTTGTTTTGATTTGCATCTCTCTAATCAATAGTGATTTAGAGCACTTTTTCATGTGATTATAGATATTTTTAATTTCTTCCCCTGAAATTGCCTGTTCATATCCTTTGACCATTTATCAATTGGGGAATGACTTGAGTCCTCTTTCAATGGAAACTTTGGGAGAGTTTTTTTTGGCTCCATCCTCCAGTCTTCCAATCAGATGGACAGAAGCCCCTGAGGGGGCACTGATGAGGTATGAGTACTGTAAGCTGATACAAACTCCTACATATAACTCCTCATGATGAGCTTTTCAAAGGGGAAAGAGGAGGATGGTGGAAGATGGTGGAGGTGAATCCAAGGACTGCAGCTGGTAGAAAAATGTGGAACCTTGGGCAAGTCAAAATGTCTCTGATTCTCAGTTTCCATGTCTTATAAAGTGAGCATATTAAACTAGATGACTTCTAATGTCCTTTCTGGTCCTAAATCTCTAATTCTTTCAACCTAAATCCATGATCTCAGGCTAGAGGATCTGGCAATATTGAAGGGAATCAGACTACTTACATGAATGAGAACATAAGTATATTACACACTAAACATGTGAAATACAATTTGGCAATTCACTATTGTAGTACAACTCTTCTGTGGTAAGTGGGTATCATTATTCTCATGTTAGAGAACAAGAAATGGCTAGTTATTTATTCATTCAATAAGTATTTTGTAAATGACTATAATGTACTAAGCACTGCTCTACCTAAAACAGCTATTGATGCAAAGACAATAAAAACGGAATAAAATCTTTGCCTACAAGGCAAATGATTAAGGACAAAGCAATAGGGGCAGAGGGACAGCGAGGCATGGCATTAACATCCAAGGAAGCATCAGGTGGCACTTGAACTTAGTCTTGAAGAAAGCTCAGAATTCTAGGAGTGGAATGTAAAGGTGATGAGCATGCCATCCAGAAGGGACAGTTTGTGAAAAGGTACAGAGATAGCTTCGGTAGCTAGATGGGGCAAGACTCAAGAGGACATGAGTTTAAACATGGCCTCAGACATTTATAAACTATGTAATCCTGGATACATCTTTTAATTTCTCTCAGACTCAGTTTCCTCACTGGTAAAAATGGAGATTATAATAGCACCTAACATTGTTGTAAAGGTCAAATGAGATAATATTTGTTAAGCACTTTGCCAACCTTAAGTCGCTACATAAATGCTAGCTATAATGAGCATTAAATATGGGGTAGCTGTGTGGTGAAGTGGATAGAGCTCTATGCCTGAAGTCAGGAAGACCCAAGTTCAAATCTGACTAGCTGTGTGACCATGGGCAAGTCACTTAATCCTGTTTGCCTCAGTTTCCTCATCTGTCAAATGCACTGGAGAAAGAAATAGTTAATCTTTTTTAGTATCTTTGCCAAGAAAACTCCAAATGGTGTCACAGTCAGACATGAATGATTAACAACACTTTTAATAGAGTGCGTGAATGTGCAGTTGATAGACTAGAGTCATATTTTGAAGAGTTTTAGGACCTTGCTTTCTATACTTGAGGTGAATTATGCCACTTTCATCACAAAGGAACACAGTGACTAAAAATGTGTTCCAAAGTTAAATTAGAAGCAGAATTTTGGTCCTTTTTGGTTCTTTCTTAAATACAAACTTTACCCTCTCTTCTCTTCCTTTCCTCCTACTGCCAACCTAGGGAGGTACTTGTGAGGAATTTGCCCTCAAATGAGAAAATAGGTATGAATCAATTGTGTTCTCTGAACCTAGCATACAAATAACAGCTCGCTAACCTGAGGCCTCAAGGCCACATGTGACCTTCCAAGGTCCTTGGGTGTGACCTTTTGAGTCCAGATTTTACAGAACAAAGCCTTTTATTAAGGGGACTTGTTCTATGTTCTCGTCATTTCTACTATAAGCACCAGCTCCTCCTCATTAATAAAGATGAGATATAGAATAGAAACTCCCCTTTGGCTCATTTATCTAGCTTTTGAGGACTGAAATTATCTTTCAGTCATGTAAAGAAATTAATTTTTTATTTTTTTTTTTTCATTTTTAACACAGTTCAGATCACATAAAACAATTCCAACTTTTGGTCAAGTGATACTTCTTTTAAAGCATTTACAATATAGACCACAAATGAATTTTTATTTTAATATTAACCAGCTGAGACACAAATAATAATTATGTATGCTAACTTCACAAGCCCTTGCTCTAATTGTCTCCACAGTATTACTGAGAATTAAAGGACCCTAACTTGTTGTTGGTCTAAAATCCTAAGCCTAATAGCTTAATTTTAGACAACCTCGGATGTTCCTCTACCAACAATCTATAATTTAATAGATATGGTATTAAGCTTACAAACCTTTTGACTATAGGAAATTGCCACTAAGAGTAGGGACATTGCAGGGAAACAATATCTCCCCAACTTCATGTCAATTCCAGGCAGGAGAAGATTGTCAACTTACATTCAGTCAGGCTTAAAGTCTGCCAGGTGTCAGTGGGGAAACTGAGTCAGGAGAATCCCACCTCAGCCCAGGCTGAACAACTGTTCTCTCACCCTTCCCATGAGATCACCTTTTGCAGTTCATACCAGCATCTTACAGGCTTACTGGCATCATGGATTTAAGGCTCAGACCACCTTTCTTGCTATCCATACCTGGAGTTAGACTCAGAAGAACACTCAGTTAATAGTCCCGTAGAATCTTAAAATAGCAAGTTCCAATAACCAGGTTTCAGATATGACTATAATTTCACATTGGCTAGGGAACATCTTTTGAGGCAAGTCTTAAGTGGCTTACATGCCTTTCTATACATGTTCTAGTTCCTGATTAAATAACAATCATAAAATCAAATTTACCATTAAAACCTTAACTTTTCCATCAATGCCAAATTTTACCTGAGGTTAGCTGCCTCCAGGAAATTAGACTAAAATTCTTTTCCCCAAACTAAAGATATCTCCGATTAAGTCTCAGTAATTAATTCAGTCAATTGTTTTAATGTTAATTGCTTTTACATCACTTTATAACATATCCAATTTTTCTCCCTATCTCTCCCCTCCCCCCAACCCCAAATAACCTTGCATTCTGATTACCCCTTCCCTCAATATACTCTCCCTTCTATCATACCTCACACTTCCCTTATCCCCATCTTCTCTCTTTTCTTGTAAGGCAAGATAATTTCTATACCCCATTACCTGTGTTTCTCATTTCCCAGTTATATGCAATAATAATTCTCAACATTCATTTCTAATACTTTGAATTCCAACTTCTCTCCCTCCCTACCCATCTCCACTGAGAGGGCAAGTGATTCAATACAGACTAAATATGTGTTGTTTTGCAAAAACTTCCATAATAATCATGTTGTGTAATACTAACTATATTGCTCTCTATCCTGCTCTATCCCCCCTTATTTTTTTATTCCCTCATTTGAACTTGTCCCTTCCAAAAGTGCTTATTTCCAGTTATTCCCTTCTCCCATTTGCCCTCCCTTCTATCATTCCCTTCACCCCCACTTGTCCCCTCCTCCCTTACTTTCCTGTAGTGTAAGATAGATTTTCATACCAAATTTAGTGAGCATGTTATTCCTTCCTTAAGCCATATGTGGAGAGAGAAGCTTCACTTTTCCTCTCTCCCCTTCTCCCTTTTCTCCTCCATTGAACAAGGTTTTTCTTATCTCTTTTATGAGTTATAGCCTTCCCCATTCTATTTCTCCCATTCTCCTCCCAGTATTTTCCTCCCTCACACCTTCATTTTTATTTTATTTTATTTGTGGATATCATCTCTTCTGATACAACACAGCCTGTACTCTCTGTCTATATATGTGTGTATGTATGTGTGTGTGCATGTACAATCCCTCTACCTACCCCAATACTGAGAAAAGTCTCAAGAGTTATAAATATTTTCTTTCGACATAAGAATATAAACAGTTCAGCTTTAGAAAGTCTTTTGTGATTTCTCTTTCCTGCTTACCTTTTCATGTTTCTCTTGATTCTTGTGTTTGAAAATCAAATTTTCTCTTCAGTTCTGGTCTTTTCATCATGAATGCTTGAAAGTCCTCTATATCACTGAATGACCATTTATTGCCTTGAAGTATTATACTCAGTTTTGCTGGATAGATGATTCTTGGTTTTAATCCCAGTTCCTTTGACTTCTGGAATATCCTATTCCAAGCCCTTTGATCCCTTAATGTTGAAACTGCCAGATCCTGTTTTATCCTGATTGTATTTCCACAATACTTGAATTGTTTCTTTCTAGCTGCTTGCAGTATTTTCTCCTTGACTTGGGAACTCTGAAATTTGGCCACAATATTCCTCAGAGTTTCTCTTTTCGAATCTCTTTCAGGAGGTGTTCAGTGGATTCTTTCAATATTTATTTTGCCCTCTGGTTCTAGAATATCAGGATAGTTGTCACTGATAACTTCATGGAAGATAATGTTTAGGCTCTTTTTTTGATCATGGCTTTCAGGTAGTCACATAATTTTTAAATTGTTTCTCCTGGATCTACTTTCCAGGTCAATTGTTTTTCCAATGAGATGTTTCATATTGTCTTCTATTTTTTGAAACTTATGGTTTTGTTCATTAACTGCTTGGTTTAACTCATAGTCATTTATTTCCCTGAACTCAACTCTCTCTTTCAATGAACTATTTTGTTCAGGGAGTTTTTGAAACTTCTCCTCCATTTGGCTAATTCTGCCTTTTAATACCTCCTTCTCCTCATTGGCTTTTTGGACCTCTTTCTCCAATTGAGTTAGCCTCTTTTTAAAGGTGTTATTTTCCTCAGCATTTTTTTGGTTCTCCTTTAGGAAGCTGCTAACTTGCTTTTCAAGCTCTTCTATTGCCTGACTCTAATTTAAGTTCCCTTTGGAGGCCCTGGAGGCAGGGGCTTTGACTTCCTGTGACAGTATGCCTTGTTCTTCCTCATTGGAAAGGATGGGAGGAGACACCTGTTCACCAAGAAAGTAACCTTCTATGGCCTTATTTTTTTTTCCCTTTTTTGGGCATTTTCCCAGACAGTTACTTGACTTCTGAATCCTTGGTCAAAAGGGGGGTCCTCCTCTCTCCAGTGCTGTGTTCAAGGCTGAGATTTGACTCAGCTGTTTGATTTCCCCAGGGCTTTGGGTGGGGGCAGGGCCGTCACTCGGCTCTGAGGTTTCAATCAGCTGCTCCCTACCGCCAGAGGCTTCAAGTTGAGCTGCTTGGACAATGGACCCAAGGTTGCTTCCCAGCCACCATAGCTACCTGCACCCTGCTGCTGCAGCCTCTGCTATGACCTGGGGCTAATGCTGGAGGAACTCTGTTCCCTCTTACCCTGCTGGGAAAATCCTCCCACACTGACCTTTGGAGCTCTCTTTGTCACTTGTGGGTTGAGGTATCTGGGACCCTCTCTGCTGGGAACTCTGCCCTGAGGTCTGTTCAGGTCCTGTTCCTCCCAGTGCCACACAGCCAGGGCTGGACTCCACTCCACTCAGCATCCCGTGCAATAAACTTTTCCTATCAGCCTTTCAGGTTGCCTTTGGCTGGAAACCTCTTTCTCTCTGTTGTTCTGTGGCTTCTGCTGCTTTAGACTTTGTTGAGTCATTTTTTACAGCTATTTTGTGGGCTGTGGGGGAAGCGCTGGAGTATATATGTCTTTCTACTCTGTCATCTTGTCTCCACCTTCTAAAAAAATTATTAACTACTCTGCTTGGACAGAGAAAGAACTACCTATTATTTATATGAATAAATGTCCTACCATGCCCCTATGCTAGCCTTGAGATATTTCCCAAACTCTTCATCTATTTCCTCTTTCTGTCCAGATGGTCTATAGTATATTATAATGACAATATAATTTGTTTCTAACTGCATTCATCTTTACCCACATGGTGTCTGCCATACTTCACTCTCTCTGATTGCTAGAAATCTTTACATGATTTTATCTTCTTATTATACAGTGCTGTTATATACCATTTAAATGAGGAACACCTATGTATAGTCATGGCTCTCATCTTAATGATTCTCAGTGATTCCTGCCCACTATGAAGTGGGCAGGAACTGTACTTCTGCATTTCTGTATTCTCAATACTTTCTACATGTTACTCAACAAATATTTACTGAATTAAGTAGGCTACGATAATGAGTCTACCATTGTGAAATTCTGTTGAGCTAATCATGTCCCATGAAAGATGAAATGCTGAAAATAATTTTCCATGACTAACTCAAGAAAAACTAAGCAACTTTCTCTACCAATGTAGATGAGCAGTTACTATGAAACATATTTTGAGAGTTATTAAGGGCACTAAAATGTTGAAAGATTTACACAAGAATAATATAAGCAGTCTTTGGCAGAGGCCACAATGGATAGAGAGTTTTAGAGATAACAGCCATATGTCCTCAATTTTTTAGGACATTACTGATTTCTTAAAGGGTAATTTTAGTGTGGCTCCTAACAAAAGCAAGTGCTAGACTATGGGTTTTAATTTTTCATGCAAAAATAAGGCTACCATATTTACACATGAAATTTTAGCAGCATGAAACATTTGGTCTTAATCTTGAGATCTGGTAGCAAAAGTCCACTCCCATTAGAATATTATATCCCAAAATAAAGTTCAGCAAACTCCACCTGAAGAAAGGGACAAGCAAGAGAGAATAATCAATTTCAGGATTCTGTTATGATATTTTGGGATCCAACTTCTCACATTAAGTGGTTATCCCTACTCTTCATCAGCTGAAAGGTCAGTACACTTATTCACTTGTATATATTCTTCCATTAATTGCCCATCCTCATCATTTTCTTCTATGAATAAACAAATTTTTAAATGTTATCATACTTATTCTTTTCCCCATGAATATAATTTATAATGATCAAACTTCCACTCTGTTACATTCAATTTTCATTAGATGAAAAGCTACATAAAATCACATGATAATGAAATTGGAATTTTGTTTCAATGAATTTAAAATGAAATAAGTACAAAATGGAGAGGGTCTCAGAAAATTTTCCTTTTGATCTTACTAGCAGTAATGTTGCATCTATATGGTTTGTTATGGTGGCAAATTGCTTTATATACATTAATTTATTTGAACCTCATGGCATCCCTTATGAAGTAAAAATTAAAAAAAAAAAAGTCTTTAACATAAGAAGTGGAAACCCAGAGTTGAGGTTTGCTGAGGATCACAAAACCATGAAGAGGTAGAATCATGATCCAAACCCAGATCTTCTGTTTCAAAAGCTCATTCTTCTTTCTATCATAGCACACTTCTGATGTTCTATGATCTTTTATCTAAGATCTCTTATTAAAAGGCAGAATAAAATATTTTGACTCATGAGATTCAAGGACATTTATTTAGTACCGACTATATGAAAGACACTGGAAATACAAAAAATTCCTTTAAAAGAAAAAAAGAGCCCCTGCCTTCAAGAGGCTTATAATATAAAGGTAAAACTTCTAAAGTGCCTGAACTCAAAAATAAATATAAGATAACTAAATTACACTGATAGAAAACAGTTTGTTAAACCTACTGTGTACCATATTATGTGAGTGATAAATGATTTCATGGGTTCTATTCCAGATGTAACTACTAAAAAGTTATAAAATGAATCATGTGTACAAAATATTATGAACTCTAGCCTTGATTAAAGTATAAACTTTCTGTTATTCATGTTTTTCATGTTTTGAATAATTATACATATATAACCTTGTTATGTCTTGTTAACCAAGACAATTGTATGATATAAAAAAAAGTATTAGTAATGAGCATATCAATAGTAAATCAAAAGATAATCTAACACAAATTGAGGATTTGAATAGATATTACACCTCTCTTCTTTAGCCAATTCCAAAGCCATGATTTCCTTTTGGCTTAAAATATTTGAAGTGTTTACTGATATTAATGCCACCCCACACTGTACATTAATCCTTTTAGAATTTGAAGCATCATTTTTCTCAGCTCTCTTTTCTTCACAACTAAGAGTTTCACTTCCTTCTCTCTTTTCTCAGAGAAAGAATACTTTTCTTTCTCATGAAGACCACTGTTCTTTCTTCTACTGAATCAAACATCTAGACTTCTGGCTTCTTTTATCAAAAGCATCACAAAATATTTCAACTCATGAAATTTAAATAGAAAAAAATAACATTTATTAGGCATCTATCATCTACAAAGAACTGTGAAAGGTCATTGACGATACAAAGACCTATTTGTACTCTCAATCTGACGATCCATCTCCTCATTTCTTGGGGATCTTGACCCATTAACCAATCTCTCTTTCACACATTTTCAATTTTTCAGGATAGGATCATAAATTTAGAACTGGAAGAAATCCATCCAGTTTAATTACACAGGGTAACCCAGGTAGTAAGTATATGAGGTAGAATATGAACCCAGGTCTTTCTGACTCTGTAAGTGCAGTATCCTATTCCCTGTGCCATTATGCTTCTCCACTGGTTCACTTTCTTCTGCCTACAAATATATCTAGGTCTCCCCAACCTTAAATAAAATTAGATCTTCTCACACCTGCTAACTCCTTAAGCTACCATACTTTTGACCTTCTTCTTCACCATCAAAAATCTAGAAAGAATGACCTGTACTCTACTATTACCCTCAAAGTCTTTAAACCTTTGCAGTCTATCCTGTCAGGAATTCACTTCTCATTTCTGCCTGTTGAAATTGTGCCCTTTCTTCAAAGTGCTAATCTAATCACACCTTATCCCTGATTCTCTCTCTCAACATGCCTCCTCTACCCAAAGCAAATCATCTCTCCTTCCTAGGCTCTTCCACACTATTTTCACTTAGAAATTGACTTAGAAATCTAATCTGTTATAGTTATTGGTGCGTATCATCTTTCCTACTTGATTTGTAAATTTCTCAATGACTGAGATTATATCTTGCTCATCTTTGCAGCCTTCAGAGACCAGCAGAGTGCCTTGCACATTGTAGGTGTTTAATAAATGTTGATTAGATCCAATTTTCAGTGTATCTTCATAATTAAAAAGAAATGGATTTAATGTTTCACAAAAACTGTTCTTCATGTTGCATTAGGGTTTTATAGCTGACAGATTGTATTTTTTCAAATTAAAAGAAATCTTAAGAGATCATGTAGTCACATTGACCTTGATCCAGCATTGTTTTTCACTAGGTCATATTCAGAGCCTTAATAAGTATGAACATACTTCTCTTTGTGCTTTCTGCAGGAATGCCAAAGAAAAGTACATTGACTTCCACTAACTCTGAGAAGCAACTTATATTTTCTGCATTTTTTAAAAGAAACTCCATTGTAGGAATATAAGTTCTTCAAAGAACTGGTTTAAATTTATAACTAGCTAGTACAGTCTACTTGTAATTAAAACTTAATTTTTATAAAACCAAGTGCTATAGAATAAAAAAAAATAATTGAATATGAAGTTCTTTTTTTTTAATTCCAAAGTAAAAAGCTGGTTCTTATTTAGGTTGTTCAAAATGATGACCAAAAAGAGAACATGATGGAGAAAGGGTGGGGAAAGAACATGATATTCTTTGATCCAAGGTCAGATTATACAATTCAAAAACAGATCTCATTTCAGGTCCTTGAGGAAATTAATATGTTACTGTTATCATTATTTCAACAAATAATTACATTTTCTAGCAATTACTTGTAAATTTTATAACCATTTTGATAGAAAATATATACATTTTTAAAATAATATTTTGGTAGTTAGCAGCATGAGCAAATAAATGGGTTCATGCATTTTGGTGCAAAGGATTTAACAGAATCCTATTAAAAGGCATCATAACTGTAAAATAATTTTTAAAATTCCAGAAACCTCTATTTGGCTAATTTAGGTTATAGTCTGCATCATCCCAATGTTTGTCCTTTGTTCAAATACTTTATCAAACGAGGTGGCAGGTCTACAGGTTTGACTGTGAAGAGGCTACCCCAAAACCACTTAAATTCAACATTGGCTCTTTATGATACTGCAAAATAATATAGTGCTTTTGAGTTCTACAATAAAAGTTTAATTTTCCTAAAGGATAAGCATGATGACAAGAAATTGTGTGGCCCATAAGACACACTCTATAGTGTTTGAGTTACTTTGCTTTTGGAATTAGAGAAACTCCTGTTTGTCAACTTCTTTCTTCTTATCTAGTATTTTGTTTTAGGTAGTTACCCAATAAATGAATGTTTTCCAGCTACCAGCTTAATATGATATTTCAATCTACAAACTTTTACCGATGATGTTGACATATTTCTCTGTTCCACTTTTAAGAGTTTGTTTTTTTTTTTAAAAAAGCCATTACCTATTATTGTGCTATAAAAAATGACAAGCAGGATGATTTCAGAAAAACCTAGAAAGACTTACATGAACTGATAGTGAAGTGAACAGAACCAAGAGAATGTTACATACAGTAAAAGCAATATTGTTCGATGAAGAACTGTGAATGACTTAACTATTCTCAGCAATACAATGATTCAGTACAACCACAAAAGACTCTTGATGAAGCATACTATCTACCTAAAGAGAAAGAGCTAATATTGATTGAATATAGACTGAAGCATACTATTTTTCACCTTTTTCTTTTATTCAAATCTTTTGTGCAAAATGACTAATATGGAAGTGTTTTATGTAATTGCACATGTATAACCTATATCTTACCATTTCAGTGAGAGGGGAGGAGAGGAGAGAGAGATGGAGACAGAAGGAGGGATAGAATTTGGAACTCAAAACTTTAAATAAACATGTTAAAAAAATAGGGGGAAAAAGCCATTCCCTACTCCTTTAAATAAGGACAACACAGCGATAGATTATAGGAACACTACACTATGACTGCAATGCACTGGTCAGGAGGAAAAATTGGACCAGAAATTTTTGTGTATAGCATCCCAATGAGGACTTGTGGGTATCTATCAAATAGTAATAAGAATAACTAACGTGTATAGTTCCTTAAGGCACGGAAATAGTTTGATATATTCGTAATTTGATCCTCCCAACAACCCTGTGAGATAGGGGCTGTTATCATCATCTTTCTACAAATGAGGACCCAGGACCTAATTTGCTACTTTTCACCTTAATTAATAATTGTTGATTTTAATGTGTATTTTACAATATGGTAAATTTTCTAACAGTGAAGAATAAAGGCAACACATGACTATTTTTTCCTCTTCTCATTGCTGACTAAAACAAAGAGAAAGTTCCCTTTGACCTTCCTGACCCCTAGCATCCTCTGTAGAATTTGTTTATTTCTGATATGCTTCTGAAAAAACAAATGTCCTATATACTACTCCCTCATCCTGTGGAATAAGTTTATCACAAAACCTAAGCTGTTTTCTGCCTCTTCCTTTGCTTGATCATTTTTGTGTGTGTATCTTGTCAATTCACATGGTAAATATCACCTATATTCTTACACTGTCATTCTTCTTTTCCAAAGTAATGAAATAATAAAGGGGGAAATTGTCATTTAGAAAAAAAAATCCTTTTTTTGTTTTTTTGCAGCTTGTAAGATTTTTTTTTGGATTGTTAGCTAAATACTACTTTTTCCTACAATATTTCCAAGTCAGGATCTCATTGCACAATACTTATTTTTGACATTATTCATTAGCTGCTCAAAACCAAGTTAGTTTAAAATGAAGATCTTTTTTTTACATTTGAGCCCTACTCAATCATCTTCATAAAATTTCAGGTACTGGGGACTCCCTCATTTTATATACTTGCAAAAGTGGCGAGCATTGCTTAATGCAGTAGCTATCACTAGAACTGCCATACGATCTATCCAAAATGTGGTTCTCAGTTTCCTGTAAATACCCAGTTAAAAGCAAACTTCCCTGAAATATACAATAAGCATTAAATAATATACTTCATGGTTTTTTGTTGTTTTGTTTTAAACAGCTTAAAGTTTACAAAACCCTTCCCTTCACAACAATCCTATGAGGAAACTAGTCCAAATATTGTCTTCCCTCTTTTATAGATGTAGGACTTACGACTCAGAGAAGTTGTGACATCCACAGTCACACAAATATGAGAGCAAGTATATGAACCTAGTTCTTGGAATTCCAAGTCACTACTCTTTCAATTGAACCACATCTGGTCCTTAAGTCATTTTCCATTTTTAGGCATCTCTAACCTGACCTTTTAAAAGCACCTTTGGAACTTGACTTTATAAAAATCCTTAGCTAGTAATAGCTCTTACCTGATGAGGACAGGTCTATTATTATTCCAACTTCTCAAAGGTAAGTAGTAGTAGTGCTAGTAGAAGTAGTAGCAATAGCAGTAGCAGCGGCAGCAGCAGCAGCAGTAATAGTAGTAGCAGAAACATTGGTAGTAGCAGCCATTGTTGAATAAATGCTTCTATATTTTCTTTGCCAAATATACTTCTGAAAGGCCATTGAAAGTACCTGAAATCTGCAATGTTATGAATTCTAATTCTACCAATGGAAAAGAATTGAAAATGGCCCTTTTACTTTCAGGATTTACCATAATGGCAAATATTTACTGTTGCTAATTATAATGAGAGGCATACAGGCTTTATAAATTTTTAAAACACTCAAATATAGAGGTTGAAAAAAGAAGGGGGGAAAACACCTTGAAAAATATCTTATCCATTACCTAAAGGGGTTGGATTCAGCAATGCTTTCTCCCACTGATAAAAATATTAATTCTCCATATCTTTTATTTTCTTGGCAGGAGCATAATACATCCAATTGTCTGCAGGTTTTCTGTTTTAATGCAGTCAATATCTGGAATTAAAATTATGCAGATTGAAAGTGTTCATTAAAAGAAGGTATCCAATCAGTGAAAAAGCATAAGATCAAGTTGTATAACTTACAGAAACCTTTCCTTCTTGGTTCCACATTTATATATTTGAACTATAATTTCCTTGATTAAAAAAAATGACCTTCATGAAACACAATCACAGGTGAAAACTACCTTTAAAATTTATTTTCTTTTCCAAATAATTTAAATAGAGTCAATGAAAGGTAGTCTTTTTTTTCTGAAGAGGGAGTCAAGTTTCTCTCAAAATTCTTGTAGTCAAACTGCCATTGGCAGACTAGGTGACTATATTTTCTGCTGTCCAGTATCTTGTGTTGTCAGCATATACCAAAGTAATGATTTCAGTTTTCCTTTCATAGTCTTGCAGATACTTCCTGAAGCAATGCCATTCTAGATTTTAACCTTGGCTTTTCTTGTGAGTGGTGGGGTGAGGGTGGGGTAGCTTTGGTTGTTTATTTTAAATTCCCTTATTTTGAAGGAGGTCAGAAAAGAAGTAAATTGAGAAGAATGGGACTTAGCTTTCTAGTAATGTTGGTTTGTATTCTACGTCAAGAAAAGAATGGGGTGTCCATTCCAAAGAAAGCAAAATATTGTAAATGGTATTGTACATTATCTTGTTAGGAACTCGTGCTTTTTGTTTTGCAGTACTGCATAGTTACTGTAGGAAAAATATATTGTCTTAAGTTACTTCTCCATTTTAAAGTGACCTCACCTAAACTCTTCAAAATTCAATTCAATTCACTTAATTTCTGAATACTGACTTATGATTTTACTTGACTCTGAAAGGCCAGACTTGTCAGCTATTGATATCTGTCCATATCTGATTTTATTAAGGCTCTAGAAAAGGTTGCAAAAAGCAATGCTAGCTATCTTGCACTGAACAAAGCTACCTTTTAAAAATTTATAGATGGAATATGTAACTCTACTGTTTTGAGTCATTACTTCCATGGTATTGACAAGTTAAGAGTCGTTACATTTCCATGGTATTGCTAATGCCAATAAGTCACACACAAGACATGAGACTATTGAGTAATATAACTGATTTGACAAACATGTAATTAGGCATTCAAATGAGTATCCTCTTAAAAGAACTCTTTGGGAAACTATGTATTTGTTCATTAGAACCCAAGATATGTATTTTAAAGTCTTCTCACTGTTGGCAAATCTTCATCCACTGAGGCATAAACTTCCCGTTCAAAAGCCATTTTTGGTGTATTAAGTAGATGTTCAAACTAGTTAATAATATCTTTGTAAAAATTGGGGACTACAAACACTGACACTGATTTTGTTCTGAGGACAGTTCCAAAAATTTCGAGCAATGAAGAAAGGAGCACTGCTCAGAGTGATTACTCTGATGAGCAATGTTCTGAAATCTGAGTTAAAATTTATCTCATTTCTTTATAGTCATCCTTTTTGTTTGTCACCAGAGGATTTTCTTCTTTACTAAATCTCCATCTAAAAGTGTTGTGTAAATGCCTGGCCAAGTAATAGTAAGAATTTCAGAATGCACAGGTAATTCATTTTACTATTATCAAGTTCAAATGGCAGCAACTTTGTGGTCTAACTTCAATTGTTTCCAGAATGCACAGGTAATTCATTTTACTATTATCAAGTTCAAATGGCAGCAACTTTGTGGTCTAACTTCAATTGTTTCATCCCTGTTCTACATATCTAAGCATGTGTGCATAAATATATATATATATGCATGTTACATATGCACACATATTCAAATGAATCAAGAACACATGAAACATAGAAGCTTAATAGGAAGTGTTTAAATTCACATTATACTTATTTCCAAGTAGCTTAGCACTAAGTACTCATTTAAGTGTGTTCATACTGGAATCACTGAGCAGGGAATGGATCATGTTGGTTGGATAGCATTCACAGAATTCTCCCTTGCTGCCTTCAGTTTTAAGCATATTCTTATTAGTTGGAAAATATAGGTGAATGTCATTTTGATTAATGGGATGACTATAGGTAAGATAAGCAATATGCTAATGGCCGACTTTGTTAAAAAAAAATAAAATAAAATTGGTGGATCCTTTGTGATTTAGCCATACCTGGTAAAAACTCTTTAAGAATGACATATGCCCCTGGACCTACATACCAGAAAAATGCCTCCTCTTCCCCTCCCCCACCCAAAATGAATAAAGCTTACTAGGGTTCTTAATGCAGTTGCATTAATCTAAAGGGAGGAAAGGATGCAAAATGGCTTCAAAGATAGAAAAGCTCTCCTATTTGAAATCTTAGGCAGTCTTTTACTAGCTATGTATTAATGGCTAATTTCAATTATTAATTCCTCCATATTGATACAGGACTTTTCATCCAACAGTAAGGTTGCAATAAAAGTCTGTATTTCATAAAAACTGCATTAACCTAATTTCAGTAGACCTTGATTACACCAGCAGATAAAACTTTATTTTATACAATGGAAATTTGGATTTTCCAACAAATCCACTAACCAGTGATAGTAATTAGTTGATACTATATTTGCATCTGGCTGAAACATTTTGAAACAGCGGCAATTGCCAACAAACATTGCAGTGGTAGTAGACAATACCAAATGGTACAACAGCATTACTGTACTTAATTTTATTTAATCTTTAAATTTTATTCCTAGTTACAAAAAACGAGAGCCCATATTAACATTTCCCCCTTTAGATAACATTAAGATGTACAAAAATGTAAATAAAAGGGTATATGTGAAATTTCATTTCATCACTAGGACAGAAAAGTTACCACCTTCATAAGTGCCCTGCTGACTTTTTGGCAGCAGTTAATAAATCATCTATTCAAAACAATAGATCTCAGCAACTCCAGAATAACAGTAGAGTTTACCATTCACTTGACTCCAAAGCTATGAAACCACCATTCCAAGGCTATTCTGGCCAACTAGGGGCTGCAAATATACTGATCTGGGAATTCTAGGGTGGAATAACCTGTAAAACAGTAACACAGTTCCCACCTTAAGGTTCTATTTTTTAAAAAGAATGTGTAAATCTTCTATTAAGACATATAAAAATCTAACTTCTTGTAGTTATTTGTTACACAAGTGTGCTAAGTTTTGGACTTTATAGCCATGTTAAACACTAATAAAAAAAAAAAGCATGGAAAGACTGCTCCTCCTATTAAAGGCAGCAAGAACAGGTGTGTACTCTTTCTCTCCATGAAATGAAGTCGTAGTATTTGATACAGATCCTAAACTATACATTTCAATTTGGAATAAAAGAGGGAATAGAAAACACCCAGTCATAAGTAGGGTAGTAAACAGAGCAGAATAATAGGTAAGCTTTAAGTATTAGATTCTCAACTTTGTCTTTTCCTTTAGGGAACAAGGTGCTAATGTGTCACCCTCATAAACTAAATCATAATTGCTTCCAACTTTTTGCTGAAAATTTTAAATTGAGGCAAATGCTAAACTCTCCTATAAACTTAAAAACAACACTTCAATCTCCTCCATTCAACACCATTACTACCTTTTACATAAGCCTACTGTTTTATTAAGGTATAACACATGCCCTGAGCAATACTTTGGAAGTTAGCCAAGAGCCAAGCAGTTACAATGGCAAATACCAAGCAACCAGTTTCAATACAAATTCTGCCATTTTTCATGACTCATCTGCAAAAGCTGACTCAATACAAAACATAGGTTTTTTTTGAAGGAGCAAGATGACAAAATGATTTAGGAAATTCTCACGTTAAACATTCCAAGAAGCCCTTTAGGATCACATCACATGTCTCAAGAGGCAATAATCTGGCATGCTATATATTTACAAAGTAAAGGTATGAGTACAGTTTTTTTTTTTTAAATGAGGATTAAGTGCTGAGAAATTAGTATCATGTCACAGATTTGACATAGGATGGCTAAAATCTTGTATGCAATGATATTGCTTACTATGAAATCTAGAAAGTGGATATGATTGAGAACCAAAAATTTACTTCTGATGGCATGCAAGATTTTCCTCCACACAAATTTAGCAGACTGGAAGCCTCTTTGACTGTTCAAAGCATCCATAAAAGAAACACAACCAATTTATACATTTTATTCACATTTATTTTTCGCTTTTAGTGTGCTCACAGAAAATTAGAACACCTTAAGCAGGAGTTTAATAGCAATTTTTGTAAGCAAAGTTACATTCCATCTCTAAGTCAAATTGGTCAAAGCTTCTCCAGTATTTACAAAACATGATAAGACAAGATGCTACACAAAACCATTGCATCTGAAGATTTTTCCTTTATTCTCAAAGACGACTGGAAAAGAAAGCATTGTCTGCTGTAATCAAAAAACATACCACAGTATAAACAGTAACCATTCCACTTATCACAGCTTGGTTGAGTTTAAAATTTGTGTTTAAAAGGTCCAAGATGACTGCAGTTTTACAAAAATGGGCAGGGTGGAAAGTTGCAAACTTCATGTGCTTCTGGATATCAAGATTTGTTTTTTTATACAATAGTCACAGTTAAAAACACCCTGCTGGTAATACATAATTACACTTTATTAAGGTCATAAACCAGCAATAAACAATAAAGCCTATACAACTTGTATTTCTACTTAATCACTGACTGGTACAGCTAACATGAGATAAGTGAAAAGTTCCTATGGTTTAAATGAACTCCTAAGACTATGATTTTTTTTTTCAATCTGGGTATTGATTTTTTTTCTTTCCTTCTTAGTGTTGTAAACCTTATAGAACGCCTGCCTCTCAAAATACATCGTAATAAGTTTTCTTTTAAAAAAAGACTAACCCCTTTACATCATCATTTCTTGTGGCACATCATCTTGGCAATTTTATGCACCACTTGAATTTCCCCATTGTGGCCCCTATCACTTCATTTGATATCCCTTATTGACCCACCCATCTCCTTCATATATGGGCATGTCCATAGATTGACAAAGAAAAGTTTACATTTTGAATAAAGATGCAAAGTATGCAAAAAACATTAATACTGATGCAAAAAAATAAAAAGAACAAGGCAGAGAGAGGGGGTGTTTAAACTCTCCCTCGAACTGTTGGAATGGTGGTAACAGAATGATTTGAGATGGGATCTGTGGGGAGGGAAGAAAAAAATTGTTTTTTTTTCTTTAAAAAAAAAGCAAAAATTAAAAAAAGAAGACATCTTTAAAATCAATCCCTGGTTATAGACAAGTTCTCCAAAACCAGTACCTGGCACCACTCCAACAAACAAACAGGGGGGAGAAAAGTTCTTCGATTATCTCAAAAAATCTTGCCCTTTTACTCTGCCGCCGCCTCGGCTGGGGGGGGGCTTCTGGACTGGACTCGGACGGGGCCTCCTGTGTGGGGGCTGCTGAGGCTGTCGAGGCTGTGGCTGGGGCTGCTGCGGCGGGGGGCTGCTGCTCCTCGGCTTTGGCCGCCTCGGCCTCGGGGGCGGCGGCCGCGGGGCTCTCGGCGCCCGACGAGGCCGAAGCAGGGGCCTCCTCGACGGCGGCGGCCTTCTCCTCGGCCTTCTTGGCCTCGTCGGCCGAGGCGCCCTTGACCTCGTCCCCCGCGGGCGCCTTCTCGGGCGCTGCCTCGTCGGCCTTGGCCTCCTGCGTAGACGCGTCGCCGCCGGCCCCGCTGCCTGCTTCTTCCCCGGCCGCGGCCTCATCGCTCGGCCCGCCGGCCTCCTCCCCGCCCGCAGCCGCCGAGGCCTCGGGGGCAGCGGCGGAGCCCGGAGCGGCGGCGGGGCCCGCGCCCGCGGCCTCGTCCTTCCCGCCCTCCGCGGCGGCGGCGGGGCCCGCGGCTCCCCCGGCCGCGCCCTCGGCCTCGCCGCCCTCGCCCGCCTCCTTCTTGTTTTTCTTGAAAGAGAAGCCGCTCAGCTTGAAGGACTTCTTGAAGGAAAAGCGCTTCTTTTTTTTTTTCGGGGTCTCGTTGCTGCTGGGGGAAGGCGTCGCTCCGTCCTCCGCCTTGGGGGACGACGACGACGACGCCGACGCCGCTTCGCCTTCGGCCGCGACGGGCGATGCGGGCTCCGCGCCCTCGCCCTCGCCGGCTCCCGCCGCCGCCGCCGGGGCCTCCTTCTCGCCCGGACTCCCGGCCGCCGCGGGGGCCTCGGGGGACCCGGCCGCCTCCTCCTTGTCGGCCCCGGCGGCCGGAGAAGCGCCCGCCGCCGCCGCCTCCTCTTTGTCTGCGGCCGGGGCGCTGCCGTTGGCCTGCAGCTCCTCCTTGGCGCCCGGCTCGGCGGCCGCCGGCGAAGCGTCGCCGTTCACCTTCACGTGGCCGTTCTCCTGCAAGGGCAGAGAAGCGGGGAGTGGGTTACACGAGCCGCGACGCCCGGAGGCTCCTGCCCTCCGCCTCCCCCAGCCTTCCCCTCCCCCGCGCGAAGGAAGGGCGACCCTGCAGCGATAAAGCTGCGTCCAGGGGACAGGGCGGGCCGACCAGCCACCGCTCCAGGCCCTCGTCCGGACTCTTCCCCTCCCCAGGACCACTGGAGGGGGAGGGGAGGAGAATCCAAAATGAAAAGTCCCATTTCTTCTCAGCCCCACTCCTCTGGCGGGCTCTCAAAATTAATGGAGGATGGGGGGCGTAGTGTAAGAGCGTCGCCAGAAAAGACACTTGGCCAAGGCATCGGAGGGGGGAGGGGGGCGGCGAACTGCATTCGAGATGACCCCTTTTCTCCTCCCCCCTCCCCCCACCTTCCCACTCAAAACAAACACGGAGGGAACTTCGCAGGGATAGGAAGGGCCCGCTTCCCAGGAGTAGGCAGGGGCAAGCCTGCGCCGGCAGAGGGCGCTGTGGCTCCACCGGTGCAGGCCCGGTCGGCCGGGCCCGCCGGGCTCGGGGGCGGGGACCGCAAGGCCTGCCTGCTTTGCTGCTGCGCCCCGGAGCTCCCCAGCTCGCTCCTCGTCCAGCGGCAGCGCTGCTGAGGAGCGAGCCGAACAAAGCTCAGATCGCTCCCCTCCCTTCCAATCCGGTTAAAGCCAACAAGAAAGGAAACGCGGTATCTTGCGGGTCTCTTCCTCCAGCTCGCTCGCTTCCTCCCTCCCTCCTCCTTCCCCCCCTTTTCTTTTTCCTCCCACTTTCGTGTGATTCTGTGAAGCTTGGGGCGCCCCCCTCCCGCACCCCGGCGGCTGCCTTTGCATTTTTAACGGGCTCAGAGCCTGCCTGGGTTGGTCAAGGCGAAGTAACAGCATCTGCTCTAGGAAAAGAGGCGTGGTGGGTGCCTCAGTGTTTCCAATGCAGCCACCCATAGCCAACCTTTCGTGCGGTAACTGAGGCCATCCGAACAAGCTGGAAGGCAGTGAGTGACAGGGTGGTCAGCATCCCTGGCAAGCGATGCCAGCGACCAAAACGCCACGCAAACCAAACACAACCAAACACATAGTATATACCGCTTCGTTCCCCTCCCACTCCCAATTCCCTTTTGAAGAGACAATCACAGACAGGGACTTTCCAGTGTTGGGGGGGGGCATTTAAAAAAAGATCAGATGGTCGTGTAATCCCACAGGTTCCTAAAAATAAAGATTTAGAGCTAGGGGGGTGGTGGTAGTGTAAGAATACAGCAAAGTAACTAAAGGCAAGCTTCTTTCTCCCCCCAAATCTGTCTTCAAGTAGCAACAACCACAAAGCCTCTGATCCGAGCGCTATGGAGCACGCTTCAACTGCTTAAAAATAAGGCACCTTATTTTAAGGTGCCTTAAATCTCCTTTTCCCTGTCTTTACCACCGGCATCCGTGAACCCCCAAAACACACACACTCTTTCTCTCTCCCTCCCCCCTCCCCCTACGTTAAGAAATAAGTATAGCAAACCAGCCACAACGAAAAACAACTCAGCTACTCAAACACAATGCCTTCAGGAAAAGACAACCTGGACTAAGGGGAAGGGGGGAGGGAAGAGACACCAAGCTAATCATGTTTTACCAAGCTCAAAACCACGCCATTTTAAATGAAAACACTACTCTTCCACATAGACTATAGAATTCACTAGGAACCATTCCTGATGGCGGGGAGGCATCTCCTATGAGAAATGAACAGTGCAAACTGTCCCTTTTCATTCAAGTTTGAGACTAGAATTCGGCCATGCTCCTTTTCCACCGAATGAGCCCAAGGCACAACCCAAGAGGAAGAGAGGGGGTGAGACAAGGGAAAGAGAAGACACGAAATAAGTGAACAAAACCAAGGGTTCAATTTACCTGTCCGTTTGCCTTGGAGGGCGATGCAGCTACTGCTGCTTCCCCGGGTTTCTCAGCAGCAGCTTCGCCTTTTGCAGCGGTCTTAGAGAACTGGGCACCCATGCTGGCTTATTCAACAAAGAAACTCAACAGATCCAAAAGGGGGGAAACAAAGAGCCTTGGGTTGGTATAAATACTGGGCGATCAGCAGCAGCAGTAGCGGCAGCAGCAGCAGCACACACCAGAGGGAGGGGGGATGGGGGTGGTGGAAGAGAAGAGAACAGAACCGATTATATACACTCCCGATCAAAAATTTTAGTCGAAGAGATCAAAAAAGCAGCAGCATAGGAGGGAGGGAAAAGGGGGAAAAGTCGAGCACAAAAAAAGGCGCCCAGGTGTAGTTTAAAAAAAAAAAAGAAGTAATAAAAAAATCCCAGATTTGTAGCCGCACTGTAGACAAGGGGAAAATGGAGAAATCTCCCTGGTTGCTAATAAGATGCGGAGTCCAACGCCCAAGTGCACAGATGAATGGGCTTCCCGAGCGCTGACGGCAGCCCCCGCCCGCAACCGACCAATCCCGGAGCCTCCACACAAAGGAGGGGGCTGGGCTTGCAATTGGAGCGAACAATGGAGCCGCGTTTTGCAAACGATTTGAAAATCAGCCTAAGACTGAGAATGAAGGCCCTCCAAATAAATAAATCAATTAAAAATACATGCCTCTCGTCTCCCTCCGCTTGCAAATAATAATGCATCACTTTATTGGCTTGCTTTGTTTGGAATTAATTAACACGGGGGGAGTTATGGGCGGGGAGTGGGCTAACTTGACTCGCTCTGACTCTCGTCAGTTTCTATCTGTCTATATCCTTCAGCACACTGTACCTTCCCTCCCTCCCTTTGGCGTCTATGTGTTCTGGTGTACGCGTATGTGCGTGTTAACCTAAAAACAAAGGTTTCGCTCGTGTTTGTTTTTGCAACGTCTTCTCTGTGTTCCATATAGGATCAACAGATAGTGCACAGGGTTGGCCTTTTCATTGGATGCAATTGTTAAATCAACCGGATTTGGAAGGTATTTAAACCACGAAGATCGAGTTTCGTCCAACGAAATCACGAGTTAGAATTAGTTGGTCTGCAGGCCAGATGTGAAAAATGCAAAAGCAGCAGTGGCAGCCATCCCCCTCCCCCTATCCCTGTCAATATCCGAGTCCATACTGGCATGAAATAAAATATCTTGCCATTAGCCTATGGTTTTTATCGAATTCCCCAGTCTTGTTATTCCCGTTAAGTGATTCAAATGTATACATATAGACATCTATGTGTGCGTATGTCCATACACTTTTCTCAAGAGGAAACTGTTTGTGAAAAAATGGATTTGCTTGCATTTTATCACTGGACGAAACTCCAGAATTAATGCATCTTCAGTTAAAGTAAAATGACACATCTCTGACGTGTATGAGTCCATGTTTATAGCTTGAATGCAGTTCACTTCGGTACGGATTTTTTAGGCAGCCAAGATCAGATTTTTTTTTTTTCTTTCTTTTACAATATGTGTGCGCGCGGGGGCGCGCGTGCGTGGTGGTGGTTTTGGGGGTGTGTGAGTGTGTGTATGTATGTGTGTGTATGTGTGCGAGTGTGCGTGCGTGTGTGTGTGTGTGTGTTGGAGGTGGGGGGGAGGGAAGAAAGCAGGGTTGAAATCCTAGGCAACAGGATTGACGATTCTTTCGTTTAAAGGAAAAAATTGTATGAAAAAGAGACTGCGTGGAAATCACTGAATTGCTATCCAGCCTGACTGAAACTGGATGGGGAAAAAGGCTGCTATAATTGATACAGTATTAGTTTAAAATGATACTAAATTACACAGATTGTCCTGGCATGCTCTGGCACTGAAAGTACTATACTTTATTTGTGTGTGACAAGATAATGCTTCAAAGTATTTTAAATAATAAAGAACTTAACCTTCCAGAAAATGCAGCAGCCCTCCCACCCTCATTTTAGTCCCCAAAGGTTACACTTGTGGCAAAATCCGACCACGGTTTCTTGGTTGCATTTCGTCATCCCGAAGTGAATATTCGCTTTCACTTTGCTTGAGGTGAGAAACAGCCCAAGGAACAGTTAATTCCTCCTGGTCAAAAAGCACAAAAGGACGCTGGCTCTGAAATTTCAAACAGCTTTATTTTCTGCTTATTGTAGGGAAATGGGTCACACTCTCAGCGTGTCAAAGACGTTTGGTTCAGCCAATCCTTCTTTGTTTAAGTATGTCTTTGAAAATCACCAAGCTGAACAGCGTACGTGGAGATTCAGTTCTGTACAGTCTAGTTCACTCTGATGCATTATTCAATCACGAAATCATATTCCCCCAGAGCTGATGTGAATACATTTTCGTAGAAGTGCATCTTGCCAGTAAACATATCTTATCACCCTTATGGGAGCACGCTGGCCAAAAGATCGGCTGGAGTGATGGAAGAAAATTCGAATCCCTCGCAATAGCTGGAGAGTCCCAAACTGAAATGTAAACTGGGCAAATCCAATAGCATCCAGGCGTTTGTGAAATGAGCGTTTAAAGCTGTTGATTTTCTTCCCCCAGAAAACTGGAAACATACTGTTTTTCTGTCCTCCCCCTCAACCCCCGCCCCGTTTTTTAAACTGATGTGGTTCCTAGCTGTGTAGAAAGATGCCTTTTCCTCCAACACATGCACAAAGAAACAGAACGGTGCTCGATTTCAGATTTTCTCGCAGACTCGTCTTCTGCTCTCCATTTGGGGGCTGCTTTTATTGCTTCTTTGTTACCAAGCTGCTGTATTGCTATACCGCCCCCCCCCTCCCTTTTCTTTAGCAGGATGCCTATTTGCTTGGTATCGACTGGTTGTCCTGGCAACGGCCGGAGAAGATTCTGAGCTACTGGGGGTGGGTTGGAGGGGCGGAGCTGGCGCTCAGAGTGTTCTGGGGCAGAATGGGAGGTGGAGAAGGGAGGGTAAAGAGGGAAGGGAGTGAGAGACAAGGAGACAGACACAGAAGCAGATGGACTCGGGAGGGGGTGGCGGGTCCGGATTGGATGGGGGGAGGGGGAAGGGAAGGAGGACAGGGAACAACTGGGGGACCAGAGGGAACCACCCTAGCTTGTGGTAGCTTTGGGTGAAGGAGGCAAGTGAGAAAAAATACATAGGCTGAATCCCCCCGGAGAGGTTTCCTAGTGTCGAGCAAAAGATGGTTTCCCACATCGAGGTTGCTTGAAAACAGTATTGATGGGAATGGGACTAGGGGAGAGGGAGCAGATAGAAAAGAAGAAAACATTTTGGGACTGTAAAGTGATGTGGGGGCGGGGCAGGATGGTGAAGTAACCGCCAACAGCTTCCAAAGGAAGCCCTGTGAAAAGGCAGGGATATGAGACTGGGCTGAGAAAATGAATTTCCAACTCCGAAAGAAAGTGAATGAAAGAAAGAGGGATGACTACAGAGAGGGTAGGCTAGGAGCAAAATGAGAAGAGACATTTCTAACTTAAAAGCAACAGACTTGTAGGAAAGGTTAGACTCATTTTGAATGAGAAAGAAGTAGTAGTGTCCTTATAAGTTATATAGGACAGAATTGGAAGTTTCTCAGGAGTTTGGTTTTTTGATACAGAAAATTAACAGTTAAAAGCCCAAATAGGTGGTTGCATAAATCTGAGGCACTCCGATGGAGCCCCACCGAGAAAATCTGAAATTTGCCTTTAAAAGGTTTGAAAGATGGCATGATAAATTAGTATCTGTAACCTATGCCCAGTAAGAAAGAAAATGGAAGGGCCTTTGTCTTCAGAGTTTATTGTCCCATCAACAAGGATATTTCCAGATAGATGGACACAGTATTCCACAACTTTGGGGAATAGAAAACTTTGTTTTGTGGAATTGTTCACTTTGGAATGATACATCATTTAATAAAAGATTTTTTAAAAAGATTTTTTTTCAAATTCAGCATAGGAAAAGGGAGAAGAGGGAATCATATGGAAGAAATTAACTGATAATTATGATGTAAAAAGGTCAAAAACTTACCCGAGAAGCACTCTCTAGCCTCCAAATTAAATATGGCCATTGTATCTAACAATATCTTCCATTTGGTTCATTTCAATTTGATTTGATAAATGTTGGATGAGACACAAAGTTTAGATAAGACAATTACATCAAGAGGCATTTATTATGTTCCAAAACATTGTCCTAACTCCGGGATACAAAGAAAAACAAAAATGTTGCCTGCTCTCAAGGTTCTCATTATTGAAGGTGAGAGACAACATGGAAACTAAGAAAAATATCCTATAACTTGGAGGTAATATGAGAGGAAAGGTACTGGCATAAAGAGAACATCAGGATAGCCTTTTTCCAAATGGTGAGATTTCAGTAGGTATCTAAAGGAAACCAGGGAAATAATGAGGAGGAGAAGGAGAGCATTCAGAAAGGGGGGGAGGGGCAATCAGTGAAAATTTACTTGAGTCAAGAAGATGGGAATATCTTATATGAAGAATAGCAAAGAGTCTTAGTGTTGCTGGATCCAAGAATAAGAAGAAGTACATAGAGTGAAGTAAGGTGTGAGAAGACTGAAAAGCTAGGGAGGTGGCAGGTTATGAAGGGTTCTAAAAGCTAAAGCAGAAGGTTTTATATTTGATCCTGAAGTAATAGGGAGCTACTGGAGTTTAATGAAGGAGTGAATGTGTGTGTGTGTGTGTGTGTGAGAGAGAGAGAGAGAGAGAGAGAGAGAGAGAGAGAGAGAGAGAGAGAGACAGACAGAGAGACAGAGAGACAGAGAGAGAGATATGAGGGCCTGAATAAGGGTGTTAGCAGCATCATAGAAGAGAAGGGAGGCCATATATGAGAAAGATTTTTAAGGTAGAATTGACAGGACTTGGCAAGGGCTTGGATATTGGGGCAGGGAGAGGAAGGGAAAAGAACATGGAGTGAGGGAGTGAGGAGTCAAGGATGATACCTGGGTTTTGAGCCTGACTTACTGGGAGGGTAGTGGTGGAGATCTTGACAGTAATAGGGATGTTAGGAAGAGGAGAGAGTTTGAGGAGAAAAGTAAAGAGTTTTGCTTTGGACCTTTTGCGTTGAGAAGTCTATGGGATACGATACGTTCAACAGGTAGTGGGAAACGTGGGACTGGAAACCAGGAAAGGGTTTAGGGCTAAATAAATTGATTTGACAATCATCTGCGTAGAAATGATCATTGAATCTATGGGAGATGATGAGATCATCAAGTGAAATGATTCAGAGGGAGAAGAGGGCCCTGGTTTCATGGAATTAATTTAGCCTATAGCTAAAGTTCCACAATTATTAAATCTCACTCAGTACCTAATACGGGGCTTTGCATAGAGCAGTGGCTTTTGTGAATTGAATTCAGTCAAATAGAGGGTACTATTCAATGTTGTACAGACAAAAACTAGACCTATGATTTCATTTCTAATAAAAAATTCCCAGGGGGAAACTTCCTCTACCAATAGTCTTAAAAGAGTTGCCTAGAGCAATTAGTAATCAAGAGATTTGCAAAGGGTGACACAGCCAGTGTTGTGAGAGGCAGGAATTAAACCCAAGACTTCCCAGCTCTTTAGCCTGCTCTTATATCTACTCTGTCATGTATCTCTAGATTTGGACCCTATGAAGTCTTTTATTTCATAAAACTATGAAATCTGGGATTTTAAATTCCAGATTTCATAGTCCTTCACACTTGGTTTAATCCTGGTGATGATGAATCGTTATGTAAAATTTCTTATTCCTAAACATAAATTCTACCACTACCACCACCATAGAACACTCCCCCAAGACACACCCACTTCCAAACCCCCTACCCTTGGCCCTCTTGCATCCTGCACAAAACAACCCCTTCATGCTTTCAGGGTTGAAAGTAAATAATACATATCTGTTTAGAAATAAAATGTGATCTGCAGGATGATGGCAACATTTGTTGTTCTGTACTTATAGCATGCTGGTTTGCTTATTAAAGTTCTGGATAAAAAAACACCTCACATGATCTCAATGTTTGGATTCACAACCCTGGAAATTTCTCAGAAACATAAAGGAAAGACGAATTCCTTACAGATACTGGATAAGGCAGGGCAACTTTTAAGATTGTATAGTAAGACTACAATTGGTTTTAATTGGCATACCCTAAAACTAGGACATTCTTCACCTTTAGCCTAGTACCACCTTCAAGCTACAACATTTTTTTACTTTCAGTCAGACAGGAAGACTTTGGAAGCTATGAAAACATCAAAGAATCACTTCTAATCTGATCTGAAAAGATTAGAAACGAACACATTCACAATGGGAATGGATTTTTTTGGAATGCTAGATTCACTCCAGATAGGTAGATCATCATTAGAAAATGAAATTCCACCTGAGGCAGGAATATATCAGTAGCTATGCCTCTTCAGGAATACCATTTGGATTTAGTAAGACTTCTGTTTGGAAGGAGCTTTGGTATCTGTTGAGAACCTCATGGTTTTGTATCCCTTATACAAAATAAACAAAAGGAAGAAAATTATTAAGTTGGCAATCAGATAAAGCTTCCTTCCCTCCCCTCTGAATTTTGACTAAAATGATCCTTTCCTTAAATGCCTTATGCTATTTTATCCCTTGAGTGTAAAGTGAAAGCTTTAGAAAAACTGTTACAAATAAAGAGAGTGGGGGCTTTCTCTTCCTTATTTTCAGAGGTAACAAACAAGTAAATGAAGAAAAGTAATCAACACACACATCTAGAAAGATCAAGTTCCTTGCTTCTCACAACAGTCTAAAGTCATTTATTTGTTGTAATACACTCAGAATGCTACATATTCATCTTAAAAAAAACCCCAACAAAAAATGTGCTCTAGCTTAAAACGTTTGCCTGGTAGGATTTAGCAAAGACTTGGGGAAAAATAATTTCTCATTCCTGTTTTACAAGGCATAAATACTTTCTGATACTTGAAAAGTAGGAATATGTTTTGCCTTAAATGAGGTAAATGAATTGTTCTGGAAATCTACTGACTAAATTCAGGCTTTTTTATGAATTAGTTTTGGAAAGATTAATCAACCAATCCAGTAACAGGCATTTATTAAGTATCTACTGCATGCCAGGTGCAGTGTTAGGTATGGGAAAGACAAAGACAAAAGTAGAACCTTGGGGATCTTACCTTCTCTGTCAAGGAGATGAGAATTTATAGATAGAACTATATACCAACTAAATAGACAAGGTAATTTGAGGGCTGGGACAGAGACACTCATAATTTGGGGGATTGGGAAAGGCATCCTGAAGCAAAAACCATACTGCTTCTTATGGTGAAAAGTAAAATCTTAAAACCAGTTTACAAATACTTAGGGGACATCCACCATGTCCTCTTTTGGGATTAGGCATTATAGCAGAAATACAAGTAAGTTCTTTGAGGGTAGTAACTCTGGCTTAAGTCGTAGATGCTTAATAAATTCCTGTTGAATTGATTTGAGTTACAAGGAGTGCTAGGAACAGACAGCCAACACCCATTTTTCTCTGACCAGTATTTCCCATTGTAACTTTATAAGTGGATATTCTGGTTTATAACTGTAATGGCATGTATTCCAGGTTTTCTTGGACAGTCACAATTTCAAGAAAAAACAAACTATATTTTTAGCAAGGCTTTATGAAAGGAATATATATTATTAGACTATGTGTGTTGATTTTTAGTTGAGAAAATATGGTCACTGTCTACATACACACACACACACACACACACACACACACACACACACACATACACACCTCTTATAGACTCCAAGAATCCTTATCCCATCTCATCTAATTACTGATAAATCAGGTCTCCCAGCACAAGGCTACATCTTCTTCTCAGTGTCTTAAGTATACTCCTGAAGGGCAGGGATGATTCTTTAATGGCATTAACTCCAGCATACATTTCCATGTGTTTTCCCCATTATCAGTCACCAGTTATCAGTATGAAAGGTTCTTAACCTTTTTTCTGCCGTGGAACTCTTTGGCAATCTATTTAAGCCTGTAGATCCCTTCATAGAAAAATGTTTCTAAATGTGTAAAATAAAATACATAGGACTATGAAGGAAATAAAATATATTGAATATAATCATCAAAACAGTTTGAAAAACAAGTTCATGGACCCCCAGTTAGCAACCAAAGGTTAAGAAATGTTAATGTATTACCCTGATAATAAATGGTTTAATCCATTCAAAATGCACACATCTCCATAAATCTCTTAAGGTATGATTTTGAAGTTGTTGGGGAAGTAGGGAAGAGAGAGAGAAAATTTATTGGGAAAGGAAGGACTTGTTGGGCACTCCTCAAGGCATACTACAGAGGCCTTGCCTGCTTAGCTGTAGGATCAGTTCTGTTTTTCAGGACCTAAGGGCCTAAACCACAGGGCTTTGGACTGGAGTAATCTGACATATTTTTAAGATTTCATTCATAGCTTTGTAATCCTATTTCCTAATAAGCAAGAAGAGTTTGAAATGAATAAAGTTGAAATTTCATGTGATGCTTCCCCCTTCCCCCGCAACTTGGTGGTAGCAGCTAGTCTCCTTTTAGGGCTCTGGGCTGAAGCAGAATGGCACAGGAGATAGAAAGCTGCCCTCAGAGTTAGGAAACTGGGTTCAAATCCTGCCTCTGACATAGTTTGTCTATGAAATACTGCATGAGTCACTTAACCCCAGTGTCCCAGTCAACTTTAAGTTTCAGAGTGGGTACATCTTTGCATTGGTAGAGGGGATCTCCTTATTGGGAGGTCCTTATGCTGATTAAATCATAGACCTGTCATGAAAAAAAAAAAGTGAAGTTATTCTGTAGCTCTCAAGGGTTCAGTTTTTAGTGTAAGTGAAAGATAGAAGAGAGCTCTTAGCCAAACTGAATGACAGTTAAAATTCACCAGCTTACTTCCCTTCAACTTTTTGCCTAGAGGGGAGAGAAAAGGGGTAGTTTCAAAGGGTTTGTTGGCATGAACATCTCTCATCATAAGAAGAGAATTATAATGAAGTGACCACCACATGACTGTACCTTTTCAGAATGACTTTTTCTGCTCACTCACAAAATAGGGCCTCTAGGTAGTGCAGTGCCTAGAGTGCCAGGGCTGGAATCAGGAGTTCTCTTTCTGAGTTGAAATCCATTATCAGATACTTATTATATATATGACCCTGGGCAAGTCACTTAATCCAGTTTGCCTCAGTTACCTCATATGTAAAATGAGCTGGAGAGAGAAATGGCAAACCACTCCAATATCTTTGCCAAGAAAACCCTAAATGGGGTCACAAAGAGACAGAAAAGACTAAATAACAAAAACAACCCAAAAAATTATAACTAGGTGTAAGAGTTTCTTGGAGAAGGGTCAATATCTAATCAAAAGAGACAGAAAACCTTAGGAGTGGAGAATATTTGAAAGTACAGAAAGGAGATCTGCATATCAGCCTGTGGTGGCATGATAACAATTGTCTCAGGCTGTCTTCCTTCTTGTATTCAATATTTCTGCATAATTATCTAATTTTTATTTATTTGTTTATTTTGGTCCTTAGGATCTAAAACTGGAAGAGAATTTAGAAACTACCAAAAGCTATCCTCTCATTTTACAGATTGGGAAACTGAGGTTCAGCAAGGTAAAGTAATTCATCTATGTTACATAGGGAACAGAGAGAAGGGCTAAATTTTTTAGCAAACCAAGGTCCTTGGACTCCAAACTTCATGCTGCCCCATACAACTAACTCCATGTCATCTGGTTTCTGTCCTTGTAGAGTCGCATGGTCTCAAGAGTATTTGTTGTTACTGTTGATTTATAAAGATTCCATATAGGCCAAAATATTCAGAGCAGCACTTTTTATGGTAACAAAACACTGAAAACAAAATGAGTCCCCATCGAATGGGAAATAGTCCAACAAATTGTGACATTTGAATGTAGTGGAATACTGTTGTAACCGAAGAAATAATGAGCACGTAAAATTCAGAGAAGTATAGGATGTCTTGTAAGAACTGATACAGATCCCCACCTCCTGACAGAGAACTGATGTAGAATAAAGAACACATTTTTGAACATGGTTAATGTAGAACTTTGTTTTGTTTGACTACTCATATTTGTTAAAAAGGTTTTCATTTTCAATTTGAAAGGAGGACGTGAGAAACAATAACTGAGTTAGCAAACAAAGCACTTTGCAAACCTTAAAGTGCTATAAATGGTAGCTCTTATTGTGAATTAAAAAATAAAATTTAATTTGAAAAGTGTAAAAAGAATATATGCAGAGTAAGTAAACAAAAAGAGTCAGGCAGGCAATAAATATTTTATTAAGCACCTAATATTTATCAGACATAACTGGAGATACAAAAATGGAAAAAAAACAAACCAAGTCTTTTCTCTTGAAGGGCTCACAATCTAATAGGAGAGACAACATGCAAACAACTGTGTGTGAACAAACTATAATTAAGATAAAGAGGAAATAATGAGAAGCTAGAAGGCCCTAGAGTTAAAGTCAATTGGGAAAGGCTTCCTGTAGAAAGTGAGATTTAGGTTGGACTTCAAGGAAACCATGGAAGCCAGGAAGTGGAGATGAGGAGGGAGAATGTTCCATGTATGAGGAATAGCCAGTGAGTTGAGAGATGGAGTATTTTGTTCATTTTGGGAGGTGGAGTATATTGTTCAGATATTCTACAATCCTGGCTGGGGCTGGTGTAAGGTATAAGAAAACTAAAAAGGTGGGAGGGTCAGTTTATGGAGGTGTTAGAATGCCAATGACTACTATAATATAAACCAAAACAACAATGGCCATAGTGCCATTCAGCTCAGATTAATTTCACTGACCATTTTTGATCCTGGAGAACAATTAGTGAAACACACATTCTTGCTAGTAAGGTAAATATATGTGGGTGACTATGAATGTGACATATGGTTTGTCAGTTTTACTTAAATTGTTTTTCTTTATTACAAGGGATTTATATGGGGAAGTGATTGGTTTAAAGGCAAAAACTATCAAGAAAACTTTACAAGTTATTATAATTAAAATTGAATAGACAGGGCTAATTGTGATCAATAGTGTAAATAAATTCACCCTAATAAAGAAAATAGTAAAGAAAACAATTTAATAAATATTATGCATTATATTTTATATTTATATTCTATATATTTATTATATTAAATAATCAAGACAGTCAATAAACATTTAAGCATCTACATATTAAGTGCTGGGAATTGTGCTAAGTAGAAGGGAGACAAATACAAATAAAAACAAAAACAATCTCTCCAAGATTGTAAGCTCTCCAAGGAGCTTACAATCTATTGGGAAAGAGAGCACACTAAAAGAAGCTGAAGGGGGATGGTGAAAGGGAGGAGGTACTCCCTAGTCCCAAAGAAGTTCAAAAGCAGTGTAGCTGGTAGGAAATAGGGAGATTAAAACAGAGGCCTTGGAGCCATGGCCCTGTCCTCCAGTCAAAGGGTCAACATAGCAAGGCAGAGGGTATTAAAGATACATGAGTACCAGTAACAGGCTCTTGGCCCCGCTACAAACCAACTATGTTGCCTTGAATAAATCCAATGAATCTCATTAGGTGTGTTTCTCTATCTAAAGATAATGAGGTTGACTTCCTCAGTTGTTTCTGACTCTCCATGACCCATTGGGGTTTTGTTGTCAAAGATACTGGAGTGCTCTACCATTTCTTTCTCCAGTTCATTTTACAGATGAAGAAACTGAAACAATAGGGTTAAGTGACTTGCCCAGGGTCACATAGCTAGTTAAGTGTCTAAGATCAGATTTGAACTTATGAAGATGAGCTTTATCCACTGTGCTACCTAGCCTCCAGAGGGACTAGATTAGTGTTCTCAAAAACATTTAGTTTCAGGACCCTTAAAATTGTTGAAGACCTCAAGACCTTTTGTTTGTGTGAGCTATGTCTATCAATATTTTAAAATATTAAAAATGAAAACTGTTTTAGAATAGCCATAAATTTATTTTAAAATAAGAATAATATTACGTATAGAAAATAATATTTTTATGAAAAATAACTATATTATAAAAAAATTAGTGAGAAAAGTGACAGTTTTACATATTTTTACAATCTCCTTAGTATCTGACTAGCTAGGATTTCATATCAGCTGCATTTACTCTCTTGTGAAATGTTGTTTTGAGATGCGTGTGTGTGTGTGTGTGTGTGTGTGTGTGTGTGTGTATGTAAAGAAAATCTGGTCTTACACAAATATATAGTTGGAAAAGGAAGAAGTATTTTTATAGTCAAACATCTTTATATTATTATGATAACTATTTGGATATTGAGAACCTCTTGGAAGGGTCTTTCCCCATTCCCTACATCCCCAAGGCAGGCAGCTAGGTGGTGTAGTGGATAGAGCACCAGTGCATGAGTCAGGAGGACCTGAGTTCAAATCTCACCTCAGATACTTGACACTCACTAGCTGTGTGACCTTGGGCAAGTCACTTAAACCCCAACTGCCTCATCCTGGGTCATCTCCAGTCATCCTGATGAATATCTGGTCACTGGATTCAGATGACTCTGGAGGAGAAGTGAGGTTGGTGGCCTGCACAGCCCTCCCTCACTCAAAACAAAGTCAAGTGCAAGTCATGTCATTATTTCCCTGATGGCATGGTCTTCTTTGGCAATGAAGGATGAACACACACACACACACACACACATCCCCAAGGATTCTCAGACCTCTTTGAGAGCCATTGGACTGAATGGTCTTTGAGGTACTGGGATTCTGAGTGAGATAAGGAAGCAGTATCTTCTACTTTCTTCTGATTCCTTATCTTTACTTGGACAGATCTCACATTCTAGGGAAAATTTATTCACACTTATGGAATAACTGGTTTTGTTGGCCACTGGCAACACAATATAAAAACAAAAACAAACAAACACTTAGGAAAGCTAATATAATGAGAACCATCACAGCCAAGGCCAAGCACCCTGGTTGTTCACAGTGAAATGAATAAACTGAAGGG
Source organism: Bettongia penicillata ogilbyi (assembly GCA_023548195.1). Classification (NCBI taxonomy): domain Eukaryota; kingdom Metazoa; phylum Chordata; class Mammalia; order Diprotodontia; family Potoroidae; genus Bettongia; species Bettongia penicillata. Next base: position 7,291,955 of record JAJHZJ010000244.1, read on the forward strand.
TCCTACAAGTCTCTGACACACAGCTACCAAGTGATCCCACTAAGGAAGAAGCCCCCCTAAACCTAAATACTGTTTGCCTGAAAGATAGGCAATGGTCACATAAACAGGTAAGAATTTGCAACATGATAGAATTTTAAGCAGTTTCAGTGAAACTTTTATTTAGGAAGCACTGGCCCAGGATTTAACCCTACTGTTCTTGAGACATTCAGTTGGTGTAATTAGTTATTTTGTGTTCCTGTGGACCTGTCAAAGGTATTTAAAACTTTCTTCTCTGCATCAGGATAACTTTTACTTCATTTAAATCATATTTTTTCAATCAAGTTTTCCAGTTTAGTGAGGTTCTCTGCTTTCTGTTGTATTGTAAATGGCTTCAATACATTTTAGCAAGCTTAAGCTGTGCGCGTGGTTTTTTATTGACTGAAACAGATGGCAATTTTCCCTACATCTAGTTTTATGTTCCTCCAGATGGCGCAGAAAAAATGTAACTTTGCATTTATCAGATTCTTATTTTTACTTACTAGTACTAGATTGAAAAAAACTAATAGTAAATATGATAAAAAATTCAGCATTAGGTATTCAATATTATTAATATTATTTTTAAAAATGCACTCTTAGATACTGTTTAATATGATATCCAAACAACAAATTAATTCAATTTGGTCAAAAGAAATTAGTCAACCTTTATGGGGGAGAGGAAAAGAATAAACATTTATATAGCACCTACTATACGCCAGGCACCGTATTATCTCAAAAATTGTGGCATTATGTTGAGAAAATAATTATTTGACTGGATGAATTTTACAAACTTTTCAGTTGTCTCTTCTATTGCTGAATATTAAGGTAATAATAATAGTAATATTAACACTGTGATTTCATCAGTATGGAGAGTTCCCTACCCTAAAGAGATAACAACTAAGTGCTAACTAAGGAATTAATAGCTCAGGGGCAGATAGCTGCTTGAGGCAGTCGAAGGTTAAAGGACTTGTTTATGGCTAGTGAATGACATGTAGGATTTGAGCCTAGGTCTTCCTAAGTTTAAATTCAGTATTGCATCCAGTAGGCCATGCTGCCTTCTCTTAATGAGACAGTATTGTTAAGTGGAATATTGTAAAGATGTAGTGCAATGAATCCTTGTCAGTTGATTAGATTTAGAAACATATATATATATATATATATATAAACATGAACACTATTTTGGCTTAAATATAGGTTTCATTTTTCTAAATCTGTAATAAACCTAAATACAACCTAAAATTGTAATATTAGTAATAGATTGAATTCAATTCAACTTGCATGTATTAAGACCTACAGTTTACTAGTCATAAATGCTTAGCCTAGATTTTTGGGACACAAAGATTTAAATAAAATAGTCCCTGCCCTCAAAGAGCTTCCATTTTAGTGAAGATTGAAACATTTTGAGAAAATTAGGGAGAAGAGAAGATGGCAATGATGGTAAAAATAAGTAAAACACATTTATTTGAATTGAATCTCCACACTGAACCTATCCTCAAGTTTCATCATGGATTGGAAAAGTTTTTGGTCTCTTGAAGGCTACATAGCAGAATGTATACTCTGGTAAATTTGACCTAGAAGGTATAAGTCTGCTGCCTGAAGATCAGTCTAGCTAAATCTGGAAAGGTTCTTTCCCATAAAGTTGACTCCTCCTCCTCCTTCTCCTCTTCTTTTTCTTTCTTCATCATCATCATCAGCATTACCGCCACCACCACTTTTTGGGGGGGCTAGGATAGTCCATAAGAAATATACCAAAACGTTCAGTCTTATTTAACCCCCTTCTATTTCTACAATGAAGTTCACAAAGTTATGGAAAAGAGGTCATAAAGTACAAAGAATTTCAGTTCTTAGATTGTCTATGCACATTAATGGCATAGTCCATGAACATATGAATTGAAAGAAACACCCTTTAGCAGCAGACTCCTTTTGTGACTTTTTGTATAATTGTTTCTAAGTATATTCTACATTTTTTCCTTTCAAAAAGATCTAATTTTAGGGACGCAGACTATATTTAAGGGTGGCCTATATGCACACCAATATGACCCATTGTATGGATACTTGGAATGACGTAAAATAACACTATGGATTTCTTTAACCAAAGTACCAAACTTGTACTTCTCAATGAGTGTTTTTTGCCCCCCCCCAAAATCACCACCTTAGGAAACTGTCATTTTTTGTTCTACTTTTTGGGGGATTATTGCTTTTTGTGGTAAGTATGAAGCACACAAGGAAACTAGTATCCTTACTTTGTGGTCCAACTCATGCCGTTTTTAAAAACATGGTATTACCTAGCACGATCCTCCATCATATTCAGTGGTGTCTCCTTGTGTCCACTTGCCTTTTCACTTTATCTCAAAACCAAATCCAACCTCAGGTTTTCCTGACTTTTTTTTAGCTACCACAGAGGACACTGAAAAGAATGAAATACAGACTTTATAGGGCTATAAAGTGGCACAGCAGATAAAGAGGTAGACCTAGAGTCAGGAGGACCTGAGCTCAGAACTGACCATATGTCCTTGGGCAAGTCACTTCTATTTGCTGTAGTTTCCTCAACTGTAAAATGGGGATGATAATAATAACATTTCTCAAGGTTGTGAATATCAAATGGATGATAATTTTAAAGAGTTCCTTCCTCTAAGCAGATTATGAAAAAGCAAGTTGAGTTTAAGGGAAAGTTTGAACGATGATATGGTCAGAGAGGCTTAGTTGATGTTCCTATGTAAGGGAAACATAAAAGAAACTTCTGCATAAACTTTGAGGTCCCAATAGAGGAACTGAGAAAGGCTGAAGAAGGGAAGACAATAAATAAAACCCATGAAAAGGATCCTTGAGTTTCTTTCAAGCTGAGCACATAGTATATAAGTTTTTCGTGTGTAAAAGAAGCATTTTCTGTGGACCCATTTCTCATCTTCCTTCTTAAGCAGAATTTCCATTAACCTTCGGGGGATATGGAAGGAAATATGAGACTGCTTTCCTGTTATAGAATGGATGATTCCATTTGAGCCATCATCTTATTCTTCCAACAAGCTAACAACTCAGTGTCATTGAGAGAGGTTCTCTGGGGCTGTGCTTCTTAATTAATGTCAGTATTAATTAAGGTTTGGGCTTGTTATTTGAAAAGGAAAATGTCACTTCTCTGATTCCTTGTATGTTTTTCTTTAAATATCCTTTCAAGTAGGAGCCATCAAGTGGTTCATTCCTTTCCTCTCCTTGACATTCCCTGATTCTCAAGTCAGTTATTGGAGACAATAAACAGCATTTGGGGAAACCAGTATCAGATGTTCAGATAACAAGAGCTTTCTTTTTTCTCTGTGCTTATAGAAAATCTGGCAATAAGAAATAGCCATTCTTCAATTTCTTTCTATTTTGGTAGGTTGTGTTTTTTGTTTTGTTTTGTCTTGCTGTTTTTAATGCCCAATTAACTTGATAGAGAGACATTGTGATGCAGTGCATAGAGAGCTGTCCCCAAAGTCAGGAAAACCTAGGTTTAAGATTCAAGTCTAATAGGCAATGAATGCTACGTGATCATGGACAAATCCCTTAAGCAATTCTTTAAGATTATAAATTGCAGAGAAGTGGTCAATCTGAAAAGGTAGTAGATATTTCTTACTGAAATCTCTCTACACTAATGACATCACAGGTCTGTTAAAAAAAAAGAGTTAATAATTTATTGACTCCCGTCTATGTAGTCTGTGAATGAATTGACATTGACATCCTTGCTGTGTCTCTGGCCATTTTCATAGGCTATCCTCCATTCCTGAAACTCTCTCCCTACTCATCTCTACCTCCTGGCTTGCGGGGCTTCCTTCAAGTCCCAGCCAAAATTCCACCTTCTACAAGAAGATTTTCCTAATCTCCCTTGATGCTAATGCCTTCTTTCTGTCACTAAATCCAATTTAAGCAGTACATATCTTGTTTGTACTTATTTATCTGCATGTTGTTTTCCCTCACTCCCATTAGAAACTATACTCTTTTGAGGGCAAGGGCTGCATTCTGCCTTTCTTTGTATCCCCAGTGCTTGGCACATAGTAGATGCTTAATGTTGTGGGTTTTCCTTTTGTTTTCAAAAAGGATCAGTGACATCACAAGGTGATGTCTTGTCTCCTTTGTGAATTGAATTCAAGTGAGGTTGAGCTATCCAAAGCCATCATCCTCACTCTGTCTTTGAGAGTCATCCAAGTCCAGTGGCAAGACGAAAGTCAGGATGACTGTAGGTGGCTTGGGATGCAGTGAATGACCTTGACCACTTTGATGTCTGATCAAGCTCTAACAGTTCCACAACATGCTTAATAAATGCTTGCTGACTTGTCATTGGATTTCTTTAGTAATATATCATGCCATATTCTTTTTTCTAGTTTTACTTTCATCATTTAATTGACTTTGGTAAGATTCCAAAGATATTCTTCACCATCATTAATAGCAAAAGGTATCAACTATACAAATAATAGTTGGACTGTGTGGTACACTGTACTTGAATAGGCCTGACTCCTGCTTTCTAGGAATTTACAAAGTAGATGATATTTACTCTGGCATACTTATAAAAGGACACATAACCAATTTTAAAAATGTTACATGGATACCTAAATTATTTAAAATACTATCATTAGACATTCAGTAATGAATTCATTCTTTCTACAAGGCTCACTTTCCCACTGAGGCATATCTGTGAAAGGGAGCCAATGTTATTTTTTAAATCAACAGAACTAAGGGTGGGGCAGCTAGGTGGTGCAGTGGATAGAGCACCAGTGCAGGAGTTAGGAGGACCTGATTTCAAATCTCACCTCAGACATTTGACACGCACCAGCTGTGTGACCTTGGGCAAATCACTTAATCCCAATTGCTTCATCTTGGGTCATCTCCAGTCATCCTGATGAATATCTGGTCACTGGATTCAGATGACTCTGGAGGACAAATGAAGCTGGTGACCTGCACAGCCTTCCTTCACTCAAAACAAAGTCAAATGCAACTCATGTCATCATTTCTGTGATGGCATGATCTTCTTTGGCAATGAAAGACTACCGCACAAGAACTAAGTCATAGTAGCTATAGACTTTAGCAAGCTTTTCTTGAGCATAAGTCTTTTGCTTATGTGAAGGAGAACAAGTTTGAAGTTTAGGTCAAACCTTGTGAACAAGAAAATTAGGAAGACTGCTAAAAAAAATTGCCTCCCTTACCCACTTGCTGATGTTCGGAATTTCATGATGAAAAGACGATTACCTCTGGGATAAGTAATACATTAAAACCTCTCAGTCATCAACACTTCATTGTGAATGAGTTTCAGATGCTCTTCTGAGAATAGATTTGATGTGTGGATATGGTATGAGGGGAACTCTTTGCCTGGAATGAGAGAGGATACTATGGAGTAAAGACCCGGAGTAGAGAAGGTGCTGAAAGAGAAGATAATTTCACAATTTGTACATTTATGTCTATCACAATTACTCTCCAAATGAATAAGTACAAATACTTAAGGGCCCACACATTGTCTCCAGAATCAACCCCCAAATGAGGAATGTCTCATTAGTGTTGGGAAGAGAAAGAGCGAGAGAGTGTCAGTTCTGTACCATATTGACAAGCTGAAGTTCCTGGCACCGTCTTATTTCCCTATAATGAGATAATGAAATGAGCAGCAGCCTATGAAGTACAATTTGAGGGGTACTAGCTCTAACTCGAACTCTTTGACATTAAATGCTTTCTCACTTAGAATTTATCCTTGAATAAACATGTATTAGTTGACTATTGTCTACAGAGCATTGTGTGGAAATTCAGAGTTGGCAGAGTTAAATAAGATAGGGTTCTTAACCTCCAGGATTTTATCATCCACTATTAGAGATTTATTTTTTAAGTAAACTTTTATTAATATTTTGTTTCACACATCACCAGAGTATCCCACTTCTCCCAAAAACCATCCCAATATGACAGTTTTTTTAGAGAGAGAAAAAAGCATAATTGATTAATGCATTGAAAAGGTCTAAAAACATGTGTCATATACTCTCACCTCCCACCTCCATGATGAGGTAGGTTGGGGTTGTCTTCTCATAAGATATTCATTTTTGAAAGAAATAGTAGATATTTACAAGAGAGGCAATTCTTTAAGCTTCATGGTGCTGGTGATTCACATTTCTATACTGGGTAAGGCTTGAAGTTTTTCAAAGTAGAGCTCACTTCAAATAGGTATATTGTATAGATAGATAATATAAGTCTCCATTCTACAGATAAAGAAACTGAACCTCAAAGAGATCATAAAGTTATCATAACTGTAATTACTTAATATGTTAGTGAGATTGAAGTCCTTATAAGGAAAGGGATATAGGGCAAACTAGGGGTCATGTTGTCAGGATGGAAGAAAGAGAAATGGAAAGAAAAGATGAGAGGAGTGAGTGTAAGAAAAAGCAAAGTAGATTTTTTGTTGTTTTCTTTTTGGAGTTTGGTTTCCCAGGCTCATTGAGAACATCTCAAGGACTGATCTCCTTGGAGCTCGGATAGTCACAGCTGTGCTGAGTCAAGTAGGTTTTGAGCCTACTGACTGTGAGCCAATCAGGAACTGAGCCTTTGTTTTATACACTGGGAAGTTGGTGTTTTGCTTTGGGGGTTTCACTTATGAGAAGGAACTTTTGATTCTCTGGATGGGACTCTGAGTAGCCATTTGTTAAGAACGCACCACCCACTCACTACTCAGATGTCATTGGTGCTCCCCAATCCAGTGGTGTATGTAGGTGTATTACTTTGTCAAACAATTAGAGCCCTGTCTGTTGATCTTCACATTAATTTCTTTGCTTGTATTTTTTCCGTTTGTATTTTCTCCACATTCAAGGTATTAACCTTTCCCCTGAACTAGTGAATGATTTATGTGTGTTTAATTAAAGGAGGATTGCTAACCCCTTTTAAGCTGTCTTTTCTTTATGAAGAAGATGGAAGAACCTGTTCTAATAGACCATCTTGTGTGTGCTAGGGTGCTTGTTATTACAGTGAGACAAAGACAAACGAAGCTAACTTCAAAGTTTTGCCAGGTTGCTAGCTCTATTCCAGTACTCCAGTGGGCATGACATGATCTCATCAAGGTGACTATTCCATCCAAAGACACAGATTGTAGCCATTCCTTTTTTGTTCATATCTTCATGTGCCTTTGATTATCCTTTGAGATATTTTTATTAATATACAACAGTATCTCTTCTCTGGTTCCTTATTTTCATGCATTCAGGAAAATCCATCTTGAGAAGAGATGGGGCAGAGAGGAATTCAATATCATTTATGGATTTTGGTTCACTGTATCTGAAAATCCAGCAGAAAGGGCAGCATGTCATTGTAGATAGCGAGTAGGCCTCGAAGGCAGAACACTTGGGTTCTTCCTTGTTCATAAATATTCTGATGACATTTAGTTACCACCCTTCCTGGTCAGGTTGCTCTCTTTTACCCCTTCACAGAACAGTCACATACCTGGAATAAATGCCACAGGTTTTCAAGGCCCAGTGCTAGCAACTATATTTAGCCTTCTCAGTATGTTTGTCCCCCTGCGTTAATAGAAGAACTGATGATTCCTTGGCTGACCCACATTCTTTCTACTGGGAAACATTTGGAAAGGAGCTGAGTAGGGTACAACTCACCCTCTTGACAGTTTTATTTCTTTCTTAGCCAAGAAGAAACAAGGAACTCATCAGACCAAAGCTTAATTTTCTGTTCTCTTTGGGAAAAAAAATATGGTGGCTTGTGTAAGATACTTTCTGTCCTAGAAGGTAGTTTTGAAGTATTCTAGGTATGTAGGATAATATTTAATTTGATTTTTGTCTCAAACATAAGATCTTCCTCCTTAGTCACTAGGCCTACTGCTTTAAAAGAATTCAAAACCTTAGTTCTTTTTCATTATAAATAGTATGGAATGACCATCCTCCCTCTGAAACTAACTGTATGACCTTGGGTAAGACATTAAACCTTCATGGACCTCAGTTTCCTCACATGTAGATTGAAAACCTTGAATCAGAAGATCTCTGAAGTTCAGCTTTTAGACTATGAAGCCATGGCATTTTCTCTGTTCAGTCATGTCTTTATATCCCAACTCTCTGCACTACATAGTCTACATAGATTAGAGAACAGAAGTATGTTCTTTTAGTCTATTAAATTTGTGCTTCACCAAAAAGAGAAATCTATTAAAACCTCTACCAAGAATAGGAACACTGATGGTGTCAGTCAACAAAGACTGAGCATCTACTAGGTGAAAGATACAGTCCTCTTGATTGTTATTTCATAGAAATGTAGTATCTTCATCTTCTAGAACTACTCTTTTCTCTGTTAGATTCATTCTTTGAACCAGAATTATGCATACACATACCTGAGAGTAACTCATACTCAGTAGTCACTATGATTACCTGTTAATGCCATTTGCTAAATGGCTTTAAAAGCCCCTTAGGAAGCAGTTATTTTGGAACATTTAAGAGATGCATCTGGGTGTTTAGGAGAACCTATGGCTATTTAGGTTACCTGGTCAGTTCCCACCCTATTTGTGAAAACCTTACGCGTTCATGAAGTCAGATAATGAAGTGCTCTTGAGAAATTCTGACAGCTGACATGGTATTACTTTGATGTATTTTGATACACATGTCAACATGGCTATAAACTAAGAAAGGTTAAGCAAAACTAAAATATAAACAACTACAGCAGAGGCCTCTTCCTCCCAGCATATGCAATGTGCAGTCTCTTGGTATTGTACACTTTCTGGCCCAGCGGAGAGAACAAGCTTAGTATTGGCCAGGTAGAGTTGACCATAAGCTTTGTCACTCTCTGGACAGCTGTGTGGGGATTCGTGGTGGATTGTTTTCCCCAACACCCAGGTACGTAGCTTTAGAGAAAGGTAAAATTACCCACAGACTGGAAAGAAGGGGCTGGGGATTGAAGGATGTTGTATTTTCCTTCTTACATACCAAGAGTGTGTAACACCCTCAAGGGAAATGAGAGCCAAATGCCAAAGAAACCTGTTTGTGATTTGCACTGAGTAACTTAAGGAGGATAGCGTCATGTTTCAGGCTGAGAGGAAACCAGACTAAGCAGTATTGATGATATCTGGCGGCATTCCCTGAGTTTGCTTGCCAAAATGTTGGTGAGGATTTTACTGTCCAGATTAAGGGGTGATGCTAGATGAGATGAAGTATATGTTCTGGAGTCCTGCTTATGTACAAAAGTTTATCTTTACTTCCTTTTCAGTGTCAAAATTTTCCAAATGCCAAAATATTTCAGTGTATTTTTGAGGTGACTTTAAAGGAATTCTGTGACTTAATGCTTTATGGCATTCTAGTGAAATGTTGTCAATCCCAAGATACTCATTGAAGGCATGATATTAGATACCACTCCCAACATCTGAACTGGATCTTCTGCGGCAAGGGGTTGTTAGATTGTTCAGAAGGGGGAAAGGCAAAAAAAAACAACAAAACTAAACCTTCTGACTGATCATTTATGCTTCTAATGAGGTGTATGATATAAATCAAATGATGTTATTTTTGAAAGAAAGAATGTACATTTTTAAAATCTAAAATTTAGATTTACATTCACTTTTTAAAGGTCCTTGCAAAAGTTATGTCTGTCAGGTAAAGTATTTGGGATAATTTATGAGTACACAAATGGAGTTTTATAGAATAAAGTATGATTATCTGAATATTGTAGCAATTTATTAAATGCTCCCAGGATTCTGAGTACTGTAAAGAATGTAAAACAAAAACAAAGATGTGCTTCCTGATTCTAAAGTATTTAATATTTTTTAAAAATTGAAAACAGGAAATTACATATTGTAGCTCTATAAAACTTTGTTTTATACTACCATACCCAAAAGAAGATAAGCACATTAATTTACTGTTGTTAGATGACTTAATTAGTCGAACCATTCTAGGAATGAGCTTGGAATTATGCTAAAAAAAAAAAAAGACTAAATTGCCTACGTACTTTAACTTTGATATCCCACTGTTAAGCATAAACTGCAAGAAAGTGAAAAACAAAATGAATGACTCCATAAAGGTCAAAATATTCCTAGCAATATTTTGGAATAAAGTAGATCCTTATCAAATAGGAAAATGATTAAATGAATTATATTACATGGATGTAATAGAATGTTAGGGAACCATAAAAATGATGCTTATCAAGAACTCAGAGAATCTGAAGTTGGACCAGGAAAATAATATAAATAATTATGACAACAATGTAAACAGAACAAAAAACAAAACTGAATAGTATGTAATTATAATACCCAAGCTTGGACTAGGAGGAGAATTTTTCTTCTACCTAATGAACCATCCCTTGAAACAAAGAACAAAAAAGAAAGAGAAAAACACAGTTCAGCAAAATTAACATATTGTCAGATGCAGTTGATACTTTAGTTAGCTGTATTTTTTCTTTCTTTTTTTAATCTTTATTTCAAGAAAAGACTTGTTAGGAGAAAGGAAAGGAAGCATTCATAAATGAATGTAATACAAAACAAAAAGTGTGAAAAAATATAATTAAAAGTATGTGTCTCATGATGCCACAAGTTCAATTTTATTGTGGGTCCAAATTAAGTTTTCTGTGGACAAAAAAATAAGAACTCCCTCTCTCCCCAAGAAAGCCTCTAAAAACAGACTTAACTATGATATCCCTTGATGTCAGCATTTTAATAGAATTTTTACCATGTATAACCTAATTATTATTGCTTTTTATTTAGTATTACTGCCATAGAAGAGTTTAGAGTCAGGTCAATAAGACATGTACATAAATATAATAGATAATAGAACAGGATATATGATTGAGAGACACAGAATGTTGTGAATATACAAAGGAATAGCTAAACAAGGGACAAAGGCAATTACAAAAGATAAAATAGATTTTAATAGCATAAAATTGAAAAAAATTTCTACATATACAAAATTAATGCATCAAGGATAAGAAGGGAATAAGTTTAAAAATCTTCACACAGAGTATCTTTGATAAGAGTTTGTTACTCAAGATAGGCAATTAATAGAATATGTAAGATCAGAAATCATCCCCAACAATAGATAGTTAAGGAGTATGAACAAACGGTTCTCAAAAGATATACAGCAAATGTTTAACAACCATATGAAAGACTCCTCCTATTAACATGAGGAATGCAAGTCAAAAGAACCCTGAGATTTCACCTCACAACCAGCAAACTGGCAAAGATGACGACAGTTAGAAGGGATGTGCAAAGACAGGAACACTAACATACTATTGGTGCATCTGTAAATTAGTACAATTACTCTAGAAAGGAATTGAGAACATGCAGATAAAATCACCAAAATGTCTGTACTCTTTGACCTACAGTTTCCATTGACGTCACTGAGAAAAAGAATGGCCAAGATACACTGAAATAATTATAGCAGATATTTCTATAGTAGCAAAGAACTGGAAACAAAGTAGATGACCATTGATTAGGGATTCGTTAAACAAATTGTGATGATGAATATATGGAATATTACTCCACTGTAAAAAATGGAAAAAAAATGTTCAAATATGTAAAGACTTACATGAACTGATGCAAAGTGAAGTAAGCAGTTCCTGGAAAACAATATATACCATGACAGTCACATTAAATGAAAAGATTAACAGCCACAAAACAGTTTAAAATTAATGTTTTAAAATTATAAAGAATAAGTTTGCTTCCAGTAAAGAAAGAGGAGAATCAACACCTCTATTTGCAGAGGTGAAGAATTCTAGAAGTGTGGAACATGGCATTAAAAAAATTCCAAGTTTTTTCTCAATATACTGATCAGTTTTGCCCATATTTTCCCTCTCTTCTTTTTAAAAACATTCTCCCTCTGGGAGGAGGGAAAGGAAGGATAAGGAATACAGAAGTAAATCTAGGCAATAGAAACACCAAAGGAATCAAAAAAATCTATTAAAATAATGGTTTATATATTCAAATTGCTTTTAATAATAATAATTATAATTGTAATGAGACTCATATTTATACTATTAACAAATAAAACATTTTAATATTTAAGAAGTCAATCCAGAAGAGAACAAGAGTGCTTCAGACTGGGGAGGTCCGACATGGCATTTGAATTTTGTCAGTTGAGTAAGAACTCAGCAATCACATATAGGGAAGATGGTTATGAAGAACAGCAGGGTGTGTTCATGGAAGGATGAGTGGTTCAGTTTGTCTTGGATCATAGCATCTATGGGATGATAGTGTAAGATAGAGCAGAAAAGATATATTAGAGGCAGATTTTGAAGAACCTTGAAAGTCAGGTTGAGGAGTGTGGACTTTACTCAGTAGGCAATCAATCCTAATTGCCCATTAAAGGGTTTTAAACAATGGAGTAAAATAAAAAGTCTATTAAGATCACTCTGACATTGATATTTGCTGTAGATTAGAGGGATGTAAACCAGAAGCAAAATAAAACCAGATCAGGCAAGAGGAGCTAGAGGAACTGAAAAAAGGATTTATAATAGTGGAAATGGAAGAAACAGATGAATGAAATAGATATTTCCAAGTATCTTGAACAAGACCTTAGTATAGCATTTTTACTCTCAGTGATTAGAATATTACCTGGTAGCAGTAGCAGCAGTAGTAATAGAGTAGTAATAGCAGCAGCATTGGTAGTAGTAGTGATAACAGCAGCAGCTAACATATATATAGCACTTACTATGTGTCAGGTACAATTATTATTTCATTTTATCCTCACAACAACCCTAGGAGGTAGGTGCCATTATTATCTCCATTTTACAGATGAGGAAACCAAGGCAAATGGAGGGTAAGTGATTTGCTGAAGGTGATGCAAATAGTATCTAAGATTGAATTTGAACTCAGGTCTTCCCGACTCTAAGCTCAGCACTCTATCCACTCCTTCATCACATAGATGATGTTTAATAAGTGCTTATTAATTGATTTGTATTTTATAACTGTTTTAATATATACATGTAGCTATGTAGAGACTAAAAGAATATAGATGATCCTACTCAGTTATTTTTATCCAGTTACCTATAAAATACCAAAATATTTGAGTAAGACCATCATGGAAATCAGAGAAACAGTGCTGGAAGGAACCATATGGATAATTTAAGCTAATGATAGCAAGAAAAGCTGAGACCCAGGAAAATATGAGTTGCTTGATGTTTCAGGTACTTAGTTGCCATTTTTCTAACTCTCTCTTCTCCGCTCTATATCATCTTGAACAAATCTAATGTCTTTTCTCAATTCTTCATATTTATCATTCCTTACATCATGGCAATGTTCCACTCTATTCACTTACCATATTTAGTACCCCTTGCCCTAGCTTAATGATCTTTCAATTATCCTATATTATCTCCTAGTCAGCTCCCCATTATCTTTTTCACAAACCATCTCTTTTAAATTATTCAAATTAAAGTTTATATATGGGACAAATACCATTACTGGCAATCTCCCATGGATTAACTTAGCTATTAAGGGTTCTTTCTTTAGCTGATGAAGCTGTAGCAATTTCCTTTCTCACTCCTGCTAATTCTGAGAACCCCATCTCACTACCAATATTTTCTTACTTCTGATGTTCCATGTCAGTCTTAACCAGGACTCATGCCAATAGAGCCCAATAAGACTTTCCTCTAGCCTCTGTTCCCAATCTTCTTGAAGCTCACAACTCAATCAATGTAGTTCACAGTCCTATCAATAAGGTCTCCATTCTCCAGCTGTCAAAGCCTCCCATGGCCCCTTAGCTCAGGTGCTTGCTTTCTGGTCATAGAACACATCTCCAAGGGCGCCTACACTTGTCTAGCAGGTGGTAACTGTGGGATGTGAGTCATCTGTATTTTCTAGTGCTTCAGTGGTGAACATACATGGTTGACGTCTATAATTGAAACTTCAAATGCCCTATCACAGAGAAACATTTACTACCATATAGTTAAATTATTGATTAAATGGATTTTTTGTAGACTGACCTATGAATCATCCCTGATAACATAGTTTCTATGGGAAAAAATGTTCCAAGTCCCTAAAAACCCAACTTATTCAAGAACTTTTGGAACTCACTTTGACTGCAAATTGGGGATTATGTGCATACAAAAATTATTGCATAATATACACCATATGAACTCAATAATTTTTATTGTTGACTATGTACAAGCCTCAGACAATGCTTTTGTTATTTCACGTCAGGTATGTCATATAATTCTAGTATCACTAAAGAATTTGACTAATCCTTAGAGTTCATTGCAACCTGATTTGGCTTCTATTATACCAGTATTAATTCACCATTGAAATCTGATTAATTGTATTTGGCTTATTTCCCGAGGCTTAAGCTAAGCTAGTCTGATTTTGATAGCTGCAAATTGGGGAAGAGAAATAGTCTGCATTATTGCAAGTGCACATATTTATTTAATTATATAGTTTCAAGTCTAATTGAGTTTAAGCCACTGAAGTCTCCTGTAGTCAATATTTTACTGTTCTTGTATACACACACACATACACACACAGTCTATGTGTGTGTATTTCTGTATATATCCTAACCATTTCAGGTTTCTCATTGTACTAAGAGATTTTTAGATAGTTGGCTTTTAAAAATGTGTCTCTTTTAATATAGTCTAAATTATGTCATCATTGGAAGTTAACCTCCCTTTTGAGTCTATGGCTTCAAGTCTAATAGATCATTACAACCAAATTGCCACATGCTCTCACATATTGTTGATTTAGTGATTTGATGTTTCATTACCACTCAACTTTTCATGAAGTTATTCCAGGGATTTATATTTTGTATTTAGTTGACAAAAAATCTTGTGAATTTGCAAGAGAATTATGTATTTGCCTGACATAATTTTTGAAACTATTAATCTTGCCTTTGAAAAACTGTTTTTTTTCTTTTAGTCACCTTTCTGAGTAATAATAAGTACTACAATTCTCCCCACCCCTTAACTCTATAATCACATCTGAGACTGGAATATTGCTATTCACCCTAACTATACACAGAGGAAAAGCCAAGCGAATGAACCACATCCACTCTATGGGCTACCCACTTGTAGTTAGATGGTTAATCCATGTAGCTCACCCTTCCATACATATCTCCTGGTCAAACACTACAACAAAGGAGTTAGATCCACAATTATGCAAGAGGAGTAGTATGGGCTATATTACCCTTGGGAAATGATAAAGTTACTTTTGATGACCATGACCCTTAGCTTCTCCCTGAAACAAAGACCCCTCTTTTATATTTTCAATATTCTTCTCATAATACTGCATGACTACCATCCATAGAAAAGTATAGTCTCCGAAGAACTGACGTTGAAAATAACACAAAAGGTCGTGAAGAGGCATGTGGTGAACATGAGCAGGCTGCAAAATATGACTAACAAGGAATTGTGAAAGAAAGCAAGTTGTTTTTTTAAAGATATCACCTAGAAAAATGTACTTAAAAAAAATATGGGCTGGTCTTGTAATCAGAAGGAAATGTAATGGATGCCTACATTTTGCACTGACATCCTCAGAATGTCACAATTCCAAGAAGATGCCCCATACATTGGATGGGTTATCTGTGACAAACACAGGAGGACACAGGCAAAATGTAAACAGCTGTGCCTTCACTTTCTGTGTGACCTTGAGAAGTAACCTGATTTCCCTGGGTCTCAGTTTATTCATTGCTAAAAACTAGGAGGTTTGATAAACTAACCTTTAAAGTCCTTTTGAGATCTTAATCTATAATCTTCTGAGAGCGAAGCCAGGATGAGCAGACGTGGATGGATAGGTTGGATTCTGCATCATTGGAGGGGATATCTCCATCAATGAGCATAGTTCCCTTGGAGTGTGTTCCTAACTTATCTTTTTAAATTATAGACAAATTTAAATTATAAGGCAAAGCATGGTTCATATATCAGAATATCTGGATGGATAGATATGTATACATATACATATATTGTATGTATACATATATTGTATGTATACATGTATACATATATTGTATATGTATATATACATATATTGTATATGTATACATATATATTATGAGAGTTTCAACAATGTTCATTCAATAAGCATTTATTGAGCAACTAGTGTGTGTACAGGTTTATGCTAGGTGCTTGGGAAAATATCAGGTTCAGCTAGGGCATTGTTTTTGTCCTCATGGAGCCTAAAGTCTAGTCAAGGACCAAGACACCAACTGAGTTAACTGTAATATAGAATATTACATACTAATTGCATTATATAGTTGAAAACCAAAGAGATATTTGAATTCTGCTAGGGAAATTTGCATTGCTAACCAGGAAAATCAAGGAAGTCTTCAAAAGATGTTATATTTGAGTTGTGCTTTTAAAGGATTGATAGATATTCAGCAAAGAGGAATATAGAGGGCATTCTAACCATGAGGAGCAGCGTAAGCAAGGGTCCAAAGGCAGGAAAATATTCTGCACATTTGGGGGATAAAGGGTAGTCCAGTTTGGATGGAGCAAAGAATAAGTGAAATGAGGACTATGAGATAATTCTGAAAGATACACTAGCGATAGATTATGGAGGATTTTGAATGTACCACAAAGGACTTTCCATTTTATTAGTCAATAGATAACCACTGCAGCTTTTAAAACAAAGACATTGGGCAAATCTTATGATTTTATGATTGATGTGCAAGAAAGA
Source organism: Bettongia penicillata ogilbyi (assembly GCA_023548195.1). Classification (NCBI taxonomy): domain Eukaryota; kingdom Metazoa; phylum Chordata; class Mammalia; order Diprotodontia; family Potoroidae; genus Bettongia; species Bettongia penicillata. The sequence goes on from JAJHZJ010000244.1 coordinate 7,308,531, forward strand.
TTATGTAGAAGTAGGTAACATTAAGAGGGTACTGATACGTGGTAAGAAGGATGGAATAGGGAGGGAAAGAAGTGGGAGGAACTTCTAGGAGGCTCTTTCAATAGAACGATTAAGCAATCAGATGAGGAAAAAACTAAAATCGATTCAAGGTCAGCACAATTACCTCAAATAGGACAAAGTACTTAATCCCAATTTTAATAGACTATCTAGCACTAAAGATTCTCAGTCAGATTCTAAGAGAAAAAGCACATACTTTCTCCACTGGCTGAACACTTGTGCTAACAATGAAGTTCTTTTAACTGTGTCTTTGCTATACTTCTCATAACTTGGGTAAACCTGGAATAGATTTTGGAAAAATTCACTTGATCTTCTGTTAACTTAACTATACCTATCTAAACAGAAAGTAAAAAATCTAAACGTCTGGCCTTGAAAGACCGTCTTCTTAACACAGATGAAAAATGAAACAGAATTCCTTTATTTTTTAGTTAAAATATCGTTTTCTATTTCGTTGATTTTTTACTATGTTCTACAGAATTATGGGTTTTGTCGGACAGTTCGTTACTTTTCACAGAAAAAATGGTCTTACAATAATAACATAAATTAACTATGATTAATGATATTATTGATAAAGACAAATCATTTCTATGGAAAGCAGTTTATACTATGCCTTCAAACTAAGTCATATCTACTGTCTGACCCAGTGAAATCACTCTAGATCTATATCCCAAAGAAAGAGGGAAAGACCTCCTTTATACAAAATTATTTATAGTAGCCCTTTTTGTAGTGATGTAGAACTGAAAAGTAAGGGAGTGCCCATCTTTTGGGGCAAATCATAGTATATGAATATGTTGCAATATATTGTGCTTTTAGAAATGAGGAAAGGGATGGTTCAGAGAAACCTGGGATGAACTGGTGCCAAGTTAAATAAGCACCATCAGCAGGACAATTTACACTATTGCGTGAATGAGACGGACATTTGAATTATAATAAACAAAGTATTTTGCAAAATTTAAGAACTCTAATCACCACAACGAGCAGCTATGGTTCCAAAAGAAAGATGATGAAGGATGTTATCCATCTTCTGGCTGATGGGCTAATATGTAGAATAAAAACTAGCATTTTTGGACAGAATCTGTGGGGACATTCATTGTACTTGACTATGCACATCTGTCACAAGAGTTTCCTTTGTCTTTTTTAGTTGATGAGGGAAGTGAGAAGGGAAAAATAATGATTAAAAACTAAAATTTAACTAAATAAATTAAAAAGATAAGTCTCTGATTTTGAAAACCTCTTATCATATAAAAAATGTGTTTTATACCACATCCTGCTTGATGAAAAGACATAAGCCACTGCTATGTGTAACATTTTTTCTGTGTGATGTAAGAAGCACTCTTTAAAAACGCAGAAATGAAGGTATGAGGAAAAAAAGCATAGGTGCACTACTGAATCTCAAACCATGTTACAAAGGGATAATCATCAAAATTATTTTGTGTTAGTTAACCAGTAAGTCAATTTGTATTTATTGAAAGTGACTACTATGTGCCTGGCACTGTATGAAGCACTGGAGACATTCTTTCTGAAGAAAGGCAAAAAATAAACAAAAATGGCCCTTGTTCTTAAGGAGCTCTTATTTGAATGGGGAAGCCAAAATGCAAACTATTGTATACAAACTATATATCAGAAAAATTGAGTAAATTTTAGAAGAAAGGCAATACCACGAGTAAGGAGAACTTGGAAAGGCTTCCTAAGATTCCAGGCATGGGGAACAGCTAATAACTAAAATGGGAAATAGATCATTGCGCGCAAGGAGCAAAAAAGAGGCCAGTGTCACTGAAAGCAGAATGTATGGAAGGGAGTAAGGTGTAAGAAGACTGCAAAAGTGAGGAGGTGTCCAGGCTATGAAATATTTTGAATGCCATATAGAAGATTTTTATAATTAATCCTAGAGGTAAGATACATCCCTAGAATTTACTAAACGGGAGGAGAGAGAGAGGAAAGGGCAGTGACATGGTCTGATCTGAATTTTAGGAAATTTGACAACTAAGTGGAAGATAGATTGGACTGAGAAGATATTTGAGGGAAGGAGATGGACCAGCAGGTTATTGCAGTAGTCTAGGCACGAGGCAATAAAGGCTTGTACTAGGGTGTGGGCAGTGTCAGAGGAGAGAAGGGTGTATATTCAAGAGATATTATAAAGGTAGAAACTAAAGGATTTGATCCCTGATTGTATAGGTGGGGTGGTGAGAGAGAATGAGGAGTCAAGGAAAACACCTAGGTTGTAACCTCTAACAGTAATAGGGTAGTTAGGAAGAAGAGAGGGATTTTGGGGAAAAGATAATGAAACAGTTTATGGTAGTTTGCAAGACATTCAAGTTGAGATATCTAAAAGACCGAAGGTCAGGAGTGAAGTTAGACTGGATAAGTAGATCTAGAGTCTTCAGCATAGAGATGATAATTGAAATTATGGTAACTAATAAGATTATCAAGTATAAAAAGAGAAGATAAGGGGGCCCTGAATAGAGCCTTGAGCAAGCTTTCACTGTGGAAGAAGACCCAACAAAAGAGAGAGAGAACGGTCAGAAAGATAGGAGGAATACCACGACATAGAAATGTCATGGAACCTTAGAGAGAAGCCAGTATCACAGACAACGTGATCTATAGTACCAAAGGTTTCAAAGAGGTCAAGAAGAATGAGGATTGAGAAAAGGCTATTAAATCTGACGATTAAAAATCATTCATAACTTTGGAGAGAGCAATTTTGATTGAATAATGACATCCAATGTCAGACTAAAAAGAGTTAAGAGAGTGAAAGGAAAAAAAGTAGAAGCACCTATTTTAGATGGTCTTCTCAAGGAGTTTAACCACAAAAGAGAGAAGAGATACGGGATGGTGTTTAGTGAGGACAGATGGATCAAGCGAGCGTGTTTTTGAGGATGGAGGAAACATGGATATATTTATAGGCACTAGAGAATCACGGTCAGTAGACAGGAAGTAATTGAATATTAATAAGAGTAGGGATATGGAAGAAGAAATATGAAGGATAAGGCAGTATGGACGAGGATCATTTATACATGTAGAGGGGTTTTCCCAGGCCAGGAGAAAGCGCTTGAGAAAGTTCTATTAAACAAAAAAGAGACTGATTAGTGGAACGTTGTAGGTATGCATTATACTGAAGCAAATGATAGTAGCCCTAGTGTTTGATAAACACAAAGGTCTCATGCTTAGAATAAGAACTCACTGTTAGACAATAATGGCTGGGAAAACTGGAAAGCAGTCTGGTACAAACTAAATATAGAGCAATTCCTCATTCTAGATACAAGAAAAGTTCTAAATGGATAATGAATTGGACAAAAAGTGACATTATAATTAAAGTAGGATAAGGAAGAACCTGCCTTTCAGATATAAAAGATGAGTACAGAGTTCATGACAAAGAAGTAGAGGACTCCTAGGACAGATTATTTGATATTTTGGTCAGATATAGTCACTGCATAGGATGTATTTACTTAATTCCTTTTCTTTGTCCAAGGTAAATTATTAATGTAAAGTGAATAATCGTCAATTATATGTATTTTAAAACAATGATCAAATTGAGCATGAGAGTAGCTCTATAATCCTTATGTTTAACTTTGGTGGCAGGATCGATGCCAGAGACCTGTGATTTCATTGGCGTAGGTAGGGACCATCAGGTGAATAAACTCTACCAACATAGAGCAGCAAATGTTCTTCAACTTAGCCTTAGTAAATTGCAAGGGGAGAAGTGAAATGTTAAGTGCCTGGCCCTGGGTCACATAGACAGTATGAATCAGTCAGAACACGAACCCAGCTCCTAGTCATCTTTTGTTTATACTTTTATTTTGAAGGATGATGATTTGTTAGTTTAAGTAACAGTAAGTTTAAGCCTTGATTGCAAGTTTCGTTATGTAAAAATACTGACTGAACTTTTCTTCCTGACTTGTATAAATTTACATATATTTTTGAACTATGTTATATATCAACCACATTATTATTCACTGCCAAACACTAATGACTAAAAGGAAAATAGGGAACTTCAGTTCAAATAAACAAATGATCAGACTTGACAAAGAAGTATGGATTACCCTAGTTAATTAACATGTGTATTATTTTTCTTTGCCTGTCCTCTTCCTCTAGAATTACTGGTATACACATATATTTGCATATATATGTATGTACATTTTATATATAGTACATATATGTATATATACACTATATATAATGTATACACATATAAAACACACTATAGATATAATTTTCTTATTGGTTTTATGTAGATATGTATATACATATGTAATTTTCTTATTGTTTTATATATAGATATTAAACATATCTATATACATATATGATATACACACACCCAAACATATGTTCCATCTCTTTAGGAGAAATTGATTATATGTGTATATGTGGATATATGCACACATATACAGATACTCTATGATCTACATTTAGTAACTCTCTTCTAAAGAATTAGATTGTGTATAATTCTAATAGACTCCAAATGGCTCTTACATACTTGGGAATGGACATTATTCTTTCTCCATAAACTTCTTCAGAGAATTTTAACAGAATTTCTCCCATTTTAAACATCATAGGCCTGATTGCTCAACATGTAATGGAGAAGTAATATATTTCATGGGTTTATCAAAAGCAGGAATGACTTAATAAGTGGTAAGAACTGGTTCACTAAAAGTAATAATAATAATAGCTAACATGTATAAGATGCTTTAATGTCAAATGCTTGGCATACATTATTTCATTAAGGCTTCACAACTATCTTGTGAAGTAAGTGCTATTATCACCATTTTACAGATTAGGAAACTGAGGTAAACAGAAGTTAAGTAACTCCCAAGGTCATACCAAGGTTCCTCCTGCATTAATATATGATGTCAAGAAAGGCCACTCTTCCCAATTCCCAGGGCTCCCAGGAACCTAGAAAGACACTGGCCAAAAATATTTTGCAAGTGTGTTGCTTAATGGATGAGGTACCTCTGATAGAGAGGATAGTGAAGAAGGACCATCCCTGAACATTGCTGGACATTCCCTGGGGATGTAATGGATGATCCTGATTCCTTGAATGTTTCAACCAATCAATGTTTATTGAGGGCCAAAATGTTCCAGGCACTGTGCTAAGAGCTTGGATACAATGATATAAATGAAACAGTTTTCCTGTACTGTTTCCACAGCATCATAGACTAGTCCTGAAGTGAGAAGCTACTACAGATTTATGGCAAGGGTTGAACTGTTCTCTACAGAATGAATGGGGGAGGTTCCTCTGCAAAAAATAAATAAATGAATGAATGAATGAATGAATGAAGAAAAGATTTTCAACCTCTCAAAGTGCAGTGAAAGATTTTATTATATTCATTTCAGAGAGCAGCTCTGAGCTCCTGAGTGAATTCATTTTGATGTCTCCCACATAATATTTGAAGATGATGGGACCCTATTTGGGAAATTGTGTAGCACCTCCACTGATTCCAAGCTTCTCCCAGCTGTTAAAGCTTGTCTTTTTAATATTAATATATTAAGGAGGCCATGTGGTAGAATGGAAAGTGTATTGACTTTGAGATCAAAAGTCTAGGGTTCAAATCCTACCTTTGATACAAACTCCCTGTGTAATCTTGGACTTCACTTTCCTGGGCCTCAGTTTGTTCACTTGTAAAATAAAGGAATTGGATGAGATAGACTTTGTAATTCCTAGTTCTAAATCTATAATCCTACTGATGGGGTGCTTGAATGCATGGGCTTGGACCCCAATTCTAAAATCACATTTCTCTCTAAAAAAAAATCACATTTCTCCCTAGCCTCAAAATACTATCCCAGGCAGTTTCTCCCCTGCCCAAGGACACAGCCTGCCCCAGCAAAAACCATTATTCTCTTCCTGATATAGTAGCCAGCTGCACCTATAGAATTTATTCATTTGAACCAGTTGTGTACCTGCTGAACTAACTGTGTACCGAGTCATAACAACATTTACTACTCATTGACCAATCGTATGTATCCTAGACTTAGACATATATGTACTCCACATTTATCTTGTCTAACAAGACACTGATGAGAGCAACCTGGTATTCTTTAACCAGTCCTGTTAGTTGATTTAGTGATGTTTCAGGCCTAAAACCACACCACCTTGTAGCCCCTACCTTGGGCTAATTCTCCATGAACTCTGGGTAAAAAAAAAAACCTGTGCAGTAGATACCAGATACCATGTTCCTTTAAGAACTGTCACTCCCTAATTCGGTGGAATCACCTAACTAGTACATCTGACCCATGTTTTACTGTAGAATATTCTACATAAACCTTACCTGTACCCCATTCAAATCACAGGTTCTCTAAGAACTCTTGCCCTGCTGAAAAGCATAATAAATCTTTACCTTGACCTCAAGAATGTTTGAGTCCAGGAATTCATTTCAGGTGACCTGTCCCTGTACTCTGATCTTTGTGGGGGGAGGAGGGAAAGGGTGTCTCATCCCCACCCCCCTTTCCAGCCCTTTTCACTACCAATGTTCTCCTAGTGATGAGTGAATGTAATTACTAAGTAATAACTATTTCTGTTTTACTCAGGAACCCTGAGGGTCTCCCCCTCCCAGTTTGATTTTTTTTTTTTTTAATTAAAGGGGCTATCCCTTGAGTAACTACTTAAAGAAGGCTATTCATTGAATGGGTGTATCTCACTCAAAGTGAGAATGTGATAAGACCTTAGGCTGGACCAGGGTCTCCCATTGCATCCTGGGCCATCTCCAATCATCTTGATGAATTTTAGGCCACTGGACCCAGATGGCTCAGGAGAAGAAAGTGAGGTTGGTGACCTTGCACAGCCCTCCCTCACGCAAATCAAAGTCACCTGCAAGTCATGTCATCCTCTTGAAGTCATGGTCCTCTTCGAGAATGAAGGACAAACACAAACTCCTAGTGATGATACAGCAAAAGGATATGAGTCCTGGACACCATCATACGAATCAACAACATGGGTGAGCCAAAAAGCACTGGAAAGACACCTGGTGGGTGCAAGCGGCCTAGACCATGATCTGTGTAAGAGAAGTGACTTAAAATGTGTCACCAGGAATAAGCAGAAAAGGAGTTGGACCAGTAATGCAGTGAGAGGGAGAGGCAATAGCTATAGGACCCAAGGGCCACACTTATATCCACAAAATAAGAAATAACCAGAGCACACACTGAGCAAGTAGGATAGGTCCTCTATGAGGGATTTATGGAAAAGAGATGAGATCAAGCACATGTGGCAAAGGAGTAACTCACAGCTCCTGGAGGCCTTTCGTTTGAATATCCTCAAGATATTCTCTTTATAGGTGTTGCTTTTTTTTCTGAACTTTTTATAAAAGTGTGAATCTGTGTCTGTTCTGTCTTTTGGTCCTGATTGAGGCACTGCCAAGAGCTGATCTCAGGACTCTGAGAGGGTGCCAATAAAAAGATGGGAAGCTTTTTCAACTTCCAATATTTCAAGGTTCCTTCTTCAGGTAAGGGAAGAGGAAGTGGGGAGAGGAGAACACAACTGAGAATGAGGCCCAGGGTCTATTTACTCCTCCCCAGTATATTTCCCTCAGTGGTTTAGCTAGGTGACTTTCTAATCTCTACTTCCTTGGATCTCTTAAAACCCCCAATTCCAACCAGCTTGAGGGTTATATTCAAGTCACAGGCCAGTATCAAATTTCCTCAGCCAATCTGAATACTATCTATTCCTCTGTGATCATTACAGTTGATCAAGGACATTTCTGTACTTTATCTAAAGTCAGTGACTAATTGATTGAGACTCTTTCTTACCTGGTGAGTATACTAGGGCATAACATTTTATTACTCACTTTAAATGGAGTAGAATGACTTAATTGATACGTTCAATCAACACTTAACTTTTATGGACATACAGGTTCTTTCTTGTCTATCTCTGATGTGTTCTGTACTTTGTTTGCCACAACAGTTCATCCCCAGGCCTTTTGGTCCTAAAATGACTTTATGTACGCATTCTTCCTTATTTGGCTAGAGATGTCTGGGAAGGGAGCAAAAAGTCCTTTTTAAAGTTTTCTTTCTTGTATTATTAAAATTCATATATTTATTGAGACTGGATCTTCATATCTAACCCAGGGTGGAAGTGCAATGGCCAATTATAGCTGAATCCTAATGCTGATCAGTATAAAAGTTTTAAACTCATCCATTTTTCTGACATAGTCCAGCTCACCCTTCTTTAGATATTCTGGTGGCCCCCTGCTCCCAAGGACTTAGTGTAAGAGAGTACAGACTCCTGAGGGGCAAGCTTCATGGTGCAGTGGATAGAGTACTAGGCCTCGCGTCAGGAAGAACTAAGTTCAAATATGGCCTCAGACTCTTACTAGCTGATGACCCTGGTCAAGTCACTTAATCCTATTTGCCTCAGTTTTCCTCATTTGTAAAAGGAAGTGGAAAAGAAATAGCAAATCACTCCAGTATCTCCATCAAGAAAATCCCAAATGGGGTTATGAATAGTCACTGAACTAAACAACAAAATGATCTGCTCATCTTTAATCCTACTGAACTGCAGCACCCCTGAACTCAAGCAATCTACTAGCCTCAGATTCATCTAGCAGCAGGCATTACAGGTGTGTTCTACCACACCCTGCCCTGAAAACAATGAAAAAGAAAAAATTAAACAGCCTCTTCATTTATATCCCTTAACCCCAACTGGCTCTCTCTCACTCCTATCTTCCTGTATTTGTGTGATATACGCTAGAAATAGTATTCTAGAGATTTGTTAATCTGGGGCTATGCATCATATCTTTTATTTCTAAGAAATTTAAACATCCTATTTATCCATTATCTGATTTCTTTTAGGAAAGGCCCAATTGCTTTCATCTAGTGTTGTAGGTCTGTGGTGATTTTCAAAGCTGATTTTCTGTAAAGTATCAAAAAAAAAATGTCCTTCCGAGTGTTTTATAAGGCTTTTTGTTTACCTTCATACTGCCTCATTAGGGTGTGTGTGTGTGTGTGTGTGTGTGTGTGTAAAAATAAGGTTTGGGTTGTTTTTTTTTATTTCTGGCTATCACCTCTAATGCAAATTGCATTCATACTGTGGCCTTAAGCAGAGAAGAAATATCTCCTTATCTAATAGAAACAATTTCTATCTTCTGAGTTACTTCCCCTGTGATAAACTTCTCAACCATGAATTTAACTTTCCTGATTAATATTTATAGTCTCCTCTTCAAGTACCTGTAATGTCAGTGACTGTGGGGGTGGAAGGCATCACAGGAGAACTGACTTTTAGTCTGCCAACAAGCAAGTTTGTAGGAATTGTCTAATGGTCCTGAAGCCTCAAGGAAGCCTCAGGACTAATTCTGGCTGGATGACTCTGAATATAATATGAAGATTAAGGTGACTGAGGCTTCCAGCTAATCCTGATTAGAGATGGCATGGTCTACTGGTCTTGGGGCAAGGAGACATTGGGTCAGTTTCTTTTTGCCAAGAGTCTGTCTTATGATCTTGGGCAGTTCATTTAATCTTTTGGGACTCTGATCGTCCTCAACTGTATCAAGGGCTAAAACAATCTTGACCAAGTGTGCCTTCCGCAGAACTTGACAACTCCATGTTTACAGGGCTCTTGGAGACCTTCCAGGACACTTAATTAAAGAGCATTCATGTTCATTTCCCTTGTTCCATATCAATTTCCCTTCTTATGTGGACAACTAGTCATAAGTGCCTTAAAATTGTAGAAGAATTAAAAAAAAAATAGACTTCTCCCTTTTTTTTTTGCAGAGATGGTTAGGGGTATGAAATATTGGTTAAACTCAACTGAAATGTTGCCTGGCTATGCTAAACTGTGTCTTTTTTCCCCTTCCTTCTTTTTCATTCTTTGTAATAAGGCATTATAGAGTCAGTGGGATAAAGAGCTAAGCTTAAAATTAGGAAAACTTGGGTTAAATTCCTGCCTCTTACAAAAACTGGCTATGTGACCCTGGGCAAATCACTTAACTTCTCAGTGCTCCAGGCAAGCCTCTAAAACTATAAAGTTGCAGAAATGTTCACCTACATTGGCAGAGGGAGTCCCCTATTCTCAGAATTCCTTCCACAAATGACAGCACAGATCCAATCCTGATCCTTACCAAGAGATGGCTTTTTAAGAAGGGATATATTCAGAAACAAAGGTGGCATAAAGATGATACAAAAAGATCAACACATACATTTTTAAAATTATAGCCTCTTAGAGGTCAGGATATGTATCTGCCACTCCATGGAACTCAAGCATCTGTTACTTCTAGAACCAGAGTAATATATACTCATCATTTTATGATGGTTGGAGTTTCCCTTAGATTCTTTGGCGGCCTTAGGTATAACACATAGCTAGAGAAGAAAAAACTACTAGCTCCACTAAAGATTGCTTTCATACAGGCAGAAGAATTGTATGCTAATTTTTTCAATGACTCTATCAGTGACTTCAGACAAACTATCTTAAGCTTTTCTGCTTTGTAGATTCTTGTTTGACCCACTCATTTTACAGAGGAGAAAATTGAGGCCAAGGACATTTAATTGACTTGCCTGGGGTTACACAGACAGAAGGACAGCTAGGTGGCACAGTGAATAGAGTGCTGGGCCTGGAGTCAGGAAGACTTATATTCCTGAGTTCAAATCCAGCCTCAGATATTTACTCACTTTGTGACCCTAGGCAAGTCACTTAACCCTATTTGCCTCAGTTTTCTCATCTGTCGAATGAACTGGAGAAAGAAATGGCAAATCACTCCAGTATCTTTGCCCTCCAAATGGGGTCACGAAGCATCAGATTTGAATGAAACAACTAAATAGCGGTACATAAAGGTTGGGGACTGACTTGGTTGGTATAGGGAGCTTCCGCATGAGGAAATTTTATCAATACTTATAGATGCTTTCTTTGCAATTTAAAGTCTTAGAAAGTTACCTAGAACTAGAACCTAAAATCTGTTGTTGTTGTTTGCCCGTTTTCAAAGAGGACCATGACGTCAGGAAGGTGATACCATGACTTGCAAGCGAATTGGATTTAAGTGAGGGAGGGCTGTGCAGTCACAAGCGTTACTTTCTCCCCCAGAACCAAGTCCAGTGGCCAGATTTATATCAGGATGACTGGAGATGGCCAGTACCTAGAACTAGAAAGTAGAACCTAGAGGTTAAATAACTTGTGTAGGGACACATAGTCTATGTATGTCAGAATTAGGACTTGAACCTACATTGTCTTGTTTCTGTGGCCAGCTCTCTATCTGCTGTGCTCTAGATCACCGGCAAATGGCAGAACAAAATTGGAAACCAGAAACTCTCATTGTAAATCATTTATTCTGTCCAATATTCCAGGTCTCTTCTCCTTTATCACTTATTCAAAAAAAGTTTTGTTAAGCGTTACTATGTCCAAGATGCTGTGGGAGATGCAAAGATGTATATAAAGCACATTCCCTGTCATCGTGAGGCATTTAAATACTATAATAGATAGAATACTGGGCTTGGAAGTTTCAAAGATCTGAGTTCAAATATGGCGTCAGATACTTAGTAGCTGTATGACCCTGGGCAAGTTACTTCACCTGCCTACTTCAGTTTCCTCAACTGTAACACAGAGGTAATACTAGTGCCTCCTTTCTAGAGTTGCTGTGAGCATTAATTGAGACAATATTTGTGAAAACTGGTACATGGTAGGTTCTTAATCAATGCTTGTTTCCTTCCTTCCTCTTGAGATTTCCTATCAAATATAAGAGAAGATGTTACAAAGATATCTGCTAAAGGAAATAGCTTGTGAAAAGTGGAATAAAAGCCTGGAAGTGATACAGACAGTAAATGTTATGGAAGTTCAGTAGAGGGAGAGATCAGTTCTATCTGATATAATTAGAAAAAGGCTTGTGGAGAAAGTGGCATCTGATCTCAGCCTTAAAGGATTTCAATAGCTAGAGTTTGAGAAATGAGAAAGATTCAGAGATGGAAAAGCACAAGGCATGTTCGGGGAACAGCAATTAATATGCTCTTTTAAAATGTTTTATTAAAGCTCTTAATGAAAATCTTAAGTCATTTCCCAATATATCCCCACACCTTCAATGAACCTTCCCTTATAACATTGAATAAACAACATATGCAGCATTTCATATTCACCGTCCCTCACTTCCCTCAAGAAACTCGCAGAATCACAGATTTAGAGAAAGAAGTCTGAAGTCATCTGGCCCAATCCTCTCATATTGCCAATGAAGGAAATGAGTGCCAGAGAGGTGATGAACATGACTTCAAAAAACACATGGATAATAAGTGCAAGTTCAAGAAATTCACGTATTTCATCATTAAATCCTGCTCCCTCTTCACTATACCACATTGATTTCCTAGTAAATTTTGACTAGAAGAGCGCATTACTATAGAGTCATAGTAGAAAAGTATTGTAAAGATATTTAAGAATAAGATTGCAAAGTGACTTGGATGTCAGTCTAAGGAAACTTAGACTTTATTCAACATACAGTGAGGAAGTGAAATTAACAGGACTTGCCACAGCTCTGTGTAAGGTGACAAAGAGATGAGACAAAGGTAACATCAAAGCTTCTAATATGGTTGATTGGTAGGCAATGCCACTTACAGAAATAAAGAAGGCAGAAGGAAAAGTTGGTTTGCAAGGAAAGATGATAAATTCTGCTTTGGACATGTACCTCTGCTGCTCCGCCTGACTTCAATTTCACCAAACAAGATGCCTTTCTCAGGTTAAGCTCATCACATCTACCATGAGCTAACTCAAGCCTTGACTGACACCATCTCCTTCAGCCTCTACTCCTCTCTAATTGGAGGGTTGAAGGGTGGAGTACCAAAATCCTCCTGATGCCTTGCTTTATAGAGAGCAGAAACTGGACTTTTCAGCCCACTCCATTTTGAATCAGCCTGCTCTGCCTGATTTTAACTCTGTGAAACAAGATGCCCCTGAGTCAGGTAGCATCTGGTGTTCCCCCTTCTCCTTTCTGCCTCCCTTTATGGGTTGCCTTTCTCCCCCACCCCCAATTAGATTATGAGCTCCTTAAAGGCAAGAAATAACTTTCTTTTTATTAATTGTAATCCCAAGTGCTTAGTACAGTGCCTGGAATATAGTAGGTACTTAATAAATGTTTTGGGTTATAGGCTTTCTCATTGAGGTTTGAAGCTAAGTCATTTTGTGTAAGAGTGGTACATGACTGGGGACTTCGTGGGGCAAGAAAATGATTGGAGCATCTAGTTTGGGAAATGAAACATGGTTATAATCCAAACAGAAGTTTTAAAAAATACTAATTTTGTGTTCGTGTTTAGGATGGATTGGTGTAAGGGAGAAACTAGGCTTAGTATAGTTAGGAAGGTATGATTGTTCAGACAGAGATTATAAAGGCCTGACTCAGAGTGGTTATATTGGGTCTGAAAAGTAAAGGGAAAATGTGGAAATTTGTTTTGCTTGACTATACATGTTTTTGTTTTTCCCTCTTTCTCATTTAGGGAGATTGGGGTGGGAGGCAGAGGAGGTAAAAATATAACTTTTTCAAATGCAAGGGAAAGATTCAGGGTATTATAAATGCCGCATTGATGACAAAGGGATAGGAGTCAAAGATTCAGCAAACACTTAAGCACTGATTGTGTACAGAGCTCTGAGCTAGGCATCAGGAGAGAAATAAAGTGTAGACAAAACAGGGTCCTTGCCTTCATAAAGATTAAAGTCTAGTAGGAACAAGTGACAGTTACACAAATAAACAAAACACAGACTAAAACTTGGCAAGTACCTAAAAGAAGGGCAGATGAAATTTCTCATAAGGTCCAAAGGATAATCTTGGCACCGAACTGAAGGGGCAGGTGTGGCACTGCGGGGAGGGAGGGTGCAGTGGAAACAGTGAAAGTTTACTTGATAATGTTGCATTTGAATTAGGCCAAAAAGAATCAACTGGAATTCAACATGTGAATGAGATAAGGGAATAGTTGATTTTGGGGAGAAGATAATGAGTTTGCCTTTCAATATACTGAGCTGTTGGTAGTACAATCAGGTGGAAATATAAGACTGAAAATGCAGAACTAGGGTTTTAGAGAGGTGGGGAGTAGAGATGAATATTTTGGAATTAATCACTTTCATTTTCTAACTGTAAAAATGGATATCATAACACTTTCCAGCTACCTGTTTCTGAATATATTAAAATACCTATAAGGTACTTTCAATGCCTTAGAAATGATACAGATGCAACTCTTTTTTATTGGGTCAATGATGAACAAGGAGAACTTGAATAAGGGAGATCCTGAGATAATCTGAAAAAAAAAATCTATCAGCCCAGATATACAACCCACTCTTCCAGCACTTGTGAAAACTTGTGAAACTGATTAACTTGAATTTTTGCTCTCATTTCCCCTGATTTTAATGGAAATGTTAATGATAGAAGAAAAGATGAATGTCTTGCTGTGAAATGGATGTCCTTCTGAATGGTGAGGTTCCAAATTTAAACTTCTGTGTGTCTCTGAAACAGAGAATAGTATGTGAAAGGGGCTGGACAAATCTACAAACTCAATAATCTACCCTCCAGAACTTGAAAGTGTACCTCATACAACAAAGTTAGATTTTTTTTTTCTCTTGCTCTGTAACTGAAATCAAGTCTTGGTCTATAAAGAAACAATTTACAAAACTACTTTTAATAGTTTTTTTTTTCCCCAGGAACTTCTGAATCTAATTCTCTTTCCTGCATGGGTTGGAAGAAACAATACACCCTCCCAAGAAAAGAGAGGTGAAAAGTCTTCCTCCAATCCTCCTTCCTTCTCTTTCTTCCTTCATCTTCTTGCTCTGCTAACTCTACTGAATTAGCAGAAGTGGCTTGACTCACGTTAGATTGCATTTGGAGAACCACTTAGCCTCTGGTACAGCTGCTCCAAGAAGAGTTTTTCTGTGTGTTTAAAAAAACTGTTTTTCAGCACACAGATATGTAAGCACCATGCTATTATAGAAGCTTTGGGAGGTATTATACTGTAATTTTTAACTCCTTCATTTTGCTACTTTCTCAACCTTTTCCACCCTACCCTATGCATCAAATTTGCCTGGAAGGTCAGAGAATGCACTGGAAGAAAAGCAGCATGCCTAAAATAGCCTCTCTGCACAGGGGAAAAAGAAAAAAAAATGGGAGGAATAGTGAAAAACTGAACTCAAACAAAATTTGCCTTTAGTGGTATAGTAAAAGTATTCTGCACTCAGCTCTAAAAAAATCTAATTTCTAGCTCCTTATCTGATGTTTGTCACTTCACCTTTAAGGATCTCAGTTTCCTTATGAGTAAAACGAAGGGGTTGGATTATATGAGCTCTTCCGTTTCTAATAATCTACAGTGCTATGACTTTATTTTAAACTGTTTGATGGGCTAAAAAGGAAACATACTTTTGGTGATTCTGAGGCTAATCCTGCCAGAGGAATGTACAGCTTCTTGTTTATAACTAACAATGTTATTATGCCTCCTTGGCTACTTGGTGGGGAATTGGGGTGGGTAGAGGGAGGAAAGGGGAAGATATAAGATATCTGAAGAAAGAAAAATATTAAGATGAAATCAGTCCCGGCATTTCCATTACATTCAGGAAAATGATGTTCTGAACTGTAGGTTAGCAAGACCTGGAGTTTGAGAAAGTGTCTTTTGGATTCAGGTTTTGATTTATAGAAGCTTTAAGCAAGTGGAAGGTCTCCAGACAGCCATGGCATGAAACAGAATAGGAACAAATCAGGCTTTGATTCATCTGTTCCATCTAGTTAATCTCCCAGAGATGAGCAGGAGTGCTGGTAGCTACGACTGTGAGAAGCCGCGTTCTGGTATAGCACACTGCAAGTGTTGGCACCAGCATGGTCATGTGTGCTTTTTGTGCCTAAAGCCCACAGAATGTCCCCAGGCAGTTTAATTCTGTGGTGGAACCAACTTGAATAATTAAACAAAGCGAAGATTTGACAACACTGTACTTGTGGTACAACACAGCTGTGATTTCATGAGCTCAGTGGGGAGAAGGAGTTGGGGGCATCTGTCATAGCAAAAGCATGCTTTGTATTGAGCTAACAATTAAACAGACATCCAAAGTACTACAGAAGGGAATAGAAAAAGAGGCTGCCCTGCCCGGAGTAAATGGGTCATAGTATGCTCTACCTACATGTGTCTGTTTGGGTATGAGTAAGAATGGGTAGCAGATCACTTCTGCTTGGGCATGCTGCTGAGAGATGTGGGAATGATACCCGGGTACGAGTGCACACTGATCTCCTTTCATAATACTAACAGTGCACCCATTTATTGGTAAAATAAGCAGATGGGAGGGAGGAATCTTTTTCAGAATAAATATTAAGCAATGTGTCTCTTTTCTCTAAAGGCACTAAAGACTTCTCTTCTAAGTTATAAGGGAAAACTATAGATTGCAGGGATGCTCTTTCCCATTGCTTTTTCTTCCTGTGCAGGAGCTTAGTATACTGTATTTCCCCCTTCTCTAAAGACAAACTCAAAAAACCCACCACTTCTTGTGAAGCTAGACTTTTGGATCTCTATTATGGGAGATTCTCTTTTATTTTACTTGGAATGTGATGTCTCTTTGTGTGTCTGAGCTACACTGGGGACCCTTTTCAATAGATCCTTCCTCTGCAGTCACATTCAGTGCCCTCACAAGCCATTTGTACAGCGAGCTTGATCTACTTAGCTACTGAAAACTGGAATATGTTAAGCATTGGAGTAACTGTGCTGCTGCACACTGTATTTCTGGAAAGCAACAAAGCTGCCGGACCATTACTGTTAAATACATTTGAACTGCAGATCTCAGCTATATAAATAGAGCAGTACAGATTTCCAAATAACAATAACATGTTAATGTGTGAAGGATGTGCCAGGTCCTCAGAATTAGTAGAAAAGTTTAAGTTGGTGTTCTTTTTTTCTTTGTATTTAACAGAGAAATTACAGTTGAAATTATTGGCTGGGCTGCTCTCTACCTCCACTCCATACCCCTTAAAGGGGTTTTACCTTTAACAGTAAGATGTTCTATTTCCATGGGTTTTTTTGAGTTTCTTTTATTTTTTTGATATTAGTGTTGCTATGTAGTTTAGAAACATAACTTTTGAAGTATAGCATGTTTCATATTTTATGAAGTTTCTGGGTGGAACCATTCTAAGATTAATCATAGGCTATTTTCTACTCTTTTTAAAAAAAACCAAAACCTCTCCAGACTAGTTTGCCATGGCACTGTATTCTTCTGCCTTTCTTTTTATTGATTCTTCTGGCTTAATCCTTTAATTCTTCCTTTGAATATCTCCTTTGGAAACTGCCTTCTTTTCACTTCTATTACTATGGTTTGCTCCTTGTCTCTACCCCTTTTATTTCCTATGCATGCTTCCTGCTAGATTTTTTTTTTACATTAAAGGCATAGAAACGATTTCCAAACCTACATGCTTGCCCCACTTTTTCCTTTTCCAGGCTCTCTTTTCCTCTTATGTTTTTTGTATGTCACCTACTTGTCTATTGCTTAGAGAAAAAAAAAGCCTAAGTTCATCACAGAATGACATACTTTCAGAGGTAGAAGGGATCTAATTCATCTCTTGACTGTATAGGAATTTCATCCACAATGTTTCCCAACAAGAAATCATTCAGTTTTCCTTTGAGGACCTCCATTGATAGGTAACCCACTGCTTCCTAGGGCAGGCTATTTCATGAGAGAGAGAGAATATTTCATAATCATTCTTCAAATACATGGTCAGTTATCATGTCTCCCTTAAGGTGACTTCTCTTCCTTGACTAAACATCCCTAGTCCCTTTGAATCTCATGTGGCACGGGTTGTCTTCTCCTCAATGTGGACATTCTCCTGACATATACCCATTTTTTAATATGGACATATACCCATATTTTAATATGGACATATACCCATTTTTCAGTGCCATTCTTCAATTATCATGTCCAGAAATGAACAAAGTACTCCAGGTGTATTCTAGAATACAGTAGAATTATCTCTGTTCTGATACTTTGGAAACTTTCTTCTGAGGTAACTTCCTTCTTCATACTTATAAAACAAATATATCACTTAACTCTTCTTTCTCCAGCCTTTCCCATTCAACAATCAGCAGTTTCTTGTGGTTTCCTAACTAATTCCTCCTGCCTTTAGTATCCTCAGTCCCTGATTAATCTGCCTAAAACCACACCTTTACCATATATTCCCCCATTAACCTAAATGAAGCTAACTTAAATGGTCTACATAGGATCAGCATGGTTTAGAGGAGAAGGTCCAAGGGATGGCCAGAATAAGAATAACTTCACTCTACAGTACTCATGTACTAAAGTCACTAAGACAAAAAAAACACGTACAACCAAAATAACCATTTTAGCAACATTCATGCAGCACATCAAAAGTAATTCATATCTGTAGACGTTAATCAGGTTTCTAGGAAGGAGTCTCCCAGATGATGTATATGAACCAGGAAGTATCAAGATATCAATAAACTCTCTCTGCTTCCACAAATATTTGCAAAACTCCACCCATTTCCATAAAAATCATAAAAA
Organism: Bettongia penicillata ogilbyi; assembly: GCA_023548195.1. Classification (NCBI taxonomy): domain Eukaryota; kingdom Metazoa; phylum Chordata; class Mammalia; order Diprotodontia; family Potoroidae; genus Bettongia; species Bettongia penicillata. The sequence goes on from JAJHZJ010000244.1 coordinate 7,327,009, forward strand.
CAAAAAAGTGGAAAAACAGAAGGAAAACTTCTAGTCCATGTTCATTAAGCTTGTTGATCACTCAGTATTACTAAGCAAAGGTTCATGTTTAAGAGTCAGTCTCTTACAGTTTCCAGACTGTGTAATAGCATTTTATTAAAATGTACACCATATAAGAGAATCTTGTAGAGTCAACCAAGGAAAGGTTAATGTAGAATTGAAAGGGATATTAGAGATAATCTCATCTACCCTCCTTACTTTACAGAGGAGAAAACTGAGGCTTAAGGAGGTTAATTATTAGACTTGCCTAATAAAAAAAAGGGGATGAGGAGAGGGAGAATTTTATGTGTGTAAAGATAAATAATAATAAGTGGCTTTAGTGAAACAAATTAAGCTGGTATGTATGATCATTAATCCAAAGCTGAAAGGACCCATTACCTCAAGGGCCATATGGTCCACCCCCACCCCCATTATACAGATGAAAACACAGGCCTACCCAGAAAGATTAACTCAAAGTTCACCTCAGTAGAATGAATTTGAGGGAGGACTTGAAACCAGATCCTATAACTGCATAGCTGATGATGATGTGCCCTAAAGGGTCCTTGGGGCAAATGAAAGTCACCTGGAAACTCAACAGAGTATACTTGTAAGAATGGTATAAGTCCTCAGTTATATGATTCACTTTGGTCTGAGAGTTAGTAGCATGCTCCTAAAATCCTGCTTTTGAAATTCATGTATATGTGAAGAATCTGTGATTTCCCTAGTATTGGAATTCCCTATACCTATGGAGATTATATCCTATTTATAATTTAATAGATTAATCTTGAGGAGTTGCCTAAGGATCAGAAAGGCTGCATGCTTTCTGTGTGAACTCACACAGTTAATGAGTGTTAGGGGCAGGATTTGAATCCATGAATTCCTGACTTCGGTTCTAGCATTCAATCCACTACACACCCTTTTTCTCAAATTTATATATGCTCTGGCATCATCTGCCTACACAGGGAAGAGTAAACCAGTTAGAACTGAATCAAGTCCTCCTTTTGTTATATAGTGACACTGGGCAAGTCACTTAATCTCTCATTAATATGGACAATCTCATGAATAGCCCCTCTCTCAATTTAGCATGCTGTTCCTCAGATGACACACAGTCCATTGCACAAGGATTATACTCAAAGCATTTTCAGCTAGGTAGAACCTTCCAGAGTTTGTGTTTTGCTTCCACACACTTTGAGAAACCAGGTTCACCTCCACACCATGATGAGACATAGCAGAAGGACTTTAGTGAAGGCTATCTCTATCTTTGTCCATGACTCTGCCTACAGTTATAGCTACATACATACATAATGCATATTGTGATAGTAGCCATATTTACTAATCATCTAGTTGGGATGCATGGCAGCAAAATTGGAAAGTCCCTGCCACTTTAAGCTAATTTTGCCATAAAGATGCAGTGAAGCCATTATTTAAACTTAAGGCTTTAATGGAATTAAAGGTTTTAATATTGACTTAGTTTCCCAGTTGCCTAAGGCATAAATGCCCAGCTCACAAATACTTGGTGATCCACTTTTGGAAGCAACTCACCCATCTGACTGATGAGGGTCAGGAAAGATAGAGGGAATGATAGAGGAACCCCAAGATGGAGTTCCCTGTGTGGGCCATCTGGAAAAGAATTCACGGACTCAAGCATTCTTGAGATCAAGGTGGTAAAGATTTATTCTGCTTTTCAGTGGACAAGAGTTCTTAGGGAATTTGCCATTTGAATGGGGTATAGGTAAAGTGTATATAGAAGATTCTATGGTATAACATGTGCCAAGTCTGCTGACAAGATGATTCAGGGTGGGATTACAGAGTTAAGGAGTGGTTAGGTCTTAAAGGAACATGTACTTTTAGTATCTACTGTGCAGGTATTTTACCCAGAACTCATAGGGAAATAGCCTAAGGTGGGGCTACAGGGAGGTATGGTTTTAGGTCTGGGACATCACTAAGTCAACTAATGGTCAGGACTGACTGAGGAATACCCAGACTGTGCTCATCAATGTCTTGTTAGACAGCATAAATGTAAGGGAGTATACATATGTCTAAGTCTAGGATACATATAATTGGTTAGGGGCAGCTAGGTGGTGCAGTGGATAGAGCACCAGTGCAGGAGTCAGGAGGACCTAAGTTCAAATCTCACCTCAGACACTTGACCCTCACTACCTGTGTGACCTTGGGCAAGTCACTTAACCCCAGCTGCCTCATCCTGGGTCATCTCCAGTCATCCTGATGAATGTCTGGTCACTGGATTCAGATGGCTGTGAAGGAGAAGTGAGGCTGGTGACCTGCACAGACCTCCCTCACTCAAAACAAAGTCAAGTGCAAATCATGTCATAATTTCCCTGATGGCATGGTCTTCTTCAGCAAGGAAGGATGAACACACCACCCCACACACACACCCCAGTGCACAGTCAGTTTATCTAGTACATGACTGGTTCAAATTAATAAATTCTATAGGTACAGCTGGCTACTGTAGCAGGAAGGGAGATAACGGTTTTTTCTGGGGTAGGTTGTTCTTGGGCTGAGGAGAAACTGCCTGGGATAGTATTTTGAGACTAGGGAGAAATGTGATTTTTAGAAAGAAATGTGATTTTAGAATTGGGGTCCAAGCGTAGGCACCCAAGCACCCCATCACAATTACCCTACTACCTGAGCAGATTTGCAGCTAACTCAACCAAAGCTGTGTCTTTGTTGAACATCTTTTTCATGCTATTGCTGAGTAAATGTCCTTTTGTTCTAAGTTATATGATTTATGAGTGTTTTATTTTGTTCCAATCTCAAGCTTCAACCACAGGACTGGCCCAAGTCAGTTCCAGAACATATGAAGCCACACATAATATAATACATATTCATAGGTATGTATAGACAGATAGGTGTGTATATATACGCACACAAATGTATATGTGTGTATAAGATCCTTAAATACTGCTTAATTTAAATAATTTAATTGTAAGAAATTGCAGTGTTTGCTATGTAAAAGCAATTTTACACAGTATGGAAAAGGTATAGGTAAACTGGAAGAGGAAAAGCTGAATGATGCCAATCCTGGAAAGTGTTCAATAAAAGACCTAATACAGAGTTTTGAGGTATCTTAGATTTGGAATTTTTCATTTTCTTTGAGTAGTTAGATTTTAAAACAATGTACATGAAACAGGAACAGAAGGTTCTAGCAAGTCAGAAGGAGGTGATAGAACTATTCTCACCAACTACTGAGTCACTGAATAAGAGTAAGAGAGCACATATTTTTCTTGGAGAGGTAGCATGGTCCAGTGGATAGAATGCTGGAAAATCAGAAAGACCTGGGCTCAGATGCTTCCTCTGACACTAACTTTGTAAACAGGGACGACTCACACTTGACTTGTCTAGGATTGATGGTCTCCACCTGTAAAACAATACCTGATAACAATACTTGTAGTTACTTCACAGGGTGACTGTAAACTTGAATGAATTAAAGAGTAAAAGTTTACTAACAGCTTAGAGTGCCCAGTCCTGAGATATCAAATAGAAACAGAGACAGCTTCTGTCTTTGAGGAACTTAGAGTCAATGAGATAACGTCCGGGCTGTGCCCCGGCCCCTCTTCTTTTCTCCCTCTATACTACTTCATGTGGTGATGTCATCAGCTCCTGTGGATTTAATGACCACTTCTATCCTGATGATTCTCAAATCTACCTTTCCTGCCCCAATCTCTGCTGACTTTCAGTCTTACATCTCCAACTATATTTCAAACATCTTAAACTGAATTTCTACTAGAGATCTTAAATTCAACGTATCCAAAATAAAATTCATTATCTTTCTCCTTCCTTCCCTATTAATGTAGAAGGCAATGCCATCCTTGTAGTCCCACAGGCTCATAGGGGAGACTCCTCACTATCTCTCACCCCCCCACCATATCTCATCTGTTACCAAGGCCTTTAGATTTCACCTTTGCAACATCTTTTGAATGTGCTCCCTTCTCTCCTGGGACACTGCCATCACTCTAAAGTAGGCTCTCATCACCTCATGACTCAACTATTACAATAGTCTACTGGTGGGTCTGCCTGTTACAAGTTTCTTCCCATTCCAATACATCTTCCATTCAACCACTAAAGTGATTTTCCTCAAAATCAAATCCAAATATGTCACACACACACACACACACACACACACACACACACACACACACACACCCTGTCCCCACAATCCCCAGTGGCTTCCTATTGCCTCCAGAATTGAATACAAAATACTCTGTTTGACATGAAAGTCCTTCATAACCTAGCTCTCTCCTGCCTTTTCAGTTTTCTTCTATCTTCCTCTCCACCATGTAATGTTCTATGCAGTGACACTGGTCATGTTGTTCCGCAAACATGACATTCCAGTTCTTGGCTCCAGAAATTCTCTTTGGCTGGCCCTCATACCTGGAATACTTTTCTCCCCTTGGACTAATAACCTTCCAGTCTTCCTGTAAGTCCCAACTAAAATCCCATCTTCTACAGGAAGCCTTACCTCTGTTAATTATTTCCTATTTATCCCTACTTTCCTTATTTATTTATAGCTTGTTTTGGATATGCTTGTTTGCTTATTATCTCCTGCACTATGCTGTAAGCTCCTTAAGGGCAGGGACTGTCTTGTGTCTCTTTTTGCATCACCAGGACTTAGTACAGTGCCTGCCCTCTAATAGACACTAAATAAATGTTTACTGATTTGATTAGCAAATTTTAAATCTCTATGTACATGTCAATTGTCATAAATATTCTTTTCCTAAGGCCTAACAAGTTTGAACCTTTGTTTTAGGTGATTAATTTCATTTAGACACCAATAAGTTCCATCAGTTGGATTAGAAACTTTCTCCAATCTCTCCAATGACCATTCTTGATTTCTTTATATGTCACAGATAAAATTCTAAGGTTAATGCTCCCAACAGGAAAGTTTAATTAGAAAGTTGATTACTTTGTGCAATTGTGCACAATTCTATTTCCAAGGCTAATTATTTATTAAATAGAAAGGTTTGCCTCAGTCATAGGATCATATAGTTCATAGAACTGAGAATTAGAAAGAATGCTGGAGTCTAATACAGTTCTCTCATTTACAGAGCTAAATGGTCCAGTGTATAGAGAGTGCTGAGTGTACAGTGAGGAAGAACCGAGCTTAAACCTAGCCTCAGATAACTTACTAGTTGTGTGACTCTGGGGAAGTCATACAAATAATTTTTACTTAATAGAGTCTATGATCAAGGAATAGCATAGAAGTTAAAATACATGAACTCTTGGCTTTGTGAATAAAAACATGAATGGACATGTAATTCATATCTTTGATCCTATTTCTTCCCTGACATGACTGTCAGCTATACTCTAAAATAATATCTTATACGTATATTCTAATCCAGGGGTTAGATTTCTCACATTGGTATAGTACATAACTGTAATTCTTGGCATTGTAACCCAGGAGTCATGTAATACAAGATGCCACCATACATTTTGCATATACTCTGCTACTGTTGCTACCATGACATTATGGCAAGGTATTGTTGCCAATCTAATTCCTATAAATATCAAAGAAACCGTAAGAAAAAAAGAGAGGTTCTATGATTTTCCTTGTTCCGATGATGCCGTTCTTGAGGACACATCAGCTGATGATAGGTTTCATTTCTCCAGCAATGCTGAGCAAGGGTATCTGACAGACTTGCTTAGGTTGGCAAATAGATACAGAAGTGCTGCATGTTTGTGATTCTCAGAGGATGGGGGAGTACAAGGCTTAAGTCAGTTGTGGAAAGAAATGGGAAGTGAAAGAAAGGGCGGAAAGACACAAAGGTAAAGAGAGGAAGAAAAAAGAGGAAGGAGAAGAGAAGCCCAGAAAAGGCCACAAATGGAAAAAAAAACAAAACTTATTTGCATGGAGAAAAAAGTATGAGAGATAAATTAGATGAATATGAGAGAAAGCAACACTGGGATTTCTTTCCTTTGTTATATGTTAGAGACTGAAACCATGAGCGAAATGGTGATTAGTGAAAAAGGTACACCCAAGTTTTGACAAAATAAATTACATCACCATGAAAACAAACTGCAGAGGCAGTAGGGTGGCATAGCGGACAAAATGTGGGCCTGAAGTCAGGAAGTCTTGAGTTTACATCTGGCCTTAGATATCTAGCTGTGTGACCCAGGGTAAGTCACTTAACCTCTGTCTACCTCAGTTTCCTGTTTTAAAAAGGGCAATAATAATATCAACTATCTTGCAGAGCTGTTGTGAGAATTAGATGACATAATGTTTCTTTTTTGTAATGTTTTATTGTATTTTTCCTATTTCACTAAATATTTTCCCATTATATTTTCTTTTTTTGCATTTTATTAAAGTTTTGAGTTCCAAATTCTATTCTTTCCAGCCTTCCCCCGCTCCCTGAAACAATAAGCAATCGGATATAGGTTATTTATGTGCAATTATGTAAAACATGTCCATATTAGTCATTTTGTACATGAAGACTCAAAAGAAAAAAAGGAAAGTAAAAAGTAGCCTGCTTCAGTCTGCATTCAGTCACTATCAATTCTTTCTCTGGAGGTGGAGAGAATGCTGCATCAATGAGTCCTTTGGGATTGTCTTGGATCTGTGTATTGCTGAGAATAGCTAAGTCATTGTTCTTCATCAAATAATACTGTGTGTAATGTTCTCCTGGTTCTGTTCACTTCACTATGGATCAGTTCATGTAAGTCTTTTCAGATTTTTCTGAAATCATCCTACTTGTCATTTCTGATAGCATATTATTCCATTACAATCATATATACAGCTTATTTAACCATTCCTCAATTGATGGATGTTGCTTTGATTTCCAATTCTTAGCCACCACAAGAAGAGATGCTATAAATGTTGGTATACAAATGGTTCCTTTTACCTTTTTTTTGGATGTCTTTGGGATATAGACCCACTAGTGACACTGTTGTGTCAAAGAGTATGCAAAATTGTATAGCCCTTTGGGCAGAATTCCAAATTGCTCTCCAGAATGGTTGGATCAGTTCACAACTCCACCAACAATTCATCACTGTCTCAGTTTTCCCACATCCCCTCCAGTATCCAACATTTTCCATTTTTGTCATAGTAAACATAATATTTCTAAAAAAAGATCCTAACTTGGTAGGCATGCCATTATTCCCTTTTCTCATTGTTTTGGGTTTCTTAATGTAAGAAGATAAAAGCTACCACAATATGTCTTATGGATAATCCAACAAGTCTCATTCTATCTCTGATGAGATGATACTAAGCAAAACAGTATATAAGGTTCTGGATGGTCTCAACATTGCCCTGCAAAATTAAGAACTACTGCAATAGTTTACATTCAAACATTATTTTATGCTTTTTAAAAATTTAAATCAAAAATAAAATCATTACTTTATTTGATGCTCACATAAAGCATTTTCAACTTTCCTTAGTAACCCTTTGGGGTTTACACAAGAAGGGGGTGTGCCACAGTAGAAAGAACTCTGGGCCTGGAGTCAGCTCTAAATCTCTGCTGCTCTGGCCTATGGATTCAAATCTAAAATCTTCTTGAACCTACTTAAATTTCTGAGCTTTTTCTGTAACAGTTTCTTTAAAAAGCTATTCAGCATGATTGTACATGTATGCCCTATATCAGGTCTTTGGGAGGAAGAAAAGGAGAGAGGAAGGAAGAGAAAAATTTGGAACTCAAATCTTATAAAAGTAAGTATTGAGGGGGATAGCTAAGTGCTGCAGTAGATAGAGCACTAGTCCCTGAAGTCAGGAGAACCTGACTTCAAATCTGATTTCAGACCAGACATTTGGCACTTACCAGCTGTGTGACCCTGGGCAAGTCACTTAACCCCAATTGCCTTACCAAAAAAAAAAAAGCGAATATTGAAAACTATCTTTACATGTAATTGAAAAAAAATACTATTAAGTGGGAAAAAATAAAAAATAGCTATTCAGGCACTTTGAAATCCTGTTTTCTTCTTGCAAACTGGTATAATAAAATGGAATACAATTTGGGAGGCACCCACTTTGTTGTAACACACCCGGAATGTTGACTGGTCTGACCCTTTTGTTGCCTTGTATCTTATTTTTTTATCAAAAAGGGACTGGTAGGGTAGGGTTATGCTGAACTCTCCTGTGGTTCTTGAATCATCAATTTACTGTGTTTACATAATGAGTAATCAGAAATGTGGAGCAAGGAAGCTATAAAGATAGGTACTGAGGGAAAAGAGGGAGGGAAAGTGGACAATTGCTAAAGAACCTGGGTGACTATTAAGGAACTGGAATGGTAAGTGAGTAGCTACAGGGCAGAAAGAAATTCCTGTTCCTCTTCTAGGCCTCAGACAATTGAAAGTGTTGAATATGAGACCAGCTCTTCTCTATACACTTATTCTCCCCTATGGCTTCCATATTGACTGCAGGAATAATTCAAACATTTCTCTAATTTATACATTTGTTTTCTCAAAGATGTCTTTTTTCCAAAGCCTCATGGAGAAGAAAGATGATGTGGCTCAAGCACTGGATTTGAAAGACCAGAATTCAAATCTATCCTGAAATACTTCCTAGCTGGACAAGTCACTTAATCTATCAGCACCTTCTTGACAGAGTTGTGATAAGGATCAAACATGTAACTAGTGCTTTGTGGGCCTAAAAGTTCTATGTAAATGTGATTGATAAATATATTATAAATGGTGGAGGGGTGAGCCATGACAGTGGAATACCAACCTTGAGAGGCCGTGCCAAACTGATTTAGTCTATGGATAAACACGGTATGCATGTCTACCTAAATATAGTCAGAGAGACAAAAAGATACCCACTTGTATCTTGTAAATGTAAATGTAAATGACTTGTCTAACGTTCCATGTGCTTACTGTGTGTCAGACATTATTCTAAACACTGGGGATATACAAAGACAGAAAAAGAGATAATTCAAAGGGCAGAAGAAATGTCTATAATCTGGTCTGTATAACTTGTATCAATGTAGGTATCAAGCATAAACATATTCTATTTGTTGATGATGAAATCTTAATCCTTAGTAATATTGGAAGAAAGATCTTAGAATTTAATACCTGGCTTTAGAGGGATGTCGCTAAGGAGTCTAAAACTAGGAAAAGAAAATTAGTTAAGAATGCTTATAATTCCTTGCTCGTGTGTGTCAAATTGCCTGGTGAATTTGACCAATGGAAGTGGTAGCTAGGTGACGCAGTAGATAGAGTATTAGATCTGGGGTCAGGAAGACCTGAGCTCAGATTTGATCTCAGAGAATAACTGTGGGACCCTGGGCGTATCAACTCAATTTCTTCATCTGTAAAATGCGAATCATAATAACATTTACCTTCTAGTGTGGCTATTAGACTAACATGAAGTGCTAAAGGACTTTGCAAACTTTCTCATTTACATAAAAATGTATATGAATTCCCTAGATATTTTAGCTATTATTTTAAAGGTTCTATGGAAGTGACACTTTTAAAGGCTTATTTTCTAAAGAGATGAAAATTGTCTTATCTAATCACTGGATCTAGAGAGTAAAAAACCTGTCTATTTAGCATAATAGCTGCCCCAGACTGGTAATTAGGCACTGAACACATGAGTTTCACATAGCATTACTTATTATCGGTTGAGAGTGACCAGGAAACCAAGGTTGGGATAAATAGTGATGGACATTGTAGGGGAGGGACCCTGGACAAGGAGGCAAACAGTTCTAGAACTTACAATCCATTCAATTATGTAACCATATGTAGATGAGAGTTAGAGTATGTATTTTTTGTTCCCATTATTGACTAATGTATAACAGCAAAGACTAAATCCTTTTCCTAGGAGTTTACCATTGAAACTAGACAGATGGCCTTCGCATCTAGTCTTTTAACCATGGGAAAGTGAGCTCAGGAGAATTTGGAGTCTGTACAAAAGGAACTGCATGAATAATGGATCTAGTTACATTTTTGCTTATTTCCACAACAATCGCAGAGAGCAGTACAGGATACTGTAATTTGTCAAGGCCCCAAACGCAACACAACACAACAAAACAGGTCTGTTGTTAATAATGGACAAATGGTCAGCAGCTGCCGCAAAGTTTCCACACACAAAAAAAATCTCCAATCCTGGAGAGAGGTTTTTTTGTTTTTTTTTTTGCCATTTTCTAATCACTTTTCCAGGATACAAGTTTTTCCATCTCCTCCACAGACTGTATCCAGGTTAACTGTTGATTCAGGGACCGTGGGCTTTTTTTCTGTTAGATGCATTTTAAAAACTGTATTTCTTCCCACTACAGTAGCTTTTGATATTCCACTCCATCAGCATACGTGTGTCATTAGAGTTGGCACGCTAGCTTTAGCAGTCAAAGTAAATGTTTTGATTACATGGTCCATTAGAAGGACTTCTGTTATACTACTTTACCTACACACACTTTCCAGTATTCCATTCGGTGATATGCCCTGCGTCAAGTCTGCTGCTAAGAGCTGCCCAACAAATCGACAAATGGAGGCACCTGAAATATGAAACCCAGACCTGGTTACAAAGTCAACTTGTAAGCCAGGTGTGCCTGGCATCTTCTGGATGTTTGAAACATTTTTGTCAGAGCAGAACGGAGACTGGTTTGAGCAAACTGGAGCAAAGTTGGAGCATGAGAGGAGAAAGGAGGATTGTGGATGCTTGATCACTTAGGGCTGAAACCTGAACACCAAGCAAAACTCAGGGAATATGAGGTCCATGTGATGCAGGAAGAGGTTTTGAGAGACATTTCTGTAATCGAAACTGATGAGTTACACAGTTCCACTGCTGCTTCTAAGCATGCCTTCCTCTTTTTTTTTTTTTTTTACCAGTGTTTATTTATATCATTATACATGGTATAGTGTACATAGTAAAACCTCCATAGTTTTGACTCCATTAACAGGGCATTTGTGGTAACCCAGACTGGGGCTGGGCCAAGGCTGAAGTTGACCTTTTTTGTTTGGAATTTTTTGAGGGGGATGAGAAAGGATTTCCTCATATGCGTGTGTATGTTTTTGTATGTATATGTGTGTATACACAAGTTTATTTTTTGAAATTTATATATCTTATACATATCTTAAGAAATATACATACATATATATCATAGGAAAAATATATATGCATATAAAGCCTAGGAAATATACACACATATCGTAGGAAATATATATTATATATTTATATTTTATATTGGGGATGGGAAATGTGCGACCTCGAGGCCACATGTGACCCTCAAGGTCCTCAAGTGCAACCCATTGACCTATAAATTCTGTTAAAAGGTTGCACTTGAGGACCTAGAGGGCCACACGTGGTCTTGAGGCTGTGAGTTCCTCACTCTTGTCTTATACATCTATGCAAACACATATCTTAGGGAAAATGTATTTGCATTTAGGGTTAGGGTGTACACATGTATATATATTTATGTTTACAGGATTATAAGGAGAATATTTGAAAGGAAAAAAAAGCTTTTTAAGTCTTGTTTAAAAAACACTAACAGCACAACTATGTACATTTAAATGATCTACAAATATTAAATATTCTTATTTAAAACAAGTCTTCAAATGAATTTACCTCAGAGGTTAACTTGCCTTACTCTATGTAGATAAAAGTAATAAAATTCTGTTTCTCTAAAAACATTTGGATACTCAGATTGTCTGCTTATCCAGACTGACCTTTTCCCAATTAATTTGAATTCTTGAGGTATTACTGCACTGGTGTATACCTATGTAGAAAAGAACTACAAATGAGAGGTAGACACATGTTTAATTTCCAGGTTCAGTCTTATTACTTGGAAGACTATTTATAACCCCATTATGGTTAAAGAAAAAGAAGGAAATGGGAACATTCTATTTTGAGTAACTTTATCTCAAGGGTTTTTTGCTTCATTTGGTGAAATATCAACAAGCAAAAGAAACTAGTCCATCCCATTAGCTTCACTTCTACCATTGAATCAAAGAGGAAAAAGAATCAATGCATTTGAGATGGCTAAATTTTAGAGGCATTTCAAGTTTAGAACCTAGGCTTCAGCTCCTCCTAAGCTTCTGAAAGCTTTTCCTTGACTGTCCAAGTCAGATTTGTTTCTCTGTCTGGAGTCAGTGTCTAATACAGTCAAGACCTCGAAACTTCCAGTTTCAATGCTGAATAAAAATTACACTGAAAAGAGAGGTTTGAGTATTGGAGCAGATTTCAGAGAAATCATTTTGTCTCCCTCCTCTCCACCTACACTTGATGCTCTCAGTTTAGCAATGTCACAAAGCTCACTGTCTTCAATTGACTAAAATGGAACACTGGGAAAAAAAGCATTCAGGTGATGTTCTGAAGAAGGAATACTAGAATTTTTTAGAGTTAGAAGGGACTGTAAACATCCCTTAGTCCAACTTCCTCATTTTACAGAGGTAGGAAATTGAGACCTAGAGAAATAAAGGGACTTGCCCAAGGTCACACAAATAGTGACCTATACTAGAAGCCATTTCCCTGATCTCTCAGTCCAAAGCCACGGATGTGGCTGTATCCCCTCTTAAAGTGGAGAAATTCTTTTTTTCCTGAAGTAGTTGGGTAACAGATATGCTGGTATATAGTTCTTATGCTGTCCAGATAACTTTGTTTTCCTTTCCCCTTATTCTTTCCACACATACCTTAGCACATATTTCAGCCATAGGGCACACTTACCTCTAAATGTTAGTTTGCTTTGTGAAACAAAACTTCATCTTTTCTTCCTACCTCTCCCAAATATAGTAAGAGGTCCTTTCAAATTCATTTATATGTTTATTCATGCAACCATTTAATAATGATTGAAACCCTATTACATATAAGGCACTGTATAAAGTCTAGAGGAAGATAACAAAATAACCTAGACTCAGACCTAGCCCTCCAACAGCTTACAATCTAAAGGGAGAAATAATTAGATAGACTACAGAGAGAACGTTCTTAGATGAGATACAAAGTGGTAAGAAAGTCCGGGCCTTTCTAGAAAGGGGTATTTTATAACTAGAACACATAGTTAATGGAATCAGTCAAAGCATGTCCTTAAAAGAAATAAGTATTTTAGAACAAAGAGCACAAATTTCACAAAGTCTAATCTTATTTCATTTCTATAGAATTATGTAAATTCGGTTTTCTGATTTAGGACAATCTTCTTGAAGGCAGGATACTTCATAACAACCAGCTCTATGTGATGTCCTGTGTAGAGTCTAATAAAATATTTTCATGAGTGCACTGGTTGAGACTGATTGATCCACTGCCTAAACTCATTTGAGATTAACCAACTATTCTGGGAGTTCTTAATTACTGCTAATTATAAAAAGTCACTTAGTTGAAGAATGATGAATAATGTATTTACTTGCCAGTGATGAACAGAAATTGCTTATTTTATTTATTACAACATACAAATACCATAGTAACTTTTGCTTCATCCTGTAAAAAATGTCCATCTCTGAATCTAGAGGTTAATTTGTGATTATCATGCTGGATAAAGAGGAACTTGAAAAAAAAATTACTAAATAGTGAAGAGGAATTAAGAAGCTTCTTGATGAGGGTGGAAGAGGGGAATGTAAAGGCTAGCTTGAGGATTAACATAAAAAAAAATAAGATCTTGGCAACTGGTCCCATCACTTCCTGGCAAATAGAGGGAGAAGAAATAGAAGCAGTGTCAGATTTTATATAAGGAAAGCTGAGCAGCGCATTTTGCATTTGTGGTGCTAGAGAAGACTTTTGAGAGTTCCTTGGACAGTAAGGAGGTCAAGAAGGTCAAGTCAATCAATGTTTAAAAGAATTTAATTTAGGCTATTCATTGGAATGTCAAATAATGCAGATGAAATTTAAATACTTTGGCCACATAATGAGAAGACAGGACTCAATGGAAAAGACCCTGATGTTGGGAAAGATTGAAGGCAAAAGAAAAAGGGAATAGAAGCAGAGGAGATGGATAAATAGTATCATGGAAACAACATGAACTTGGACAGTACGAGAGAGAGGAAGATGGAAGGGCCTGCTGTGCTATGGTCTGTGGGGTCACCAAGAGTCAGATATGGCTCAACAACTGAACAACAATTTCTTTGAGGTTAGAGACTTTTCTTTGTGTCTCTTATCCTCAGCACTTAGCAGAGACTGGCACAAAGCAGGTGCTTATTTAAGGATTCATAGATCTACAGCAGAAAGGGCTTTATAGGTCATCTCTTCCAAGGAAGGAAGGAAGGAAAGAAAAAAGAAGGGAAGAAGAAAGGATTTATTTAGGACTACTATCCTGTGCTAGTCAAATCTGGCCTCAGACACTAGCTATATGACCCTAGGCAAGTCATTTAACCCTGTTCACCTCAGTTCCTCATCTATAAAATGAGCTGTAGAATGAAATGTCAAATCATTCTAGCATTTTTGCCAAGAAAACCCCAGATGAGGTCACAAAGAGTTGGACACAACTGAAAGGACTGAACGGCAGCAATCCTGCGCTAGTCCCACCAACTCTTGGAACTGTTATCATCCCCATTTTACAGATGAGGAAACTGAAGCAGTCAGAGGTTAAGTAATTTACTCAGGATCACATAGCTAGTGGTCTGAGGCTCATTTGAATTCAGGTCTCCTTGACATTGTGCCACCTAGCTATAACACTTAAGTAGAGTCAGAGGAGAAATCTGAACCCAGGTCTTCTGACTCCAGAGCCAAAATGCTAATTGCTATTGCCTAGTCTTGGAATCAGAAGAGCTGTTTGCAGTCCCAGTTTGGTTGCAATCACTCATCCTCTTTGGGACTTGGTTTTCTTTTCCTTATCAGTAAAATGAGAAAGCTGGACTTCAGAGATACTAGGAAAATAAAAACTTACTTTTTTTGGAGGGAACATCATAATAGCCAATCATAATTGATTTAGAAGCATTTGATATATTTGGTGACAATGACTTGGTCTCTGAATTTTGCTTCTATTATGGAAATATATTAAGAATTTCTTATTTGTGATTTCCTGTCATCTTAGACTCCATGACTTCCTTTAAGACTCAAGCACTATTTCTTCTAAGAGGTCTTTCCTGGTCCCTCCCCCACAACTTCCACTCCCAGCCTATCACTAAAATTATCTTCCATTTACTTATCTTCCATTTATTTATCTCGAATGTTCTAATTTATATACGCTGTTAGAATGTGAGCTCATTGAGGGCAGAGAGTAATTTTTTTGTATGCCCAGTACCTGGCACATAGTAGGCTCTTTTATTTAAAAAAGGAATTTGACATAACATTAGATTTATTCTTTTTTAAAAAGCAAATAACAAAGAAGCAGTTTACCAGCTTAACTTTATTTATTTATTTTTTTGGTTAGACTTAACATTGCATATTTAAACAATTGTCAAAACTTACTTGCCAGCATTCATGTACAATAAGACTACATCCTTAATTTATTTCAAACCACAAATGTATTATTATTAATGCATTAACACCTTTTACTACTAAATACTTTTAAAAATTGAAATAAAAAAAAAATTATCCTGCAATGGTAAGAGCAAATTTGAACTACTACTTGGCTCATATTTCAAACAAAATGGAAAAGCAGGATTTGTGCTGGAGTCAGTGTACATTTTCCCCTAGTACTACTAAAGGATCACTGTTCACCTTGGATTAATTTTAATAAAAAGCAAAGTACATGCAGAAATTCACAACAGTTTAAAAACAAAAAAGGAAAGTCCAATTAATGTAGTCCCAATAATAACCTCAAAAGTCTATGACAAATAATAGTTTCATTGAGCTGTTTATAAATACTTTAGATTAAGTACAGTTATGCTGAAAGAATTCTTTTGAAATAGTAAAAAAAAGTTCCTGTTAATCCTCAAATAGTGCCTGTTACAGCTTAATATTTCTGTTAAATGTGTGTGTTGAGTTACTTGTTATCCAAGTGTAACAGCTGCTTCTTATTATTTTATTGTTAAGGACTTTAACTGGCTATCTTCTCCACCTTCTGCTCTTTCTTGATCATTCTCAATAGTTCTTTCTTTAGTGATTTTTCTATCATAAACTACATTTAATCATTGTTGATGTGGATTTGAAGTTGCCCATTCCATTACCACCAAACAACATAGAAGAGAAGGAAGTAAGGCCCTTTCCATGCTCTACTGAACTAAATGAAATAAATCTAGTGTCGATAAATGAAAGAAGTCCATTTCTAAAACCTAGAAATCCACTAGAGGTATTGCACCTCTACTTCTGTTTCCATGATTCCCCTCTTCAACTTCCAAAAAAGTCCCTTCCACTGAAAAATTTCACCAAGGTTCCAGAATGTGAATCCACATTCCAATGGATTATCAAAACTACTTCTACCTCCACCATTTAATTATTCTTTTCCATATTTGTCATAGATATCTCATTTTTTTTTAAGCATCTGCTAACTCCTCATATGTCTCAGCTACTTGTCTAAATCTCCTTTATTTTCAAGATTTTTGTCTGGACACCACTTAAATGCCAATTTGCAACAGGCCTTTTTAATATCCTTGAATGAGGATGACTGTACATCTAGAACTTCATGGTAATGCACTACGTTTTAATAGTTTGTTGGAACAAGTTCTGAAAGGGGGTTGACAGCTGGAAAGGAGGAGTTGCCCAATGGGGCCTACCATTGACTCTCCTTGGTTCTAGTACTGATGGTGGGAGTAGGGATGGCAGAGGAGCCATTACTTAGTATGCTCTTAATTGTCACTTTTTTCAGAGCATGAGAGCTGGACCCCGAGCCTGGAAGACCTGAGTTCAGATATCAGATCAACTGTGTAACCTCAGTGTCTTCATCTGTAAAATGAACATAACAAAAGCACCTACCTCTTTGGGATGTGAGGATCAGATAAGAATATTTGTAAAGTGCTTTACAAACCAACGAACTATGTAAATGCTAACTATGATGGCTATTGTGGATCAAAGTGCCTCTCCCAGTTCAATATTTCCCTATGTGTGGTCTCTTTTCCACCCTGCCATTAGAACATAAGTTCCTTGAAGGCAAATATTGTCTATATTTTATTTTTACATCCTTGAAGGTTGGCATGATGTAAGTAAGCACCTAGTAAATTTTTTTTCATTTAGTGACTCATATATTCATCGGTTACTTATCTTTACCCTCATAGATATTATATCCTTCTAGTTTGTTCCTAACATATTAGTTTTAATTGGTCTATCCAGGATCAGAGGTACTCGTGGAGTTGTGTCGAGCTAGGAAGTCATGGAGAAAAGGGAAACGAGAAAAAAAAAAAAGGAAACTATCACTTTGTTTCCAGTTGACAAATGATCTAAGAATATGAACGAACAGTTCTCAAGGGTAGAAATTCAGTTTATCTATAGCCATATGAAATGTTGCTTCAAATCACACTAATCAGAGAAATGCAAGTTGGAATAATTCTGAGATTCCATCTCCCATCCATCAGAATGGCAAAGATGACAAAAAACAGAAAATGATAAATGCTGGAGGGGCTATGGGAAAACAGGCACTCTGTTTTGTGGAATTGTGAATGGGGACAACCATTCTGGAATTTCAGGAGTTGAAGAATGTGGATTTTTAATTCTTTCTTATAAGGGACAGTTCTCTAGGGAGGGGAAAGAAAGGAATACAAACATACACACGCACACACACACATACAGAAATTATGATAAGGTTAAAAACAAAAGATATTAACAATTAAAAAATTTAAAAAGAAGAGAGGGCTGGAGTAAGAGAATTTTTAAGGTCTCTTCCAGTTCTAAATTCCTATGAACGCTCATGAACTATTCTGTCTCAGGTCTTGTAGGCTTTGTGTATACGTTTCAGAGTTTGGTGAAAGAAAGGGATCAGAAGGAAGTTGTGTTGTCGACCTTGGTTCAAAAGAATGTCATGGTTTAAAACATGACTCTCAACTACCCAAACCATAATTGCTTTCATAATTTACACAGCACCTAAAATTTGCTCTAAACTGGTAGAAGTAGGAAGGATGACAAACCAAAACAAAAAATCCCTTCTCCAAAGAGTGTTTGACTCAATATGCAAAAATACTAAAATGTTCTCCTGGACTAGGAATTGGCTTCAACTCCTGAAATTCATGTTGGCTGCTCCATTTCCTCCATCCACCAAAAAAAAATGTTTTCTCAATTACATTCAGTCATCTGACTATTTTAATACGGACACCATTACTGTTCAAAATCCTTTTATCTTTAAGAATGTGGGTCTCTAAGTTAGAAGCAACAGTATTGACACAGTGGAAAAAGTACTGACTGTGGAGCCAAAGGGCCTAGGTTCAAAGGGGGCCTTTAATTCTTATTACCTGTGTAACCTTGCACAAGTCACTCATCTTCCCCGGAATTCAGTTTCTAAGAAAAGCAAGGGTATGGGACTAAATGTCCTCTGAGGTTCCTTCTAGACTTATAATTCCAGGATCCTGTAAAATTAACATATGAATATGTGCTCATTGTTTAAGACATGTAAAGAAGCATACTTTAGAAGGTACCTTATTGATTAATAACATTCGCACAATAGTCTCTTACTAAGCATTCACTGTGTGCCAGGCACTGGAATCCAAATACAAAAACAAAACAGTCCCTCAAAGAGCTTATACACTAGAGTAGGAGAAGGGATGGGGTAGATGAAACAGAGATATGGATAAGACAATACAAAATAAATCCAAATTAACTTCTGCTGTTGGGTAATGGAGGGGCAGGGGAGGAGACTAAAACTGATGGTTATTTGGAAAGGCCTTGTGGAAGAGGTGGCAATTGAGCTGAACCTTAAAGGAAGCCAGGAATTCCAAAAGGTTTGGAAGCAAGGTGGAGAGTACATTTCAGGCATGGTCAACACCCACAGCTTTTTCAAAGTTGCAGCATCAGAAGACTGGGAACTGCAGGTATTAAAGCATGTGAGGGGAAGAAATAATTCTAGAAATATAGTTTGAGAACAGTCTGTGAATGTCATTAATTGCCCAACTCACCACCCCCCCCAAAAAAGTTTTTTTATTTTATTCTAGGGGCAATAGGGAGCTACTCAAGCTTCTTTTTTGTTTTTTTTCTTATGTTTTTTTTCCAAACTTTATTCAATATGAAACATCTTTACAGATTTTATTGAAGAGGTTGGCCATGTCCATGACCAAATTCACCTCTAAATTGGAATTCTGTTGCTGACCCAGCCCCAGCCTCATCCTTCTTGTCAGAGCAGGGGGAGCACATCTGTCTTTATGTGGCTCTGTCAGTTTCATCCCCCTTCTTCCCCTCCCCCTCACCCAGTAAGCTCAGTAGGCTGCTGATGTTCACCCTCCAGGCCTTTGGGCCTTGGCCTTCCCGTCTCAGGATGACATCTGCAGAGTAATAATCTTAGGGGGCAAATGAAGATAATTCTGGAGGTACTGAATGCCTTCATTGGTGAGGCACGAGTAGAACTGCCTCCATCCAAATTGCTCCTTAACGTAGGCACAAGACTTTAGAGACTGCATGGCCTTCATTACCTGGATGTTGGGCACATTCTTGTCTGCCAGCTCAGGATGCTTTGGTATATGGACATCCTTCTTGACCACCATTACTCTCTCCTTAAAAAGGAGTTCATAGATGGCAATTTGGTTCTTCTTGGGCATCAATATCTCGGACACGACAAATGCTGCTCTAGATGGACAGAATGCAACTATTCAAGCTTCTTGAAAAGGGGAGTGGTGTGGTCAGAGGCAATCTTAGTCTGTCACCTTCCGTTGTGGAAATTGAGGCCCAGAAACATGAAGTGACTCACTTCAAGGCCACATAGGTAATAACATAGTAAGCAATATTGCTGGGGATTCCGCCCCCAAATCTAGACCTTTTTCCATCACATATTCTTTAAGAGGTCTCTTCATTGAATGGATGTTACTTCATTTGAAGTGAGAACCTAAACAGGTCTTAGCCTAAAAGGGCCAGAGTCTCTAGGGTCTCCCACTGCATCCTGGGCCATCTCCAGTTGTCCTGATGACTATCTGACCACTGGACCCAGATGGCTCTGAAGGAGAAAGTGATGCTTGTAACCGTGCACAGCCCTCTTTCACTCAAATCAAAGTCAACTGCAAGTCATGTCATTATTTCCCTGATGTCATGGTCTTCTTTGAAAACAAAGGACAAGCATAGCCACAAGTGCTCATCTATTTGAGAATTAAGAACTAAGATTTATGGATCCATTGTCAGTCTAGCTGTAAGTACCTTCTACGTTGACCTTTCTTGAACCTCCATCTGTAGCCTCTTAAAGTTCTTTTTTAAAAGTTTGTCTTTAAAATAAATATTTAGGTGATTGTTGTTCAGTTGTGACTGACCCTTCATGATCCCATGAACCATACTGTTCATGGCATTTTCTTGGTAAAAACTTTTGGTTTGCCATTTTCTTTTCTAAGGACCTAAGGCTAAGTGACTTGCCCAGCATCACATAGCTAGTGTCTGGGGCTGGCCAGAGATCTGAGCTCAGGTCTTCCTGTCTCCAGGCATAGTCCTATCCACTGAACCACCCAGCTGCCTTCAGAGATAAATACTCAATTGCAAATAACTAGGTTTTTATAGTAGGGGAGGGATGTTAAGGAGGAGAAACTTCTCCGAGGTCTGGATCAGGATTTGATTGTAGTACCCTCTCTTAAAAGCAGAAATCACCTGAATTTTAATTCTTTCCATTATGGATTCAAAATTTTGAGGTTTATAACTTCTTTAAAGACACTAACCTTGAGTCTTAAACTTTAAGTCTGAACGCTAGGGGAAGAGGAGAGGAGACAAGGTGGCAGGTAATTTAGTAAAGTGAATTTTTTTGTGTCTGCTCTAAGGCATGTTATTGCACTAGAATGTAATTATCACCAGAGGGGGAGAATTATAAGAAGTCAAGAAGTACTTCTTTATTAAGTGCCTACTATGTACCCAGGCACTGTGCTAAGTATCAGAAGTACAAAAACAGAGAAACAAAAAAATCAAAAAAACAGTCCAATATGGCAGAAGACTGCAAATAACTATTTACAAACAAGATACATATAGGGTAAGTTGAAGATAAATCTCAGAGGGAAGGCACTAACGTTAAGGAGGACTAAAACACTTTTTAAAAAAAATTACATTTTATTTTTCCCCTAATTATATATAAAAACAATTTAAAACATTCATTTAAAAAATTGATTTGCAAATCCTCCCCTTCCTTTATTTCCCTCTTCCCTGAGACAGTAAGCAATTTAATATTATACATGTAAAACATGTAGGAGATACTTTTTACAGAAGATGGGACTTTATTTAGCTGAGACTTGAAGACAAACAGCAAAGCCAGGAGACAGAGATGAGGAGGGAGAGAATTCCAGGCATGGCAGACAATCAAGAAAAAATGCTTGTAGTGGGGAAATGGAGTAACTTGTGTGAGAAAAAGAAAATTCAGAGCTGGAAGCAGTCTCAGAGATCTACATATGAGGAAAATGACACGGAGAGACAGAAAATGATGAGTCAGGTTCTTTGTCTTCAAATCTTTCAACAACTGGTTCTCTCTGATGACAGATCTTACTTCTCTAGCATGATCAGTTTGTGAGAGGTGACACCAGAAAACTTCCTTGGCCTCTAGTAGTTCTTTTGGGAATACCAAAGAAAATTTCACTACCCATCCCAACCCAGTTAGTGTGCCATATTCAGATACTGCTACATAGCTAGAAGCTTTGTTTCAGAGATTGCCTGGATCAGTTTTTGGTTACATGAAGTCTATCCAATAAAAAGTCACGGTTGGAAACTTTTCTCTAGGGAAAATCTGTCTAGTTAGTAAGTATTCCTTTAATTTTGTTATTAACCTTTAAAAAGGAAATTATTCTTCATTTTAGTTAATGGTCATTAACACTTTCAGTATAGGTCAGTGATCACATGGTGGTCAGAAGAAGTGATACAAGGACACTCTCAAAGTCTCTCTCAAGAACTTTGGATTTGATTGTTTGACATTAACGCTCAGCATGGCGTGACCACATCAGAAAGGGTGCTGTGCTCTATGAACAAAGCAGAATTGAGATAGCACAAAGGAAATGTAAAATGTACAAATTTGGACCAAATGTTCACACGGACTATCTGTGCCCAACCTGTGGTAGAGCATTCTGAGCTCATAGTGGTCTGATCAGCCACAGTTGAACACATTGAAACTTGACTTTATCAAGGTGATGTCATTTTGGTCTTCTTCAAAAATGGACAGCAACCAATAGGTCAGTGCCCTCATGTGATGGGAATATTATCATTCTTATCACAACTTTTTTTAACTCCTGTAGTGTGCTGAAGGTGATATACTGGAGACACATGTGTGTAAGTATATGCATATTTATATATATATATACCTATGTGTACATCTAGGGATGAAGCTTTACACACTAGTTTTGGAAGCAATATATTTTTTTGGAAGATCTTATGACGCTTTCCTTGAAAAAATAATTTTATAAATAAAATCTTATTACAAAAAAAGCTGCCTTTATGATTTTTTTGTCCATTATGGAATTCTTGGTATAATGAAAATATTTCTGAGTCAAGGTGATGGCACATTTCTTTCAGGCATTCAACTAGTGTACTATATCAACTGGCCTCAGGCCCTAGACCAGATAATCAGACTATTCTTCATACTATATATAGCCATTTACTTCAGTCATCTGGACATCCACTTTGCTTTTGCCCCTTTTCTCACTACCTGAGAATCCAGAGAATGTCACCTAGAGAGAATTAATCCAATCAATTTTAGAATTCCCCCCTCCATCCCCAAGGTGAGCAAATCAGAGCAAATTCAGTTGCCTGCTTTATGTAGCCAGCCTTATCCCTAGGGCTCACCCAGACTAGACCTTCAGGTCATGCTTCACATTCCATTCAGTCTTTTAGCCCACTCATCTTTCTTGTGCACTGCTTCCTTCCTTTCCCCCTTTCCCTCTTCTGCTCTCTTCTGCTGCAATAATCTAGTCTAGGCTATGTCTGTTGGCTACTCAATGGATCACACCACTAGCCCTGAGACTCTGTTGACACTTTCTTTCCTGACTTTAACTGAAATATATATCAAGCCAATAAGCATTAACAAGTGCCTACTTTACTTACTGTGTTACTAGGCATTGTGCTAATTGTTTGATCAGAATGATCCAGCTATATATATAGATTTATAGATATAGATATAGATATATTGTCTTCCTCTTGTTAGAATGCTCAAATATAATATCCATCTCCTAACAGAGTTGTTGGACTCAGCATACAATATAAGACTATAATTTTTCGAGATGATGATACAAGAATTTATTTTGCACAACTATGCATATTTATCATACAGCTTTTGTTTTCTTTTCCTTTTTTTTTTAAATGGGGGAGGGCAGGTTGGAGGGGGAAAAGCTAGATTTTTGTTAATTGAAAAAAATTAAAATGATGTAAGCTCCTCCAGGGCAAGGACTGGCTCATTTTTGTGTCTCTAGTCTCACCACAGCAGTTGGCACATAGTAAGCACATAAATAAATACTTTTTGATTTCTTCATTTAATGTAATTCTACTCTAAGTCAAGAATGGGAGATGAATTCAAATCCAGCCTCAGATATTTATTGGTTCTGTGAGTTTGGGCAAGTCACTTCTCACTTCTGTCTGCCTCAGTTTACTCATCTGAAAAATGGAGTGATAGTAGCATTTACCTTCCAGAGTTATTATGAGGATAAACTGAGGCAATATTTGTAAAGTGCTTTGCAAACCTTGAAGTGTTACATAAATGCTAGCTATTGTTATTGTTATGGTTATTTCTCATGTAGGATCATAGATATGGAGCTGAAAGTCTATCCTGTCATTTTAAAGAGGAGACTGGTAGAAGTTTGGCAGCTCAACAAGGTCAGACAAGTAGCCTGTGCTCTAAAGACCCACCCAGCTGAGTTTGGGAAACGTCATCAGTAGCTTATGACTGAGTGATACCATATCAATTCTCAAAGATTATCTGTAGATGTTACATAGAGAAGTTGGAAGGAGTCATCACAACTATGAAATTATAGATCTTTGAAGTATTAAATAAGTACCGATCAAGACAGGAAAAGGTCCTCTTGGACCTTTTACAGACAGTGTCAAAGTAGAAAGGGTTTCAATTTGGTTAAGCCTTAGTTAATCAGTAAATTGAATCAGGTTAACTAGTTGAGTTAATTAGTTGAATTACATGCTCATTATCCTAGTATTCTGGTTTACCTGCTCCTGCCCTTCTCTCACCTGATTCCGAGACTGGCAGCATTTGTAGGATCAGAGATTCGGAGTGGGAAGAGACCTCAAAGGTCATCTAATTTGCCCTCCCCATCTTTTGACCCAGAAGTCAAGAGAGACTAATCCATGTGCACAAGGTCACACAGATAACAAGTAGCAGGGCCAAGACTCAAGGCCAAATGCTCTGACTTCAAATCCCGTGCCTCTCTGCTTTATTATAAGCCAATAGCTCCAAGATCTAGGCATCATTGGAATTGGTTCCTGAAATTCTGAAAAGCCTCTTACTTTCCTTAGCATTTCAAGATATCAAAGAGTGTCATAGAATTTAAATGAACTACCCATCTGTTCCCAAATTAATTATATATAGACTCATGATCATATGATCATATGCTTCAAATAATCCCTGTACCAGTTCCCTACTGATATCGGTGTTAATTCTGTCCATAAGGAAAGGCCCAAATGGCAAAAAAAAAAATATTATCTGTCTGGTTTCATAAGACTCAGGACTGAGGGAGTTTAGGGAAGGATCCACGTTCAGGATGGATTCCAGATTCAGAAAGAAGAAGGATATGATTTACAGACTGAGGAGCAGAATTCCAAAGTAAGTCAAATCTTTTCCTTCCAACTGGAAACATACCTCCATCTTGCCAGGTAGGATCTGACGGAAAACACTGCACCAAGAATTGGAGTCTTCTCTTAGAATTGCTTTAAGGTTCTGCATTGACAGAGGGACAGGGACCTGTCATTTCACTGAAACAGAGAACTCCTAGGTGAGGAAGCTCCTTCTCTCAGTGCAGGCTCTCACATTCTCCAGAGCTTAGTCTTAGAGGGTTGCCTAAAGTGTTGAGAGGTTAAATGACTTGCCCAGAGGCACACAGCCTGTGTGTGTCAGAGATGAAGCTAGAACTCAAGTTATCTTGTCCCTGAGGCCAGCTCTCTATCCCCTATACCATGCTCTCTCTATATTACTGGGAAAAGAGTGGTCACTGTTAGGAGCCACTGCTATGTAGGCATCTCTACAAATGGTCAGTGCATGTTTCATCGACAGTCAGCAAGCTTTGTATGATGCCAGAAAAATTCCGTAACCTATGTACTGATATAAATGTCCCATTTCTGTATGATTTATCAGCTAAGCTTCATCTGGTAGTCTAATCAAATAGATAATCTCTACACATAAGATATGTATGCATGATTTGGCTCTTTTAGCTCAAACTGGAACTAATGGGTGCTGGACTTTTACCCTGTGTATTTGTGTGTGTGTGTGTGTGTGCACACGTTTGCGTTGTATCCCTTTTTGGTAAGGCTCTACTAAACTAGAAACTGGAATGCTGAAGACAGTTTGTTAAAGCCTGTGTTTGCACATACATCTTTTCACATCATGAAGGTCCCTTGTTAGGAAGCACCTATGAAATTGAAGTACTAAAGAGCAGGTATTAAGGAGGCTACATCTAAAAGCTTGATTCTCATTCTGTATTCAGACACATCAAAACAGTGAGCTCTGAGAAATGCATGCAAAAAAAATTGTCATGCAAGAGTTTGAAGTCTCTCAAAGGTATTCATTTAAGATATTAAAAGTAGGAATCAGGTGATACTAAGTAGAGGTTAATTAAAGGATACCTAATTTTATAGGAAAACAACAACTTCATACACAAGTAATAAACAGCTAAGCAAAGTGACACTCCTACAGCAAGTGTGTGTTAGGTGTTTCTGCATTGTGATACTTGCCTTGAGAGCAGGTACTGTCTTCTTTCTCTTACTGCTTTTCCAGAGCTTAGCACAGTGCTCTGCACATAGCGTAGTCTTTTTCGTTGACTTATTCAGGTACACAGGTAATCCTGAATTCCCAAACACTATGCTAGCAGAGCACAAATACATTCATGACAGGTTTGTTAGACTAAGAAAGGACCTTCAGGACACCGAGTTCAACTCACTGACTTCACAGATGAGGAAACTGAGGCCCAGAGAGACTGAATGATGCACTCAACATCATACAAGAACAGGATGCTCCTGTATGGATTCCAGCAGAGCTGGGTTTTGAATTTAATTTCGTAGATTCCAAATCCCAAGTCCTTTTTTCTCTACTGCCCCCCAAACTGGGAAGGTTTTACAAATACAGACTCAGCAAGGGATTGTTCTTACACTTGGATTCAAATAATTGACTTCAATATAATAAGATGAAGATTAGATAGTTTGTCTGAAAAATAGTTTTGGGGATTTTAGTGAATTGTAAATTCTACATGGGTGAAAAGTGTGTTCCCAAAGGTAATGTAATCATGAGATGCACTAAGAGGCATAAGCATCCAAAAATAAAGAGGGAATAGCCCCCCTCTGGACACTGTGCTGGTCAGACTGTATCTGGACTATTGTGTTTATTCAGAGCACAACAATTTGGGAAAGATAATGGTAATTGGAGAACAGTCCAAAGGGGGCATCCTAGAGTCCCTACCACAGGAGGATCAGCTGAAGGATCTGGAGGTACATAGGTCAGAGAAGAGAAGCTCTGTGGGACTTGGGTAGTCACCTTTAAGTATTGGGAAGGCAATCACATAGAAGAAGATCTGGACTTTTTTTCCTACTTGATGGCAGAGGTGGGTAGAAGTGCCAGAGACAAATTTAAGCTGTACAAAACCAAACAAAAACAAAAACATTTCTTTCAAGTAGGGTTGAACTGAATACCCGCTGAGGTTGCTTCTGACTCTGAGATTGTATGGTCGGGAATTTGTGATTTTGGTTCTTTGTCCTATTACTTTGTTGTACTTTCTATAGGCTCATTGCTAGGAGACTAACCACCTGGTAATGAATTTATTCGGCCGTAGCAATTCATAAAGACCTTCTGTGGTCACCTCTTGTTATGTGCTCCTGAAGGACACACCCAAACCAACGAAATCAGGGAGCTTTGAGGAATTGTAGACTGTATACCCAGTCTGTTTCAAGCTATAATCTCACAGAGGTTAAAGTTCTATGTTGGCTCCAGTCTATAAGAGGAAGGTTTGTGATGGGGGTGAAAGGGAGTTAAATTTTCAGAAAAACTTGAGGCAGTTCTTATGGAAGAAGAATATTTTACCTAAATGTTAAATTACTTCCATGTAAACAATGACAAGACTGTGGGAAAGGCAAGACTCTAACTTCTTATCTTAGAGTTTATACTACCACTGACTATAACCCATATCTAGCTCTAACAGGTGGTGTAGTGGATAAAGTGCTAGGCCTGGTGTTAGGAAGACCTGAGTTCAAATGTGACCTCAGATCTTTATTAGCTACGCGACCCTGGGCAAGTCACTTTTAACCCTGTTTGTCTCCGTTTTCTCATCTGTAAAATGAGCTGGAGAAGGAAACAGCAAATTGCTCCAGTATCTTTGCCCCAAAAACTCCAAATGGGGTCATGAAGAGTCAGACACAACTAGACGGTAACAAACTCCAACAAATAGCTTAAGTTGCGTAGCTCTTAAAAGGAGTAATAAAATGAGAATGAGATACTGTGTTGAGACAGACTAGGTAATGGGGATTTTGGGGGAGTGGGGAGGTGTGGTCAGGGAGGATAGGTTTTCTGACAGGTGGCTTAGATTAATTAGCCTGCACAAAGGTCAAAGATTGCTCACTCCCAACCTAGATAATTGAGGTAAAAACAAAAATCTCTACTTGCTTAGATTTTCTCAAAAGTGGAGATAAGGGGCAGAGCCCTATGAATTAACAGGATTGGTTTTCTATATCTTTTACTTTCTTAACATCATACTATATAGATTTGGTATAAAATTCCAACAGTGACATTGGTATCTTTCTAAAAGGGTCTGTGCTTGCACTTAGGGGCCATTTTGTGGGATTGTTATATATGAATCTGGGCTCAAAACAATCAAGTTATTTTGAGGCTGTTTCTAGTAACTCAAAGCCTTAGATAATATCCAGGATACATCTTTGTAAACTATAATTCCATGCTTTAGAGAAGTGGGTTCCAAATTTTTTTACCATTATTTAAAACAAAAAGAATATTATTTCCAATAAGTGTGTAATGATATACTAGCCTGGCTCCCAGAGTCAGGCTGGCTAGCTCTTCCCTTCAAGATTTTGAGAGTATCCTTGAGGGACTAGGGGAATTTTTTAACATAATCTTCTGGAGTGCCCATTCTGGTGTATTTTTCCACCCCTCCTCTATCTAATGTTAGTTTCTAATGATTAAATTCCCCCAGTTCCATTTAATCAATTAACATAGATTAGCTTTATTTCAAAGATATAGCAAAAATAATAATACAAATATTCCCCTCCCTTACCCTAATACCTTGGGTACACACTCTGTCCTATATAACCTTGTTCTCCAGGAAGAGTGGGCTCCAACCTAATGCTGTTTCTACGTAGTATGGGTCCCACCAAATTCATGTGCAAGTGTAGTTACTGGATGAGTCCAAGTCTTAGACATTGCTGGGCTGAGGCCCAAGGGTTGATCCTCACTTCCCTGACCCTTGGCATTGCACAAACTGACTGCAAAATTTAGCCTAGACTTTATTCCTAGACCTCCAGCTGGGCTTGCTCTTTTCTCTGTTAAAAGTTCCCAAGGTTCTTGTCATCACCAGTCTCTTTCACCTAGAAGCAGGAAAAATAAACACAAATAGGAGAAGAGTAGAAGGTTCATGTTGTCTGGCCACATTGAGACCTTATCCTTTACAACATTGTCTTTCATGGGAACTCAGCCAGGCAGGAAGAAGATGTTTGGGTTGACTTGTACCTTAGGAATGCATGCCATTTCTGGCTCCATAGCCAAGCAGAGAGGCTCCTCTTCATTATGTTATTAGTAGAAGAGAGTCAGTTACAAAATGTCTGCTCTTGTTCCCAAGTCCATGCGGGGATTGCATCAGCTAAGCACTCTGTGCGTGCTTGCAAGGTCTGGGTTCATTGGTTAGTCCTCTATTACATGTGTATATTCACTTACAGTCAGTAAGTTAGAGGGATATATACCCCAAACATGAGAAGACTTTCCCTGGTGGAATGAGTGGATGAGAACATTTATTCCAACAATTTGTTGCAATGTCGGAAAAGGCAGTTGAAGCAGGCACTGTGAAATGCTTAGAGCCTGGTTGGACCTCAAAGACACTAAGGTCATCCACTGCCTCCCCGGACATAGTGGGTTGTCTTGAGTTTTGTCTTATCCCTGCACTAAAATGACTGTGAAACTCAGCCTCACTTAAAATGCAATTCATGCTCAGGTCAAAACATCACCCCGTGACTGGTCCTCTTCAAAAATGAAGGATGAACAGCAACAATATTTACTTATCTATATCTATAATATCTTTAATATTATATATAATCTACATATAGATTATACACAATCTATCCATAATATTTACCTATCTATGAACTATATAATATATGCTTATATTAACAAGTCTGTACATTATAAAACTTGCAAAATAGAAATTTTTAAAAAGGATAAAATAAATATGAAATAATGTCTGAACCTAGAGTCAATAGAGAGATTGTAGAGGTTATTGAGTGGGGGAGTGACATGATCAGACTTGTGTTTTAAGGATGTCATCCCTTTGGCAGTTGTGTGGAGGATAGATTGTAGAAGGATGAGATGGGGCAGGAAGATTAATTTTTTATCCCAATGTGACTGCAAAATAGACCTGTTTTTTTCCTCTTTGTATTTATTTTTCCTACTTCTGGGTAAAGGAAATTAGTAGACTTGGGAGCTTCCAAGAAATAGGAGAGCAAGACAGCTGGAGGTCTGTTTGCATACAAAGTTGTAGAGAGAGAAACGATAAGATTGGCAACAGATTGCATATGTGGGATGAGGGAAAGTGGGGAGTTCAAGATTATATTGAGATTGTGATTGAGCCTCTGTGACTAGAAGGATGGTAGTTTCTTAGACAGTAATTGGGAAGTTTGGAAGAGGCGTGGTTTGGTGGCAAAGATAATGTAAAGAGATCTGTCCATGCTTCCTAATCCTATCACACTCACTCTGTTGCACACAAAATAGAAAGAGAAGAAACAAAACTATAGAAAGCAGACACAAGAACTGAAAAAACAAAGCAAGCAGAGGCCATTTTGTGAGGGGCAAATATCTACACACATGTCAATAGGCTCTAAGCTCAACATTGTGTCAGAGGCAGACAATAAATTATTAGATGGCATAATTATTGTATTTGCTATAAATTATTGCGTGGCAAAATGGTTTAGTGGTTGGAATGCTGGGAATGGAGTTAGGAAGACCTAGGTTCACATCCTACGTCTAACATTTGCTAATTCTGTGACTGTGGTCAATCCATGTAAGATCTTCTAGTAGTCTCTTCATCTGTAAAATAGGAGTAACAATAACAGAGCAATGCTTAACTCACAGGGATGTTGTAAGTCTCAAATGGAGTAAATTATGTAAATGTAATCATCGTGATGATGAGAGTGATGATGCTGATAGCAACACTGATCATAAGGACCTTGGGTTTTCATGAATAGATATTGAAGATCATTCTTCCGTAATGTTCAATATATTCACTTTAAAAGGCAAGAAAACTTAATTTTTTAGGTTTCCATCCCAAATGGTCAAAATGAAATGTCAGATACTCAAAGAGAAAAAGCATCTGTTATCTTGAGAAATTGACTATCACCAAGAACCCTTGTTATCTCAGAATGACCAACTTTCTAAAGGTTATAAAATCATCATATTTTTATAGTAATGGAAGTTGCAGTCTTTCAATAGTATAAACTTCCATATTTATATATCTTACCATTTATTGAGCATCAGCATCCTCTAGTAGTTATTTCATTGACATTAACTTGGTTTAACATTAAAGTCCTTGAAATTATTCTGCAATTTTTAAGCAGAATTGTTAGTGTCAATTTAGGTAAATTAGGGACTCTATTCAATTAGAAAATGGAACCCCTTTCAGTTACCAAAGAGTAACCTAACCAGGTAAAATGGCTTTATTAAAAACATGGCTCTGTAGAATTCCCAGAAAGTTGCATACAACTGACAAGAAAGAGACAATAAAGACAATCTAAGATTTTTTTATTCCACATTCACAAATCTCTTTCCTCTCATAACCTCGAGTTTATTATTATTCAAATGATGTAAGAAATGGCCCCACAACGTCAATCTAAGAAGAAAACAATTAAAGGCTGGGAAGTATAGCAGATGAAGGATGCAGCACTATCATTAAATGAAGGTAACATTTGTCAAAGCGCACAAAGAAAACTGTCTAATATAATTGACACCAAGCTCTGAACAAAGGGGTTTATCCCTGAGCACCTCTTGGTGATTCCTAGATAACATTTAGCAGTGTGAAATTTGGGTTGCCACATTAAGGAATTGGAACAACTTCTTTGTAATGGCACTGCATGCAAAGGTCTTGCAAAGTGCAGAGATACTCCCTTTACTTCACAAGGAGCAACTGCTCTGCACAGATGCTCTCCAAAATACCAAGCACAAGGAAGTAGATTTTTAATTACAAAGTAAAATATCATTCCAAAGTTGCGTAATTGGTGGATGGCTTTCGCAATGCAAGAACATAAGGGAACCTGACATTAAATGTTTGATGTGTTGCCATGACATTTTCAGAAGTTTTATTTTATGCTATGTTTAAGCTATAAACTAGGCTAAATTTGAATCCTTTTTGGAGCCATGAAATCATAAAAATGATAAAGGCTGCAAATCTGTTGTTTGTATGCAGATATGCCCATTTAAATTGTATATTTTTGGGATAGTGAAAATGACCAAATAAATACTAAAATATTTCTGTTACTTTATTTTTAGTTCACTATAAGTTTAAAAAGCTCAAAAACCTTGAGGTCTCTAGTTTCTCCTTGATCCAGATCAGGACTTAAACTTTTTTCATTTTATGAACCCCTTCAGCAGCCTGTGGGCCCCTTCTTAGAACAATGTTTTTAAATACATAAAAAAAATATATAGGTTTACAAAGGAAACCAATAATATTAAAACACAGTTATAATTTTTTTTTTAAGTTCGCAGACCTCTATGAATGTTATTCATGAACCTCAGGTTAAGAACACCTGCTTTAGTTACTTGTCCTCCTGTGCACAGAGAAGAGGACAATATGACCTATACCAGGGGTGGAGAACCTGTGGCCTTGAGGCCACATGTGTCCATCTAGTCCTTGAGTTTGGTCTTTTGACTGAGTACAAGTTTTACAGAACAAATGTTAAGGGGATTTGTACTGGGAGTGAAGTTTGGATTTAGCAAAGGGCCACACTTGAGGACTTAGAGGGCCACACATGGCCTCAAAGCCATAGGATCCCCACTCCTGAATACCCTTCATTGGTATTTTCCCTTCTGGGAAGGAAGTGTGATTAGTTTGGCTAATGGGAAAATCCTTAGCAGTCACAGTATTTTTCACTTTTTAAAGTAAAGGCCACTGAAATTAAGAAAAGAGGTCTCCTCACTTTGAGTTGAGTATGTATATTCATACCCATAAATTAGGAAGTTGAAGGCCAAGACTCTGGGACAATCGCTGCGGCTTCATTATTGGTGACTTTTCCTGTCCCGCAGCAGAACTTGGCCACTTTTCCTCTAGAGCCCATGAGGCACTGTGGAACGCCACAGGGCACGTTGCCCCATGTCACATGGTGCTATCGGGGGACATTGGAGTAAGATGGTTTCCTTAACGGGAGAAAGACTGCCTAACACATAGACATATCTTTTTTCTATCAAAACCCTGAAGTTTGCACTACACTGAATAATAATCAGGAAATGCAATAATAAACTATATTAAGTGAGTTCTTTCATTCCAGAACTGCTAAAAATCAGAAGGTCCCTGGCATTGTGAAAGGGGGCGCTGCTAATCTTCAGGGTCCAGAGATAGCAAGAGTACCAGGTTCCCCTGACAGAGCCCCAGTGTGGGGACCCTGAAAGCCCCCAGTAGAGGCAGTAGTTAGCAACCCGTTTTATTATTTTCTATAATTATATAAGGTAACTCCTTGGTAGTTTGAGTGGCATAACACTAAATCTATAAATTAATTTTGATAGTCACTTCATTTTATATATTGACTCAGAACAACCACAAATAACAGAAGTTTCTTCAATTATTTAAGTTTTCCTTTATTTTAGTAAGAAGTGTTTTGTAGTTGTATTTGTAAATACCAAGTGTATCTTGGTAGGTTAACACGCAATTAAAAAATACATATTTTTTGCATTTCATAGCTTTTTACAATGGAATCTCTCTGTCTTATCCTTCTGAATTTTTTTAGTAACATACAAGAAAACCTAATGATTTCTATGGGTTTATTTTTGTATCATGCTACATTACTAAAGCTATTGTTTCTTTTTTCCTTCTCTCATCTCTGGGCCTCTAAATAAATCATTATTTTGTTTGCAAGAGGAGGTGTTACACTACTAACTCATTTCAAGTTTTATGGGTTTATAGAATTAGAAAGCCAAAGTTCATCTTTTCAACTTTCCCTAATCTTTTCTCCTACGTGACATATGAGAATCTGTTGCCTGTGCAAAGAATTTTTTCTATTGTTCCTGCTTTTTAAACTTGGGTCATCTCACTCTCAACTCCAAGGCTAGAGTTTGGGAGAACTTATTTTGCACCCTAGACTTATAGCAGAAAATTACATTTCCCCCATATTTTAGAATTTGGTGCCTGAGTTATGGTAATTTTAATGTCTACAAGCTTTCTAAAATACATTATGCAGTCAAACTTTGACGGAATAGTTGTCTTTTTCATCTATGTCATGTGAGCTAGACTCTTGGATTCTCAGCTACCAAGTAGCTGTCACCTTATGCTGTAACTCCTCCTTCCTGACTAACTTTCTTATTTTGATCCTGTGCTCTCAGATGAATCTATATCAAGTTTCCTTCTTTTGACTAGGCTAAGTTGGCACATTCTTGAGGGTCATTAGAGGCTGGATATTTTCACAGTCTTCAAAGTTCAAGACTATGAATTTATTTGTTATCTATTCAAATATGTATATATATACCTGTCTTGTCTCACTTGATAAAATATATACTTCTTGAGGCTGGGGGTCATTTCCTTTTCTATCTTTGCATCCCCACTGCTGCTGTACTACTATGATTGACATTAAGTACTTATTTAATATATGATTTTTTAATTGATTGACTGGATCCAATCCCTTCCTTTATTGGGGGTCATGAATCTTCTAACCCTCTTCCACACAGGAAAGATCCTGAAAACAATATGTGCATGTAATACTATCAACATAGTCTCATGAACCTCTATGCAATTACTGAACCATTCTACTCCTCATTTTTAGGTATGCATATACATACATATATATATGTATATGTATGTATGTATATATATATGCATATATATATATATGTATGTGTATATATCTACTTATGGGAAATGCTGATTTCCTTTCTCTTAGCCCCTACATCAGGGCAGGTATGTGATATAGTGGATAAAGTGCTGGGCCAGAATTCAGGAAGACCTGAGTTCAGATTTAGCCTCAGACACTTACTAACCATGTGACCTTGGCAAGTCACTTAACTTTGTTTGCCTTAGTTTCCTCAGTTGTAAAATGAGCTGGAGAAGGAGTAAAGAAAACCCCAAATGGAGTCATGAGGAGTCAGACATGACTGAAATAACAGAAAAATAATAAAACCCCTACATCAGGGCACATAAGGACAACTTCATGAGCCTGATGCTAGAAAGATCCCTCTAAAATTGGAAGGATAATCAACCGTTGTGTGCCAAAGTAGACAGAATACTACTAGGCTTGGAATCAGGAACACTCAAGTTCAAATCCTTTCCCAGCTCTGTGACCCTGGGCAAATCATTTAAGCTCTTTCAGTCTCAGTTTGACTCCCAATGATTTCTGAGTCCTTCCCAGCACTAAATCTAGGATTATATTATCAAGCAGTTAAAATTCTAAAACTGTTAGGGACTTGAAGTGATCATATTCTTTATGCATTTATGAGCAGAAACACATACACACAATATAGGTGAATTTACCTTTCCTTCAGGTAATTTAATAGAAAAACTAATTTTAATAATGAAAATGTTGAAGCATTGGCTCTATTTCATCTTCCCTCTCCCTCTTGAAGTAAATATTGTGATGGCCTTGTGTTATAGATGAAATGAAACTTGAATATTTCATGAGTTCCAATTGTTCAGTGTATGTATCAGTACACGCATTATTAGAAAGATCACTAACTAAATCAAGGCTAGCTAAATAATTTAAAGCTCTCTTCTGTCAATGTCACCTCTTTTCCTTCACAATATACTGATTTTTGGTGGTCTTTAGCCAGTCACATTTTGAGGCCAGCTATGTTCATTGCCTGAAGCTGACCCTTTTTTGGTTTAGATTCATTATCTATAGAATCCAAAGAAAACAGAGTCAGGGAGGGAAAAAAATACACTGTTGTTTTCACTCATTGAAGAAGGAAATATAGTGTAAATACAGTTTTAGTAGAGAGGAGATAAGTCCATATCATCAGTCCTCTGAGAAAACTTAAAGGCAAATATCGGTATGAGAGATTACCCCATTTTTTCCCTTTTTTACAATGATGGTATATGTGTAATTCCATGTGTCAAAATGTAATCTTTATTGTTATATGTAATAATTCCTTCCCTCAGTATAGCCTTTTATACTTTTCAAAATGATTTCACACACATCATCTCAGCCATCCCTATGAGGTTGATTTTATGGTTCACTTGTATCTGACTCTTCTTGACCCCATTTGGGGTTTTCTTGGCAAAGATACTGGAGGGGTTTTCCATTATTTTCTCCAATTTGTTAATGACTTGCCCAGGGTCATACAGCTAGGAAGTATCTGAGGCTGGATTTGAACTCATAAAGATGAACCTTCTTGATTCAAACCTAGTGATCTATCCATTGTACCACTCAGCTACCCCTTACAACAGTGGTTTATGTGTGATTCTAAATGTCAAAATGTAATTTAAAAAATAATTATGCCTGACAATCCCTTCCCTCTGTATGTCTTTTTATACTTTTCTAAGTGCTTTCACATACTTCATCTCAGTACACCATCATAACACCCAAATGAGGTAAGTAGAGTGAGTATTATTAGCTTCATTTTACAAAAGAGAGCATTGAAAGCTAAGAGGATAAATGACTTGTCTAAGATAAGACAACTAGGTAGTATAGCCAGAATTGGAACTCACATCTCTTCACTTCCTGTCAAAGATTTTTTTTAACATTATAATCCATAGCATGGTCCATGAAAAGTGAGTATGGCACCAAATATATTTCTTTTTTCACCTCTTCTCTTTGAATTTGCACTCATTTAATCTGGAATAGCTAATTTAGATGCATATTGATTGACTCAATCTAGGTCAGGAGTTCTTAATGTGGAGTCTGAAAACTTTAAATACATACACACACTCATTTTGGTAAGTATATTTCAATATAATTGGTTTCCTTTGTGATTCTGTTAAAAAAATATGTATTTACAAACATTGTGAGATGGGTCCATAGATTTCACCAGACTGCCAAAGGGTTCATGACACAAAAAGTTTACTAACTCCTGGTCTGGGCTCATGTTGACATGTGCGTTGATGGGATGGTAATCTCTCCTCCTTAGCAACCACAAGAACTGCAGACCCTGAAGAAAAAGGTTTGGATGCAAACTTCTCACTACAGTCAGATGGTTCAAAATCAGAAACTGATGCAGATTTTTGTTATTGCTGTTACTATTTTCTCCTCAATTTATTACTGTATTCTTCCCCCTTATACTTTCCTTCTCTTTCTATAATCCCCTCTACTTCACATTAGTGACACCATCTTTGAAAATCCCCAAGAAAATATGTTTTGTGTGACTTAACATGAATAATTGACCTCAAATTGCCTACCCCTTCAAGGATTAGGGCAGAGAGGGAGGGAGAAAATCCAGAACTCAAAATTCCAAAAAAATGAATGTTAAAAATTTTTCACATGCAATTGGGAAAGATTTAATAAAATTAAAAAAAAACTGATATGGCTTTATTAATGGAAAGGACACTGAAGAAGATGAGTTATCATCTCTCTGCCTTGACATTGAACCCTGAGCATCAATGAGACCTTTAATGTTTAATTTCTGTATCTCTGCCCATTAGAATGTGACCTTCTTGAGAGTGTAAGAATATATTTCTTTTGTTTTGACTTCCCTACCAGAAATTACATACAATAGTGCACAGAAAGCTGGCTTTGGAATCAGAAAGACTAGATCTAGTCCTATCTCTGACCTGTCAGACCCTGTGTGGATAGGACACCAGGCCTGGAGTAAGGAAGATTCATCTTACTGAGTTCAAATCCAGTCTCAGTCACTTACTAGCTACGTCACCCTGGACAAGTCACTTAACCTTTTTTGCTTTAGTTTCCTCATCCATAAAATGAGCTGGAAAAGGAAATGGAAGACCATTCCAGTATCTTGACCAAAACTCAGATGGGGTCATGAAGAGTGGGACACAACTGAAACAACTCAACAATAGCAAGAAGTCCATGGACATTTAATCTCTCAGTATTCTAGGCAATTTCCCAACACTATAAATTGCAGAGAAGATATAACTTCCTGAATGGTAGAGATGGTACCTTACCAGGAACACCCTATACCTAATCTGA
Source organism: Bettongia penicillata ogilbyi (assembly GCA_023548195.1). NCBI lineage: Eukaryota > Metazoa > Chordata > Mammalia > Diprotodontia > Potoroidae > Bettongia > Bettongia penicillata. The sequence goes on from JAJHZJ010000244.1 coordinate 7,364,612, forward strand.
CTTCTTTTGTGGTCCCTTAACATGCCTTTTCATCTCCTTCTCCTTAACTTTTCATTCATTGCTCTCCAAACCTGGAATGTTCTCTTTCATAATCTTGGTTCCCCATGGAACTCCTCCAGCCTCCTTGGAGATGCCATTCAAAGGCTTCCTCCAGCTGGAGCCTATCTTGAGCCTCACCCCATACCCTCATTAATACTCTCCTCCTCACCCTCTGAAACTATTTTTTAATTTACTTTGTATATTTTTTTGTATTTTTTTCACCTTAGCACATCTTGATTTCATTTTGCTTCCTTTAGTAAAATGGAAAGTCCTTGAGTGCTGGGATAGATTCACTTATGTGTTTGTATCTTCAGGGCCTAACACAAGGCCTGGCATGTATAATGTGCCTAGTAAATGCTTTAGCAATTGAAGTGAATGAAGTGGAAGGGAGTCAGACTTAGTTAAAAATCATCCAACTATTTTTTCTTCTCAAATTGGATGACAGTTTTACTCCAATGACTGTCAATATGGCAGACTAGATAGTAACACCATTAGCACTTATTAAGTTCCTATTAAGTGAGCTTGGGCCCTTGGCTAATTAACAAATGAATACCTATTGATTGATTGGTATTCAACTTCCACCCCCAGTTCTATTTAGAGAATTATTATCTCTTCCCCTTGATAAAAGGGAAGGGCTAGTGGTAATATTCACCCTAGGGTGTGCATTTATACCGAGTACCACTCTATGCATACTTACACCCACTGTACAAAACTAAAATGATCCCTGTGAAGTAGTTTACTTTACATCAGATTTTGACTTCCCCTTAAAGCTGGGATTCTTAATTTGGGATCTATGAACTTGTTTCTAAAAAATATTTTGATAATTCTATTTCAATATACTTGATTTCCTTTATGATCCTATGTGTTTTATTTTATGCATTGAAAAACATTATTCTGAGAAGAGGGTTCCAAAGGAGTGGTAAATACCCCCTACTTTAAAGTAGCATGCAATGTTCTTACAAGTTCTTTGCATAAAAACTATTTTCCAAAATAGCATTTGCTTGGCTTAGTGCCAGAACTATTTTTTTTAAGTGACCTTAGTAAGAGAGGGAATACCATATGAATAAGATATGAGACAGAATGACTTTGAAGTTTAAAATGAGGGTTTTTATAAAAATTATAATTCCTTTCATTTAGCTCCCTATTGGTCCTGTCAACATGTAAGAAAGGCTTCTGTTTTACTACTAGAAAAAGTCTCATATAGGAACAAATATCCTCTCTTGTATGGGGTAAATAAAATCCATTTCTTTGGCATTAGGATTAAAAACCAATTCTTACTCTAAAAGTTCTGCCGCCTTCATTTGCATCAGAAAGCTAAATTTAGCCTTAGCTAAATGCAGGGACTGTGTTTTACTCAATGAACACTTGGGCAGCGTTTTCAATAGTAGCAGTTTACAGGGCCTTGGCATCGCTGACTGAGGGTTGTCAGCGGGGAGTCTTATCTTCTGTGATGAAGAGAGCAGTTTGGAAAAGACAGCGGTCCTCTACATGGAGTGGGGGAGAGCACTCAGGGCTGAACGTCCTTATCCAGTTATGGTAAATGGGAGCATGTCTAGCACACTATAAATATAATGATTGCTTCTTGCCTTAACACACAGATACACACACCCCTAAATGACAGTGGATAGAACTTTGAACCAGGAATCAGAAAGATCTGAGTTCAAATCCTGCCTCAGCCACTAGATATGTGACCCTGGGCAAGACCCTATGTCAGTTTATTCATCTTCAGCTGTAAAAAATACCTACCTCTTAGAGTGGCTTTGAGGATCAAATGATAAAATATAAAGCACTTTACAAACCTTAAAATGTTCTATCAGTGTTAGCTGTCATTAGTCTTAGGGGCAGCAAGGTGGTAACAGTAAATGGAACCTGGAGTCAGGAGACTCATTTTCCTGATCTCAGGCACTTACTCGCTGTGTGACTCTGGACAAGTCACTTTGCTCTGTTTGCCACAGTTCCTCATCTGTAAAAAGAACTAGAGAAGGAAATGGCAACCGCTCCACTATCTTTGCCAAAAAAAAAAAAAACCAACCCAAATGCAAATGGGGTCCAGCAGAGTAGGATACGATTGAAAGGATTCAAAAGCAACCAAACCAAAATTATCCACCTTGAAAATTTAGGAAGCTGAAATCTCCTGGCTTCCAGGCTCCATGCTTTATCTACTATAGCGGGTAGAAGTCTAACTATTTCTATAGCTCATTAGTACCAAGATGGGCTTTAGAGAACTAATACCTTCATTTTACAGGGGTACTTATTGAGGCCCAGAGAGGTAAAGTTTTTCCCAAGTCACACAAGGAAGTTAAGAAGGCTATGAATTTGAAAATCAAAAGACTTAGATTCATGTTCTATCTAAGTGTTATAGAACCTATGTGCCCTTGAGTAAGTCATTTTCTCTTTTTCCATCAATCTTTATCTTTTATTATTTATTATTTTGGGTGCAATTGGGGTTAAATAACTTGCCCAGAGTCACACAGCTAGTAAATGTCTGAGGTCAAATTTGAACTCAGGGCTGTGAGGCCAATGCTCTATCTACTAGACCACCTAGCTGTACCACAAATTCTCATTTATAACAAGAAGGACCTGAATTTAATGAATCTTAAAATTCCCTTCAGCTGCAACATACCACGTATTTGTAGGATTATATATTAGGCCTCCTGAGACACATACAAGATTCATGATCACCAGTGGTAGCCAGAAGCCCTTTCTTCATCCTGTTTATTTCCTGTTAACTCTTAGATACAGGTTAAGAAACACTTTCCCACTCCTCACCCCTGTCTCTTTTTTCTGCACCCCCTCTCCCCTCTGAATGGCACATGCCATCTAGTAGTACAGATATCTTTCAATTTGAATTTTATAGATTACTGAGGCAAACAGGGTTAAATTACTTGCCCAAGGTCAAACAGCTCATAAGTGTCTGAGGTCAGATTTCAGTTCAGGTTTTCCTGACTCCAGGTCCAGCACTCTGTTCACTGTGCCACTTAGCTATATGTGTGAACTATTCATTGGTCCTACAATGTCAATTGATCAGCAAGCATTTGTTGTTTCCTTCTGGAGATGCAGAAGAAGACAAAAACATGAAAACAATCCCTATCTTTGAGAAGCTTACATTTTTGAGGGGCAGGCAACATGTAAATAAATAAGTAGATGGATGGACATAGCTATTTATGAGAAAAAAATAAAATAGATTTATAGATACAGAATAAAATTAAAGTAACCTGAGAGAGGAAGGCTCAAGTGATTTGGGGGATGAAGAAAGGTCTTCTGTTCAAGGTGGCATTTGAAATGATTCTTATTCTTTTTTTAAAGATGCCAGGAGTGTTCAAAGATAGAAGTGAGATAGGAGAGAATTCCAGATGTGGGGAACTACCAGGAAATTCAACCCTGTGTGCCTTTTTTTCTCCCACTCCATGGAAAGGAGGAAAGTAGTGTCAGGGAGAAGGAACAGCAATATAGGAATATGAAATGTGGGTAGGAAAAAAGTGAGAGACAACTGAAAAGGTAGGAAGGGACCAGGTTATGAAGAACCTAAAATATTAACCAGATTCTGTTTGTGTGATTCTGTAGATGATATGAAGGTATGGAGTGTGCTGATCAGGAGGGTGAGCTATGGTTTAGAAAAATCCACCTTAGCAGGTGTGTAGATGATAGAATGGACCAAGAGAAGCCATTGCAATAGTCTCCATCAGATATGATGAGTACTTGAGCTAAGGCGATGGGTTTGAGAGTGAAGAGGAGGGAACTTTTCTAAGCGATATAGTGAATGCATAAATTATAAAATATGCAACAGATTGCTGAGAATCTTTGGGCCTGGGAGGATGGTGGTGCTCTCAACAATAACAGGGAAATTTGTAAAACTCTCTTTTTTTAGATTATAGGTTACAGATTCCCACCCCTCCAACCCCCTACCGTTGTCCTTTGTTATTCAGTCTTTCCATCCTTTTGACTCTTTGTGACCTCATTCAGGGAATTTTTTGTCAAATATAATTGAGTAGTTTTCCACTTCCTTCTCCAGATCATTTTATAAATGAGGAAACTGAGGCAAGCTGGGTTAAATGACTTGCCCAGCATCACACACCTGGGAAGTATCTGAAACTGGAGTCTATGACTTTGGACCTTGTGCTCTATCCAGTGTGCCATCTAGCTGCCCCCTTCTCCTTAAAGGATAACTATGCCATCTCCCTCATTTTGTAGATGAAGAAATTGAACTGAGAGAGGTTAAGCTAAGTCCAAGGCCACACAAATGTATATGGTAGAACCTGATTCATAAACAATTCCTCTGACTCCATCCAAATCCAATACTTTCCGCTATCTTCCTTAGCCCTTTTAGGAGGATGCCTGTTATTCTAAAGCAGGAGACATCTTTGGAGATATTTATGACTAGAAAAATTTGGTCAGTCATGTAGAAAAAATAACAGTCAATAAATAGGCAGATGAAGAGACCTAAAGGACAAAATGTAGCTCTTTAGTGTAGATGAATTATGGAGGGGTTTTGAAAAGCCATGAAGACATGCACAGGTTGAGTAGGTCAGGAGGACTTGTTATCTTTACCGGCGGAGTAAGTATGCACACTAATGGAACCCATAGATCCTTCAAAGTATCAAAGTAAATTAATCCATGTGCCCAGAGACATTTTGATGATGGATGCCTTCGCACTAAAGAATATATTGAATGACACTCTTTTGACTTAATGTAAAAGTGAAAAGAAGTCAAGTGTGCAAATGGAAGGTAGTAATATTTGAATATGTGCAGTTTCATTGGCAAAGACATTGAATCTTTGAGAAGTTTCAGAAACTAGCCAGTCGTCAAGTACACCAGACCAAGTCAATAGTCTTTCTTTCTAATCCTGAGGTTTTGCTTGAGGAAGCAGAAGGGATGGATTATATTTCCTTATTACATTTAAAAATACCTCTGTATCTCTATATCTGTATTTAAAATAATAGAAAGGCAGATTTACATAGTTTTTAAGTTGGCTAGTAAAACATGAACTTGAAAAAACTGTAAGATCCTTGAGAGTAGGAGTTCTCTTTTTGTGTGGCATGTGTGTGTATAGATTTATATGAATTGACATGGAGTAAAATGGATAGAATTAGGAAAACACCATTCACAATGACTATAGCAATGTAAATGGGGTGGGGGAGGCCATGAAATAGAGTACCGTGGAATTATAATGGCTTTTGCCTTACAATAGGCTGCTGTTTGGTCTCCCAGCCTCTAGTCTCTCCTACTCTTCTACATCATTGCATTTTGTTGCTGCCCTTTAGTCATTTTTCAGTCCTGCCCAACTTTTTGTGACCCCATTTGGGGTTTTCTTGACAAAGAAACTGGAATTGTTTGCCATTTTCTTTTCTAGCTTAGATGAGAAAACTGAGGTAAATAATAACATAGCTAGGAAATATCTGAGGTCACATTTGAACTCAGGAACAGGACTCTTCCTGATGCTGATCCCCTAACTCTATCCACTGCATCACCTAGCTGCCCATATAACATACTACCTTGTACTTGAAGGCCCACTTCAATCGTCCCCTTCTGCTTGAGCTTTTCCTGGCTCTGCATCTCTTCCAAGCTCCTATGACCTTGGCCTAAAGTGATCTTTTCTATAGCAACAGCAAACAACAGTTTGGTTATATACTCATCATACCGATAATCATTTTTGGATATCCTCTCCCCCCATATAGATTGCAAGACTTAGGAGGCCAGGGACCAAGGGCTTCTTATTTGCGTCTTCCCCAAGATCAATACCTTGCACAAAGTAAGTAAGCTCTGTGAATATGACATGCAGATGACATGTATCCTGATAGACTGTTGAACGTGCTGTTTCTATTTCATAGATATAGATCCGGCATCCATTCTGCATCCTTACAAGAATTCTTGAAGAGGTGTGAGCATTTAGTTAATCAAGAGCACATTGTGTCTAGACAGCACTGAGAGTTAGCAGATGATTTGTGTTTATACTCTTTGGTGCATCCAGCTATTATTATGAACAGTATTGATTCACATCCAGAGTTCCAAACCCATTGTTCTCTTTGTTGTCTTAGCACCAGAACACAATTCTTAGAGAGTCCAAGCACTTCATCTCTGTGCCAGCGAGGGAACATGGTGAAGGTCCACTTGTTACTTTTTTCTAACTTCCTAATACTGAACATATAGTGGGCACTTAATAAATGCTTATAAAAGCTGACTGATTCACCAAAGCCTTTCCAATCTCTCTCCTCCCCACTTCTACCAACCCCTTCAATTGGATGATGAATTCCTTGGCTAGAGTAGTTCTTGGATAGGGAATAAAGACAAGATGAGTTGTATTATTGGTCTAGGGAACTCCCTGATGAGTAAACACCCTCTACAATGCAGATGGACACCTTCTCTGAAGTTTAAAGTTACCTATGGCATTGACAGATTAAACTACCTGTCCAGAATCACACAGCCAGTATATCAGAGGTAGAACAACTCAAGTTTACCTGACTTCTCATGTTGCCTTGCACAAGACTTGATAAGATGCTTGCTGAATGAATGAATAAACTAAGCTAGTTCTGGAAATCGAACCAATAAGAACTAGTTACACCTCCTACTTTTGACACTAGTTATGTAACCACAAGCAAGTCACTTAATCTCTTAGAACCTGAATTTCTTTATTGTAAAATAATGATAATAAATATATTCTAGTACCTTCTCTATGAGATGACCTCAAATTTGTGCTGTATATAGCTTGTTTGTACATACTTGCATGTTGTCTATTCCATTAGATTATAAGCTCCTTAAGGACAGCTTGGTCTTTTGTTGACTTCTCAGTGTTTGACATATAGTAACATCTTAAGAGAGCAGTTGGGCGGTATAGCCTGGAGTCAGGAAGACCTCAGACACCTGCTAGCTGAATGATCCTGGGTCATTTTAGGTCACAAGCCTATTTGCCTCAGTTTCTTCATCTGTCAAATTAACAGGAGAAGAAAATGGCAAACCACTCCAGTATCTTAGCCAAGAAAACCCCAAATGGGGTCACAGAGAGTCGAATATGACTGGAATGACCAAACAACAAAAACATCAATAAAGGATCTCAATAAATGTTAGTTGACTTAAAAAAAAAACAACCACAACACTTAGGATTTCATAGTACTTTCAGGCTTGTTAAAGACTTTACATGTGTTATCTCATTTCCTCACAACACCTTGGAGAGGTAGATGCTATTATCATTCTAGGGATGAGGAAACTGAGACAAAAAGGAGTTAAGTGACTTGCCCAGAGTCACACAGCTAATAAGGGTCTGAGCCAGGATTTGAACTCACAGTGAGTCTGGGACCAACATAATGTATATAAAATATTTTTAAAACTCAAAGTGGTATATAGATGTCAAGGTTTAAAAACCAAAATGTTCCACTTATTTTATCAGGATAGTTACTGATGAGAAACTCGTGTCCCATCTATGATCTTTGAGAGTAGTCTGGGTCACTGAGAAGTTAAATGACCAATGCAGGGTCACCTAGCCTATCTTTGTTAGAGGTTATCCTTGAACCCAGATCTTCTGGTTTATAAGGCTGACTGCCTATCCGCTCTGTCTTGCCGCCCCTCCAGTGATATTATTAGTAGCATCACCATCATTATTATGTGTTGGTGAATACAGGAGGCCTATTCCAGAAGGACCCCAGTGAGGGACTCATTATTTTACTTTAGACCACTCTTCAGGAAGATTCCTGCCTTAAAGTCAGCTCTACGAATATAACTGTGGATGGTTTGTTTGTTTTGTCGTAAGTGTGTGTCTGAGTGAGGTCCTGTGCCATTGCTTAAAATGTTTTGACTCTCTATTCTCTGCCCAGCCCCTCTTAATTTGTTGAGAGCAGATTGTTAGCATTCCACTTCATCTGTCAGGCTGGCTACATATACAAGCTAGAGGTTGGGGATCTACCGGTGAAAAGCAATATTCCATCCAACAATGCCTGCTACTTTTAATCTGAGCACTTTACAAAGAGGTCAGTGTTTCCTCTATTGAACAGATGACCTCTGCAAGTCATTAGGGTTAAGAGCCTTCCCTAGATCTAATCACCTCAATCTGGGAGCTTTCTCATAAACCTGTGGAAATACTTCTGTTCTGACTTTTTGCCCTTTAACTGCCTTGATTACAACACAGTACCCAACACAGTACCCAAGGGGATTATTTGCATATAAAATACTAATAAGCTTATGGTATACTTTTTCTGGGTGGGTGGGGGCTAGGAGGTGGAGTCAGGAACCTGAAGAACTCCTCATGAGGGAACTCTACCCACAAAGATGCCCATCTACAACTCTTTTGTAATTTCTGGTTTTAGATAGCTGCCCAGGGTCCCTGAATAGTTCATTAAGTGACATGCTCAGGGTCACATGACCACAGTGTGTAAGAAGCCAGACTTGAACCCAAGTCTTCATGACTCCAAAACTGAGGTTCTATCTAATAAGGCTCCCTGACTCACTCATCCTGCTAAATCATTAACAAATGTATATGTCAAGGTTAAAACAGCTTCTACTAATAAAAAGGTAAAAAAATATTTAGTTCCCTAACAAAAGTTTCAGTAAAACCTCTTCTATTACTTGAAATAGCTGGAAGGTATGGTTTTATTGAAGTTCTTACTAATTTGCACAACATTCCTAGTCTTACATAAAGGTGTGCAGACTTTATAGCAAAATTCGATGATAAAATGCCAAAACTGGAAAGGGCTTAAGAAATCATTTAGTCTAACTCTTTTTTTTACAGATGAGAAAACGGAGGCCCAGAAAGATGATGTCACCTTTCCAAAGTCTCTAAGCAATATAAAGGGGTGGGACCAGAGCTCACGCTCTTTTTTTCATTTGTGTAAAATTTGGTATTTTTAAAAAAATTCTACTTTGATGGTGTTGGAGATTCTTAAATTAATTAAAAAGGCCAAGGTCCCCCACTGCATCCTGGGCCATCTCCAGTTGTCCCGATTTTTAACGTGCCACTGCACCCTGATGGTTCTGGAGGAGAAAGTGAGGCTGGTGACTTTACGTAGCCTTACCTTGCTTAAATCCAAACTCACTTGCATGTCGTGTCATAATCTCCCTGATGTCATGGTCCTCTTTGAGAACACAGGACAAACAACAACTTAAATATATTTGATTTATTTAATTTTGGAGTTGGAGATCCTTTTGTTTAATACTTTAATTTAATAGAGAAGGAAACTGAGTCGGAGGGAGTTGATTTGCTCAGGTTTTCCTGATAGCTGCTCTGCAGTTCTTTCTATTACGTCATGGAGAGCTATTACCTCCTGAATGTGTTTTCAGGATATCATGTAGCTCTCCTACTTCCTCAAACATACTCACAGCACATGTCATCGTTTTTAATAATATATTTTCTCTGTCTCTATATTCTATATCTATAAACTCTATATCTCTTATTTTTAACATCATCTAAATGATCCTTGTATATCTTCTCCATCTAGCTCTTGGACAGACATTGCTTATAATGAAGAATTTTTTTAAAAAGAAAAAAAAAGACAGAGGATGAAGAAAAGAAAAAACCTCATCAAAACTGATGAATAATTAGAAAACTCCCTGAAGTTATAAGCCATGTTCTGTACTGGTGGATCCACTTTTCCTAAAGGAGCAAGGGGAGATATCTTCTTATATCTTTTATTTTTGGGAGGGTGGTAGTGCTCAAACTTGCTTTTTATAATTTTGCAACAATAATCTTCGACTTTTTTAGCTGTTATTCTTTATTTGATGGTGTAGGGGGAAATAGAGATTTTAGTTCTGGATGATGATGCTGAGATGTCCAGAAGACAGTTGGTGATGAAGCTCCGGAGACAAGTTGGGGTTGAATGTATAGACTTGGAATCATCTGTGATAGGGTTAAAAAATGAACCATAATCTTTATTTTCCTTATTATTTCACTCATGCAATTTTAATTTTGCATGTTTTTGTCTTTGAATTTTTCCCCCTATCAAAACCTAAAAGTGGTTGACTGTCAGGGGCACAATGGACCAACAACCCTCCTGGGGGGATGAGAGTACTAGGAAGACCTGACCTGCTAACGTGGCTCTGCCAGCTCAGCACTAGAAAGACTTCCTGGTCTGAAGCTAAATAACCACCAACCAACCAGAAGGGGACACAACCCGGGATTGGGAATCGTGCCCTTTTTTGGTTTGGTCTGGAGGGGCTCGCTCCAATGAGATGAAAGCCCCGCCCTCAGGGAGGAACTGGGGAGGAGCCTACTCGGAAGAGGAGGGCAAGACACTAGGGATAAAAGGCACACGCAGGAAGGGTTTGGGGGGGATCTTCTGGTGTAACTGATAAGAATAAACTGCTTCTCAACTGCACTCCGCGTCCTGCCTGGTTAAGAGCCTTCCCCTCCCCCAGGGGAAGGTCCAGAGACGTCCGAAGCCACGAGGGTTGGAGAGAAGGGGTCGGGATCTCGCCCGAAGGTTCGGGGGTCGAACGCGCCCCGAACAGTTGACCATAAGCTCTCTGAAAGTAGTTATTATATCTTATTTCACTTTCTCTGAGGATCATGGAACCATAGATTCATAGCTTGAAGGGACCTTTGTGCCTATCTAGTCCAAATCCCTCCTTTTGCAATTTAGGAAACTGAGGCATTCTACTTAAGTATGACCTCGAGTCACAAGGAGGTTAAGTGCAAAAGCAGAATTTGGACCCAAGTTCTCTGATTTCAAATCCAGGGCTTTTTCCCCTTTATCAGGCCTTCCATCTTCTTAACTCAGTGTGTTGAGTTTCATTTGCTGATCAATTAGTCAGCATTTAAAATGTAGGCATAATGCTCTTATTTCTATGAATACTTCTAACCAGCGTCTGATTACTTTTTTTTTTTAAGATAGATAATCTACTTTCATGTTTCGTCTCTGGCATTTCTTGATTTTCAAGATCCTCTTTTAGGTGTTGAAACTGGAAACCATTCAAGTTTGGAAAATGGCCTTCTCCACAGCTTGAGTCAGAATGTGTCACGGTGGCTCTTAAGAATTGTGTGGGAGTTCACTTCCTTGACTGATTTTTCCTTTCTGTGAAAGATTGTTTGTGAGATATGGAGAATACCTAGTGCTCATGTGAATCTCATCATTAATCTAAACTGTTGGAACTTGTTGATGAAAGGCTGTTGATGGAGGATTTGGACTTCAAAGGTTAGTCTCATTCATCCTTGTAGGAATGTTTGTCCGTGATTTCCTATGGCTTTACTTCAGTGTGACCAGCCCAAGGGATTATGAGTGTGATGACTCTGTCACTGATGCTGGAGAGTTCTTAATCCTCAGTCAGTCAACAGAGGTTAAGTGATGCATGATCATTTTCATATTCAGCACATTGACTTCTTTATTTCTAGAAGTTAGCTGGGTTGTCAAATATACCTTTTACCAAATATTAAAGAGGTTCAAGATAGTTTTTATCACTGAAGAAAAACACTCAGATATCATGACATTTAATCCAAATCCAGCCTCTTGTAAATGATGCCATTATTATATGACTTTTTGGAGATGGTGCCGAGTTTAACACAGTGCCTGACACGTAGAAGGTGCTTATTAAATGTTCACTGATGGACTGACTGACTGAAACCTACTTGCATACGGAAGACATCTTAAGGGATGGCAATATTATCATCTTTCCTTAGGGTACACTCAAGTTACACATCAGGTCACATCAGGTCAGCATTGGTAAAGTGGTCCAGTAATTTGATGTAAACTTTGTTAGTGAACCTATGCCATGTGGATATCTATTTCTGGTTTGTTAAAAACATAGGGTAGGCCTTAAGCACTGTTGACAGAATAAAGACTTTTATACTTGAGGAACCTCATAAATCATCTAGTTCAGTTCTCTACTTTTTAAAAAAATGATGCCTTTTCTATTACCATTACCCATTATTCCTGGATATTTCATCCTTCATCCTGCACTGGAATTGAAAATTCTCTTGTAACAAGGAAAAAAAGTAATTGAGCAAAAGTAATTAATGAAGTGGGCATTTTTCACAGAAATCCTTTCTATTCCAATGGTCCCTTGGATGCCTCTTGGGTGAGAGAAGGGAGGTAAGTTTCATTATCTGTTCTTTGGGACAAATATCTAATCCTCTCATTTTCCCAATGAGGAGTCTGACGTTGAGAGAAGCTAAGGCAGGGATATTGATCATATTGGACTCTGGGAAGACTCTTTTTCAACGCATTGCCTTTACTGTTGATAATCCCATCATAATTGCTTTGCTTCTTTGTGTTAAATACTACCTTCTTCATATGTGGTTCTTTTTCATGAAGATTAGTACATCAAAATACCAACACCAGCGTAGGACTCAATCTTTTGGATTTTCCTCTAAGGACAGGGAACATCATGGGTGCCCTATGGGAGAAGAAAGGAAGGCTTCTCAAATGTCTTATTTTCTCAATGTGTGTCTTGGAAAGAAACTAGAGAAATTACAGTAAAAACATTAATTCAGATTAAGTTTCTCCCAGGAACAAGTCTTTTTTTTTTTTTTTTTTAACACCAATATTCTTCCGGTACTACTTTATGGCTAAAGATCATGAAATGGCCCAGCCTCCAAGAAAACAAATGTGAAGGTCATTGAGAGGGTAATAAAAAGGCACATGGTGGATGTGATTAGATTGTAGCTTGTTACAAATAAGAACTATGGACCCAGAAATGCCCAAAAGACGAGAGGAGATCTATGAGAGCAATTGGGCCAGTTGTGCTGGAATTAATCTCTCTATATGGAAATATCTGCCTATTACATGTCAAGTACTGTGCAAAATTCTGGAGACAGAAATACAAAAGTGAAATGATGTCTTACTTCAAGAAGTTTATATTCTAAAGGCAGATACAACAAACTTATTTAAATATATTCAAAACATATACCAAATGACTACATGGTAGTTTTGGGAGTGAGGTTACTGGCTGCTGAGGGGATCAGGAAGAGCTTCATCTAGAAGGTAGGTTTTGAGCTGGAATTGGGAGAAAAGCTGAATTCCAAGAAGCAGAGAAGGTGACAGGTCTTTCCACTTATGGCCAGTGCATAAGGGTGCTAGGGATGGAAGGAAAGGAATAAGTATTTGTATAGTACCTACCATGTGCCAGGCACTGTGTTAAGTACTTTTAACAACTATTATTTCACTGGATTCTCAAATGACAACCCTGGGAGGTAGGTGCTACTATTAATCTCCATTTTTTAGTTCAGGAAACTGAGGCAAATATAGGTTAAGTGACTTACCTAGGAAGTGTTTGAGATAGGATTCAAACTCAGGTCTTCCTAACTCCAGGCTCAGTGCTCTGAGCCCACTAAGCCACCAGCTGTATCTATGTGGAAGCATGGAGGAAGGAAGACAGGAGACGGTGTCACGTATGCAGAGCAGAAAGTAGATCAGTGTGGCTGGACTATAGAGTATGTGCAAGAAAGTGTTGACTAAGAACACTGTAAATGTAGGAAGGAATCCAGTTATGAAGAACTTTAAACACCAGTGGAGGAGTTTATATTTTATCCTAAACTTTCCTACCTTTCCAGTGTTGGGAAAAGGAGTCCATCTTAGGTGGGCGGGGATGAGTTAAGGGACAGAGAAAAGTGAAGGCAGGATGAGAACAAAGGCAGATGGGTAGTTCAATTTGACCAAAAGAGAGAATGTATGTATGAGACAAGATTGGTCAAGTTGATTGGCTCAGCTTGTGGAAAGTCCTGTCTTTCAGGAGAGAGAGAGAAGGGGGACGAAGAGGAAGAGGAAGAGGAGGAGGATAGAGTGAAGAGAGCATTGCATAATGAAGTTAGAGGATGACAGTTCAAGTTTTACCCTAAAACTAGCTCCCTACGTGACTTTGGGTAAATAACTTCCCTGGGCCCAGTTTCTTTATCTGTAAAATGAAGTCATTGGGTTATATATGACCTCTGAATTCCCTGCCAGCTCTGAATGGATGATCCTATTAATATTAGCACCAGATTTTTATCTGTTCATTAAAACAAGTTTCCTGAACTCTCTGTGGCTAAATTTGAAAGTAATATTTCTTTTTAAAATTATCCATGTTAACAATTTCCACAAACGCATATTTCAGTGGATCTGTGCTTTCATTGATGTAGGTGTTCACTCCAAAGATATAGACTGCACACTTTCCCATGTCATACAACCTTTGCTATGTCCTCAGGTGAATCCTCCACAATGTTCTAGAGCATCCGTTTGGATCTCTTTATAGTCTATGAGTAACAATGGAATGCATGAACTGTTCATCTCTTGTCCCTTGATTTCTGACTGTGTTGCCTTCCACCCTCTTCAATAAATTCCAGTGGCAACTTATGGTTAACAGTTGACTTTGATATGATGCAAACAATTCTGTTTCCATATGTGAGAAAATGAACAAAACACATCAAATGTTATACATCCAAGCTGTTTTATTCCTCGTTAAGTAGCTTCATTGCAGGCTGTCTGACAAAGTGTGCCAACACTCAGAGAACTACTTAAACCAGTTACCCTGAGTGAACTGCTGGGGACAGATTTCCTTAATTTTTTTCCTTATCAACCTTCCCAAGTTAGGCACAGAAATGTTTTTAAAAATGAATTTTAAATGCAATACCTCAGGAGACTTTTGGTTAGAAATACTTCTGTTGTCTTTGCTGTTAAGAACATGACACTTTTGATCATTTGGGGGTATCCATTGTTGACAAAGTGTGACAAATTCAAAATCAGCTCCAGGAGGAGGAGGAGGAGAAGAAGGAGAAGGAGAAGAAGGAGGAGAGGTAGCAGCAACAGAAAGAGGAAGGAGAAGTCCTGAAAGTTATTATGGGACTTCCAGTATGGAGGGTACCAAGCGATGACTCTTCTGCCAGAGGGAAAAAGTGACCCTGAGCATGTGCTATTGAGTTATTTCAATTTATAGGCTAAACATTGTCCCAGTTTGTATGATAGAAAATCATAGAGTTTAAAGCTGGAAGTACCCCTTAAGATGAACTGATCCAGCCTCCTAGGTGACTAGGACGGTAAAAGTTGGATTTAGAGTCGGGAGGACTTGAGTTCGAATCCAGTCTCAGACACTTAATAATTGTGTGACCTTGGGCAAGTCAGTTAATCTCCATCCATCTTGATTTTCTCACTTGAAAATGGAGACAATAATAGCATTTACCTCCTAAGCTTATTGTGAAGATAAATGAGATAATGTTCATAAAGCACTTTGCAAACCTTAAAATACTATAGAAATGCTAGTTATTTTTATATGAGGATACTAAGGCACAAAAAGGTAGGAAGTCCTAGTGGCAGTTTTTGACAGAGCTGAGATTAGAACCACTTCCTGTTAATTCAGAGGCAATGCTCTTTCAGCAATACCACACAGATAAGCGTTCATCAGGCCATAATAACAACTTTACCACATATAACCCAACTCTATACCACCTTCCTTTCCTGACCTACCCACCCCTTTGTAATGGTTTTAGAACATTCATCTGGACCAAGATGAACTCAACTCTTGTACAGCCACCCTTGCCCTTAACCTTTGGGTCCCTTATGAAGGTAGCTTCCCCACCCCAACCTGGACTTGGAGAGAATAGACAACTTTAGTGAGTCCATCATTTCTCCCTACTCTAACGTGGTCCCTAGCTGGGCAGCTTGGCTGTATTCTTCCCCCTTTTGCCTTCTTCTCTCTACCTTTTCTCAGAGTAAATGCAGACTGACTACCTGTAAGGAGAAATGAAGTTCCCCAGAGATTCAGGGACCTTAAAAGGCCATCATTTTCTCAATAGTGTTGCCTAAATCCTGAAGAATAGAAACCTATTCATGGAAATTCTAATTTGCCAGCAGCTAGAGAGCTGAGCTGACTCAGTGATCAGGTTAGGTTTGAGTTGCAAAGAGATCAGGTATTAGGACATTCTGCCTCTCCTTGAGGAGGAGGAGGAGGAGGAGGAATGCCATGGAAGGAAGTCTCTCTTCTTTCCCAGGGAGATTAACCAAGATGATATTATGAAAACTAATTTAAGTAAGACAAATGGTCAGTACTGAATCACCAACTTCATGCCCCTCAAATGTGTGAAGAAACAGATTTCTGTTTGACTCAAGGGGTGTGTCCCCTTGCAAAATAGTGACAAGAAAGAAATTACCTTGGGCAGTTCTAACTTATGTTGAAAGGTTCCATGGTGGCATAAGCCTGAGCTATTATTTTATCATTTTCTTTTCTCCCAGTTTCCCAGCTTTGTGTCCTGTTAGAGTCCTGATTCCCTGACCCTTGGCAGTGTCCTTGGCCAGGGGACAAATTAGATAACTGAGACTCCAAGAATACAGTGGGAAATCACACCCTTGGGGCCTGAAGGGTCTTCCCTTTGCTGCTGAATTTAGACATTACTTGGTACAAGGAAACACAAAATTGTTCTTCAAAGAGAGAAGCTCCTATAAGACTGAGACAAAATGTTTCCATGAGAAGTGGCTGTAATCCCTTTTCCCCCTCCCCAAGTAAACCCACTTCACCAAGAAACTCTGCTGGCACAGCTTTGCCCTACTTTGCAAAGCTGGTGGTTTTTACTATTTACTTTGGTATGTCATAGCCTTGCCACTCACCACTTATGCAACAGTTTCTGGAATTCTGACCTTGCCCTTGTCCATATGCTGTTCATTTCACCTATCCTGTGGTGGCTCCTCCTTATCTTGTCTGAAACCTGAGTTACTTCCTTCCTTCTTTCTCAGGGCTTAATCCATGGTTGCTCAGTTAAGACCTGCAAATACAAACATGATGCTGTGGAAAGTATGCTGGACTGAGGGTTGGGAGTTTGTTGAACAATAAACTCATTTTTTTTCAGTCATGTCCTATTCTTTGTGACCTTCTTTCTTGGCAAAGTTACTGGAGTGGTTTGTCATTTCCTTTTTCAGCTCATTTGACAGGTGAGGAAACTGAGGCAAAGAGGATTAAATGACTTGCACAGGATCATACTTTTGACTGGATTTGAACTCATGAAGATGAGTCTTCCTGACTTCAGGTCCAGCACTTTATCCACTGTGCCACCTAGCTGCCCCCTAGAGCTTGAAGACCTGAGCTCAAATACTAATTCTGATACTAGTTCTGATCTGACCCCAGGTAAATCATTTAACCTCTCTGAGCCTTATATGTAAAATATATAAAAGTAATGCTTGTACTGCCTCAAAGTTATTGAAAGACAAGAATCTTTAAAGTACAATACAAAGATGAGTCCCCACTCCCGTAGAGCCTCTTTCCCTTGGATGCTCTTAAACTGAATTGTATTAACCAACAGCAACCAGTTAGTCATGCCCACCCTTCCTTACTACCCACTAGAACCCAGGCAATTCATTTTGTTCTGAATATGCACTAGGGGATTAAAAAGCAGAGTGTACAGGTGTGCATTTTTTGGGCAACATTTATGAGTGAAAGTAGTTTAGGGCTAAACTAAAAGTGAAATGGGGTCTGGCAGTTTACCTTTAACTACAAAAACAGGTTTAAAGAAAATAATAAATCAATCAATCAGCATCTCTGTCACATGAAGAAGGGCATTTGAATGAAGGTGTCCTATCTTTGGATACTTTTGTCAGTTCCAGTGTGCAGAAATGACATTGTTTTGAATAAGAAATTCTTTATCTTTTCCTTAAATCTTACTTACCTTTTAAGGTTCAATGCAAATCTTACTTCCTCCATGAAGCCCTCATTCCCTGTAATCTGAAACTCCTCAGAATGTTTGGTCCTTGATCAGTTTCTTGTCTTGTACCCTCTTGTATTCCTGATCCTATCACATTCCCTACACAAAGCAGGGGCTCAATAAGCCTTCCTAGAGGATGAGGTTGCTGATGGCCATTATCATCTAAGGCAGCAAGGGTGTTTATATAGCACTTTTTGGTTTGCAAAACACTTTACCTCCATTAAGTCATCCATTACCTCCATTTTCAGATGAGGAAACTGTGGCAGAGAGAGAGTTCCCAGTATGATATGTCCAGTAGGTATCTGAATTGGATTCAAATTCAGTTATTCCTGACTCCAACTGGAACATATGTGTTTAAATCCCAGGATCTCTAAGTTAAAATCTGACATTTTCAAGCTGTCTTGACTTTGGACAAGATGTTTCATTTCTCTGAGCCTGTTTCCTCATGGGTTAATATTACCATTGTTAGCAGCTAATTCATAGAGTTATTGTGAGGGTCAGATGAAATAATGTATCAGCAGTGCTTTATGAACCATAAGAAAAGGTACTGGGCCTCTGATTTTACTTGTATAGGGTGAAAAAGCTTCCTCTACTAATTCACTGCAAGAAAGTATGAAAATGTTAAATACAGGGAAGAACAGAGAAACCTACATAAACTGATATAAAATGAAGTAAGTAGACCCAGGAAAACAACACATAATTACTTCAACAATAGAAATGAAAAGACTGACCACCACAAAACAAAAAAAAAATATTGTAAATTTTAAAGTATTAATTTGGCCTCAATGAAGAAATATAAGAAGGTGCCTCTCCTCATTCCTCCCAGCCCAGTCCTTTTATGAGGTAAGGGATTCTACAAGTATGGAATATTAAATATGTCAGGGTTATTTTTGGATGTGTTGATTGGGTTTTCTGTTTCTCTTTTGTTTTCTTTTTAAAAAATGTTTCATTGTATGGGAGGGTTCTTAGAGGGAGTAAAGGGAAGGAGAGGGACATAGGGAAATCTAAGAAATATAAATTTTTTTTAAAACAATCAATAAAATTTATTTTCCAGAAAGCATTTAAGGAAATGTTATCTAGGTGGTTGATGATGATCAATTACATGATGCTTTATGAAAAAAGGGGTTGCAACTTAAAATTAAATACAGTAAATAGTGTGAAATTTAATATAAAATGGACATGAGATGAGAGATATGTAGAACCATCTAAAGAAATTGTGTGTGTTCGTGTTCACTATTCTTAAATCCTGTGTGTTTGTCCTTCGTTGCCAAAGAAGACCATGCCATCAGTGAAATGATGACATGACTTGCACTTGACTTTGTTTTGAGTGAGGGAGGGTGTGCAGGTCACCAGCCTCACTTCTCCTCCAGAGCCATCTGAATCCAGTGACCAAATATTCATCAGGATGACTGGAGATGACCCAGGATGAGGCAGTTGGGGTTAAGTGACTTGCCCAAGGTCCCACAGCTAGTGAGTGTCAAGTGTCTGAGGTGAGATTTGAACTCAGGTCCTCCTGACTCCTACACTGGTGCTCTATACGCTGCCCCACCTAGCTGCCCCATATTCATAAATTCTACTGAAATACCAGAGACCAAGAACTGAGAAACTTGGTCAGAGTAACCTCAAGAGCTTCTATCTACCTAGGCTCCTATCCTGTTCAGATTAATGCAAGAAAAAGAAAAATGAAGGGTGCATTGATAAATTACATTGATATGTCCTACTGGACATATTATGCTGGGAACTCTCTCTCTCAGCCACAGTTTCCTCATTTGAAAATGGGGGTAATGAATGACTTAATGGAGGTAAAGTGTTTTGCAAACCAAAAAGTGCTATTTAGTTAGGGAGGAAGCTGGGTGGTATAGTTGATAGACTGGGAGAATTGGTCTTAGGAAACTGTGAGCTGAAATCCTGTCCCTGATGATTACTGGCTGACTCTGGGCTCAATTCACCTAACTTCAGTCTGGCTTAATTTCTTTATATATAAAATAGACATAACAATAGAACCTACCAATAAGAGTCAAATGAGAGAATACATGTAAAGCGCTCTGCAAACTTTGAAGTGCCATATAAATATTAGTTCTTAGTTCTATAATTACGTACTATTATTAGAACACACTGAGAACACCTAGATGCTATTTGTTTTCAGTTTCCCCTCCCTGCCAACAATTTTTCTTTCCTCTTTCCCAGTTCTAAGTTAATATTGGTTGAAAGAGAAAACAGAAGCAAATACTGATTTTTTTTCTTTCACATGATGATTGTACCAAAAAACTGTTGTTGTCGTTTTGCTATTTTTGATGTCAAGATGGAGATTAAAGGACAGACCTATTTCTTTTCCAGGATCCCATTAATTCTAGTTCCTTCCCTGTGTTGATTATTTTCCATTCATCCTGTATATAGCTCGATTGTAAATAATTCTTTGCACATTATTTCCCTTGTTAGATTGTGAACTGCTTGAGAGCAGGGACTGTCTTTTGCCCATTTTTGTATCCCAAACCCTTAGCACAGGGCCTGGCTTAATAAGTGTTTATTGACTTGCCTGGCTGTCAGATGATAATAGTGGACAGTGGAGAGAAGGCTAAACTTTTGTCCTCATATTTGCTTCTATTTTCTCCTTCAACTTTTTGTCTGAAGAAATGAAAAGTTAGGAGAAAGAATGATTTACACGTGGGAACTGGCCATTTGACAGTCTATCAATATGGTTTTTGAAACACAGGAAGCTTTACTCAGCATTTGCTTTAAAGGAGGAAGAAAACTTTCAAAGTTGTAATGTAGGAAATCAACCAGAGAATATTCAAATAGCCACAATGTGCCTAATACTCTGAAAGTTTCCTGATTTTCAGATGTATACCAATGCTGAGTGGAATTTCCTGTCTCAGGCTAAAGAAACAAAAGGGATTAGAAAGTCTAGTAGGAAGCACCAGTATCAGCTGCAATGGTGAGGATGCTGAAACAGTGACTAATACTTGAAAAACTGTTTTGAATTTTGATCCTAAAAAGAGCCACAGGGACTAAAACCTCAGCATATAAATGTTTATGAAATACATACGTGAATGTTTTTATCACCATAATTCTTATTTTTCATGATTAAACACTTGGATTTTTCCATTGGATATATTTTTTTAACTTTTGCCTGGAAAATTCTTTACTTTGAAGATTGTTTCTTTATTTTCTTGTCCTTGATACTGAGTTCATCAGATATTACATATTAAAAGGTCATACTAGGCTATAGAATCAGGAAAATTACAGCTGGAATAGCTCTATTAGGTCATTTGGTCTCTCCTCTTCCACAGCAAGACTGTTTCCCAATAGTATATTCTCAAGCACTCTTTACAGTCTCATTTTAAATTACCTAAACGACAGGGCTATTACCACTTCCCTTGGGAGATTATTCTACCATCTAATAGACCTCTCTGCTGGGATATTTTTTTCCCTGATATTCAGTCTAAAATTTCCTTTGCTCAATTTCATCCCATTATTCCTAGTTATCCCCCTTGGACCACCCTATACAATTCTTCACAGAGGGCTGCATGCTGCCTTAGTCAACAAGAGAAGGAGCCCTCTGCTAGAATACATTAAAGAAAAACCTCTTATACAAGGTCCTAAGTTGCATATCCTTATAGAGTCAGGGTTTGGATGGGAAAATACTGGGGCCTAATAGCCCACAGTAATAATCAACCCTCTAATACTTTAAATTCCATTGAGCGATTCTTTCCCCTAAAGGATAAAATGAGGGATGAGGGGGAGCAGGAAATACTGGCTTTCAGGATGGATAGAAAGGAAATTTTATTCAACTTGAAGCTTTATTTTGAAAAAGTTCATGATGACAAACCTTCAGTTTATTGAATTATAGCATCTTAGAGTTGGAAGGGACCTTAGATATGCAATGGAGAAGAACATTGGATTTGGAATTAGAAAATCCTGCTTCTGTTACTTGCTACCTGTGTCACCTTGGGCTACTTAATGAATTTTCTCTGCCTCAGTTTCCTCATCTGTAAAATTAAGAGGTTATAGTAGATGATCTCTAAGGTTCCTTTTAGACCTTAATAAATAATCAGATATGATACGAACTTTTGGGTCAATCCAATGTCTGTCCCTTACAGCATTCATGATAAGGTCATCCAACTTTTATGTGAGTCTGTCCAGTGGTAGGAAACTTAGTAATTCCTGAAGAAGTCATTTGCCATTTTTGGACAATTCTAATTGTTAAGAAGCTTTTTTTTAAAGGTGAGCTAGATTCCGCATTGGATTTTCCAGTGTGCATACAGAGAGGGGTTAGATTTTTGTGTCAACCATTGCATCATGTTTCATTCAAAAACTTCCTTGTCTAACTTTCGATAGTTCATGTACAGATAGGAGCTGAGCTCATAGTGATACCTGTGGGAGCCTTGCACAGATAGACCTAGGATTAGCTTATATATACTAAACAGAAAGTGTGTGCATAGAAGGTTTTCTGTCAGGAACATTCTCATCTCTTTCCTACCCTTTCTGCTTTCAGTTCCAATTGCCATATGACTATCTCTATAACCTTAAGGATGGCCAGCAAAAACCCAACTGAGGTATCCAGGGAGTTCACTTCCCTAATATTTCCTGAATTGTGGTATCCTGATTTGTACTAGAGTGAATATGGGGGAAACAATTCTCTTTTATAAGGAATGGATGGACAAAGAGATTACTAAAAAAGGAAAAGGACTTACATGCACACAATTATTTATAGCAGCTCTTTTTGAGGTGGCAAAAATTGGAAATTGAAGGGATGCCCATCAATTGGGGAATGGCTGAACAAACTTTGATATATGAATGTTATGGAATACTATTGTGCAATAAGAACTGATGACCAGGAGGATTTCAGAAAAACCTGGAAAGACTTATATGAACTGATGATCCAAAATGAAATGAGTGGAACCAGGAGAACACTGTATACAGTAACAGCAACAATGTGTGATTATCAATTCTGAATGACTTAGATCCAGCAGTAAAATGATCCAAAATAGTTACAAAGAACTCATGATGGAAAAATGATATCTAAATCCAGAGAAGACCTGATGGACTCTGAGTGCAGATCAAAGCATGCTATTTTCACTTTCTCTTTTTTTTCCCCTTGTTTTTTTCCCTTTTGCTCTATTTCTTCTTTCACAACTCTGACTAATATGGAAATATGTTTTACATGATTGCACACAGAGAACCTATATCAAAATTGCTTACCATTTTAGGAAGAGGAGAGGAAAGGGAGAGAAGAAGGGAGGAAAATTTGGAACTCAAAATTTTGTAAAAATGAATGTTAAAAATTGTCTTTACATAAAATTGGAAAAAATAAAATGCCATTAAAAATAAAGGAGGGGTTGAGGGTGATATGGTGGAAGTTAGATTATGTAAAAAACAAAGATATCAGTAAAATTTACTTCTAAAAATTAGTGATTATGAAATAGTTCTTGGAGTCAGTCATGTGTCTTCACATGTATCCAATTATGTTTAGCTCAAAAGGGAAATAAGAATTGGATATACTACCATGAATAGTTGAGGCCTCTGCTAAAAAAAAAAAAATTACATGTTTCAGTACTACTAGAAAAGTGGAAAATAAAAGTAAATAATAATTCCATTGTTATTTATTGTCTTTTTGTTAAGGCAGTGAAAGAAAGGTTTTTAGCAAGACTCATAAATTGCTATTTCTTAAATGTTCTTTGATACTCTTAAAGCATATATCTGACCATATTACTTCCCTGTTCAAGAAGCTCTAGGGATCCCTCTTGCCTGTAAGATAAAATATAGGTTTCTTTTTTTTGGCATTTAAAGTCTTTCCCAGTCTGGCTCCCTAATACCTTTCCAGGTTCATCATATCTTTATCTCCTTCTGCTTGCTGTACCCCGAACATGGCATTCCATCTCCACTCTCAGTTTCAAATCACAGATGGGACCCTATGCCAAGAAAAAAAAAAAACTGGTTCTTCACCTGTGCTTCATTAAATGCCTGATTTCCTTTAAGGCTGAGATCAAGTGTCCTTCGTGCCGTTACTCAGTTGTGTCTGACTCTTCGTGAGCCCATTTGGGGTTTTCTTGGCAAAGATATTGGAGTGGTTTGACATTTCCTTCTCCAGTTCATTTTACAGATCAGGAAACTGAGGTAAACAGGGTTAAATGACTTGCCCAGGATCACACAGCTAGTAAATGTCTGAGGACAGATTTGAACTCAGGTTTCCCTGTCTGTAGGGCCAAGCACTCTATCTATTGTGCCATCCTATTTTCTCCTACAAGAGACCTATTCTGGTCCTGAATGGGAAATCACCTTTCCCAATGATGATCATCTCTGTTTCCAATTTTTTGCTACCCAGGACCATTTGTAGTCATCCTGAAAGCTCTGGAGGAGAAAGTGAGGCTGGTAACTTTGCACAGCCCTCTCTCACTTAAATCCAGTTCATTTGCATGTCATGGCATCACCTCTTCATGAACAAAGGAAAAGCAACAACAATTCTTTGTCACCACATTTGTGGAAACTTTTCTTCTGTCTTTGACCTCCTTGAGTATATCCTAGCAGTTAGATCTGTGGATCAAAGTGTGTGGACATATTAATCACTGTTTTTTTAAATAAAAATTTATTTATTTAACTTTTTACATTCATTTTCACAAAATTTTGGTTTCCAAATTTTCTCCCCTTTTATCCCCTCCCCCCACCCCAATACACCAAGCATTCTAATTTTCCCTATCACCAATTAGCCCTCTCTTCTATCATCCCTCCCTTCTCTTGTCCCCATCTTCTCTTTTGTCCTGTAGGCCCAGATGACTTTCTATTCTCCATTAACTGTATTTCTTATGTCCTAGTAGCAAGAACAACACTCAACAGTTGTTCCTAAAACTTTGAGTTCCAAATTCTCCCCATCCCTCCTTCCCCACGCATTCCCTTTGGGAAGGCAGGCAATTCAATATAGGCCATATCTGTGTACTTTTGCAAATGACTTCGATAATAGTCGTGTTGTGTAAGACTAACTGTATTTCCCTCCATCCTATCCTGCCCCCCATTGTTTCTATTCTGTCTTTTGATCCTGTCCCTTCCCAAGAGTGTTGCCTTCAAATTGCTCCCTCCTCCCATTGCCCTCCCTTCTATCATCCCCCCCCACCCTGCTTATCTTCTTCTCCCCCACTTTCCTGTATTGTAAGATAGGTTTTCATACCAAAATGAATGTGCATTTTATTCCTTCCTTTAGTCGAATATGATGAGGGTAAACTTCATGTTTTTTTTTTCTCAGCTCTCCTCTTTTTCTCTCCACTAAGAAGTCTCCTGCTTTCCTCTTGAATGAGATATAATTAACCCCATTACATTTTACCCTCTCTCCTCCCACTGCATTTCTCCCTCACTGTTTACCTTAATTTCTTTTAAGATATGGTCCCATCCTATTCAATTCACTCTGTGCTCTCTGTCTATGTATGTGCATGCATGTGCGCATGTGTGTGTGCACGCACATGTGTACATGTGCGTGTGCGTGTGTGCGTGCGTATGTGCATGTGTGTATGTGTGTGTGTGGTCCCACCAACTACCCAGATACTGAAAACTGAAAAGTTTTAAGAGTTACAAATATGGTCTTTCCACGTAAGAATGTAAACAGTTCACCTTTGGTAAGTCCCTTATGACTTCTCTTTGCTGTTTACTTTTTCATGCTTCTTCTCATTCTTGTGTTTGAAAGTCAAATTTTCTTTTCAGCTCTGCTCTTTTCATCAAGAATGCTTGAAAGTCCTCTGTTTCATTGAAAGACCAGTTTTTCCCCTGAAGTATTATACTCAGTTTTGCTGGGTAGGTGATTCTTGGTTTGAGTCCTAGTTCCTTTGACTTCTGGAATATCCTATTCCATGCCCTTTGATCCCTTAATGTAAAAGCTGCTAGATCTTGTGTTATCCTGATTTTGTTTCCACAATACTGGAATTGTTTCTTTCTAGGTACTTGCAATATTTTCTCCTTGACCTGGGAATTCTGGAATTTGGCCACAATGTTCCTAGGAGTTTCTCTTTTTGGATCTCTTTCAGGTGGTGATCGATGGATTCCTTCAATACTTATTTTGCCCTCTGGTTCTAGAATATCAAGGCTGTTTTCCTTGATGATTTCATGGAAGATGATGTCTAGGCTCTTTTTTTGATCATGGCTTTCAGGTAGTCCCATAATTTTTAAATTGTCTCTCCTGGATCTATTTTCCAGGTCAGTTGTTTTTTCCCATGAGATATTTCACATTCTCTTCCATTTTTTCATTCTTTTGGTTTTGTTTTGTGATTTCTTAGTTTCTCAGAAAGTCATTAGCCTCCATATGTTCCATTCTAATTTTGAGAGAACTGTTTTCTTCAGTGAGCTTTTGAACCTCTTTTTCCATTTGGCTAATTCTGCTTTTGAAAGTGTGCTTCTCCTCATTGGCTTTTTGAACCTCTTTTGCCAATTGAGTTAGCCTATTTTTCAAGGTGTTATTTTCTTCAGCATTTTTTTGGGTCTCCTTTAGCAGGGTATTGACCCATTTTTCATGCTTTTCTTGCATCTCTCTCATTTCTCTTCCCAGTTTTTCCTCCACCTGTCTAACTTGATTTTCAAAATCCTTTTTGAGCTCTTCCATGGCCTGAGCCCACCGGACATCCACCTGGGATGTCTGGGATACAGAGGCGCCGACCTCCATGTCTTTCCCTGATGGTAAGAATTGTTCCTCGTCATCAGAAATGAAAGGCGGGAACATCTGTCCCCCCAGAAAGTAGCTTTCTATGGTCTTATTTTTCTTCCCTTTTCTGGGCATTTTTCCAGCCAGTTATTTGACTTCTGAGATTCCTCTCCACTCCTGTCTAGATCTGCCCAGCTAGTGCTTGGGGTCTGAGATTCAAATGCTGCTCCCCAACCTCAGGGCTTTCCATGGAGGGCGTGGCTGCTATTCAATGTGAGCTTACGTTCTGGTGCTCAGGTGGGGGCAGGGCCGCCTCCCAGGCTCAGTCCCCTCAGGGGGTTTATGCAGAGATCTTCAACAATGGAGCTTCTGCCTGCTTGGGGAGTCCTGGCTGCCACTGCCTCTGCTGCTCCCTCTGCCGCTGCCTCCCAAGGGGGCCAGAGCCACAGAGATACCCCGCTCCCCTGTCGGCCAGCCCAGAAGTCTCTCTCACTGACCTGTAGTGCCTGTGGGTGGAGGGACCTTTGCGGCTGCCAGAGATTCCGTCCCTGAAGCCTGCTCAGATCTGCTCCTCTGGGGCTGCGCAGGCAGGGCAGCGCAGAGGTGGGCTCCACTGTCCCGTGCGTGATGGACCCCTGGGGACGGCTTTCCAGGGCTCTCTGGAACGGAAATCTCCTCCCCTGCATTTCTGTGTGGCTTGTACTGATCCAGAATTTGTGGGGAGTTCTTTTTACAGAAAATATATGGGCTGTGGGTTCGGAGCTAGCATACATGAGTCTTTCTACTCCACCATCTTGGCTCCTCCCCCTCCATATTAATCACTCTTATAAGGTCATAAAACCTTTCAAAGAGGAGAACAGGTGTTGCTATCCTTTTAATAAATGGGGAAATGGAGGCATTGAGAATTGAGGTCACTTCTTACCTGGACTTGCAAAGTTGCACACCAACAGCTCGGATTTCTATTCTTATCTCTTCTCAGTGGCTAGTGCTCTGTCCTGCCTACAATGATTTCATATATAGTTTTGTGTTCACTTATCTGTATGCATGTTGTTTACCTTTACAGAGTATAAACATCTTGAGGACAGGGACTGGTTCATTTTTATTTTTATTTTTTTACTTTGCATCCCCAGTTCCTAGAGTAGCACTTAGTAAAGACTTGTTGAATTGAGGGAATGAATGGATGGTGAATGAATGAATGGATACCCCTACTCTAAAGATAAGAGCTACCCCTTCCTTGGGGGATTACTTGGGGAAGATATCTCTAGAAGTATGAGCTTGTTTTCTTTTTTTGTAAAATTTCTAGTCTTTGAAACCTCATTCCCTTACACTTAGCAGATGTTTAAGAAATGTTTATTGAATTGATTTGAATATAAAAGTGAGAATGGATAGGGATGATTGCCTTATTCTTTCTAAATTAAGGAGACAATATAGAGGAAAAGAAAGGATGGGACAATATTTTGAGCCAAGAGTAACCTATATCCTAGATGACTCAGATGCTTCTAAATCACAAGAACTTGTGCAGAACTCTGCTCTCTTTTCAATACATTTCAATCAATGGAATGTGGACTGTAGGGTTCAACTCCTATGGCATTTCAGTCGAGCATACACACGTGCAATCCAATACTTGGCAAATTAAAATACTTTACTTTGAGTAGAATAAGATAATATGTTAATAAAACAGCATCTTCAACAACCAAAGGCCTCTGTAATAGGATATGGGCCTTTTGGTTTTTAGGTTACCAGGTCAGAGCTGGCTCCTGTTATTAGTTGACTAAAAAATTCTGTTACCTGAAGGTTGTTTGGCAATGAGAAATAACAATAATGATACCTTGGATTTATATAACATTTTTCTTTCCAAGGACTCAGCATGTGTTTATGCTTGCTATGTGATTGATTTTCATCTTTAAAATCTTATTTTATTGCTATCTTTTACTTTTATATCACCTTCATTTCCAAATATTTCCTTCTCTCCTCCATCCAAAAAGCCATCCCTTGCTTAGATTAAGAAAAAAAAAAAGATTAAAAAAAGAAAAAAAGGAATAAAGCAGTTCACCAAAAAAAAAGCAACATTTTAACCATCCCTGACAGTATATGGAATATTCCATACTCTCATCTCTGCAAAGAAAGAAACGAGGTTTATTTTTCATCTCTTCTTAAGCTTTGTCACAATAATTGCAGTCTTCCTTCCTTCCTTCCTCCCTCCTTCCCTCCCTTCCCTCCCTCCCTTCCTTCCTTCCTTCCTTCCTTCCTTCCTTCCTTCCTTCCTTCCTTCCTTCCTTCCTTCCTTCCTTTCTTCCTTTCTTCCTTCTTTCCTTCCTTCCTTCCTTCCTTCCTTCCTTCCTTCCTTCCTTCCTTCCTTCCTTCCTTCCTTTCTTCCTTCTTTCCTTCCTTCCTTCCTTCCTTCCTTCCTTCCTTCCTTCCTTCCTTCCTTCCTTCCTTCCTCCCTCCCTCCCTCCCTTTCTTCCTTCCTTCCTTCCTTCCTTCCTTCCTTCCTTCCTTCCTTCCTTCCTTCCTTCCTTCCTCCCTCCCTTCCTCCCTTCCTTCCTTCCTTCCTTCCTTCCTTCCTTCCTTCCTTCCTTCCTTCCTTCCTTCCTTCCTTCCTTCCTTCCTTCCCTCCTTCCTTCCCTTCATTTTACATTGCTATAATCACTGTGCGTATTGTTTTCCTAGTTCTGCTTACTCCGCTCTGCATTAGTTGAAATGTCTTTCTGTGCTGCACAGTTACATTTCATCATATAAATGATATGATGATAAATGATATCATATAAATACTATGACTTATTTGACTACTTATAACAATAACTAGCATTTATATGTAACTTTAAGATTTGCAAAGTATTTTACATATGTTATCTCACTGGATCCCCACAATAATCCTGTGAGATAGGTGCTATATTATACCCACTTTACAGCTAGGATTAGAATTCCGCTCTTTCTCATCTCCAAGTCTAGGCCTTTCCTCACTGATGGACATCTACTATTTCTAGTTCTTTGCTATCACAAAAATGTACTTGGGTTATTTTGGTGTCTGTAGAAACTCTCTCTCTGACTTCTTGAGGTATATGCCAAGCAGCAGAATCTCTGAATCAAAGTGTATGGACATTAGAGACTTTCATAAGGTCATAAAATCTTTCAAAGAGGAGATTAGCAGGTATTATTATCCTTATTTAATAAAAGGAGAAGCAAAGTCATTTACCTGGTATTGCACAGGGAGGCAAAGTTGTCCTCTAATAGGGCTGATTCTCACATTTCAGCATAGGGGCTGTTATATTTTTAGCACACTGAGTTCTATATCCTGAGCACTGCATACAGTTTGCTTAAAAACAACTGGGTGGCACCATGGATGGAGCTTAGACTTGGAGCCAGGATGTCTGAATTCAAATCCATCCTTAGCTTTTCACTAGCTGTGCTATCCTGGGCCACTCTCTTAACCACTACTTGCCTCAGTTTCTCTTATCTGTAAAGGGGAGATAATAATAGCACCTACTCACAAGTTTGTTGTGAGGATAAAATGAGCCAATATTTGTAAAACCTTAAAGCGCTATGTAAATGCTAGCTGTTATGATGATGATTCAGGACATTCAGGGACAGCAGGGCTGTACTGAAAAGGCACACACATAGTACCAGCTGCCCCTTTCTCCCTACCTTTAGCTATTTAAGCAGAGAAGTCAACCAGGGGATTCAACTGCCAGTTACCCTCTGGGGATACAGCACTGTCAGCCCAGGGAAGGACGAGCAGCTCCCTGTTCGGCTGTAGGCCCTCATTCTCCTTGGCTGTCACATTGCATCGGTACCACATTCATTAGAACAGGAAGAAGAAGGAAAATTAGACTTTCAATGAACCACAGTTTCTTGGCAGAGGAAATCACAGGCTCTGGTTAAATGCCACCCCCAAATGAGTGCATCTTCTGTGCTCGATGAGTGACTATCCCCTGACAGTCAGACATGGTTTCCCAATGTTCTGATCTGGGCTTTCAGAAAGCCTTCCGATTGAGCAGCTGAATGTGACCTAGTCGTGGTCATGGCACAGACAAAGGTCAGGCCTATTTTAATCTATGAAGTACGGTTAATTCTCTAGGACAATGCCCTTGTTGTCTGGTTTCCTGCTATTTTCAGGGAGATTCACAGGCCTAGAACTCTTTCATCTGGGGCTGGGATAGTGTCCCTCCCCTTTAAAAACTTGCTCATGAGCTAAAATTGTTCCCAACCTGAATTTTTTCTGTGTGGAATGTCTTTCCCATAGATGTCTTCAGTCTTCGGGCTGTGATCCTCCCATAACATCCTCTGCAAGACGTGAGTTAGGTCAGGCCTGATATTAGAGATCTTCTAAGAAAAACCAGAGAACCATGGCAAAGGGAATTAGTGTTCTTGGGAGGTTCTTGGTGACAGTTTTTGAGCCAAGAAATCAGGATAGCTCAGGTCTTCTGGGAGATGATTGGCACCTTATTGCCTCCAGGATCAAATAAAATAATCTGATGGGGGGGTGAGAAAGAAAAAGAAATTTGCATTATAACTTTATTATATATTTAAAAGGTATATAGCAAGTAGTACATAATAGAATTATAGTTTCATGTGCAATCATCTTTTTGTTAAAATATGTTATGGAAATGCTTATTTATTCCATAAGTTAAATTTTTAATAAATAAATTTTTTAAAAAAGTATGTTCACAGGCCTTCATAACCTGAGCCCTTTCTACTTTTACAACCTTTTTACACATTATTCCCCTTCACCAACTCTGAGATCTAGCGATGGCTTCCTTGTTACTTCCACACAGCACTCCATCTCCCCAAACCTAGTCTTTTTCACTGATGGTCCTCTATGTCCCCTTCCTTCTCATATTCGTCTCCTATCTTCTCTGGCTTCCTTCGAATCTCAACCAGAGTGCTACCTTCTGCAAGAAGCTTTTCCCTGTCCCTCTTCATTCTGTTGCCTTTTCTCTGAGACCACCCTCAGTTTATCCTGTACATAGCTTGTCTGCATTCTGTCTCCCCAGTTAGACTGTGATTTTTGAGAGCAGGAATTGTTTTTTGTTTTGCTTTGATTCCCTAGCATTGAGCTCAGTGCCTTGCATAGTTAGTGCTTAATAAATGCTAGTTGACTGACTACTAGAGCATCACATGGGGGCTGGTGCTGTACTTATTTTCCACACTGGTATGTCAGTCTAGGCTGGCTGGTCACATTCTGGACCAGCCCTTTCATAAATAGAGCTAATAATATTAGGAATTCCTTTCATTTCTTAATAGTACATGGCCTTGGTGTAGATAGAATGATCTTGCCTCTCTTTTTGAGTGACTACCCTCACATCTGGGGCTTATTTCAAATAAACCAATTCTAAAGTCTAAAGGGCTTGTTATCCAGTTTGGATATTATCCAGATGCTTTGGGTTTGCTTTTTACCTTCTCTTTTTCTTTGTAGCTGCATCTGTGTGATAGTCAGGATAGTGTAGTGGGTTTGAGTCTCTTGACACCATTTCTTAGATGTCTGACTTGAGGATCACAGACTGAAAGCTAGAAGGAACCTCAGAGTCATCTAGTCTAACTTTCTCCTTTTACAAATGAGGAGACTGGAGCCCAATGAGGTGAAATAAAGTGACAGGTGGTAAGCATTCGAGATAGGATTTGAACTCAGGTCCTTGTGAGAATCAGATAAAACCATGTACTGAAAACATTATCCAAAGGGGCTCAGAAGGAAACTGGCATAGTAGATGGAGTCTGGAAGATGTGGGTTCAGATTCCTTCTCAGATTATTGTTTGGTTTTGTGAACCTGGAGAGGCATAGAAACAATTGCTGATTCAGTATTAGTAGAGGGAGTCTCTACACTGGGAGTTCCCCACACTGATAAAATCATAGGTTTGGGACCAAAAATATATACAGAGACAGTCTGGCAGAATGGATAGAGAGCTGTCCTTGAAACTCAGACAATGTGGTTCCACTTCCGTTGTGATACACATTTACTGGATGACCTTGAGCCAGTCCCAACCTTTCAGTGAGATAGGCAAGTCCTTAAACGCTCACAGTCTCAGACCTAAGGAAATTTATAGTCCAGTAGGGCAAGTTAAGGCCCATAGGTATTTTGGTAAGGACAGGAAAAAGGGTCCTGAGCACTGTAATCAATGCTCAGAAAGGGACACAGAAGGTTTTCATATTTTGCTGAAACTCTGAAATATTTGGCCTTATACGCTAAAGCAGCGTCAGTTTCAGGCTGCTTGATTTTCTGTGTGGTAGAAATTGTAAACACACACACACACACACACACACACACACCACACACACACACACACACACACACACACACACACCCCAAACACAGTTTTCTGAATTTTCCTGTTACACAAAAGAAAGAAAAAGTCCCTTAAGTCAGTGAGAAACTCTGGTGTGTTGCCCTTTTCTTTTGTTTATAAGAGGAAATGTGAACTCCATGATCGTTCCACACATTCTGGCCACTTCCCTAAATCAAAGAAAAAAAAAGCCCCCAGAAAACACGACTCTGGAACATGTTTTCATATCTAAAGGTCAATGACCAAGGATCCTTCAACTTACCGTGAGGAAACTGGAGGGCCCGGTTACCAAAATACAAGAAGCTACAGAACGTACAAATGGGATTTGGGTTTGAGGACTGAGAATTAAGCTTTGGGGGTTTGAGTCCTGATGTAAATCTTTTGTTTTCAAAATAACTTCCTAGCTGAAGCCTAAAGGCCCTTGGATTTTTAGCTTGTGTGAGCCCCAGCAAAATAGAAGGAAGGACTGGGACAATTAGTGTACTGATCTGATTAAAAGAAAAATGCAAATGATTAACACTTGATTTCTGTACCTCCTCCCTTCCCCCATTCCTGTCTCCCCGGTTATCTTTGTATTAATAATAGCTAACATTTATATGGGGATTTCAATATGTCAGGCACTATGCTAAGTACTTACAATTATTATTTTCTTGGCAAAGATACTGACGTGCTTTGCCATTTCCTTCTCCGGCTCATTTGACAGATGAGGAGCTGAGACAAACAGGGTTAAATGACTTGCCCGAAATCACACAGCTAGTAAGTGTCTGCAACTTGATTCGAACCCAGGTCCAAACTCAGGTCCTCCAGGCCCAGCACTCCATCTACTGTGCCAGCTAGCTGCCCTACAACAACATAACAACAAAAATGTTCCAGTGCAATGCTAAGCACTTTACAACTATCTAATTTGATCCTTGAAACTCTGAGAGGTAGGTGATATCATTCTTATTCCCATTTCACAGATAAGGAAACTGAGGCAAATAGCAGTGAAGTGACTTGTCCAAAGTGCCAGGTACATAGTAAGCCTTAATAAATGCTTGTTAACTGACTGAATGACCTCAAAGTGAAATGAAACACTTACTTAGTGCTTTTGAGCTTTAGGAAAAAAATAAAAAACCCTGTTGTGGTCCTAAATTGGCTATTGAAGGTGCCTAAAATAAGGGCCTTAAATCTCCGCTTGGTGTGTAGAGGGATGTTTTATATTTTATTCATTATGATTTATAACTATTCATCAGTATTTTCCAGTTGCTGTAGTTCATCCTGTCCGTTGAAGGCCAGGCATCCCTACTTTATGCATTGGGACAACTGAGGGCAAGGGATTAGCACAGAACTGGACAATCTTAGAGGAGAGAAGGGATGAAGGGACATCTCAGGTGATTCTGCTTTTCCCATCAGTGAAGATGGTGGAAATGAAGGAAATCATTCAACCAGTGATGCAGTAGGATAAAAGAAGGTGAGGAAGTCCTGAAATAGTCATCTGAGCTATCAGCTGATGTGTCAGCTGAAGATTGAGATGAAAGGAAGCAAAAGGCCAGTGTGTACTTATGCTTTCATATTTTCACAAGCTTTTTCATCTTTCAAATCAGACCATGATAAAAAAAAGAAAGAAAAATACCTTACTTGCCTACAGGCGAATCTGCTAAACATAACTTCTTCCAATGGTGAAATTTCCAGTAGAAATCAAGACATGCAAAGAAAGGGAAGATACATACTCTTAAGAATTGCAAGAGCAAGGTAGGAGGCAATTAAAATAAACCATTTTTCTTTTTTTTCAATTTTCAGTTGCAATTAAACATGAATTACTTTCACTTTACCCTTTTGGCTAATACTAAGGTTACTGTCAGCACACAGAGTTATTGAGTTCAATCATTTCATTTGTAAAAAGTTCTGCTACTAACTAAAGACTGAGGTTTGTTCTGTGAAGTTTGGATTTAGTCAAAGGGCCACACTTGAGGACCTAGAGGGCCACACATGGCCTCAAGGCCATAGGTTCCCCAACCCTGGACTAGATTTTGGCAAGTTTCTGCACCTTAGTTTTCTCATTAATAGACTGCAATGACAATATCACTTATATTTCTGTTTCTGTTGATAATCAGCCAAATATTCTCCACCATGTTCATCCTGTTGCAGTTGCTAGATGTTGTCATATGGGCACATCTTTTTTTTTTAATTCTAATTTATTTATTTATTTTTTGTTTTCAACATTCATTTCCACAAGATATTGAGTTCCAAATTTTCTCCCCATCTCTCCCCTCTGCCCACTCCAAGACAGTGAACATTCTGATTATCCCTTCCCCCAATCTGTCCTCCCTTCTATCACACCCCTCCCTTCCCTTATCCCTATCCCATCTATTTTTTTTGGAGGACAAGATAGATTTCCATAACCCATTGCTTGTTTGCCTGTATATCTTATTTCCTAGTTGCATGTAAAAACAATTTTTAACATTCATTTTTAAAACTTTGAGTTCCAATTTCTCTCCCTTCCTCCCTCCCCACCCATCCCCACTGAGAAGGCAAGCAATTCAATATATATTGTACACATGTAGTTATGTAAAGGACTTCCATAAAAATCATGTTGTGGAAGACTATGTTTCCCTCCATCCTGTCCTGCCCCCCATTTATTCTATTCTGTCTTTTGATGCTATCTCTCCTCAAAAGTATTAACTTCTAATTACATCCTCATCTCATTTGCCCTCCCTTCTATCAACACCCCCACCCCAGTTATCCCTTTCTCCAGTACTTTCTTGTAGTGTAAGATAGAGTTTCATAGCAAACTGAGTATGCATGTTATTCCTTCCTTAAGCCAAATGTGATGAAAGTAAGGTTCACTTTTTCCCTTTCACCTCCCCTCTCTTCCCTTCCACTGAATAAGCCTTTTCTTGCCTCTTTTATATGAGAGATAATTTGCCCCATTCTGTTTTTCCCTTTTTTCCTCCCAATATATCCCTCTCATCCTTTAATTTTATTTTTTTACATATCATCCCTTCCTATTCAACTTACCGTGTGCCCTCTGTCTATAAGTATATAATCCCTCCAACTACCCTAGTACTGAGAAAAGTCTCAAGAGTTATAAATATTATCTTTCCATGTGTGAATGTAAACAGTTCAATTTTAGTAAGTCCCTTATGATTTCTCTTCCTGTTTGCCTTTTCATGCTTCTCTTGATTCTTGTATTTGAAAATCAAATTTTCTATTCAGCTCTGGTTTTTTCCTCAAGAATGCTTGAAAGTTCTCTACTTTATTGAATAACTATTTTTTCTCCATAAGTATTATACTCAATTTTGCTGGGTAGGTGATTCTTAGTTTTAATCCTAGTTCCCTTGACTTCTGGAATATCATATTCCAAGCCCTCTGATCCCTTAACATAGAAGATGCCAGATCCTGTGTTATCCTGATTGTATTTCTACAATACTAAAATTGTTTCTTTCTGGCTGCTTGTAATATTTTCTGCTTGACCTGGGAGCTCTGGAATTTTGCTACAATATTCCTAGGAGTTTTCCTTTTGGGATTTCTTTCAGGAGGCATTCAGTGGATTCTTTCAATATTTATTTTACCCTCTGGTTCTGGAATATTAGGATAGTTTTCCTTGATAATTTCTTGAAAGATGATGTCGGCTTTTTTTTTTTTTTGATCATTACTTTCAGGTAGTCCCATAATTTTTAAATTGTCTCTCCTGGATCTATTTTCTAGGTCAGTTGTTTTTCCATTGAGATATGTCATATTGTCTACTATTTTTTCATTCCTTTGGTTTTGTTTTATAATTTCTTGATTTTTCATAAAGTTATTAGCTTCCATCTGCTCCATTCTAATATTTAAGGAATTATTTTCTTCAGTGAGCTTTTGGATCTCCTTTTCCATCTGGGCAATTCTGCTTTTTAGGGCATTCTTCTATTCATTGGCTTTTTGGATCTCTTTTGTCATTAGGTTAGTCTATTATTTACAGTGTTATTTTCTTCAGCATTTTCTGGATCACCTTTAGCAAGGAGTTGACTCATTTTTCATAATTTTCTTGCATCATTCTCATTTCTCTTCCCAATTTTTGCTCTTCTTCTCTTATTTGATTTTCAAAATTCTTTTTGAGCTCTTCCATGGCCTGAGACGAATTCATATTTTTCTTGGAAGCTTTGAATGGAGGAGCTTTGACTTTGTTATTTTCTGCTTGCATGTTTTGGTCTTCCTTCTCACCAAAGTAAGATTCTATAATCTGATAGTTTTTTTCAGTTTTTGCTCATTTTCCCAGCCATTTACTTGATTTTTGACCTCTTTGTCCAGGTAGATCTCTTTTCTATTTCTGCTCCAAAACTGCTGAACAACATGGTTATGAGGAAGTCACACAACCACGCTGACTGGGTCCACTACACTTTGATATGTAATCTACACTGGGCCCTCAGTGATGCATGCTAATTCTTTTACTTTTCTTTAATTAACTCTCTTCCTCACTTCTCAAAACATGCCCTCGGTGATTTCTTTTCTCTTTAAAGCAGGGAGCTAGGTGGCATACTTGATAAAGCCAGGAAAACCGAAGTTCAAATCTCACCTCAGACATATCCTAGTTATGTGGTCCTGAGCAAGTCACTGAACCTCTGTTTCCTCAACTGTAAAATGGAAATCATAATAGCACCTAGATTCCAGGATTGTTGTGAGGATTAAATGAAAAAATATTTAAAAAGCACTTAGCACAGTGCCTGGCACCATAGCAAGTGCTAGCTGTCATTATTATTATCAAATGACCTTTATCACCTATTCTCCCTTGCTCTCATATTTGCTTCATAAGGCACTAAAAACATTGATCATTAACACTCACTCCTTCCCTGCTCCACACTTCAAATTACTTCATCAGCATCTGGCATCCTCTCTTCCTTTACTACAATCTCAAAGAAAGAGGTGGCCCTTCCTTTTCTTGATAACACCATTGCCTTTTCTTATGCTCTTGATCCCATCCCCTTCCATTTCCTCCAGAGTCTGTCCCTTCCCTTCTCCCCTTTCTCTCCTAACTGTTCTTCTCCATGTTCCCAGTCCCTGATCTCTATGCAGTTCTCAAATCTCCCTTATCCTTTAAATAAACCTTCACCTGATCCTTCAACTATCCTTTTATTTCTTCTTCCCTTCTAAACCAAACTCCTAGAAAAGCCTATCTACATTCATTGTCTTTACTTTCTTTTAATGCTCATTTCCAAACCACCTGCAATCTCACCTCCAAACCATGCTTCCCCTCACTTCCCTACCCCAAACCACTCTCTCCAGAGTCACCAGTGATTAGTGTATTGCAAATTCAGTGGTCAGACCTCCTTCACTTCTCTGTAGAATATGATGCAGCGGATTATCATCTGCTCCTTTGGATATTCTCTTTTCCCTTGGTTTTTGATGATATTACTCCACCATGGTTCTCTTCCAGCCTATTTAACCCTTCTCAGTCTACTTTGCAAGTTCGTTATCTGTGAACCACTACTTATGAATTGGTGTAACCTGTGCTCTGTCCTGGATGCCCTCTTCTTTTCTCTATTTTCTGTCTCTATCACTGTCTCTTTCTCAGATACATCAGCTTCCATAGATTAAATTAACTTCTTTATGAAGATGATTAAAAATTTATATATCAATCCTTACTCTCTTTCCTGAACTCAATCCCTGACTTTCCATCTGCCTCCTGGACCTCTCTATTGGGAGTTCTAATAGGTATCTCAATATCAACAGGTCCAAAGCGGAATTCATCTTTCCACCTCAGTCCAATTCTTATTCCTTACTTTCCTATTTCTGATGAGGCTAACACCATTCTTTCAGGCACCAGTATCATACTTTTGTAATCATCCTTTCCTCATAGCTAATCATTTGCCATTTTATTGATTTTACCTCCACAGCATCTGTCCCATCTGTCTCTTCCCTGTTCATACCACAATCACTGTCACTTAAGCCTTCATCATGTCCCACTTGGATGGCTTCCTAATCATTCTCCCTGAGTCCGGTCTCTCTCTTCTTGAATTCATGCAAGAGTCATATCGATATCTAAAGCAACCATCCAACCATGTCACTCTACTGCTCAGAAAGCTCTAGTGGCTTCCTTGGACTTCTGGTTTAAAATAAATAAATAAAGCCTTTGACATTTAAAGCCTGTCACATTCTAGCTCTAGCCTACCTTTCCAGGCTATTTACATCACTTCCCCCCACATAGTCTACATTCTAGCCAAACTGACATGTTTACTATTCCTCATATTTCACTTCTTCCCCCTGTCTTTGTTCCTTTGCACAGACCTGGAATGTTCTCCCTCCTGACCTCTTCTTGGAATCCATAGGTGCCTTCAAGACTCAGTTCATGTTATTGCCTTCAAGAGACTCTCCCTGATTAATAACTCCTAGCTCCACTAAAATATCATCATCTTTATTCTCTACATATTAGTATTTACCCATCTGAGTACATGTTAGATGCTTATTAGCTCCGTGACTCTGGACAAGTCAATTAATCTTGTTGATTCAGTTTCCCCATCTGTAAAATGAGCTGGAGAAGGAAATGGCAAACCACACCAGTATTTCTGTCAAGAAAACCCCCAAAAGGAGTCATGAATGTTGGACAGGGCTGAAAATGACTCAACCACAACATCTGAGCACATGTTCGACCTACAGGTGGTTCAGTGGGTAGATTTTGTTGTTTGTAGATAGTTCTTGTTCAGTTGTGTTTGACTTACTGTCATCAATCATGGCATCTAAGCATGTCATCTAAGGGCAATCAAACTTGTTCTTGCTGAGTAAAGTTCATATTCCTTTTGTTCTTCTGTCATTCAAGGTACTCCACAAATCACTCTTCCCTTCTACTCTTCCCTTTTATTGCTCCCTTCCACATACTCTAAAATGGAAGCAGACCAGATAGCTAGGCCCATAGTTTTTTGCTTTTGTGCTTTTGTTCAAACTATTTCCTTTGCCTGCCTGTAATATGCTTGTGAATTTTCTTTTCCCATCCTTCGACTCAATTTCAAACTCAACTCAAACGCCACTTCCTGACCATGCCATCTACTCTCTGGCTGTCATCCTCATGCCCCTCCCATGAGAACTTTGGACTCTATCCCTGGGACATCAGGTGAGTTTTTGCCTCATCTTGTCCAGATCCAGACCTCAATGTAACTTCTTGGTCCTTGCCACATCAAGCCCCTATAAGCATCCCCTGCCCTTTCTAACTTCCTTTTTATATATTAAAATGTAAGCTTCTTGAGAACACTATCTTACTTAACTTGTTTTTGTATTCCCACTGCTTAACTCAGTGCCTGGCACTTAGTACACATTTAATAAATGCTTTAATTATCCTCCTTCTTTTCCTTCCTTCCTTCCTTCCTTCCTTCCTTCCTTCCTTCCTTCCTTCCTTCCTTCCTTCCTTCCTTCCTTCCTTCCTTCTTCCTTTCTCCTTTTTCTTTCTTTTTCTTCCTCCAGGAAGTCATTCTGTATTCCTTTCTATCAGTGATAACCTTTCCGTCTCTTAACTTACCAAGTATTTTGTCTGAACCTTTCTGATATATTTATTATAGATTATCGTGTGCCAAATCTATCTATATGTGAGCCATGCCTTCTTACTAGACTATAAGTTTCATGAAGGCAGGAAACCAATATCATCTAATTCTGGTTTCTTAACTCAGTAATCCTTCCATGGCGGATGCTTTAAATATGCCAGCTGAATTGTGCTCAATTGTGTTGAATTGGGTTGAATTTAACTGTGGTCAGATTTCTCATTTGAGTTTCTCCTGTAAGTTTCTGCTTCTGAAACATAAAAGGGCTGGATCAGATGACCTCTAAGTTCCCTTCCAGCCAGCTCTAAAAAAACCAACCAAACAAAACAAAACAAAATCCCATCCTGCGATTAGGGTTTAGATCATGGAGGGCATGATTTAATACTTGTTAGCTAAGGCCTCCTGTGCCTGTTTAGCTATCTGTGAATTGTGTGTTCGCAGGCAGGCCCATCCCAACCACATGCCATGAGCTCATTCATTTGAACTTTTATAGTGATGCTTAAGCATTTATATAATGCTTTTCATCTTCAAAGCACTTGACAAACATGAATCCTCACAGCAGCACTTTGAGGAAGCTAAGTATCATTACCCCCATTTTAAAACCAGGAGAGAGAGGGCTATGTTCCTTGCCTCTGGCCAAAGAAGGAGGATATATACCAGGCCTAGAATTAAAGCTGATTGCCTTTTGCCTTTTAGGAGCAGAGTGTCAATCCTTGTTAAATCCCTTTAGTGTTAAGATATAAATGGCAGCTCTGTATTTACCCTAAACTTTTCCTATTCCCTCTTTAATTATTTTGGCTGAGTAAAGTTCTCTCAGGGCTAGCACAATACATTATGTACACCTTTCGGTATGTCACTACACAGTATCTCCATACTCATTCTGGCAAAGAGATTCATTCCAAGGAGGGAATGCTTTTAAAAGGGTGCTTTTAAAGAGCTCGCTGAGTAGCAGTCCCTCTGTTTAGCCCCTGGCTCTATATGTGTTTAACCGTCTTAGGAATCCTACACAACTTACCAGAGAGGAGCCTCTTTCAGATAATGCCAAACACATGCTGAACTTTGGCAGCCTTTGACCTTTAATAAAAAAAGTTGTGACCACACACATTTAGCCTGTCTCCAAACCCAGTCCTCAGAGGACTGATAGTTTCAAGTGTGAGTATTCAGTATCTATATACTGAATAAATATTAGGTTCCAGATGGGGAAAGAGAAAGGTGGGTATCCACCTATCATGGAAAGAACATGGTTCTGGAGGCAGAGGACCTGGGTTTGAATCCCACCTCTAATGATGACTTACTCATGTGACTTTGGGAAATGACTTCAACTAGCTGAGTCTCAGTTTCCTCATCTGTAAAATGAAGGGTTGTACTAGATGGTGATTAGCATCCTTACAAATTTAGAACTAAAATCACCATAATATTCACAGGATCATAGATTTAGGACCAGAAAGAACATTAAAGACTGTCGCTGTTGTTCTTGTCGTTCAGTTATTTCAGTCATGCCCGATTCTTCATGACCCCATTTGGGGTGTTCTTGGCAAAGATACTAGAGAAGTTTGCCATTTCCTTTTTTAGCTCATTTTTCAGAGGAGGAAACTGAGGCAAACAGGGTTTGCCCAAGGTCAACAGCTTGTAAGTGTCTGAAGCCAGGTTTGAACTCAGGAAGACTCATCTTCCTAATTCTTGGGTTGATAAACTATCCATTGCACCATCTAGCTGCCCTTAAAGGCCATTGAATACTTCTTAATTTTGTAGATGAGGAAACTAAGGCATAGAGGGTTTAAGTGACTTTTTAGATAGTGTGTGTGGCAATATTTGAACCTGGTCCTTCCTGGCTGCAAGTATAGTGCTCCTTTCCTTCTTTCCTTCCTTCCTTCCTTCCTTCCTTCCTTCCTTCCTTCCTTCCTTCCTTCCTTCCTTCCTTCCTTCCTTCCTTCCTTCCTTCCTTCCTTCTTTTTCTTTCTTTCCTCCCTCCTTCCTTTCCTTCCTTCTTTTATTAACATTCCTGTCTTTTTAAATGTTGAATTCCAAATTCTCTCCATCCCTCCCTTCCCCCATACACTGAGAAGGCAAAAAATATGATATCAATTATACTTGTGAAATCATGAAACATATTTTCATGATAGTTATATTTTGAGGAAAATCAAAAAGAAAAAAAATAAAGTGAGACAATTATACTTCAATTTGCCCTCAGAGTCCATCAGTTCTGTCTCTGGAGGTAGATTGCATTTTCTATCATGAGTCCTTTAGAACTGTCTCGGATCATCATACTGATCAGAGTGCCAAGTCTTTCATAGTTGATCACCATTACACATTACGCTGTTACTATGCACAATAATCTCTCAGTTTTTCTCACTTCCCTTTGCACTAGTTCAAATAGATCTTATCATGCTTTTCTGAAATCACCCCAATTGTCATTTCTTATAGCACAATAGTCCTCCATGACAATCATATGCCACAGCTTGTTCAGCCATTCCCCAATTGATGAGCATCCCCTCAATTCTAAATTCTTTGCAACCATAAAAAGAGCTGCTAGAAATATTTTCGAATATATAGGTCCTTTTTTCTTGGATCTCTTTGAAATGCATACCTAGTAGTGCTATTAAGGTATATACAGTTCAATAGCCCTTTGGGACTAGTTCCAAATTACTCTCCAGAATGTTTGAACTACTTCTCAACTCCACCAGCAATTTATTAGTGTACCTATTTTCCCTCAATCCCTCCAGCATTAGTAATTTCTGATAGGTATGACATGGCCTACCAACATGATTTTAATTTGCATTTCTCTTATCAATAGTGATTTAGAGCATTTTTACGTATGTTGATAGCTTTGATTTCTTCTTCTGAAAACTGCCTCTTCACATCCTTTGGCAATTTATCATTTGGGGAATGACTTACATTCTTGTAAATTTGGTTCAGTTTCTTATATATTTGAGAAATGAGGACTTTATCAGAGAAACTTACTGTAAAATTTTTTGATATTACTTTATTGTCTATGGTACTTTTTAGCAAAATGTAGTTCCCCTGATCATCCCTATTTTTGCTTTTGCTTTGTCTGAAATTATAATTGCTACCCCTGCAATTTTCACTTAAACTTAAGCATATTAGATCTGCTGCAGCCCTCACTTTGAACTCTGTGTGTGTCTTTCTGTTTCCAGTATGCCTCTTGAAGACAACATATTATTGGATTCTAGTTTCTTATCCATTCTGCTATTTACTTCTCTTTTATGGATGAATTCCTACCATTCACATTCATAGTTCTGACTACTGTGTGTATTTACCTCTAATCCATTTTCTTCTATTTCTTCTTCTCTCTCTTTGTACTGTCCCCTCTCAAAAGTCTCATTTGTTTTTAATCATTGCCTCCCTTAATCTGCCGTCCCTTTTGTCATCTCCCCTTTATCTCTTTTCCTTCCCCTCCTATTTTCCTATTGGGTAAGATAGATTTCTGTGCCACAACTGAGCATGTGTCACATACACACACACACACATACTACCCTCTGAGAGCCAATTCAGTTGTGAAGTTTGAGTGTGCTGCTTTAATGAGAATATTTTCCCCATTCTACCTCTCCCTTTCCCCTTCTTCCAGTGAATCCCTCTTTCTCACCCTTTGATCTTTTTTTTAAGCTCATCCCAACATAGCTCACACCCATGTCCTCTGCCTGTGTAAACTCCTTTTAATTACCTTAATAATGATAAAGTTCTTAAGAATTACATGTATCATCTTTCCGCATAGGAAAACAAAGAGTTTC
Organism: Bettongia penicillata ogilbyi; assembly: GCA_023548195.1. Classification (NCBI taxonomy): domain Eukaryota; kingdom Metazoa; phylum Chordata; class Mammalia; order Diprotodontia; family Potoroidae; genus Bettongia; species Bettongia penicillata. The sequence goes on from JAJHZJ010000244.1 coordinate 7,408,361, forward strand.
CAGGGTGACAGAAACAAGGACACCTTTGGCCCTGTAGGTCCTTAAGTGCAGCCCTTTGACTGAATCCAAACTTCACAGAACAAATTCCCTTAATTAAAGGATTTGTTCTGTAAAACTTGGAGTCAGTCAAAAGGCTACCTCCAAGGAGCTAGAGGTCACACGTGGCCTCAAGACTGAAGATTCCCGAACCCTGGATCCTTTTTGAGTCCCTTATGATTATCCTTTTATGTTTACCTTTTTATGCTTCTCTTGAGCCTTGTGCCTGAATGTCAAAGGTTCTATTCAGCTCTGGACTTTTCACTAGGAATGCTTGAAAATCCTCTTTTTAAATTAAATATCCATATTTTTTCCTCTAAAAGATTATACTCAGTTTTGATAGGTAGCTGATTCTTTGTTTGTAATCCTAGCTCCTTTGCCTTCTGGAATATTATATTCTAAGTCTTCTTCTCCTTTAACATGGAAGTTTTTAGATTTTGTGTTATCCTGAATGTGGCACCAGAATATTTGAATGTTTTCTTTCTGGCTGCTTGCAATATTTTCTCTTTGACCTGAGAGCCCTGGAATTTGGTTATAATATTTCTAGAAGTCTTTATTTTGCAATCTCTTTCAGGAGTGATCACTACATTATTTCAGTTTCTATTTTACCTACTGGATCCAAGATATCAAGATACTTTTCCTTTACGATTTCTCGAAATACAATATTGAGGCTCTTTTTTTGAACATGGCTTTCTAGTAGTCTAATAATTCTTAAATTATGTCTCCTTGATCTATATTCTAGGTCAGTTGTTTTTCCAATGATATATTTCACATTTTCTTCTATTTTTAAATTTTTAAAACTGTTATATTGCTTCCTGATGTCTCCTGGAGACATCAGCTTCCAGTTGCTCAATTCTAATTTTTAAGGAAGGATTTTCTTCAGTGAGTTTTTGTACTCCTTTTCCATTTCACTTACTTTGCTTTTCAAGCACTTCTTTTCTTCAGTGAACTTTTGTGTTTATTTTACCATTAGACCAATTCTGTTTTTAAGGTGTTATTTTATTTTTACCTTTTTTTCAAGTCTTTAGTTCTCTTTTCATAATTATCTTGCATTACTCTCATTTCTTTTCTCAATTTGTCCTTTACCATTTTTATCTTTTCTTTAATTATTTTTTTTTACAGGAATTCTTGTTGGGCTTGGGTCCTGTGAGCACTATTCTTTGTTACTTTGCTTATGACTATTTTCACGTTATTATCTTTTCCTGAATTTTTGTGTTGCTCTTTCCTGCCCCCATAGTAACTTTTTATGGTCAAGTTAATTGCTCTTTGCTCATTTTCCATCCTATTTCTTGATTTTGATTAAAGTTGGGCTCTGCTCATGTAGCGATGGGGAGGCAGTGTCCCAAGCTTCAGGCTTTTTTGTGCTACTGTTTTCAGAGCTAATTCTGGGAGCCTGCAAGTTTTTGGTATTTCCAAGGTGACATAATCCAGGGAGAGCTGTGTTTCTGTTCTCCTCATCTGTGATCTGATCTTTACTTAGGAAAGGCCTCTGTGATCCTACAGCTGCAAGCACTAGCTGTCTTTGTTGTCCCTGGAACTATGACTACAGTCTCTGCCATCTTGTAGTCACAAGTACTAGTGCTCCTCTCTGCCTTGGAACTGTGACCAGGACCCCTGCTCCTTTCTGATTGATCTCTGGCTCTCTTCTCCACCCTGGAATTGTGATCCAGAACTGTGTATGAGCAATAGACTTGCCAGTCTTAGTTGTTCCTAAGGCCAGCAAAGAGTCCTCTGTAATCTCTTTCTGACCCCTTCTCTAGGCTGAGAGCTCCTCCAGCTGCTTCTGCAGCTGTTTCATTACATGCATGTGTTCCAAACAGACCTCCACCTTGGTGTTACAAATCTCTCCTGCCAGAAAAACATCTCACCCTAACCTTTCATCGACTCTGCCACTCCAAAATTTGATCTGATGCATTATTTTAAAGTTGTACAAAATGGAAAATTGAGGGGGTTCACTTGGTTTACTCCTTCTAATCTGCTGTCTTGACTCCACCCTCAGTATCCTTTCCATTGTACAATATTGTCTCCAGTGATCCTAGACTAAAACAGATAACAGGGCATAATAAATGATACTTTTAAAACATTACTGTTTACAAATACACATTTTTAATGCCATCCAGGTACTGTACTCATTTTGTGGCAAGTCTTGACTTATCCCATTACTTTCATACAGCTTGAATGTGAGCAGTGTACAGTAGTAACACACAAGAGGCAGAGGCAGATTGCCAAATGCAGGGGGCTGAGCAGTCAGCCATGTCTGCCTGCAAAGTGACTACAAATGTCTTTCCCTGGCTCTTGGAAACTGCCATTTGGGGTAAAGAGGAGAGGAGAGGTGCTTCAAGAAAGCAGTCAATCAACGAACATTTATGATATTCCCACTGTACAACAGACTCTGGGGATATAAATAGAAAAGAATGGGAGAAATCTCTGTTTGCAAGAAGTTTACATTAAAAGGGTGGGGGCAACATGTTCATATGAATGTACATACAGAATAAACATGAACAGAATAAATGCAAAAGAATATGTTCTTTTAATTCCTGTTAGCTGTCCTTTAACAGGACATTTTTATTGACAAAATGGAGGTTGAATCTAGTTACTTGAAAGGAAACTATTGAAGGATTCTAAATTCAGGATACATGCACATGCATGCATTCATGCATCTATCCATAGGACATGGTCCAAAGAGACCACTGAGAAATGGAAAGATCCCCTGTTGAGAGAGGAATGTCAAAAGCGCAAACACGGATGTTTCCCTCTTTTCCACTAAAAGAACACTCCTGCCATCATGCTACTGCAGCTTTGCTTGTTGAAAATCGGTTCAGAATTATTCAATACTTGTCTTGAATGATGAAGCTTTGCCTAATCATGTTCTCAAGTCATGCCGCCTCGTTCTCATTCGAGCGAATGATTTACATATCCTGCCTTGGCAGCAGTTCATCACGATTTTGTATCTACTGTTGGGAAAAGCCTGTGTTTCTCTTAGAAAACACCATTCAAGCTTCATGTTATTGGAGGTTCCATTCCCCCCAACACCCGGCCAAATGTTTTGGTTAAAAAAAGAAAAAGACCTGTGATTTCATTGGAATTGGGACTATTTCATCAGGAACCTCCTCTTGTAGTTCAAGACCTTCATTTCATTGCTAGGCTGCCTGGGGCACTGAGATGTTAAGTGATTTACCCACAGTCACTCAGCCAGTAGGTCAGAGGCAGGTAGTGAACCTAGGTCTATCTTATTCTGAAATTTATTCCTTAGCTGCAATATTACAGTCTAATCCACCAAATTTTTTTCTCAGAGAAATAATGTTCTTCCTTCCTTCCTTCCTTCCTTCCTTCCTTCCTTCCTTCCTTCCTTCCTTCCTTCCTTCCTTCCTTCCTTCCTTCCTTCCTTCCTTCCATCCTTCCTTTTTTAGAAATGATGTTTTCTGCAGGCTGATCATCATAAGGTATTGCTGTCTCGGTGGGTGGGAGTCAGCACAGAAATAGGATTAGGTCCTGGCTTTACCAGTTCAGAAATTTAATAGTATCTATTTATCAGGAAGTGAGACCTGGGAAATGATCAGTAACTGAGAAATTGATTCTAGGCAACCAAACTTATAAGAGACTGACTTGTAAACCATAAGGCCCTGTAGTAATTTATAGTGGGTGGTATACTGTCAATCATGGGACCCCCACAAACTCTGCAGAATTGAGATTTTAAGCAGGCATGAATTGGCTGTAGTAAATCACTACAGACAACTTGTTTGCAGGAAGTAGAATAAAAGGTATGATCTGGGAAACGTAGATTTGGAAAAAGGTCAGTCCAGTTGCATGTAGCAAGAGCAAGAGAAAACAGATGGACCACCTAAGTGCTGTACTAGTGCTTAAAGTGAGAAGATCTGGAGAAGGATCTTCAGCATCCTGGAGGTGGGGGGGGAATCTCCTACAGTTGTTATGGACAAGAATCTGATGATATTCCTAAAATAGATGCCATTCCCCTACTCAAGAATTTTCAATGGCTCCCTATTGCATCTAGGTTAAAATATGAACTTCTCTAATTCACATTTATACCCCTTACAGTGTGGTTCCAACTGATTTTTCAAGACTTATTTCATATTTATTCTCCTTCACATTCTCAATGACCCAGTTAAACTGCCCCACATTGTTGTTGTGTTTGTCCTTCGTTGCCAAAGAAGACCATGCCATCAGAGAAATGGTGACATGACTTGCACTTGACTTTATTTTGAGTGAGGGAGGGCTGTGCAGGTCACCAGCCTCATTTCTCCTCCAGAGCCATCTGAATCCAGCGACCAGATATTCATCAGGATGGCTGGAGATGACCCAGGGTGTACTGGGATACCTTGCGCCCTTTAGACCCAACATGCTGTTCTCCTAAAAGCAACCCCTTTCCTGCCTTTGCACTGGCTGACTGCCTGGAGTGTACTGATTTTTGACCACTGCCCCTTAGACCCTTTGGTTACATTTAAGGCTTAACTCATGGACCACCTCCAGTAGGAAGCCTCTTCTGATCTCTCAGTCATCATTATTGTACCTTAACTTGCTTTGTATACACTTATCTGGTTGCATTTTGAAACCATTAAGCAACAAGCATTTATTAAATGCATGTTGTAGATATTGTTCTAGGAACATAAAAAACAAAAGTGAAACAGTCCTTGCCCTCAGGAACCTTGGAGTCCAATGGAGGAAACAACACATGGAAGTGAGAGTATTATGCAGACAACATACAAAATATACACAGGAATGTACAGGAAGCAGCTAGGCCAGTTCCTGGGAGCCAATTGTTAAATTTCTGATGTGAGTCATTTGGACCTCAGAAACAGGCAAATACAAATCAAGGCTTGATTTATCATTCTGTTGATTGTCTAGACTTAAGAAACGTATTGCAAAAGTGCTGATAGTACAAAATAAGCTTAAAAGTGTATCTCACATTTCTCAGATAGCCGCTGGTTGTTAAACATTTCCCAACACATTCCTAATATATTCAAAGCATTTTTGGGGGGTATACTAGAAGTTGGGGTTGGAGGAGGTGGGTCATGTAGTGAGTAGGACTTATGTAGGCTTTTTGGCTGAGTCTTGTAGGAAAGCAGGTATTCTGAGAGGCAGAGATGAGGAGGGGGTGCATAGGACAGAGAGCGGGAGAGGTGGGAGGTGGAAAGCCTGGCAGTGAACAGGCCAGTCTAGTTGGACCACAGAGTTCCAGGAGGGGAGTAAAATGCCATCACACAGCTAGGTGATCCATTGCTGGGCCTGGAGTCAGGAAAACCCAAGTTCAAATCCAACCTCAGGTATCCCTTCTATATCGCTACTTTTCCCATCATGGTTTTGTTATATTGATGGTCAAAAGAAATTAAGTGGAAATTTTTGATAGTTTTGCAGAAGCTGTAGACAACACTAGGAGGCCAGCAGATATCATAGAAAAAGTTTAGAAACTCAGAAATGCCTAAAAAATAGCATCAACACAAATTTTACAATAAGGTACTTTAAACATCCTATAAAAGAAAAAGAAAAAAATCCACACTTCTCTGGTATAGAGTGTCAAAAAACTTTATGAGGTTTTCCAGATTAGGGGAGGGGGGAGCAGGATGCCCTGACACCCTCATGTGAAAGGGTAACTATATGTGTTGGCTGTGTGGCCCTGGGCAAGTAATGAGCCTCTATTTGCCTCAGTTTCCTCAAGTTATAAAATTGAAATAGTAATAAAATCTACCTCATAGGGTTGTTGTGAGGATGAAATGAGATTTTTGTAAAGTGCTTAAAACAATGCCTGATATGTTGTAAGTGCGAAATAGATGCTTATTCACTCAAGATGTAGAAGATAGAAAAGGGTCAGGTTATAAAGAGATTTAAGTGCCAATTACAAGAGTTTATATTTAAATAGAAGAGTTATTTAAATCGAACATTTGAATAGTAGAATAGAAATAGAATTTTCAAATAGAAGAGTTTATATTAGAGATGGGGAACCTGTGACCTGGAGACTACATGTGGCCCTCTAGGTCCTCAAACGAGGTCCTTTGACTGAATCCAAACTTCACAGGATAAATACCTGATTTGGATATTCCCTAAAAGATATAGGAAGCCACTGGGGTTTATTTGGGAGAGAAGTGAGGGTGACATCTTGTGTGATGGGTAGTTTGGAGTGGGGAGATTCTTCAACAAGAAGAGACTCTTCAACAAGAAGAGACTATCACAATAGTCTAGGTAAGAGGTGATATAGGATGTAAGCTCTTTGAGAATAGGGACTTTTTTTGGGGGGGTGGGTTTTGCATTCTTAGACCTTTGCCTAGTCCAGTGCCTTTGGTATATAGCAGGTATTTATTAAAAACTCTTTTTTTCTTACATTTAATTATTGAATTGCTTCTATCTGTATCACTGGAAGTCATGTAGCTATTGAAATACTGAAGAAAGGAAAGGGTAGGTCCTTGCTAAGACCAGAACCAAACATGTCTATGATTCTTGAATTCCAAGGGAATTTTTGAGTCTATTACATAAAGTACATCTCTCTCAATATATGAGTCAGCTGGGATACCCAATATGTTTGCAGAAGGCCTCTTAGTGAGTGGGGAATAAGAATGGTCTTTTGAGTAATATGATCTAGGCCGTGTCTGGTAGACTGAGAGCTGATCTCATAATCTGTAGGTGAATGTCAGTGAGAGTGAAAGGCTGTACCTAGCAATTCAGTTATCACTGAGGATCTTCTGTCTGTTGAAAAACTCCCTAACTATAGTTCTCCAGTTTCATCTTGGAGAACTACCCTGTCAACATCTTTCTCATGACCTTAAAGACTTGCATTTGCCAGGTAGAGTATCTCTTTTTCCAGGACTACATAAATATTGACAAATTTTTACTCTGTAATTTAAATTTTCCTAGACCAAGCCCTTTTTTGACTTGTCCTCTGGAATTACATCTTAGTATGCTTTGAGGTCCTTGATGAGATTTGAGACACCCTTTCTTCTAAATTGACACACACTTATTTACACTGTGACAAACTAATCTTTTCCAGTTAAAATGTGTTCTTTTTAGTTTGCCTTTGAGAAGATGACATTTATTAATATCTCTATATAGTAGGGGTGTCTCTTATTTGTGGGCAGCTGGATAGAGCACTGGGCTGAGAATTTGGGGAATCATCTTCCTGAGTTCAAATCTGGCCTCAGACACTTAGAAACTGACTCTGAGCAAGTCACTTAATCCTGTTTGCTTCAGTTTCCTAATCTGTAAAATGAGCTGGAGAAAGAAATGACAAACGACTTCAATATCTCTGTCAAGAAAACCCCAAATGGGCCTGAGAAGAGTCTGACATGACTGAAATAACGGAATAACAATGAACATTCTAGCTGACTTATTTGAATGAGCGGAGAGACTTAAGTGACTGGAGAAGTGAGCAAGACAGACAAATGGGATGAGGTTGGTGAAGGACCCTGACGCTACTGGCCAGGTGTTCATGTTTGATATTACAGAAGACACAAAACAGACCCCAAAAGGACATTGAGATGTTGACAGGATTTGACATCACTTTTAGAGGCACCTTTGGGCAAAGTAAGTGTGGAGAGGTCACAGGCTTGCAAGATTAGAAGAGAAAGTCCCCACTATGGCTAGAGTTCCCTTTATCTCATTCTGATAATGGGCCCTTAAAAACTGCAAACGTAAAACCTGATTGAACACAGTCATTATTAGCAGCACAGGCAGCAATGACCCTGATGACTGAAGGAGTCAGGAATGAATGCAATGGGCAGAACTGCTTGGCTTGGCTTGAGTGTTATCCTTAAGTACTTAAACAAGAACAAGTTGCTCTAAAGGAGCCCACTGTTAGGGAGGATTCTGAGAATCAGAACCTGGTAGTCCAAAGGCCCATCTGTCTTTATTGTTCTGGGTGAGGAACTCTGAAAAAAGTGGCCTTTTGAGTTGAGTGCTAGACAGGAAATTAAGATCTGGGTTCTATCCCAGTTTTAATGACAACTAGCTGTGTGGTCTTAAGCAAGTAGTTTTATCACTCTGGCCTCACTTTATTTATCTGTAAAATGAATAAGTTGGACTCATTGTTCAGTCATGTATGACTCTGTGACACTACTTGGGGTTTTCTTGGCAAGGATACTGTAGTGATTTGCCATTTCCTTCTCCAGCTCATTTTATAGATGAGGAACTGAGGCAAATAGGGGTTAAGTGACTGGCCCAGGGTCACATAGCTATGAAGTATCTGAAGTCAGATTTGAATTCAGAAGGAAGAGCCTTTCTGACTCCCAGCCTAGCACACTATCCACTGTGCCACCTAGCAGTCCAGTTTAACTCTTAGCATCCTGTTAATCAAGACACTAATTGACTTTAGAGTTTCCAGCTGGTTTATTAGTGCATGTGGGTTGAGTCACAAATTCAGCATGTTTATGCCTGTTTTCTTTATTATAGTGTTTTGGATTTTTTTTTTTGAAGAAACTTTTGGCATTAGTTCTTATGTGATGGAAAGAGCTATTATTGGCTTCTTCAGACTTGTGGAGCAATCTGTATACAACCACCTCCTGCTTTTAACACAATCTCAGGGTATCCTTTGGGAGTATGATAATTCATTTAAGAGTGGAGTGTTTACTCTGATGAGAAAACTAGCTTGGATACACTTCCATCCTGTTGGTAGTTCTGAAAGGCATAGAATCTTAAAGCTGGAAGAGATCCCAGAGGTCATCAAATCCTACTTCTATTCAATCAATCAGCAAACATTTATTAAGTGCCTACTCTATACAAGACATTGAGCTAATCCTGGGGATATACATATTAAAAAAAATAACACAGTCCCAACCTTCAGTCAGTCAGTCAATGAACATTAAGTGCCCACCATGGGCCAGACATTGTGCTAAGGGGCTGAGGATACAAAATGAGACAAAAGACAGTCCTTGCCCTGTTATGGTCTAATTGGAGAGACAACAAGCAAACTAATATGAGCGAACAAACAAGTGATATACAGGATAAACAGGAAATAATTAAAAGAAAGAAGGCATTCAAATGGAAAGTCTTTAAGCAGTTTTCATTCTGCTGGGGGAATATAACTTTTATAAGTATGTAAGTACAGGACATGACCCCTCTTCTCCTAACACTTTCTCCTTCAGCTTTAGACCAGTCAATGATCTTTCCTCCTGAAGGCAGGAGGCTGGACTGAGTGATCTCCTCTGTTTCTTTTTTTTATTTTTTATTTATTATTTTTTTTTAATATAAATTTATTTATTTGACTTTTTACATTCATTTTCACAAAATTTTGGGTTCCAAATTTTCTCCCCATTTATCCCCTCCCCCCACCACAATACACCAAGCATTCTAATTTCCCCTATCACCAATCTGCCCTCTCTTCTGTCATCCCTCCCTTCTCTTGTCTCCATCTTCTCTTTTATCCTGTAGGGTCAGATAACTTTCTATTCTCCATTAACTGTATTTCTTATTTCCTAGTAGCAAGAACAATACTAAACAGTTGTTCCTAAAACTTTGAGTTCCAAATTCTCCCCATCCCTCCCTCCCTGACCATTCCCTTTGGGAAGGCAGGAAATTCAATATAGGCCATATCTGTGTACTTTTGCAAATGACTTCAATAATAGTCGTGTTGTGTAAGACTAACTGAATTACCCTCCATCCTATCCTGCCCCCCATTGTTTCTCTTCTGTCTTTTGATCCTGTCCCTCCCCAAGTGTTGACTTCAAATTGCTCCCTCCTCCCATTGCCCTCCCTCCCATCATCCCCCCCTCCCTGCTTATCTCCTTCTCCCCCACTTTCCTGTATTGTAAGATAGGTTTTCATACCAAAATGAGTGTGCATTTTATTCCTTCCTTTAGTCGAATGTGATGAGGGTAAACTTCATGTTTTTTTTTTTCTCAGCTTTCCTCTTTTTCCCTCCACTAAGAAGTCTCCTGCTTGCCTCTTGAATGAGAGATAATTTACACCATTCCATTTTACCCTCTCTCCTCCCACTACATTTCTCTCTCACCATTTACCTTAATTTCTTTTAAGATATGGTCCCATCCTATTCAATTCACTCTGTGCTCTCTGTCTCTGTATGTGCGTGCATGTGTGTATTTGTGTGTGTGTGTGTGTGTATGTGTGTGGTTCCACCAACTACCCAGATACTGAAAAGTTTTAAGAGTTACAAATATTGTCTTTCCATGTAGGAATGCAAACAGTTCACTTTTGGTAAGTCCCTTATGACTTCTCTTTGCTGTTTACTTTTTCATGCTTCTTCTCATTCTTGTGTTTGAAAGTCAAATTTTCTTTTCAGCTCTGGTCTTTTCATCAAGAATGCTTGAAAGTCCTCTGTTTCATTGAAAGACCATATTTTCCCCTGAAGTATTAGGCTCAGTTTTGCTGGGTAGGTGATTCTTGGTTTGAGTCCTAGTTTCTTTGACTTCTGGAATATCCTATTCCACGCCCTTCGATCCCTTAAATGTAGAAGCTGCTAGATCTTGAGTTATCCTGATTGTATTTCCACAGTACTGGAATTGTTTCTTTCTAGCTGCTTGCAAGATTTTCTCCTTGACCTGGGAATTCTGGAATTTGGCCACAATGTTCCTAGGAGTTTCTCTTTTTGGATCTCTTTCAGGCGGTGATCGATGGATTCCTTCAATACTTATTTTGCCCTCTGGTTCTAGAATATCAGGGCTGTTTTCCTTGGTAATTTCATGAAAGATTATGTCTAGGCTGTTTTTTCATCATGGCTTTCAGGTAGTCCCATAATTTTTAAATTGTCTCTCCTGGATCTATTTTCCAGGTCAGTTGTTTTTCCCATGAGATATTTCACATTCTCTTCCATTTTTTCATTCTTTTGGTTTTGTTTTGTGATTTTTTGGTTTCTCAGAAAGTCATTAGCCTCCATCTGTTCCATTCTAATTTTGAGAGAACTATTTTCTTCAGTGAGCTTTTGAAACTCTTTTTCCATTTGGCTAATTCTGCTTTTGAAAGCATTCTTCTCCTCATTGGCTTTTGGAACCTCTTTTGCCAATTGAGTTAGCCTCTTTTTCAAGGTGTTATTTTCTTCAGCATTTTTTTGGGTCTCCTATAGTAGGGTATTGACCCGTTTTTCATGCTTTTCTTGCATCTCTCTCATTTCTCTTCCCAGTTTTTCCTCCACCTGTCTAACTTGATTTTCAAAATCCTTTTTGAGCTCTTCCATGGCCTGAGCCCACTGGATATCTATTTCAGATGTTTGGGGTACAGAGGCCTTGGCTTCTATGTCTTTCCCTGATGGTAAGCATTGTGCTTCCTCATCAGAAATGAAAGGAGGAAAATCATCTGTTCCCCAAGAAAGTAGCCTTCTATGGTCTTATTTTTCTTCCCTTTTCTGGGCATTTTCCCAGCCAGTTACTTGACTTCTGAGATTCCTCTCCACCCCCGCCTCACCAGTGCTTGGGGTCTGGGATTCAAATGCTGCTCCCCAGCCTCAGGGCTTTCCACAGAGGGCACGGCTGCTATTCGATGTGAGCTTAAGTTCTGGTGCTCAGGTGGGGGCAGGGCCACCTCCCAGGCTCAGTTCCCTCAGGGGGTTTACATGGAAACCTTTAGTAATGGAGAGGAGCTCCTGCTTGCTCTGGGAGTGCCGCTGCCTCTGCTGCTGCCTCCCGAGGGGGCTGGAGCCATGGAGACACCCCGCTCCTCTCTCGGTCAGCCCAGAAGTCTCTCTCACTGACCTGTAGCGCCTGTGGGTGGAGGGATCTTCGCAGGAGGTTCCATCCCTGAAGCCTGCTTGGATCTGCTCCTCTGGGACCGCAAGGCCAGGGCAGGGCCGGGGGGGGGGGCTCTGCTGTCCGGTGCGGGACGGACCTTTGGTGGAGGTTTTTCAGGGCTCTCTGGAACGGAAATCTTCTCCACTGCATTGCTGCACGGCTTGCGCTGCTCCAGAATTTGTGGGGAGTTCTTTTTTACATAAAATTTATGGGCTGTGGGTTCGGAGCTAGCATATGTGAGTCTTTCTACTCTGCCATCTTGCCCCCCCCCCCGCCCCATCTCCTCTGTTTCTATGGAGGGTATAGGCAGCTAGGTGGTGAGCTAGACAGTTTGCCTCAGATGCTTACTAGTTGTGTGCCCCTACGCAAGGGTCATAAACCTCTCTCAGTCTCAGGTTCCTCATCTGTGAAATGGGGGTGATAATAGCACCTAGTAAGGTTGTTTTAAAGTTCAAACAAAATAACATGTTTTTACATGTTTTGTGCTTTGCAGACTTTAAAAAGTGCTACAGAAATGCTAGCTCTTATTATGGTGGCATACTAGTATGTAGTATATAGAGTGTTGGACTTGAAGTCAGGAAGACCTGAGTTCAAATCCATCCTCAGTTCTTTATTAGTGTGTGACCCTTGAGGAAATCACTTAATTTCTTTGAACCTCAGTCCTCTCATCTGCAAAATGGGAGTGATAAAAGCACCTACCTCAAAGCCTATTGTGAAGATCCATGAGATATGTCAAAAGCTGTGTTGCTTATTATTACTATATAACATAGTATAGAATATACTATTGACTATCTTATTTCTGCTTATAGAAGGCATGGACATAGTTTGCATCTTTATATATGACAAGACTTTTCCTTTCTATTAAACTTTATGAGTAACTTTTTATCCCCATTACTAAAAAATGTTTGGGTGAAATGAATAGGGTTAGGAGTTAGGGTTAGGAGCTTTATCGATGGCCTATGTGAAATCTCTAAATGAAATAAAAATTATAAAACTGATTCTTAAAGGTACTTTATAATAATAGTTTTGGCATGTAAAGTAGAGTATGCTGTTTATTATTTATATTAGAGTTGGTAAATGTTCCTAGTCATTTTGAGGGGAAAAAGGAGAGGGGGAAAACATAGAATGATTTCTTAATAGCATGATGAGTGTCCAAATGAAATATTTAAGTCTAGGCCAAGAAGTTCTCAAGCAGATTCAGAAATTCCCTCCTCACCTTATGTTGGAGATAATTTCCCATCTGAACATCCATCTGCCAAATGTTTGGAACAGACCTGTTCTGTTGGCCGAATATCATTGCAATTCAGTCCACTTGGGAGGGATGTTACTGAGTCTACCCATCCAGAATGGTTAACGATGGAACAGCAGCAGATATCAAATCTGGTCCTTCTCCAGGCTACACAACTTTCTCCCTCCCACCAAACTTGCTCATTCAGCCTTTCACTGAGAAGGTAATTAATGCTTATTTCCAAATCACTGCTTGATGTAGATTCAAAATGTCTCCTTGGGAAGTTTTCATTAAAATACTTAAATACACACTAGGCCCAACAGAGACAAGTGGCATCATTCAACAAAGCTGAAAATAGTACTGTTGCCACTCTGATCCCTGGGAAGCACTTGGTCCTTTTTTGTGATGGAATTAGGTCATGGCATGCTATTATGAACTAGGCCCTGGCTGGGGGAATTGAGGAAGACACCCCACTATCGTCTTTGGAAAGTATCTAACAGTTGAAGCCAGAATTTCTATTTTGGCACATTTATAAACAGGATAATGTTGTTTCCTTTGTTGCTTCTAATATTTTATGAATTCTCTCTGAGGCGATCTTACATCTTAGGATTTCTTTCCAGAGTTTTATGTTATTGTTTCTTCTACAGGGAGCTGAAATTTCAGAAATGCGTGGACAATTTTCTTGACATGACAACTGTGATTAGACTTTTGCTGCCATGTAATGTGGGATTTATTCCTATTTGATGGCATGTAGTCAAATTTTAGCTGTTACTTAGAGACCTTCAGCACAGAAATGGCAGTACTTCCCAATTAAAGACTATGTCTATACAGGAAAGAGAAGTGGACAGCTGAGGCAAACACCTGAACAGTTCAGCCAAGATACCAAGCCACTGAATGAGAAACTTGAAAAAAAAAAGGGGGATTTTAAGTCTTCCTTGATAAGATTGGTTATTATCAGAAAAGACCTTATAGTTTATCTTGTCTCAGTTTCCACTCCTTTGCTTGCCTGTGTAAATATAGTTATAGAACCTTTATCTTATTCATTTTCTCAGACATGGAGATTGTGCAGAATCCTTCCTTCACATTGCTTATACTGAAAAAGCTGACTCTTCAAAACAATGTTTAAAAAAACCACCACATGCATTTGGGAAAAATTGGCATGCATTTCATAGTTTCTTCCTCAGCTGTTTTCTGTTATCCTTAATTCTGAGATATTTTCCCCGCTTCTACTTGTCTTATAAAGAGACAGTTTCTTTGCCTCTTGGGTTTTTGCCTATTTAACCTCCCTGGGCTTCACTCAGTTTCCTTAATTATAAAGTGAGGGGATTAAAGTAGATGACCTCTGAGGTCCCTTCCAACTCTAGACCTGTGGTATAGTGGGAGGGTCACTGTGTCAGGAAGACCTAGGTTTAAGTGTCCTACCTCTGAACTATATAACGGTTACCATAAGGTAATTGACCCCTTCCATGTTACAGACAATTGTCTGTGACTTGAAACTTCAGACCAGTTGCCATCTCCCTAAGGTGTTCCTCACAGCTCTGACAACAAAGGTCACTGTGGACCAACCCTTTTCCTACCAAAGAAAAAGCAGGTAAGTCAAAGCTAGAGTTTGGTCATGGCAGAACCTTGTGGATGGAAGGGTAGTATCACTATTTTATATTTTTATGCATTTTTAAAATAAGTTTTATCAATATATTGAAATAATTTCTGGACATGCTTCCCTCCAAAAAAAAACACCCCACCAACAAAGGCAAACATCTGGAATTGAAGCTTGCTCTGTAACAAAGAAAAATAATTCAGCAAAAGCAACATCTAAAGTGATTGTATCTGATGATATGGGAAACTCTCTCTTCCAAGAGTCTCTTTGCCTTTCTGCCCAGAAGATCACAGGATTTAGAGTTAGGAGGGAACTTCAGAAGTCTTTTTATAAATGAGGAAAATGAGATCCAAGGAAATGAAATGACTTGTTCAAGGTTATACAGGTCATGTCAAAAGCAAGATTTGAGTCTAGATCCTCTGACTCCCAAACCACCCATCTTTTCATTGTGCCACGCTGCCTCAGGGTTATTGATAGACTTCAATTTTGAATTTTCTTTTATTTCTCTTATTCCACCTTTCCCCTCCATCCATCTTTTTTTGTTCCTTATTTTCTCCATCTCCAGCTTTCCTTGGCCTAACTTCCTGACTCCTCCTCCCCTCTCCCTGTCTCTGACCGGGTTATACTACAAGGAGAAGCAAAGCTCAATACAAGATAGCAGGCCCAGTTCCAAATCATAGACGCCATTAATTAAAAACAGCCTGACCTCACCTAAGGTCTTCAGGATGTCTTCTAATAACACTAAACTTCCTCCCCTTGTTAATGAGTGCTTCTCTATAATCACTGGGCAAGCCTCCTCGACACTACCATTACAGGCAGATCCCAGTGTCCATCAGGACTGCAGTTGTTTGGCAGACCAAATCCTTACTATGCAACAAAGGCTGCCATTGTGTCCCTCTCTATAGCCCCACAGACCTTTCCCAAAGGTCCCTTTAGAACATGTGCACATGTACTTCCAGCCCCTGATGTGCTGAATGCAATAATAGCCAGGCAACCATGGGAAATTGCTATCACCCTGGATTGTGACCTAACTTTATCGAGCATGCTCTGAAAGGCTATGTGGCAGCTGGGGTGTGTGTGTGTGTGTGTGTGTGTGTGTGTGTGTGTGTGTGACTGTGGGCAGGAGGAGGTCAATTCATGGTGCTTTTATCCAAGGCTAAAGGGTATATGAAATGACTGATAAAGTGACAAGGTATCACTGTTTTCACTGGTTCAGCTGCTTCTTGGGCCTAATACAACCACACAGCTGGAGAGTCCAATGATGGCCAAGAAACCTTGGTTTTGGCAAATTCCCAATTGGCTCCAAGTGTACTTGAGAAAGTTCCATGCGATGTTTAAAGTAACACCTGCTTGACAATCCTGAAAGCAAGCTTTCCCTTTTCCATCATACTGTACAGCTGTTATTTTCCTGACTTGGAAACTGGGGTAAGAGGGATTCATTACTCACCCATGAAGTTGGTTCCTGCTAAACTGAAAAGACCTTAGTATGTTCTTGTCATGACTGTCCTAGCCACTGGACAGATGAAATCCCTATGAAGATTATTTGGTGTGATGTCAATAACAAATCTTTTACACCCCCAGGCTCAATTTAATGATAGTCAGAAGATAATACTGAAAACCTTAAACAGCTGTGCAAGAAAGAAGGCATTGAGATTCCTTTTTAGAAAATTACAACTTTATGATGCCTTTTATTTTTATACCAGTCATTTCAAATATGCTGCCTCTATACCCACCTGATCCATCTGTCTTTGCAACAATGACAAAAAAGAACAGCTAAGCAAAAACCCTGACATAGTGGCCTTCTCTGACAGTACATGCAACATTCTATACCCTCAGCCCCCACCTCATCAAAGACAAGAAGGAGATGCTTTTCTTCATGGGATTCATTTAAAATTTCTTTTAGTTGAGGGAATATGAGGGAAGAAATTATTTTAAAACTTAGCTTTTCTGTCTACAATGCATTACCTGATTGTAGCAAATGGAAACCTTGTACCTGGACTTGTAAATAAAAGAATGACAGGTGCAGATGACTTTTTTTTGGAGGGGGGCGAAGATAAATTTTTCATGGATTTAAAAGGAAGAGGTCCTTTTATGCTGTTGGTTGGGGCTGGGGAGGGAATAATACCAGGCGATTTGAAAACACTTTAATATTGTGGCATGTATCTAAGTCTAGCAGCAGATGCTTTCTTTCTGTGAGGCTCTGTTGTATACAAAGAGGAAAGGAAGGAAGGAAGGAAAAGAAAAGAAAAAAGAAAGGAAAGAAGAGGAAGGGGGAGAGAAAAAGAAGGAAAGAAGGAGGGAGGAAGGGAAACTGAAAAAGAGAGAAAAAAAGAAAAGAAAAAAGAGGGATAGAGGAAAGGAGGAAGAATAGGCCAGTGAAAGGGACAATAGATGAATATACCAAATCTCAAAGAGAGGTGACTGGAGTAGAAACCGTGGAAGTTCATAATATTAATGAACAATTTTATTTGAAAGGATAAACTTTAGCATCCAAACAAGGGAAATGTTTTGACCACTAAGACATGTTTATATAATACCTGGCCTTGCACACAGTAGACACTAAACAATTGTTGAATTTAATTAAGTAGTTTGGGATATGCTGTATAGACAAGTTGTGTTCTAAAATTTTGTAAATTGGAGGTTTGGAGCTAGGAATGTGGTTTTCTCAGGAAACAAAGTGGTAAATACCATTTAGGTTCCCAGGACAGCCCATAAAAGCCTATTTAATCTCTGTGTGTATGTGTACATGTGCATGTGTGTGTGTATGTCTGTCTGTACATGTACATTTGCTCCTGCCATGGCTTCCATGAAATTATATATGTAAATATGTTATTTATATATATGTAAAACTTACTGACTTTGAGAGTTGTCAGAGGCAGTAAAAGTTTGTGACTTGCCTGTGGTCACGCAGCCAATTTACTGGCATGGGTCGGAAGCAAGACTTGAACTTGCATCTTCCTGACTCCAAGGCCTATTTGCCATCATTCTATAATTTAAGCTACCATGTCAAAGTGGACTTCTGAAAACTTATAACTAAGCTTAGCCCCAAAGAAGAGCCCCATTTCTTTGCAGAGGTGGATAACTAGGGGTATGGAATACTATATATTAGGTTAGACTTTTAAAGAAAAATACGTTACTTAGAATTAAACTGCAGTTTCTTTTTTTTAGTTATTGTTATTCATCTATTTTTTCAGAGATGACCAAGGATATCATGGGTAGTGTCTTGACTTGCATGTAAATTGGATTTAAATGAGGTAGAGTTATATGAAACCATCAGTCTTACTTTCTCTTCCTGAGTCATTGAAGTCCTGTGGCAAGACAAAACGTCAGGATGACTGCTGATGGCCCCAGGATGCTGTGGATGACCTGGGCTTCTTTGATGTTTGACCAAGCTGTGCGTGTTCCCCAACATCTGCGTCAGTTGCTTCAGGGCTGTTAGAACAAATTGTTCTCATCCAGTCATTCTGCCAGGGAAAGTCTTCACATGCTTGGGGTAGACATTCCGGTAACTCACCAACAGGTCTGAGGCCTGGTGGTTACCATCAACCTGGTTTAGCCTGTCTGCCTAGGTGGTTTTACGGGGCTGTGCCTGCTGCACGTTACAGCTTCTTGGAGCCACAGGTAAGAGTTGAGTGCCAAAGATGGATGAGCAGCCCTGAAAAGGGCTTGGCAAATTCTCATACCAGAGGTACTAGTTCTCCCAAAGTGCCCCACTTGGGCAGGGAGGAAAAATGTAGGTGATAAAAAAGCAAAAAGTAAAGAGAAGAATAGGGGTGGGTTGGATTTCTGGTTCCACTGATATATGGAACTCTTATATGAAGGTCCATATGGTCAAAGCTATGATGTTTCCAGTAGCAATGCATGGCTGTGAGAGTTGGGCTATAAGGAAAGCAAAGCAGGAAAGAATCAATACTTTCAAACTGTGGTGCTAGATAAGACTTTTGAGAGTCCCTCGGACAACAAGGAGATCAAATCAGTCAATGATTAACAAAATTGATTCAGACTATTCGCTGGAAGGTCAAATACTGAAGCTGAAGCTTAAATACTTTGACTTTACAATGAGAAGAGGGGTCTCATTGGAAATGACCCTGATGGGGGGAAAGATTGAAGGCAAAAGGAAAAGGGAATGGCAGAGGATGAGATGGATAGATAGTGTCATGGAAGCAATGAACAGACTTGGGGAAATAGTGGAGCATAGAAGGGCTTGGTATGCTATTGTCCATGGGATCAGGAAGAGTCCGACAAGACTCAATGACTAAACAACCACAGATGATGAAACTCCCTCTACCAATGATGTCAGTACATTCTTTGGAACTTCATAGTCATTAACAAGGAAATATGTTTTGCGTGATTACCATGTATAATCTACATCAAATTCTTTACCATCTCAGCAAAGTGGGGTGGGAAGGAGGAAGGGGATAATTTGGAACCAAACAAAAAATATGAATATTAAAAATTGCCTTTACATGTAATTGGGAAAGAATATAAAAAAAAAAACAAATCAGGAATTGTATAGTCTCAGATAGTTGAGAGAGTAATGTGACTCATCTACGGTAACACCACCAGTATCAAAATTGGTTAAAAATTACCTAACTGAAATAGTACTATTAATAATATAGTTTAAATAATCTATGTTATGAGTTAAATAGGCTTTTTGTGGACTGGCCTGGGAACCTAGCCAACATGCTATAAATTTGCTTCTGTGAGGAAATGGATTCTATTGCCTTGATTCAAGAAACATGGTGACTTAGAGAATACTTCTTGCTCTCTAGGACACAAGAGGGAACCCACCCTCCATTGTCAAGTGGGTGGGCCATTTGTGTGTAAAAGATATGTGTAAATTAGGAGTTCATAAATCCAGGAATGACTGCATATTGTAATGGGTAAGAGTAGCTCCTTAAAAATCCTTGCAGCACTTGAGTGATAAAAGGGAAAAATGAGGAATTCACAGCAAAAGTTGACCTATATCCTCTCAGCTTTAACCAGAAGCTTTCTCTGACAGTGTGTTAGATGGGAGTTCTGCCAAAGAGCGATGGCTAGACCTTCATTACAGTTCACAGGCTGCCAGCAGGAGACCACTTATGCTCATGGCTGCCCAGCCATCTATATGACAGTATATTGTGAATGAACAAAGAAGCCAACTACCTTCTTACAAAGCTCCCATCATAATAAGGGAATCCTATTTAATTTAACCTTTTTAGTTATTTCATATGCAGGTGGGTTAGAAGCCCATATTATTTGCAAGGTTTATGCCGTCACTGGAAATCATGATTAATGAACTCCATGGTTCCCCAGAATATGCAAATGGTGTGTCTGGGGTGTCTTGTCTCCTTCGTTACACAGATAACATCAAGCCAGCCACAGACTCTTATGGAGAGAGGGCCAACTCCTCCATAGTTTGGGATTACAGAAATGGCAAGTTTCCATCTCTTGTTTGAGAAGAGAGAAGCCACACGCTTCTGCCCATCTGGGTATAGAACTGTACAATCTGCAAAGGTATAAATATGTGATGTTCAGATAGAAAAAGACACAGTACTGTAAATTGTGCTCCATCAAAGGTATGGTTCATACAAAGGTCAATGGAAAACTCACAAACTGAAAAATTCTTCCTTTTTTCCTCTGGATGATACAACCTGCAGATTTAGCAGGCAGGCAGGCAGCTTCATTCAGGGTCAAAGTGTGTGTGTGTGTGTGTGTGTGTGTGTGTGTGTGTGTGTGTGTGTGTGTGTGTGTTCTGTGAAGGATGAGTGGCCTAGTTATTTCATGAAAATCCCAATGCTATTTAGCTGCAATACTGGTAAAAAAAAAGACTGAAGTTTTTTTCAAACCTTATTCTGCGTGGCTTCAGGAGGATTCTGTTCAAGTATTCTATAATCCCTTGCAAATGTTCATTATTAATACCGCAAATACTTATAGAATATCTCAGATCCAAGAATGTCAGGCAGCTTTTCAAACATTATTTCACAAGTCTTCAAAACACCCCTGTGGATGGCAAATATTGTTCCTCATTATGGGGGTAGATGTGAAGAAACATTGTTGATGTGCTTTGTCCAAGGTTATAGCTGAGCACAAGTTGCCAGAATCCTATTCTTATTAACTGAAGGCTGGAGCTCAGACTGAAGGTGCCATGCAGAAATACAGCCAGGTTCAAATTTCTCAAGGGTTTCTTCTGGAAAAACACTGAGCAACTTCAAATTGTGTGACTGGAGGCACTGAGTCTATGGAAAACTGAGGGATAGGAACCTGATACTGAAATTCAACAAATTTATTTAATTAAGAAGAATATTTAAATATAACACACTGCCATGGAATTTATATGAAAATAGAGGAACTTCTGTGAGTTCCTTAACTGTAGGAATTTCTTTCATCCAGACCAGGGATTCTTAACCTTTTTTGTGTCTCATAGAAGACCCTCTAGAATACTAGTGAAACTTATGAACCTCTTCTCAGAATCATGTATTTATTTTTTTGAGGGAATTATGGTTAAGTGACTTACCCAGGATCACGCAGCTAGTGTCAAATATCTGAGGCTGGATTTGAACTTAGGTCCTGCAAGGTCATGCTCTATCCACTTTGCTACCCAGCTGCCCCAGAATCATGTTTTTAAATAAAGGATATGCTAAATTACACTGAGAGACTAGTAGAAATAAAGGTATAATTTTTTTTGTTTTTCCCATAAAATTTCCCAGACTCGCTGAAATCTATCCACAAGTCCCAGGTTAAGGACACCATACTAAATAGATCTCAACCCTTCTATGACTTCATAAATAAATCCTAATGATTTGCCTAAGCCTGCAGAGGATCACACAGCTAGTGTCAGACACAGTATTTAAACCCTGGCATTTCTGACTCTTCTCACATAATGAAGTCTTAAAAAAATACAACAAAATTAAAAAACAAACATCAAATGGTACTTACATACTTGATGTAAGAGAGCAAATTGTAATGGAGTTATTTCTCCTTGGCAATTTTGCTGGACTTCACTCTCCTTAGTCTAGGGATCATTCCTTTTGGGAAAATGAAAAAATGAATGCATGAAAAGAAAGCATCTTTTAAAAGAGCTACTACTGTGTGCCAGGCACTATGTTTAAGATACAAATACAGTCATGAAACAGATCCTGCCCTTGAGGAACTTATTCTCTAATAGAAGGAGACAACAACATGCAAATAGAAGTGGTAACTAGGAAAAGGAGTTTTGTTGTGGAAAGTCTCAATGGAACAATAGGCAGTGGATTGATAAGTTCTTGTGGTGGTGATCTAATGATTATTCCCATAACAAGAGGTATGGAGAGAGGGGAGGCATACTATGCACAGTGACAGAATGGGAAAGGGCCACAGTGAAGAGATATGGTAGGGTCTCAATATTCAGAACAACAGATGCATTTATTGAAAATATAAACATGCATAACCTATAGGTATAGATGTATGTGTGTGTGTGTGTGTGTGTGTGTGTGTGTGTGTGTGTGTGTGTGCATTAGAAGGGGCAGCTAGATGGCTCAGTGGATACACCTCTGGGTCTAGAGTCAGAAAGACCTGACTTCAAATCTGCCCTCAGGTATAGGTATAACTGTATGACTTGGACAAGTCACTTAATCTATGTTTATTTAATCCATTGAAAAAGAAAATGGCAAACCATTCCAGTATCTTTGCCAAAAGAGTTGGGCATGAGTGAACATCTGAACAAAAACATATGTTAGGAAGAGAAATGAGGTGACACAATGGAAAGAGGACCTGTTAGGAAGACCTAGATTAAAATCAGTTAGCATTTACTAAGCACTTACTATGTTCTGGGGATACAAAGAAAGGTATAACAAACAAACGGAAAAAAAAAAACCAAAACAACCCTTACCCTCCTGGAAGTAACATTTTAATAGGGGAGACAACATGTAAATAACTATGTACATATTAGACATAGTCAGTGTAAATGGGAGATAATTTCAGAAGGGAAAGGGGATGGGAGGGGAGGGAAGGTAAGGGGAAAAGACTGGGAAAAGGCTCCTGTAGCTGTTAGGATTTGAATTGAGTTAAAAGAATCCAGAAGGCAGAGGTGAAGAAGGGAACGTTTCAGGAATGGGCCAGAACCTGTGCAAAAGCAAAGGAGATGGCACATTTTGTAAGAGAAACAGTAAATGAGTTATTGATGCTAGATCCTAGAGTCCCTGGAAGGGATTAAAGTGTATTAAGACTGGAAATGATGGCAAGGGATTAGGCTATAAATTATTACCATTGAAATAGTTCAGGCGAGAGGTAATAAGACCCTGTGCTAGGATGGTGGAGAACAAACAACACAATGACATTGCATATAGAGTATGCTGAGTGTGTTTGAGAAGTCATGGATGACACTGCAGTTACAAACTTGGGTGACTGGGGGCATGATGGCACCTTTGTCAATAATAGGAAAGTTAGGAATGGGGAGGATTCAATCAGGGGGTAAAGAATGGGATCTGTTTTGGATGGGCCAAGACCTCCCTCTTCTCTCCTCTTCATCTATCCATCCCCAGTAGTTATCATCCTGTATCTTTCCTCCCTCTTGTAAAACTCTTTGACTATTGTCTAGAAACAGCGTCTTCTTTTCTTCCTAGTTCTTATAATCTTTCTTTAATTTGGCTTCCGGTCTCATCATTCAACACAAACTGTTCTTCCAAAGTTTGCAATTATCTTTCAGTTGTCAGATCTACTGCCCTTTTCTCAGTCTTCATCCTCCTTGACCTCTCTGCAACTTTTGATATTGATGAAATCCTGATGAAGCTGCCCCCAGCCCCAACATTCTAACTTCCTTACGGGCCCCACTGAACAGCAGGTGGTAATTTAACTGCACAATCTGGCTTTAACCATACTACAGGCCCCCCCCACTTAATACAGCCACTGCCCGCTGTCCCAAGTCGATGTCCTAACTTCCTCATATATGGCATTGCTGCTCACCGGAACAAAAAGGCGTGCCCATGAACTCATATCTCACAGAACAGTAGGCGCGTCCATGTGATGCCACTGCCTCCAGACCCATTCTTCTATTTCCCACAGAAGCAGCAGGTATGTCCACACACAAACAGGTCCACAATTGACCAACAGTCAGCCAATCAGAAAACAGCACCACCAGGATGCCTGAGCAGGACATGGATCCCAAAACAATAGAAGTGACTTTCCCTAAGTAGGCCCTGCTCGGTAATAACAAAAACTATCCTTCAGGTGAATTACGACATAGAGAGGCTTATTATAATATCATTATCATACATACCTGCCACCCAATGGGTTTTCTATATGCATTGTGGGTAATTGCATGCACAGTTCCACTGAGGCCACAATCTCTCCCCCATTACTGAATCCCTTAACAAACCTCTTCTGCCTTTTTAATATTCATAATTTCTGTTGTGTGCTCAGCATCACTACACTCTACATTTGCCTGTCTTGTCTTACTAAGTTGCTGGTTCTTCTTGGAACTCAATCCGTTGGAGGCATCATTCCCAATAAATGCCTTCACTTGGATTAGAGGTGGTCTGAGGCTGAATTCTTTGTGAAGACCCCCACAACAAACCCTACATTTATTTTTTCTTTTTTTAATTTAATTTTTTTAATACATTCATTTTATTTATTTTTAATGTTCTACAATCACTACCATAAAACTTAGATTTTTTTCCCCCTACCTACCTCCCATTACCCCCCTCCCTCCCCAAGACAGCATACAATTCTATATAGGATCTACACATACATTTTTATTGAATACATTTTTCACTACAGTCATGCTGTGTAGAAGAACTAAAATAAATGGGAGAAACCATATAACAAACCTAAATACACACACACACACACACACACACACACACAATGATCTGCTACATTCTGCGATTGAATTCCATTCTCTGGATGTGGAAGGCATTTTGCCTTAGAAGATCTTTGGGAATTTTTTTTTATTTTTTTTTTTTTTTATGTCCTTGAATTGCCATGAAGATTCAAGTTTACCAGAAAAAACTCTTGCACACTGTGGTCGTTGCTGCGCACAAAGTTTTTCTGCAAACCCTACATTTATAACATTGGTTCTCCTCCTACAAATCTGTTCATTTCTTCTCAATCTCCCTTGCTGGATCTTCATTCAGGTCATGGCCACTAATTGTAGGTGTCCTACAGGCATCTACCCTAGGCCCTTTTCTCTCATTATATTATTTTACTTGGTGATCTCATGGATCCATGATTTCCATGGATTTCATTATCTTCTCTAAGCTAATGAAATGAGTCTGAGACTTACTTATCTAGTGCTAAACTCTCTCCTAACTTCCAAACTCTTATCTTCCACTTTCTAGGTCCCCCTGTTGTTCAGTCATTTTCAGTTGTGTCTGTCTTGCCCTATTGTGTCATTTGGAGTATTCTTGGCAAAGGTATTAATTGATTTCCCATTTCCTTCTCCAACTCATTTTCACAGATGAGGAAACAGAGGCAAAGAGGGTTAAGTAACTTGCTGAGGGTCACATAGGTAGTAAGGTCAAATTTGAACTCAGGTCCTTGTGACTCCAGGGCCAGTCACCTAGCCACCGCTAACATCTGAAATTCAATGTGTATGTCCAATAGTAGATTAATTTTCCTTTTTTCAAACCTCTCCCTTCTTCCTAACTTTCTTATTAATGTCAAGTTTACTATCTTCCTAATTACCCAGGCATCACACTTCACTTCTCACTCTCTCTCATGCCCTTATATCTTTTAAGTTGCCAAACCCTGTCAATTTTACCTTCATAACGTCTTCCCTAGATGTTTTCTTCTCTCCTCTGATGCTGCCACCGCCCAAGTGCAGGCCCCCAACACCTCAGGCCTGGACTATTGCAGTCACCTGCTGTTTGTTCTCCCTGCCTCGAATCTCTCCTCACTCTAAGTCCATGCTCCCTTCAACTGTCAAATTAATGTTCCCAAGGTGCAGTTCTAAATATACTATCAGTGAACTCTAATGGATCCCCATCACCTCCAAGATTAAATATGAAATTCTTTCTTTGGTATTCAACTCTCCTGTCTTCCCCCTACTCCCTTGCCAACCTTTCCAGTCTTCATATACCTTATTCCACCCCTTCTCTCTACCTCCCTACAACGTACTCAGAGATTTGGTGACAGTGTCCTCCTCCTGTTCTTCCATCTCCCAACACTGCATTTTCATTGGCTGTCCCTCACACCTAGATTTTTCTTTCCCTATTTCTGCCTCCTAGTTTCCCTAGCTTCCTCCAAATCTCAGTTAAAATTCCAGCTTCTGCAACAAAACTTTACCAATCCCCCTTAAATTTAACATTATTTCCAATTTATTTTGTATATATTTATTTTCATGTTGTTTTTTTCCCCCATGAGACTGTGAGATCCTTGAGAGCAGGGGTCATCTTTGGCCATTCTTTGTATCTTTGGTTCTTAGTAAAGTGTGTGGCACATACTGGGCATTTAGTAAATGCTTGCTGACTGACTGACTGAAAGATGAGGATTGAAAAAAATGCCTTTAGACTTGGTAATTAAGAGATCACTTGTCCGTTAAATAATGAGGCCGGAAATCAGACTTCATAGGGCTCAGAAAGGAGTGAGAGGAAAGGAAGAAGCAATGGCTATCTGTTGTAGGGGCTTTAATAAGACATAGGTGGAAAGGAGGGTTGGACGAAGTGAGGGTTGGTTTTTTTATTGTGTTGTAGGGATGGAATAACAAAAATATGCCTCTCCCATGCAAGAAGTCATAATCTGCTGGAGACACAAGGTGCAATCTCCTGGAGAAGACATTATGGAATGGGATCAAGGGTGCATGTAGATAAGGAGGACTACCTCTTTATATGAAGCAAAGGAAAAAGACAGAGGTGGGAGGTAGAGTGGGAAGATGTCTGAGTGATGTGAAATAGACGAACTCATCAAATAGCCTTAATTTTTTCAGCAAAGCATAAGGGCGATGTCCTTAACTGAGATGGTATTTGGCGGAGGGGGACTCTATGGGAATCTTGAGGAGCAATGAAATGTTGTACTGAATGGGATACTGAATTGATTGTAGGGTGAGTATAAAGGCTTATATTATATAACACAACATTCTATTATGTAACAAATTTATAGTTGACCAAATCAGCAAAGTTTCAAGATTCATTTCTCCAACAACACCTGAATAGGATTAAAGGAGATGGATAGTAAAAGTCTGGCAAATGTGATTGGTGATAGAATAAGGAGAAAAGGGATTCGTATGTAGTGTAGAATCAAACTAATTCACCAAGAAGACCACCACGAGGAGATAGGAAAGGGAGGAGGGAGCGCAGCCAGTACACAGGTCTTTCCTGGGAAAGAACTGAGGAGTGGAAGGATTGGAGGTCATGATTAGGGCAAACAACAGGGTTACTGGGTTGCAAGGCATAGGGAATGGTGGCATGACAAAATATGATCAGATAAAAGAATTTAGGAGTTCATAATGATGGAAGTGGAACCTAAGGGACAATAGCAAGGGTAGATGTGTAGCTGAAGTGGAGCGGACAAGTAGGTATAGGAACTGAAACTGACAAACTGGGAAGTTAGGATAGTTGAGGAACTGTCAATGTGTATATTCAAGTTCCCTGCCTCTGGTTTACATGGACCTTGGGAACCTGGTCAGTCATTGAACTTCTCTGCCCCAGCAACTATCACTATAAATTACAGGGTTGCCGTCTGGATTGATAGTGGAGCTCCTTAATTTCTGTACAAGGAGTTCCCTGTTATCAGTGAAATCATAGATTGAAGGGGATTTACTACCTTTCTTACTTGTAATCTAGATTCTGGTTTTTGGATGCAAGTTTTTTTTTTTAAATTAAAAAGAATTATATTATTGATACTTAAAAAAAATTACTATTGTTTCCCAAAGGTTCTCATACCTAATAAAACTCCTCCTTAAGTACAATTAAGCAAAACAAGACAAATTGCCATGTCTGACAATGGGTGATGCCATGCCTATATTCCGCTATCTCCCCTCTGCTGAGACAGTGGGGAAACATACTTTCTCTTTAGTCCTCTGAAGTCAAGATTAGTTAACATATTTGTAAATGGCAGGCTAGTATACTGATAGCTCAAGTTGGAAGTTGGAAGGAAATGAGGTGCTCCTAGGTCATTCAGTAGTTAACAAAAGGTTTGCTACTCATAGCCTAGAAAGGGTATTCAACTAGGTTACCCCAGTACTTAGCTTGGGTAGGTAGACTTGGCTCCCCTACTTTCTCTATGGAAATATGACTGCCCAACAGGGCCAGGTATGGTGACTGGCATGGTCTTGAGCATCCACCAAGTCTGAAGTTTCTCCCCTGCCCTCCCCACCACTTTTTTATGTCATTGGGCTACCAAGGAGCCACATACTTGATAAGAAGACAATGAAAAATACATAATCCCATCCCTTCTGGGATATCTAGACCCCTTTGGTCACCTTTTCCTTTCTTTCTAATTTTCATTCAACATCAATATCTCTTTTCCAGTTTCTTTCAAAAGTGCTTAGATAACTCCTATCCTTAAAACAAAATAAAAACCAACATAAAGTCTTTCACCTGACCCTTCAATCCCCTCAAGCTATTGTCCTACATTATCTCTTCCCTTTCACAGCCAAATTTCCAGAAAAAGCTATCTATAGTAATAGCCTTCACTTTCTCCCCTCCACCTTACTTCTCTGTTGCTTCAAACTTTATCAAAAAAGAGTGCAAACTCCTTGAGAAATGTGAAGGTGGAATTTCTTGTGTTTATATTACCAGTGCATAGCACAGTTCCTAGACACATAGTAGGCCCTTAATAAATGATGATGGATTGCTTGATTACTCATACTCCTTGCCCTCAATGACACCACTGGTTGCCATTCTCATTTGGACTCCCTAGGCATCCTTCCTTCCCTCCTCCCTGCACTGGCCCCCCTAGAATGGGTTTTTGTGACACTATTTCTCCACTTGTTCTCTTCCTACCTACTCGCCACCCTTTCTTTGTTCTCCTTTTCTGCTCCGCTGGCATTCACACTTAGTAAGCCAATTACTGGAAACAGAGAAAGTAGTCTGTGGTGTTAAGGGTATCCAGGGCAAGGGGTGAGGCCATGCAGGAAGAAGGGAGAGGAAGAGGAAAAGAGTTTCCTTCCCTTTCCAGTTGACTTAGGGGAGTGAACTTCTCTAAGATGTTCCTGCTTTGCTGAGCTTTACCATTCTTCCACTTTTGAACTCAAGATGATCTCCCAGGCTTCTTTTTTGCATTGTCTCCTCCAGAGGGGTAACTGAATCCTTTTTCACAGTTCGGCATTGCCCCATTCCTATCACTCCAGGGTCATATCCACCCCACTCCCCCTTCCAAAGGCATGGAGGCCTAATGTAACTTTCCCAAGTCACAGTGGAATAAACACTTTAACAGCCACAAGAACTATGACAGTTCTTGAAAGTCTACAAAAGGACTTTCCTCACAAGAGGAAATTTTCACCTAACAAGTTTCACCTAACTGAGGCATCTGGGTAACAAAATGACGGAGGAGTCCTGGATATCATGCTAGTAAGACCTCGGTTTAAGTTGTGGGACCATGTTTGGGAACTTAGTGGCCTCTCTTCCTCACTAAAGGAAGAAACCTCAGACAGTCTCAAATCCCAAGTAACCCACTTGAAGTAAGGCCTTCAGGAACATCCCAAATCCCCTTTTTCTCAGTTGAGGAGGTTGAAATGGCAGCTAGTTAACAATTCTCTAGACCAGTCTCAAGGCCACATGTGGCCCTCTAGGTCCCCAAGTATAACCCTGTGACTGAATCTGATGGGGTTGAGACTCTGGGAGCCTCCTTGAATCTGCCCAGTTAATCTGCCCTTCTTACTCAATCTAATCTTCCCTTTTGTTCCCCGCAGTCTCAGGAAGCCCAAGGGCTTTTCATCATCATTCTACTCAGGTCTCTGCTGCACCCCCCCACCCTTGATCCCATCAAAACCCCATTCCCCAGGCTGCCAACCACTCCCACCTGCTTCCCACCCAAAGCCTCCATTGTCTGATATCTCCTGATAGCCACCACCCTCCTTGTATTCCCTCCTTGGACTTCTCATCAAGACCCTTCCTAAGCCCCTCCTCCCATCACCCTGGACTACCAGACCACCCCCCAGATCCCTCCTATACTCTTTTCTGTATTTAAGTTCCATCTTGCCTCCATGAAGGCGCTCAGGTCCAATCCAGCTCAGACTCTGTCTAGCTGAGATTGTATCTAGCCCAGTTGTGAATACAAGCGTCACAAATGCTTAGGCTCCTTAAGAGGCAACCCAATTTGGCGAATCTCTAATAAACTTGGTTTTCTTTGGCTTTAAGAAGGCTTGAATCGAATTCATTCGAGCATGACCCGGACTGTTGGTATTTTGGGGTCCACCATCACCCTTCAGCCTCGTCAAATCCAGACTTCCCAATCCCTGCTCTAGACATTCTCCTTTCCTTCCCTCGCTCTTGAAAGAATCAGCACCAGTCCCCAAACCTTGATTTGCACACCAGATCTAGATCCCCTATTTGTTCCAGGCTCCCCATGCCTGATCTTGCTTGACCCAGATAAGAAACATAAAAAAATCCACCAGGCTTTACCAGTTTGGGTGTCCTTTCCACTGATGATCCTTGGAGACCTTGAAGTGGTTCCATTTTCCCCTGACTGCCCCTCTGATTGTGAATATATCCCCTCAATAAAGCTGCCTTGCTTTATTTTCTCTCAGATGGCTCTCCTCTCATGTTATATTCTGTCTTGTGGAACTTTACCTTTCTTCATTACTATACCTGAGGATTGTGAATCTCACGCAAATTACATTAAGGCAAGTTTAACTTCTCTGAGCCTCAGTTTCCTCATCTGTAAAAAGATGGATTTGAACTCAGTGATCTCTCAGGTCCTTTTCAGGTCTAAATGTATGGATTTGTGAAAGTCAAGGAGGTCAAGTGTCTTTAATGCCAAGGTTACTGAGACTCTAACCTAGGTCTCTGTGTTGTAAGAGTCTGTATTCCCTTAAATTAAGCCACCCCATGGTTCCACTGGTAAAGACATCCCCTTGTTCAAACCTTAACACATCTTGCCTTCTTTCACTCCCTAGTTCAGAGAATGATTTAGGAATGTAAAAATGTCCCCCTACAGCATAGTACACTCACTTTATCAGAAACTTAATTTTCCCTGGACTGACAAGGAAGGTTTTCAGGTTAGGGTTATTCCCCTATCTTAGTATCCAAATTCATTCAGCAATGATGGGGAGAGTCATCTTTCACATTTGTCTATTTGTTTTCTACTGTACCATGGGAAAATACAGCCATAGTGACAGCAAATTGTAGAAGGAAACAGCTCTTGGTTATGCTTAATCAATAGGATCTATCCATTTAACAACTCAAGAAGCATTTATTAAGGACCTACTATGGCAAAGCAATTGTGCCAGAAGACATCCAAAGATGAATGAATGACACAGGCTCTCTGCCCTCAGACTAGAAAGGGACTCAACCTGGTTCACAAATGAATACAAAACAAATTAAAATATTAATTGCATACAAATAAAATAAGATATTTTGTGGTCCATGATAGAATCTTCTGGCATTGTGTTTTCCATACTTTAATCCTCCTTAAAAGTACAGAATCTGAAACCTAGACAAAATCTTAAGGGGGCATATTTCTCTGCTTCCTAAGCCACCTTAAGCAGATAAGGGGATTATAGCATGGAATGATTTAGGGAGTTAAATAAATGGATTGGAAGCCAATGTCCATTTCTCCCTTTGCTATTTCACTATTTTACCATTTAACCTTTAAAATACCAAAATTCTATTTTCTCCTTTCAAAAAGAATTCAAAAATTCAAACAGAATTTTTAATCCCTCAAGTTAGCCTTCTAAACAAGGGGTGGGTGGGTAAGGCTACTTGTTTATAGATTGCTTTGTGGATTGTCCAGTTGAGACCAGCTTTAAAAAGACTATCTCCAGGCCAAGAAGGCACTTCAGATCTATGATAACAAAATGATATTTCCATAACAAGATTGAGGATTAGGACTCCAAATAAAAGATAAATTAGGTCAAAGAGTGGGCATGCCCCCATCAAGGCTGTAATTTAGAGGGTTTCTGAGTATGCTATGGCCCCAAAATACCTCTGCCAAAGATATTTACCATTAGAGAGAAACATCTTTAGGCCTTTTTCTCATAGCAGAGCCAACAAATTAAGTCTCTAGCAGTCACACTCACTTTAGTGTAAATTAGTCTAATCTGATGCTTTCTTTCCAACAATTAATTGACGTACTAAGAGACTAAGAGTTGGGACAGAGTGATATAGGCACTGTCTAGAAGAGGCCAGGAATGAAAGGTTATTGAAGTGTGTATTGAGGTGGAAAAGGTGGCTATATTCAAACAACCTAAGAATAGAATGGAGATAGGAGAGTATAGTGGCTAGGGCTCTGTACTTGGAGTCATGAAGACCTAGACTGAAATCCCACCTCCGTTATGTACTAGCTATGCGATCCTGAGCATCTTTTTGTGTGTTAGTTTTCTCACCTATAATACGAGGGAGTTTCTTCTAGCTCTTGACCTGTCATCCCATGAATGCTTATTTATCCATCCTATAAATGAAGGCACAGTTGACTATGAGGAACAAAATATTTTAGCTAAGGAATCTAGAATAATTTTTTAAAACAAGGATAGGAGAAAGAGGGGAAATAGAATATTTTGGGGGGCCCTTAATCAGCATCCTCTAGAGACAATCCCCAAATGAATCTAAAATGACCCAAATCCTTACTTTGGCTAGAAATATACCCCAAGAGACATTTCAGGCCCTCTCCCAAAAGAGGGTGAACAAAAATTGAAGCACAACAGCTGGGGCAATCTCACCACTTTGGCCAAGCTTGTTGCTCAAGTGAGTTCAGTAATCTATTTTTCCTGGCTCATAGAAATTCATTGCCTAAAGAGAAATGACTGGAACAGACTCCATGGAAATGATTTCTGAAACGTAGCACAAGAGGTTCTCGGTATATACCAGTTTCCCGTTCTCGTCTATAAATGAACAGCAGCTAGTTCCCACTAATTAATTCTGCTACCCAAATGCTCTTACCAGAATCTCTTGGCAACAAAGTAGTCTTTGGCTTCCCTAGTGTGTCACTATAGGTCTCCAATTCCCCTAGCATAAGCAGCCTGGAAAGAGATTGCTCCTGAGGGCCATTATGAGAAAGAACCAGAAGTGCCCACAAGGAGACTTCTCAAAGTTTCCCCAGCACCAGTGTGAGAAAGGAAACTCTGGGTGCAAATAATTTGTGGAACCGACGCTAATTAGAGCACAGCTGAAGCAGATGGGGTTCAGATGAAGTGGGCTGGACTTGACCTAAAACCAGGATGGAAACAACCGTTATTATCGACAAGAATACGTAGCATATCTCATTTTAGCATGTTAAGATTTTTTCGGAATGTTTTCTGTACATGTGCATTATTTAATTTGAATGTAGGGGAAGAGAAAAAGGATTCATAGAGTATCTGTCACTGTGCTAAGGGTTTTACAATTATAGTTATTAGCTCATTCACTCCTTACAGTCGCCCTGGGAGATAGCTACTGTCACTATCCCCAGTTTTTCAGATAAGCAAACAGAGGTTAAATGACTTGCCCAGGGCCACACAACTAATAAGTATCTGAAGTTGGATTTGAACTCCTGTTCCTAATTCCAGTCACGTGGCTGCTTCTGATCCCTCTAGAGAGAGAAGTAAGATAGAGTGTGGGTACAATGACTGTTATTTCCCAAAATAGAATTTGACAAATGATATTTCTTTTGTGAAGTCCTATTACAGCTATGCTTCCTTTTCTTGAAATTGGAATTGTTTCAAAAAATTTGGGAGGTGAGGGCGATCCAAATTTCTAGAGGACTCAATTGAATAGAAAGATAAAATGGTCCATTCACTGTCCATTTGGTTCTACTTTAAGGGAGTCTTACTGTTCTCTACCTGAGAGTGCTTGCTCTTACCTTTCCCAGACTCCCTAAACTCTATCCATCCTTCAAGGCCCATTCAAAGGATTTAAAACTAGAAAGACCCTTAGAGATTACCTAGCACAAATTTGTCATTTTACAGCTGAGGTCCAAAGAGGGGTGAGTACTTGTCTAAGGTCATGCATTGTTTTGTTTTACTGAAATTTTAATGAAGCTTTTGGTTTTATTTCACAATTATTTCCAAAACACTAATCCTTTCCCATCCCTTATTCATAGTAATTCAGTCAGCTAGCAACTACTG
This sequence comes from Bettongia penicillata ogilbyi, assembly GCA_023548195.1. NCBI lineage: Eukaryota > Metazoa > Chordata > Mammalia > Diprotodontia > Potoroidae > Bettongia > Bettongia penicillata. Next base: position 7,442,059 of record JAJHZJ010000244.1, read on the forward strand.
AGCTCTCTGGTTTTCTTTAAGTCTCAACTAAAATCTGACCTTCTACAGGAAGCTTTCTTCAACCTCTCCTAATGCCAGTGCTTTCCCTCTATTTATTAGTTCCTACATATATTTATCCTGTGTATAGCTTGTTTTGTATATATTTGTTTGCATGTTGTTTTCTCCATTGCATATAAGCTTCTTGAGGGTAGGGACTGTCTTTTTACCTCTCTTTGTATCTCCAGTTCTTGGCATAGTGCTTCTCTCATTGTAGGTACTTAATAAATGCTTACTGATCTATATCAATAGGTTTCAGACGTTATGTCCTGAGGATACAAAGAAATATAAAAAAAAAAAAAACAGAAAAAAACAAAAAAACTTCCTTGCTTTGAAGGAGTTCATAGTCTAAAAGGGGAAACAATATGTAAACAATTTTATACAAATAAGCTATATGCATATACAAGGTAGTGTAAAGTAATCACTGAGGAAAAGCACTAAGATTAAGAAATATTAGGAAAGGTTGCTTGTAGAAGGCTAGACATTAGCTGAAACTTGTAGGAAGCCAGCAAGTAGAGATGAGGAGAGAGAGAATTCTAGGCATGGGAGGAGCAGTCAGTGAAAATGTCCAGAGTCTAAAGATGGAATATCTTGTGCGCCCAATTCTTCATGACCCCATTGGGGTTTTCTTGGCAAGAATACTGGAGCAGTTTGCCATTTCCTTCTTCAGCTCATTTTACTGATAAGGTAACTGAGGCAAATAGAGTGGTCACACAGCTAGTAAGTGCCTGAGATCAAATTTGAACTCAGGTTTTTCTCACTCCAGGCCAGGTGCTCTATTCATTGAATAACCTACCTGCCTACCTCTGCCCTAAATCAGTTCCTTAATGTTTCAGTAGAGAACAATGAGGTTATAAGAGTAAAAGGGATTTGTTCAAGGTCAAGGTCAAGATAGTGATCAGATTCTGGAGTAGTGCTACTAGGTAAGAGACTAGGTGATGCTGGACTCCTTTCTTAAGGGAGTTTTTGTAATTAATTCATAGCTCCACCCTCCAATCAGACAGAAAGGGGTGATGAGGTATCAGGGCTGAAGGAATCTTGCAGGTTGATGAAGTTTCCTCAAGAACTATTTTGGAATTTAGTGGAAATATATTCCTTCTAGCTGTAACTCAAATGATGGAATAAAGTGTACAGATTAACCAAAGGTTAAATTGGAAAAAGTGGTAAATAAGGAGAAATAAAAAGTTATTTTTAAAAAACTGAATATAAAGTATTATTTGCAGGAACCAATGTTTCTACTCAAATTTGGTGATAGATATTTCATAGGATCATAGAACTCAGACATGGAAGAAGGAGTGTGCTGGAGTCAGCTCAAACAGGCTCTCAGAGGAACTGATTGTTAAATTTTCAGTGTGAGCCTTTGTATCTCAGAAATCAACATACCCTACAAATCATGACTTGATTTATTTATTCTTCTTGTTGATTGTCTAGAAATAAGAATGTGATGGAGAAAATGCAAATAATGCAGATTGAATTTTAAAGTGTGTCATGAATACATACGCCTCCCCCTCCAAGCAGTTGTTAAACATTTAACATTGTGCCACTTCCTGGAAGGGACCTTACAGATCATCTAATCCAATCCCACCCCCAAACACTTCAAATTCAGATGAAGAAACTCAGACCCTCAAGTAAATTTCTTAAGAATGCAGAGGTAGTGAGTGGCTGAGCTGGAATTTGGAGCCCAGTCTCCCAATTTCTGGATCTGGTGCTCTTTCCTCTATATTGTGCAAAATCATGTCATACCTTCATTGTAATTTCTAATCTGAATCAGACTGCCCTTCTGGGAGTCTTGTATGTTATTTGTGCAGTGAAAAATTCCAACTTGAAGACTCAAAAATAGGAAAAATTTTAAATCCTACATCTAACCAGGTGTAATTCTCCCTAGCAACTCCCGTTTAAAGAGCCAGTTCTAACAGCTTTTCTTGCTTGATTCCAAGATGTCAGATCATGCAGGAGCTGTCTCTCAAGTCTTAGTATTAATTTCAAGATATCTGAAGGAATTAAGTCCAACGCATGGTGATTTAATTTTTTAGATTTTTTGTTGCTGTTGTTGCGAGCAGTCAGCCTTGAGTGACTTGTCCAGGATCATGCAGCTGGTAAGTGTCTGAGGTAATTTGAACTCAGGTCCTCCTGACTCCAGGACTGTTACTCTATCCACTGAGCCCTCTAGCTGCCCCAGACATAGTGATTTTAAAAGCCAAGAGGAAAAAACAATGAGATGGAAACATATGGTGTTTATAAAAAGGTCTGATTTTCATTAAGTCCTTTGTAATATCCTTTATATATGAGAGCTAGATGTGAATATGAGAAGACATAGATTCAAATCTCAGCTCTTTGACTTACTACCTGTATGATGTTGGATCAGTTATTTCACTTCTTTGAGCTTTAGTTTCCTCATGTGTAAAATGAGTGAAATGGACAAGGTAGTCTTTGAAATCCCTTCTGCCTCTAAATCCAGGAGATCCTGGGATTTTGTAAGTTTCCATAATGTTATTGACTACAGAACAACCGGTGAATAGAAAGGTTTCCAATGTGCCAATGACTTCACAGCAATGCCAGTGCAAATAGATAGACACAGGAGACTCCACATATACTCCCTTAATGGAGTTTCCCTTAGGGAAAACGGCATTACTGCGGACAGTTAGATCCATATGAACAGAACCTTGTGAGAAGGGCAAACTGGGGGTGAGGAAACCTAGGGTAAGCCTATTATTGCTAGTTGGTTGAGATTACTGAGGTAAGCCTGCATAATTAGCTTATTTACCAGCCATTGTATTATGGAGCTGGCTAACTGACAGCTTTGTTAGCTTAAGTGACCGGTGTCTCTCTTTGAATGACGCCTATTACAACTTCACAAATTGAGCCTAGTTATTGCCAGAATGGCAGACAGCTGTCACTGTGGACATAAGCATATGCAGATGAATCACACAATTCAGGACAGACACAGATATTTGCCAGTGCAGACGTTTTAGAGGCTTAACAAGTTGGCAAGCACCACGGCCTCAAGTTGCCTTAATTGTGCAGATCAGCACAGTAATCATGCCCCAGAAACCAAATTAATCCTTTTTTCAGGTTCCATTGATTTTTCCAGAGCCATAACTAGTGGTTTCTGCAGCTAGGATGAATGGTACCTCCAGAGGAAGGGAAGCTTCACCTGATATTATGCCGAAGGGGGAGCAGGTGACCTAAGGGATCTGTTGCCACTACCACCCCAGGGAAAGTTTAGACAGGAGAAGGAACAGCTGAGGATGCTATTGTCCTCTAAATTTCCCATCTTGGCACAAAGCCTCCGGCGTCCTTTTCTGAGTTATACTTCTGGTGTTTTCTTAAGTCTGTTTTTTTTTTTTTTCTCAATCTTTGCAACAGTACTAAGTTTAATGTCACATCAGACTGAATCTTTCTCTCTGAATCAACTGCCTAAATCACCTTTGCTGACATCTGGTAAGTGAAAAGTAGCTCACTGCCTTAATCATGATTTTGGAATAAAAGAAAGATTTAATTTAGAGTTGCTGCCAGATGTTGGTCTTTTATGTTAAGACAGAGAGGATTTCTAAATTAGAATTCTTTCCTCCAATAAGTTCCATCTGACATAGTGGATCTCCACAGTCCTAAGCAGCAATTCCCCACTGATGGTTGCCCTTCATACCCCCGTCTAAGAAAAGGTGGATTACAAGCAGCGTGCTAAAGCTTCTGTTCCTTTACAGCTCCAATCTGTTATTCCCAGGAGGTATTCACTTAGTATTAAGCCAGAGAAAGAGGTGCCACCTGGGTATCACGCCTGGCACTACTGCAGACACACAGTTGCCATGATACTAGGTCTGCTTTGCCATTGTGTTATACCCTTGATTTCTGATGTAGCTCTCCCACAGAGAGATTTTCTCATTTGTGTGATGCCACAAGTAAAAGTTTAAAGGAAACTTCATAAGCCAGTATTTCACAAACTGGGTTTCACATGATGTGACTAGTGGCTTTCTGAGAAGATTTCAAAGCCAGTTTAATCTGTGGCTTTGGGCTCACATGGACCTGGTTTGGTCTTGGAAGTTTGTCAGTCATCGTAAGTAATGGCTCAGATCCTGGGACCATCTGAATTTGAGTCATTTCTAGATCCCTACTAGTGGTCTTTGGTTCCTCTATCAGCATTAGGCTGGTATATATATATTTATTTATTTATTTATTTATTTATTTATTTATTTTCTGGACAGTATCATTTCCTTCTTCCTCTCCCCATTTCCTTTCTGGGTTCCTTCAGAGCCACTTTTGCCACCAGTGTGTGTACCAATCAGGTCTCTAAATGCGGGATTCTATGTCCCCTCAAACATCAGCTGCCCTCTTTCCTCCCCTCTGGATTCTGTACCCTCCTTTTCTCTGGTTTGCCCCTCAGTCTGCCTCTCTGCCTCTCAGTCCTCCATTCTTCAGATATTATTTCACCAGGTCATATGTTTCTTGCATTTCTAGGCTTGGCTTCAGAGTGGAGCTGTGTTCAGTGGGTAATAGGCTAGTTTAGTCCCAGCTACTGGCTCTTGTTCTTAATGGTGTATATCATCAGAAACTATTTTTTCCCTCCTTTCTTCATTCAAGTCAGGGGTGTAGTGGATAGAGTATTGGACTTGAATGTATGAAAACCTGAGTTAAAATCTTCTTAGACATTTATGAGCTGTGTGACCCTGGGCAAATCACTTAACTTCTCTCTGCTTCAGTTTTCTTATCTATAAAATGGGTATGATAATAACACCTCATTTCCAAGACTGTTGTGAGAATCAAAAGAGCTAACATATGTAAACCACTTTACATACCATAAAGATCTAAATAAATGCTTTTGTTCAATTATTTTTTCAGTTGTGTCCTACTTTTCATGAGTCCATTTGGAGTTTTCTTGATAAAGATACTGGAGTGATTTGCCAGCTCATTTTAGACATGAGGAAACTGAGGCAAAGAAGGTTAAAAGCCTAGGGCCACACAGCTAGGAAGACTATAGTCATAGACTATTTCTTCTGTATTATATAATATTCTTGTTATCACTCTATCTCCAGCAATTGTCCTACTAAAGATTTTGCATGTTAACCTTTGCCACTGTGTTGGACCCATACTCAGCATCCTCACTCCTTAAAGGGGTCCTTGGGCTTCTGATTGGTAAAATTTTACTATCATCTATCTATCTATCTATCTATCTATCTATCTATCTATCTATCTATCTATCTATCTATCTATCTATCTATCTATCTATCTACCTATCTATCTATCTTTTTTCTTCCTATCTACTTATCTTTCTTTCTTTTTTTCTATCTACCTGTCTCCTATCCTGGACCCACTGCTTTCTACTTGTAAACCTGGGAATACTCATCAAACCAATACATTCCTGGAAAGAACTTTGATCAAATTCCCTATGATTCCACTTATCATCCTTGTAACTTTCTACATCAAATCACTTTTCCCTGGCTATCAGTCTCCAATATATATATTGCCTTTACTTTTCAAGGACTGTGTCGCTTTTCACACTTGTATTTCCAGTGCTTAGCACTGTATCTGAATGTTAAGTGCTTAATAAGTGCTTTTTCATAGGGGTAAGGTAGACAGTGCACGACCTGGAATCAGGAAGACCTAAGTTTAAATTCAGCCTCAGACACTAGAGCAAGTTATTCAATCTGTCTGCCTTAATTTCCACAATTGTGATAGGAGGATAATACTAACTCTCACCTCCCATAGTTGTTGTAAGGATTAAATGAGATAATATTTGTAAAATGCTTAGCACAGTGCACATAGTAGGCATTTAATAAATCTTTCCTTCCTTCCTTCCTTCCTTCCTTCCTTCCTTCCTTCCTTCCTTCCTTCCTTCCTTCCTTCCTTCCTTCCTTCCTTCCTTCCTTCCTTCCTTCCTCCTGTCTGTCCATCCTTCTCTCCCACTAGCTCATTAGTCTAAGCTTAAGATGTGTATTTTCCCTCTGTTAAATGCATAAGGGGCTAAGGGCTGTTGGAATACTTTCAGAATTGTTTAGTTCCATTTAGTATGAATCTTTGCTGTTCATGCCCATCGTACTAGCCAGACTTTCCTTCCAAAAATATTAAATTTGAAAATAAGTTATAATAACAGAAGCTAGAAAAAGTCAGAAGCAGATTACCAACAGTTATTTCCTCAATGGCAAATAGTCAATGAATGGGAAACTAATGTTTAGATTGCTTACTATGAGATTAATCTAATCCTGAGTGTTCCAAGAATATTTATAGATAAAACTAGAAGGACAACAAACAGATGGGAAATAAAGCAGATCTTCCCATGTTCCTATAGAGAATTATTCTCACCAGGAATAAAATTACAGACACATCAAAAACGTAATTACATGTAGGAATTTTAAAGTATGAAATAACTTAATTTCTATATTTTAAGCTACAGTTCTCCCAATCCCTCTTTCTTTCTACATCCCTACAACTTTTGGATCCATATTTATAGGTTCTGCCAATCTGTGTAAAGGCTCAAAGTATTCTCTGGCCAGATTGTCTGGAGAATGCCCTTATATACACTTTCCTCTGTAGTTCAGTATCTTGAAAGACTTTTTAAAAGACCCTCTACATGAATCTTTCTCCTCTTTAATTCTCTTCCGAATCCCAATATTGACTTCATTCATTTAACTTCCTACTTTGGATCAAGAGAAAGGGTGAGAACCATTTTTCTTCTTTATGGAAAGGTTGTCATCATATATATGAACTGGGGAATGTAGAGGTAAAATTCTTGATGTGTACAGGTGCATTTTTTCACAACATAGCTCTCATTTGGTAGGTGAAAAGCAAGGTCCCTGATGGGTCAGATTATACTGAGAGGTCTCTGATGGGTCATATTGCCCCTTTAAATACATAATGAAACATAATAGGTTCCTGTTGCTGAGCAACTTGGTTCCATGTGCATATTCAACCTTCCAAACCCTAAGTATAAGAGCTCCTGGTTAAAGGTGATCAGTGTATGTTAATTGTTCAGATTAGCTAAATGTTGCTCCATGACAGGGGTGTGCAAACTACAGTCCTAGCACCACATCTGGCTTCTGGCCTGTTTTTTGAAGGCCTTGCTAAGAATGGTGTTTGTATTTTTAAAATAAAGTCTAATTATATTTAAAAATAGCTTGAGTGTCATATAAAAACAGGTAGAGAGTTAGATTTGGCCGTGGGGACCTAGTTTGCCCATTCCTGCTCTAGGAGAAGCAGTTTCTCCATGTAACCCACTTGGAATCCTGGGACATCAAAGGAATCAAAATCTTTTAACCTTTCTGAAGCTTTGTTTCCTCATTTGTAAAATATGGATAATAATATTTGTGTAATGGTTCCCCTGGTCCAGGGAACTGGGATACTCTTTCCCAATAATGGGTATATGTCTGAGCTCATGCAGAACAGATTCAGTCTTGGGAGAACCTGAATTATAAAGAAATGGATTAAACTTTTTTCCTTTGCTGCTTGATGATTTTATTCTCAGCTAAGGCTTTGGCTCATGTTTAGAGTTTCCTAAAAAGGAATGAATAGAGTCTTTTCCAGAAAGATATTTAGTATGCAAGGTAGATCAGATATAGGGCTGCCATTTATTTCCCCCATCATTAAAGAAATGTTTAAGACATGAAAGACACATCAGTATATTGACAAATACTTAGCATACAGCAGTAACCCAGTATACTCCTGTTATACTCTCACAGGAGGTTGATACTTAAAACATTAAAGTTTCACAAAGTGCTGAATAAATATTTCAGTCTCACCTTGGATCTGTACCATCTGAGCACCCATTCACTGGTTCACATCTTCTGGCCAGCTAGGAGTACATGGCTCATTTTTCCTGTGGGTGGTCACCATTTCCTTTGAGAAGAATAATTGGTACAGGAGTCACATCCTGGAAGGTAACTAGCACCAAGTGAAGACCAAGCTTATTTTAAATTCATGAAATAGCCATCTGACTTGATAAGCTCATTCCTCATATTTGCTCTTCTCTGAGAAACACAAAGTAGAAGAGTTTGTTAGAACTTTGAGAGTCAGTCTCAAACCCACTTAGATTAGTATATGAGCTCACTGCCATGCGTGGCTATTCACCATTAGTGTTCCTGGTCCTCCTGCTGCTGGTGGTGGTTGTGATGGTGGTGAGTATGTGTGTGTGTGTGTGTGTGTGTGTGTGTGTGTGTGTGTGTGTGTGTGTGAGTGTGTGTGTGTGTATATGCATGTGTGTGTGCGTGCGTGTGAGAGACTCTCCTGCTTTCTTTTCCATTGAAAACCCAAAGGAGAGGGTCACTGGGTTCCTATCCCTGCACTAATGCTTTTATAGGGTTTCCCCCCCAAAGATCATGAGAAATAATTGTTGTGAAGGTACTTTATAAGTATCACGAAAATATAAAATATCTTGAAGATAGTCCAGAATATTGGTGACTTAGGGGCTAAAAAGTTATTACCATCTATGATGGGACCAGTGTTTTCTTTGTACAACTCTTCTCCACCCTACTCCCAACATCCAAAACATGAGGAGGCTCCAAACCTTCCTTCTTCCCAAATCCTTGGGTATTAGTTTTACCTAAAAGAAGACAAAGCTGCTCCCCCACTTTCTACCTCTTGACCTCAAACTGACTGGATATAGCTTTCATGACAAAGCAACTTGGTCATCTAAGGTATAGAATCTGGTCCTCCCACTTGAATTGAGCCATGTTTATCACTATAACTTACCCTGAGGACCAAATGAATTTCCATTTGGAAGCTGGGGTGGGGGGCATGTCCAGAGAAGCTAAATACCATTGTATCCTTGTTGTATATCCTGCTGTATTGGGGCACTTGTGTTAAATGTTCAAAGATTTTTGAGTGCCAGGCTCTCATTTTAGGACTCATTTTGTCCCAACATTAAACCTGAAGTAACAGAGTGCTGCTGGGCCTCCAATACCAAGGTAAGGCCATTTCTGTTAGGTGCAACCTCTTTGTCTTAGCAGCCCTTTTTGGAAACACATTGCTGTTGGAAACACAAATGTTGGACATGGAAAGGCACTACTGGGAAAATACTGGATAATCAAGTCTAGTGAGCTATATATAGCCAGTCCCAGAACTGGTGAATTAAGTAAGCAAAAGCTTCTGGGAAAATGAACCTTTGGAGACAGGATTGTAAATGGCAACAAGTTTAGTAATTAGCAGCCCCAACAATCAAGTGAAGAATAATTTTCATTTATAGATGATGAGGACAGGATTACGGGCCTCTTATTACTCTTTCCAGCCACACTCCGAAACAGAAATAGCCAGGAGAGTTACCTTCAAATGTAAAGGACAGTAATATATACCCTACAAAAGCTTTCAACAATACGACATTGATATTTTTCCCTTTCTTTTCTTGCAGTGAAATTGCTGGGTGTTTTCCTAGTATGCTATTTACTGTACTTCATTTTAGCTGTATTTATAAACTGTCTGCTTGGTCTTCCTGCCAGCTCCATTGAGGGCCCATTGTAGCGAAAAACGACAAAGATGCCAATATGTCTGAATTCCTTATCTCTGAAAAAAGAGATGCTGAATCTCCCAGCTAAAGCCAAACTCTCTCAGGTTTAGGATAACCAGACTGTAGTGGAAAACAAAAACAAATCTGAAAGCCCCAGGGGATTTCCCACAGGTACAGAGAACTTGTACGCAACTCGTAGAATATATTGGGGAAATAATAATGTGAACATTCCATTAATGTTGGCTATTGTCATTTACTTTTTATGCTAGTTCTATATTATATCTTTCGACTTTTATGTTATTTAAACTGGTTAATGACTAAGAGACTCCCTACAGCATAGCAGTGCAGTACAAAGGGATAAAAATAACTTCATCTCTGAATTTTCAGGTTTCAAATGTCAATCTTCAGATCAATCCAAAAGTCTGTCTTGAATATTTGATTTCCGTTCTCCCAGCTGAGCTCCTGTCATCCTTCTTCAAGGTATACATGTTTACTTGTTTGCTTTCCTTCTTTTTCTATATTCACTTAAAATTTATATAAGGTCAAACACAATTAACTTGAATTATCTTATTAAGATAGGTAGTGTGACATAGTGGACTTGTATTTGAAAAGACTTGAGCCCCCAAACTGCCTCTAGACACTTATTAACTGTATGAACATGGGCAGGGCACCTCCCCAAGCTTCAGTTTCTTCATAGGTTACTTCTTTCCCTTATCTTAAAGGAGATAATATATGTAAAGCACTTACAATAAAAGGATCATTGAGTTAGAGCCAGAAGGGACATTAGTTATTCTCTATCAGGGCTTCTTAACCTGGCAATTTTGGATTTGTTTTTAGAAACTATTTTGATAATTGTATCTCACTATAATTGATTGCCTTTGTAATCTTGTGTATTTTATTTTACAAATTTAAGTTTTTACCCCGAGAAGGGGTCGATGGGTTTCACCAGACTGCCCAAGAACTCTATGGCACCACCCTCTGTCCCCATCTCTCAGAAAAGGTTAGGAATTCCAGCTCTAGTTTAATCCCTTCATTTTACAGATGAGAAAACTGAAGCTCAGAGAGGTTAACTAACTTGCACAGGATCACACAGCTCCAATGTTACAGCCAAATCTTGTATTCAGGTTCACTAACTACAGATGCAGTACTCTTTCTACCCAACCATGATGCCTTCCTTTGCAAATTTTGAAGCAAAGCTAGGCGGTGCAGTGTATAGAGTGCCAGACCTAGAATCATTTCTTCAGGTCAAATTTGCCCTCAGACACTTACTTGCTGTATGACCCTGGGCAAATCACTTATCCCTTTTTGCCTCAGTTTCCTCATCTGTGAAATGAGCTGGAGAAGGATATGACAAACCACTCCAATATCTTTGCCCTAAAAAGTCGGGGGAGGGCAGCTAGGTGGTGAAGTGGATAGAGCAACAGCCCTGAAGTCAGGAGAACCTAAGATCAAATCTAGCCTCAGAAACTTACTAGCTGTGGGACCCTACGCAAATCATTTAACCCCAATTGCTTCCTCAAAAGCTAAATAAATAACTTTTAAAAAAAGATGGAGAAGAGTCGGACACAACTGAACAAAAACATAAATTTCTATCATCATCATCATCACCATCATCATCATCGTCATCATCATCTTTTGTCCCTTTATCCCTCCCCTTTCACTATTCCTCCTCTCAAGAGTGATTTTCCAGTCTCATTCTTGGCTTTTTGCATTCTCTTTCACATGCTATTGAGATTAGGCAGCTGCAGGTCCCATCTTTCAATCTCTTCTTAAAACTCTTCCTAATGCTAATCCCCTACAGTGGTATCTGCTGGCTCTGGGGTTTTCCCTGTCATCCAGGGTTTGTTTACGTCTGACCTAGATTGTAAGCTCCTCAGGGCAGGGATTCTGTTGTTTTGTGTTTTGTAACGTGTTGCAGACAGTTAACGGGGCTAGGAGTAATCATAGTATCCACCCAAGTGCAATTAGATCAGGACCAGGGAATGACAATGGATCCTATAGAGATAATGGTCAGGGTTAGGGTATGAGAATCGAGACGGAGAGGAGGGGCTTAACCTGCGAATGATTTAAAAGGTTTCAAGGAGGTGGTAAAGGCATCCGCAGCTGCTTTTCTCTTGTGGGGTAAGAATCTGTGCCAGAGGAACACTGAAGAGAGAGGGAGCAGCCCTTGAAGAAGGTCAGCTAGAGGCAACAGAAGGGTGATTTGCATTCCGATAAGTGTTCTGAATAGGTTATAAAATAAGAAAGCTGGGGAACCCCAGTTGACTTGGAAGCTTTCTGAGAGATGTTGTGCCCCTGACAGACAGAAATCAGTAGAGCCTTCAGAGCATAGGGTGATGAATTACCGTTCCTGGTAACTGATCCGGCTCCATTTTGACCCAGATTGACTTCTTTTCTGTCCCTTCATTGTTCCCATGATTATTGCCTAGGAGCCTGGAAAATGACAAATTAAACCAGAAATGTGAGGAGGGACACTCTTCTCATGTCACTTCTAGACACTTCCTTAGGGGCTTTGTAAATTCTGAGTAAATAACTTCCCTCAAAGGCCTTCTTTAGGTAGCCAGAGCAGCAATCTTTAAATGCCATTATTGAGGGCAAACTACTCCTAAAACAAGGAGCTAAGCTATACCTGACAAACACCAAGCAGAAAGGCACAAGGGTCTAAAGAGAAAACAAGGGGGAAGGAAAAAATTAGTGTAATCCATCTATAGCAACAGAAAAACAACTTGTGTGCTCAAACAGGCTTGATTTGAAATCTTAGAGCCTGTCTCAATCATTAATATCTTCTTTCCATCCTTTTGCCCCTACCTGGAACTTGCCCTGGAAAAATTTGCTCACATCTTTCTAAGTGTTTTAAATCTCATCTAAGTCCTCAGATGAACGGAACACTAAATATAGGGCAAATTGTATTTAACATGACAGAAAATGCAGAGTTCCCATTAATGCCCATAAACAATTCCTCCTGCTTTTCCAGGAGGTCTCTGTCTACCTGATTTTACCTATATAGTACTCCAGACTTGTGGTGCTACCTTGCTACCTTGCTACCTTGGGTAGGGAGCCCCTAAAAGGGGAAAGAACTCAGTCTTGCTAGGGAAACAAGCTTCTTTCCCTTCTGATAGATTCCACCTTCCCTCAGGAGCCACACAGAACACATTCCTCCCCAGTAGTCTCTAGTATAGGTCCAGAATTCACACTCTACATAGGTTACTGAGTCTTGACTGGCTTCAGAGCTAGCAAACCCAGTATCTCAACAGGCTATCAGGAGCACTGCCGATAATTTCTCAGTTAATGAAATTATTCCTTTCAATTCAATCCAGAAAAACTTGTCCACATTTTGTAACGGGATCATCAGATTTGGGAAAAACCCTTTACAATTAATGTAACACTTCATTATTAACCCTTCCTTTTTGTGATTAGATCCTGAACTTTCTGGATTGGGGATATGGCCAGAAGCCAATTCCTTTATATACAAACACATCTCTTCTCTTGAATCTGCACCGCATCAGGCTCCATTAAAAAAAAAAAAAAGGATCATATATGTAGAGCTAGAAGGGACATTGGGGCAAGCTGTTTGGGTCCTTGTTCCTGATCCTCTAGACCTCTAGCCTTATCATTCTCCGATTCATCCCTAACGGTCCTTGCAGCCCTATCTCCTGATCCACCATTTGAATGAAGGGCCACCTGACCAGCTATGTCAATTCCTTCATTTCTCTCTTGTTTCTACTCCTGCCTTTCCAGACTTCTTTCTCCATTATATCCTGGAAGGGGTACTTCAACCTTTCTTCCATGTACTGTCTTCTTCCATTGAATATAAGCTTCGTGAGGGCAGAGATTCTTCTACTTGCTTCTGCTTTTATCACCACTGAGCACAGTGCCTGGCATGTGGTTTGTTTTGTTTGTTTTCACTCATGTCTGATTCTTCATGGACCCATTTTGGGTTTTCTGGGCAAAGAGACTGGAGTAGTGTAGGGTTAATGGAATTTAAGATCTTCCCCATCTATTAGTAGGTCTATGTGACCATGTATTTACAGGTGTGACACATCCTAAGTCACATAGAGCCCATCAGACGGTTACTTGGGAGAGGAGCTTGCTTAGGAGAAGTTTGCTTATAGGGAGGCTTGATTGCAGGAAGGCTGTTACATCTTTTGGCACTGAGCCACTTAGGCACTTAGTCACGTGGATTGTGATGTCTTCTGGCTCTGGGAAAACTATATATACTTGGGAGGTTGGTATTTTAGTTTGGGACTCATTCATGGGAAGAACGTTTCTTTGTGCTTTGGCCAGATAGACTCTGAGTAGTCATTGTTAAGGGGCCCCCCCGGTTTTAAGAACCCAGATGTTGGTGCTCTCTGGTCGGTGATTAGGTATCTGTTATACAGTTGGAGCTCTGTCTATTGGATTCTTTCTTGGATACTCACTTCTTCCTACTCATCTGTCTGCATTGTTTAATTAAAAATATTGTTGACCCCTTTAAAGCTGTCTTTCCTTTAGAAAAGCAGATCAAAGACCCTGTGCTAGCAGCCCACCCTGTATACTAGCATGATTTCTAACACAAATGGTTTGCCATTTTCTTCTTTAGCTCATTTGACAGATGAAGGATTGAGGCGATGAGGGATTAAGTGACTTGTCCAGGGTCACACAGCTAGTAAGTGTCTGAGGCCAGATTTGAACTCATGAGGATGAGTCTTCCCAATCCTAAACCCACTGTGCCACCTAGCACCTGGTAAGCTCTTAATAAATGCTCCTTGACTTGACTTAACTTGCTCAAGCTTCCAAGGGTTATAAGCATCAGAAGCAGGATATGTACTTAGAGTCCTCTGCCTCCTAAGCCAATCCCTTTTCCACTGTAATATACTACCTCACTTTAAAGAGAATGGGTAATGCACATCACTTTCTTATGCTCTAGATCTAGTCAGGAAGACCTGAGTTCAAATCCTGGTCTCAAAACCCTTGACTCTGAGCTGATTTTCTTCAGTTTCCTCAACATCTCCCTCAGTTTCTTCAATGATAAAATGGAGATAACAATAGCATCAACTGCTTGCGAAGTACTTAGCATAGTCCCTAGTACATGGGCTTCTATGTCTATCTCTCTACTGAAACTAGATTCCAGAGGGCCACAGGTGACCTCCTAATTGCCAAATCCAACATCCTTTTCTCAGTTTTCATATTTTTCAGTCTCACTATAACATCTGACATTGCTATTTTTTTTCCTCCCAGGGCTTCCCTGACATGGCACTCAACTTATTCTCTCACTTCTTTGATCATTCTTTCTCTGTCTTCTCCCTCATCTTGTCCCATTAAAATCTCTATTTTTATCTTCTCCTACATCTACACTTTTCTGTCTTGATGATCTCATCTGTTCCCACAACTTCAACCATCACCTGCGTGTGAATGACTCTTGAATACATGATGTGCAGTTTCAGATCCCCATTGACAAATGTCTGCTCAGGATGTGTAAATGGCATCTCAAGTTGCATACTACAACCCCAAGTTTGTCTTCTCTCTCCTCAAATCTGCTCTTCCCTTTGACTTCCCTGTTAACACCAGTCTCATGGTGTGCAGATCTTGGACTCATGTCCTTGTTTCGCATTCTACATCTAATCAGTTGAAGTACTGTCAACTGTACCTTGCTCATACAGTACCTCCCTATTCTATTCATCTATTCTCCTCTTCTCATACCATTGCTCCCGTGCTACTTCACACCATCATTTCCTCTTGCCTGGATTATTTCATTAGCTTCTTAATTGGTCACTCTTCTGTAGTCTTTTCTCCCTCTAATCCATTCTGTGTACCAGAGCTAGATTGATTTTCTTAATTTACAGCTCTTATCACAGCACTGGCTTGCTCAAAAACTGTCAGGAGTTCTTATGTCTACCGAATAAAGGTGAGACTTCTTAGTGTGATATTCTAGCCATAATCTACCTCTTCTCTCTTAAATTATATAGACTCATGCCCTATACAGCATTAAAATGAGACTATTCAATATTCCTTGAAACCAATGTATATATTCTTACTTCCATGTCTTTCTCACATGGCTAGCCTCAGCCCTAACCTTCCATCTTAGTTATTTTATTATCAAATACCATGTCAATCATGCAATTCTTCCCATATTATTTACCCAGAGATAAGTGATTATGCTCTGAATTCTCTGAGGGTTTCTTTGTCCTTCTCTTACGTATTTATCAGATTCTACTTTGTGCTATGTCTTCTAGTATTTACCTCCCCTATTAAACTTAGGTTCCCTACTAGACCAGGAATGGGGATTTGTTCTGTGAAGTTCGGATTCAGTCAAAGGGTTGGCCTTGATGATCTAGAGGGCCACATGTGGCCTCGAGGTCACAGCTTCTCCACCCTTAGACTAGACTATAAGCTTCTTGAAAGCAGAGCTCGTGATTTACTTATTATTGTAATTCAGGGCCTAAAAGAAGCCTTGAACCTAGTAGGTACTCCGTAAAGTTCTAGGCACACTAAATAAATATTTTTTGAATGAATGAATGAATGGTGAAGAAGAAGGTGAGAATCTGGCTTCTTATCTTTGAAAAAGAGAGGTGCATGGAATGATGATATGGAGACAAAAGAATGTTAATGACTTTTCTTTACTCATTATCTCTCTAGATACATCTTGACAATTGTTTGAAAAATTTTTCAAAAGCAATCATGAGATTCAGACCCTGAAAACACTGACTACAATTAGGTAAGCAGGTTTTCTTTTCTTTTCTTTTTTTAAGATTGTTTCTGACCATAGAATATATCAGAAAGGGAAATGATTTAGAGTGTCAACAATATCATTAAAATGAAAGGAAAGAGTTTTGCCTCATTTTAGTCAGGTTTTGCCCTCTCATGTTAAACCACTGTGATTTTTGACATTCTTGACAAGTTTATGAGATTCTCTATTACATAATTTATTTCTTGAGCATGCACACCAAAAGAAAGAGGGAGAGAAAGAGACAGAGAGGATGGGAAAGGAGGAAAGGAGAGCAGAAGAGGAAGAAGAGAAAAAGAGAGAACAAAGAGGAGAAAGGGGACAAGAAAGAAAGGAGGAGGGAGAATAAGAAGGAAGTTACAGCTCAGTTAGATAGAAAAGCTAACTATTTTCTGTTTTTTGTACAAAGGGCATAATGCCTCTAGTCTGGTTTAGGTATTAGGATGATCTATCTCATAAAAGAATTTGGTAGAATGTTTTCCTCCTCAAATATTGAAAATAAATTTTGCAGGATATAGAAAACATTCTTAGTCTGAAATACTGTCATCCCTCTGAGTGAGAAAAATCTACTGATCTTAAAGTATTGAACAGATGATCAAAAACAATGTTTTGAAGAGAAATTTACAAAGACATTTCTAAAAAATACCCATTGCTGTTTCTGTCACTCAAAGCAATGTTCAGGGTGTCCTCCAACTGGTTACTTTGTTTTGTGACTTTAAAAAACTTTTCTAGGGTTTCTGATATGATCTGATTGGCTCTTTTGAATTTGACACTGCAATAACTCTTGGAAGTTTCTGATGTGGCTGGGTGGTCTTAATAGTCTCCCAACTGAGTGCCTAGAAGCATTATTCGGTGTTTATCCTGTGACTGGGTCCCACTATCTTTGAAAGTGCTTTAAGTAAGAGACATTCAAAGTGGATTAGGACATGCCTTCATATCTTTGTGTTGTTGCTTCCACAAGTCCCTTTACAGATGTTCCTAACTGGGTGAATTTACTTTAACCACAAAACTTTAGCAGTTTTTGTTATGTATTAATCATATAATAGCTCAAAACTTACATCTAGAGAAAATTTATGGTTACTTAGTATAAATTATCTGATTGAACTGGACCCTTACAATGACCCTGTGTGAGGTATGTAGTACATTATTATTTTATTTTACAGATGAGGAAACTGAGTCTCTGAGAAGTTATATGACTTTCCTAACTATTACGGGCTATTAAGACTTTAGTGCTGGAACTCAGGTCTTCCAGCTCCAAGTGCTGTGCTCTTACTATTGAATCATACTGTTTTTCCTCCTGCTAGGGTCATGTTTAAGAATAGGTAGAAGTTTAGGAAGGTTGAGGCCTGGTCTTGATTCCAAATTATCCCCTAGTTTCCTGAATATGTAAGGAATATAATTACTTGGGAGGTTTGGGGTGCTGAGATAATATTTGTACATTATTTTGCAATATGTGAACAACTTGTGAATCCCTTGCCCCACAGTCTGTTTGCCCCACTTCCACCTTATTAACGCTTAACTTTTGCTAACTCATACTACGGCTCCCTTTATCATCATTTCTAAACTCCTTATCGTTGCTGCAGGAATCAAGAAATTGGACTGATCTTATCTGGGCCTCCTTTATGCCGTGACAATCCTTTTATTACTTGCTTTTTGATTCTATCACATTTCCCTAGATCAGTAGTGGTTAAAGGGTGATCTATGGAAGACTGACAGTAATCCCCCCCACTCTCTTAGAGGGGTTCATGAGGTCAAAGCTATTTTTAATAATATCACTAAGATGATATTTGCTTATCAAAATATACCTCCAATTTCCAGCTCTATATCTGTGGATGGCCAGATTTTCTTCATATACTTCAACCAAAACAATAGATTGAATGCAGAAGCAGATAGGAGAATCCGACTGTCTTCTATTAAGCCAGACATTAAAGAGATTTGCAAAAAATATGCAAAATAATGACACTTCTCACTTTTTTTTGTTTTGGAAAAATGTAGTTATTTATCATTAAATATGCTATTTATACTAATTTTATTATTGTTATTTTTAAACAAATTGGTAAATAATTAAAAACGTATCAGTTTTAATTTAGAATACATAAGTACAGATAGATTTAAATCACACAGTAATTATTAAGAGTATGAAGAGGTCCTGAGACCAAAAAGCTTGAGAACACTGTCCCAAACTTGCCCCCCATTCTTCTCTTTCCTCCTAATCAAGAAACTTTTATTAGGAACCTAGTATGTGCCAAGGGGATACAAAGACAAAAGCATAACACTACTTGCCACCAAGGCACTTACATTCTGAGGGGGAGACAAAGGGAATGTATAGTGTTATCAATAGAATAGGCAAACAGATACAAAGTGAGGAAAAGGGGAGGGCACTAGCTGTGGGGGTCAGGAAGAGGCTTCATGTAGAACAGTGAAGCTTGAGCCAAGCTCTAAAATGAAATAGGGATTATGAGAATCAGAGGTGAAGAGGGAGTGAATCCAAGAATGAGAAATGGCCAATGTAAAGGAAAAGAGGCAACAAATAAACTGTTATGTGTTAAGAAACTCAACAAATAGACTCTCCTACTTTACTGAGAAGATCGAGTCCATCTAATATGGAGAGATCAAATCTCTTCTTCACTTCTCTAAACTTCTCACTGTCCTTACTTATCCTTTCCTTCTTTCCTTCAGTCTTAAATGGAGGCAGCCTTCCTGGCTAAAAGTGACCTCTCCACCTGTACCTTCCATACCGTTACTTCTATTTCTTTCATGATCTCGTTCTATCAATCATCCCGTCTCTTACATGCCTCATCAATTTCTAATGAGTCTATCCATTGAGCTTATAAAAATATCTTGATCTCTTTTATTTAAAAAAAAAAGCAAAAACATCCCTTGTCATTGCTTGCCTCTCTTTTCCCCTCTACTTCTGTCCTCCCATTAATTGCTAAACACTTGCTCTCACTTCTTCACTGCTCTGTCAATCTCTTGCCATCTGACTTTCATCTCCACAGTTCTACTGAAATGCCTCTCTCCAAGGTCAATTCATATGTCCTATTTGTGCCTGACCTGTGGCAGAGCTTTCCAAGCTCATATTGGTCTGATCAATCATAGTCAGTCAGTCGCACTGTAACTTGCCTCCAACCTAGTGAGGTCAGTTTGGTCCTCTTCAAGGGTGAAGGTCGACAACCAACCAATGACTTCCCTATCAATAAATTCAGGGGGGTTTTCCGTCCTCACCCTTTCTGATTTTTCTTTTCTTTTTTAAAAATATGTTTTTGACAATGTAGATTGTCCTCTTATTTTTATCTTTTCCTCCTTTGGCTTCTGCGACATTTTATTCTCACAATTCTCATTCTACAGTTTTGACTGTTCTTTCTTTGGCTCTTTTGCTGGCTCCTCATCTCCTTTGTGTCCTTTAAACACAGACATTCCTCAGAGTTCTGTCCTTAGCCCTGTTCTGTCTCTATGTTTCCTGGGGGACGTGATTCTCTCAACACCTCTGACTGTATGGATCACCTCTTTGTGCTTGTAATTGGTTGTTTGATTGATCTGTGAAGGGCTCACATTTATTTTATTTGGTAATGAGTATGGGCAATTTTTGTTAGAAGTCTGTCGATAAAGAGAATGGATTTTAGATGATAACTTGAAAGAACAGAAGGGTTAAGTAAAGGTTTTGTAAGGATTGACTAGATCTGAATATATTTACAGGAAATAAAAGAAGGATACAATACAAAGGGAGAGATTAAAGATAAATAAGGAAGAGGAAGGGATGGGCTGATCAACAGGCCAAAGTCCTAGAAGAGACTGATGAGAATAATATGAAGATCATGCTGATAGCATGTAAAGTAGCATGGCTGAGTTGACAGAAAGCTGGCATTGGAGCTAAGGGTACTTGAGTTCAAGTCCCAACTTTGATACATACTGGTTGTGACATTCTGGGCAATTTTCTAGACAACTCTGTAAGACTAGAAGTTGCAGAGAATGTACTGACTTACACTGCTAGAAACAATTTCCTCATCCAGCAGTTAGTTTCCTATGTCATTGAAATCAAAGATCCAGTCACTATCCTATCTCAGAGCAAAAAGTGGAAGGCAATGAAATGTGGGCCTAGCAAGTACAGAGCTGAGGACTTAGATCTTCCTAGCTGTTATGTCTGAAGGTCTACTGTAGAAGGCGGAGGAGCAACAGAAGTGGCAGGGCCCTGGATGAAGAAAGATGTCCATAAAGCATTCCAAGATGAGTGGTTTAGGTCTTCTCTCAGTAGAATTTTATTTTCAGAGGCAGCTTGGTGTTGTGGATAGAGGACTAGTTTTAGAGAAGGGCAGGACTGGGTTTGAATCTCACATCAGTCACTTAAAAGCTATGTGCTTTGGGCCTTGACTGCATCTGAAAAATGAGGAAGTTGGATTTGATGACCCTCCAGGTTGGTTCTAATTCTAAATCTGTGATCCTTTGATATATAATAAGTAGAGGAGCATTATTTGAGAGGAAAAGGGACACATCTTCAGGAGAGACTTGAGGAAATAAGGGGAAAATAGGTGAATATAGAGCAGGACTTTGAGATGGAGATGAAATTGTTTCAGAATGGATAGTCTTAATTTTCTCAGCAGAGTAGGAGGCAAGGTCATCTGCTGAGAGGGGAGCCCTGGGACTGTTGTTCTGGACTTGAGAAGTAAGGAATAGTTAATTCAGGGAGCATAGTAATCTCTAGTAGGACTAAGTCAGCAAAAGCTATTGAATATTCCTTCTCAATAAAGCAATTGTTATAGAAGGAATATAGGACATAAGAAACACAAAGTAATATTGTAAAAGCAGACATTTACTCAAACAAGCAAATATCTATTGGATACATAAGTGCAAGGCACTGTGGGGGGTGATTAAGGCAATCCTCCGCCAAGTCCTGCCCTTTGTCCTTGGAATCACTGGCATCTATCATTATTTCTTTATTAAAAAGATTTTTTAAAATTAACATTTATTTTCTCTCCTTCCTGCTCCCACTATGACAAATGGAAAAACAAAACCCTTACAATAATGATACCTAATTAAGCAAAACAGATTCTTGCATTGGTCATATCCAAAAGTGTCTTATTCTGCATCTTGGATATCTTACCTCTCTCTTAAGAGGTGGGTAGCATGCCTCATTACTGGCCTTCTGGAATTATTCTGAGTTACTGCCTTGATCAGAGTTCTTAAGTCTTTAAAGATGTCCATCTTTCCCATGTTATTATTATATAGATTGTTCTCCTGGTCCTCTTCATTTATCTCTGCACTCATTCATATGTGTCTTCCCAGGTTTCTCTGAACCCATTTCTTTTATCATTTCTAATGGCACAATAATATTATAGTACATTATTTACTATAATTAATTTAGGTTTTCGCCAGTTGATGGTTATTGTCATTGAGTTGTGTTTGTTACAATTGTATCTGCCTCTCCATGACCCCATTTGAGGTTTTAGTGGCAAAGATACTGGAGTAGCTTGCCATTTCCTTCTCTGGTTCATTTTGCAGATGAGAAAACTGAGGCAAACAAGGTTAAGTGTCCAAGGTCACACAGTAGGTCAGATTTGAACTAAGGTCTTCCTGGCTCCAAGGCTGTTTCTGTATCCACTGTTCCATCTAGCTGCCCCTATTTGATGCCCCAATTGATGAATACCTCTTTTACTTTCCAGTTCTTTGCCTCTACAAAAAGAGCTGCTAAAAATATTTTTATACATATGGATCCTTTTGTTCTTTATTTGATATCTCTAGAAGTACAGGCCTAGTGGTTATATCTATTTCAGTGATTATACTCATCCATCTTCTTTTCATTCCCTTATCATTTAGGTCCTTAATCTCCCTCTCTCTGGGACTATTATAATAGTATCCTAACCAGCCTTTCTGCCTCTAGTTCCCTCTCTTTCCTCAACCATCCTTTTCACTACTATCATTTCAATATTCCTAATATAATCTTCTGATCATATTCTGCTTTGTTCAACAATTATCAATAGGTCCCCATTGTCTAAGGAATAATGCATAAATTTCTTATCCTACCATTCAGAGGCCTTCAAAATGTAGCGTCAGCCTTTCCCCTCAACTTCACCTTGTAATATTCTCCTTTCTTTTGTTTTAGCCAAACTGGACTCTTTGACTCCTCTCTATCCCCTGTTCCTGTCCTGACTTCTACTGTCAATATATATATATATATATATATATATATATATATATATATATATATATATATATATATATATTTATAGTCAACATATATTTTATTCCCTTCTGTATTTCATCTTGTTGAAATTTAGCTACCCTTTTCTATGTGAAGGCTTCCCTGATTCCCCAGTGAGAAGTGATTTCTCCTTACTGAGAATTCTCATTGAACTTTGAATTCTTCCTTTGGATTTATCACATTCTATCTTGTGTTATAGGTGTAGGTGTAGATGTGTGTGTGTGTGTGTGTGTGTGTGTGTGTGTGTCTCACCCACTGTAAGATTATGGGATAAGGTAAAGGTTGGAGTATGTGATCTTTAAAATCCCTTCCAGTTCTCAATCCTGTGATTTGAAGACCCTATTACTTCCAGAATGAAATATAAAATCCACTGTTTGGCATTTAAAGCTGTTTACACCTTGGTCACTGTTTATCTTCCCAATCTTTTTCTACTTTATTCCCTTCCACATACTCTACAATTCACTACACTGGCCTATTTGATGTTCATCACACATGCTACTTCATCTCTTGACTACCAGCTCCGACATTTTCACTGGCTTTCCCCCAGGCATGGAATACTCTCTCCCTTAACCTCTGCCTCCTGGTTTCCCTGGCTGCCTTCAAGCCTCAGCTCAAATCCCACTTTCTTCAGGAGGCCTTTCCTGGTAATTGCTAGTAACTTTACTCAGACATTACTTCCCATCTCTACCAGATATATATCTATATAATACATCCATATGTGTATATATCTATATATCTATCTTGCATGCAAATACTTATTCGCACATTTTTTCCTGTATTAGAATGTGAGCTCCTTTAGGGTAGAAACCATATTTTTGCCTTTCTTTGTACTCCCAGTGATTAAGACAGTTCCTGATACACAGTAAGTAATTAATAAATGCCTGTTACTCATTTTTGTGGCTTGCCCATAGCACACAGAAGTGCCTAATAAATGTTTATTGTTTTTATTATTGTTATTGTAAAGTTCCTGCCCTCAAGGCACTTCAGAGGCAAGACATGTTCCAGTGTATCCCAATGCAAGACAATGATAAATGCCAAAAGAATGGCAGGCAGTGAGTCTTATATGAAGTCAGAGGAGAGGGCATCCCTTGGGGTTGAGGTACTGGAGGTTCAGAGAAGAGTTGATATAATTTTTAAAAAAAATCCCCAGTAAAAGTAGCAAAAGAAACCCATAGTTGTCATTTGATCTTACTTTGTTTTTATTCCAGGTTCTCTTTATGTTATAGACTAATCTGATTTCTTCATAATCCAATTTTCTGATCCTTAGGTGAGATGCGCTCTCAGGGCTTTGGAATGATATGATGAGTTTGCATTTTTATTATACTAAAACAATGTCATTTTATTCCTTCTTGGATATAATTGGGTAGAGAACAGGAGCATTGAGTTAAAAAAAAGAAGATATGATACAGCATTTCTTCATTAAGTGAACTAAGCATATGCTATTATTTGTTTGACATATTATTGTTAGAATATTGAACTTTATGTCTCTATGTAGGAAAACATGAACATTTTGAAAAGGCATTAATTGATGATTGTTTTCCTGCTTATGCCTTATTCATATCCCCAGCATGAGAACTGGTGAATGTTTCATTAGACTCTTTTACAGAATCACAGAATTTCAGCCTGGTTTGTGTCATGGGACTCTTTTAGCAGTCTGATGAAGTCTTTGGAGTCCTAATCTTGTCTAAGGGGGAAAAAATGCGTTAATGGGCTAGTTCAACAAACCAGGGTTTCTTAACCTTTTTTGTGTCATGGACCTCTTTGGGAAATCTATTCAGACCTATGGACCCCTTCTCAGAATGATGTTTTTAAATGCATAAGATAAAATACAAAGGAAACTAATAATATTGAAATACAATTATCAAAATATTAAAAACAAGTTCTTAGATCCCAGGTTAATTCTAGTACAGCCCAAGCTTGAAAAGTAATTCCCTCTACAACGCACCCAAAAAGTGGTCATCTACTTAAAGACTTTCACTGAGGGGAAGCCTTCTGTTTTCTGGGTAGGATTACTTCTAGAAAGTAATTCTTTATATTAAGCCTAAATTTACAAATTCTATCTATTGTGCTGGTTGTTCCCTTGTTTCAGTCATTTCTGATTCTCTGTTACCCCATTTGGGGTTTTCTTGCAAAGATACTGGAGGGGTTTGCCATTTCCTTTTCCAGCTCATTTTACAGATGAGAAACTAAGGCAAGCAGGGTTAAGTGACTTGCCCAGGGTCAGCTGGTAAGAGCCTGTAAGCGAGGTAAGAGCCTAAATGCGCTCTAACAGCTAGTAAGAGTCTGAGGCCAGATTTGAACTCATGAAGATGAGCCTTCCTGACTTCAGGTCTATCTCAACTAGCTCATTTAGTAAGTACCTAATAAATGTTTGTTGAATTGAACTAATGAAAGAATTAAGAGATGTTCCAGTGTCCTGAGTTCTAACTGCCATCCCTGAACCTATCCATTCCTTCTGTAGACTAGTGTCAGGTGGAAAAAAATGAATGAAATCATGCATGACTTTTCAATATACAATGACGACAGCAATATAAATAGAAAAAAAAAACCCAAACACACACATAAAAACCAAGCTTTGTAAAATTATAAAGAACAAACATAGCCCAAAATAAGAGATGTGAAAGAATCCTCCTAATCTGTCCTTTTCTAGATGTGAGAAGTTGCACATTACACATGTTATTGGACTTTTTCAATATATTAATCAGTTGTGCTGATTTCTCCTCTCTTTTCTTTCTCTTTTTCTTTCTTTTTACTTTAAAAAGTGCTATTTTATATGGGATGGCTCTCTGAGAGGGCAAGGAAATGCTGGAGAAAACATTTGCACTTAACTAAATCTTGGGACCTTGTGGGATGTGCTTGATTTCTTTGTTTCTTCAATGGTCACTCAGTTTTAGCCTCACATGAGAAAAGTCAAGAGAAAAGTGATTAGAAACAATAAAAAAGATAGCAATGAAAATTACAAAGAAAAACAAAGATGCACAACTGCCACTGTCTTTTCATTCTTTCGCTCTCCATTTTCCTCTTCCCTTTCCCTTCTCTGTCTCCCTTTTTCTCTTATCTTCTTTTCCCCTCCCTCTCCCACTTTCTACAGGATAACCAAGATAAACCAGATAATTAAAAGTAAAAACTGGGTTCTTATCTCTAGATACTTGCACCTAAATCATCCCTTCCCCTCTAGACTTGAGTTAAAGGCGAAGTGGAGAAAATAAGATGAAGTGTTGAAGGTACTGGTGATAAGCCTTGTACTCCAAGTGAAGGTACAAGTTTGATCCCTTTAGGAACTTCAGTTCAGTCTTAGTGACTTCAAGGGCTCTGCCCTAGATGGAAGATGTTTCAGGAATAAGAAACACAACTCTAAATTACTGATTATAACGCTGGATTGACAAAAGCGGGAAAACCAGGCCATGGCGAAAAGTGCTTTAGAAATAATAAAGCTCCTGGGTTTTAGAAATGTCCCGCCCCATCTCTCCCTAAGGATCATGCATTAACCTATCCAGTTAGTCATGTTTTGCCAGATTTCTGATTTCTCCATTAGTCAGTCAGTCAATAAATATTTATTAAGGGCCAGCTATGTTCTAGGCAATGTGCCAAGCTCTAGCGATACAAAGAAAGGCAAAAGACAGTCCTTAACCACAAGGGACTCAACAATTCCCTTAATATGTGCTGGTCACTCCAAGTGGTTGGAGGATATTAGTTTTTAAAAGGCACTGTGGGGGTAGATAGGTCAAGTATTTATCATTGCCATTTTGCAGTTGAGGAAACTGAGGCCAAATTTAATGGAGGAATTCTTTCACTTGGAAAAAAGCAGTTTGGTTAGGGGATGGGGAATGGTGGTAGCTTTAGTGCAGAATAGTGTTCAACTTTGTGTATAAATATGTTAGGATCAGTGGGCCCTTGCCTCAGCAGAGTTTGGGGGATGGAGAAGGTCCCGAAAAGGATGGTTCCTGAGGTCAGCTGTGTCATGCAATAGTTACAGGCCAGCACCTAGGAACAAAGTCCCTTTCACGTCATCCTAGGTACACGCCTGACTGAGACTCAGAGAAATGAAATTATCTGTTCAATATCAAACAGCTAGTCAATAGTATAGTCAGAATTTGGATCCACATCTTCTGGCTCCAAGTACAGGGCCCTTTCCATGATACTCTATTGCCTCACTACAAATTATATAGTATATCCCTTCAATTTTATTTTGACTGTTTTTTTCTTAAAAAAAGAATCTGACAAGCCTTTTTACACATGATAAACTAAGCTAAACTTTTAACTGCTTTTCTTTAAAAAACATCTGAAAATAAATTATATTTTGGCACTTAAGTGTGTTTTTTGGGATGTGCTTGATTTCTGTGTTACTTTAGTGGTTACTTAGTCTAAGCTTCTCATTGGAAAGGTCAGAAAAAGTGATCAGAAATAGTAACTTGTGTGTGTTTATGCTGGTGGCAGGGTTAAGAAACTCTCTCACTAAATGGTCTATTAGTCATTTCCCTCCCCACTTTATCTACTTGCAAAGAGCACTAAGTATAGAAAGAACAAACAGATTCTAATAAATAATAAATGCTTTTGGTTATTGGGAAAATGAAATAGGTCAGTTTACTCTACAGGGATTTGCTACTGTGCTTGTGTCTTTATAGGAATTATATGGCAATTAAATATGTACCTAATTGTGAAAATAAGAGAAAAATAAGAGTGACTCGTCAAAAAGAGAGAATTGCTAATGAGATCTAGCAGATTGCTCCACTGTTCCATCTCTGCATGTTAAGGAATGCAGAACTGATGATATTACCTGCTCTCTTCTCCCCCAGTCTTTCTGTTACTACTTAAATTATTCTCTCCTTTCCCAAATTCATATGGCAAAGAGGCTGCCTATCTATGTAAACTGGGTAATTAGCTTTCAAGTAGAAGATAAACGTGTTAGTAACCATTTGTTCAATCTGTTCCTCTGTTAAGAGGGGTTGATCATGTCATAGTGAAGAGGTAGGATAGTTTAGTGGAAAGAGCTCTGGATCTGGGGTGAAAAGGCTTTAATTCAGATCCTAGCTCTGCAACTTACATCATGTGTAATCTTGGGTGAATTATTTAACCTCCCTGGACCTCAGTTTCCTTCTCTGTTAAAAAGTCAAAATAAAGTGGATGCAATCAACTAGATTACTTTTAAAATTTCTTCAAGGTCTAAATTTGTGCCCCTACTATTGTGATACAAGTAGCCTAGCAAATACCTTTAAATTGGCATAGCTTACAGAATCTGAGAGTTGGGAGGAAACTCAGCTGCCATTCGGTCTAATTTACACCCCCAAAGAGCCCTTACAGCAATGTACCTAACAAGTAGTGCAACAAATTCCTACTGCAACCTTTGCTTGTAGACCTCCAGTGATAGACTTTAGAATACAGGATTAAATTTACATTTAAAATTATCTTAATAAACATCTACTCTTTGGAATGATTTGGGTTGTCAGATTCTAAGTTTGGATTGCTTAATAGTGTTCTAAAGTGGGATAGCTGGGAACTGGACAGACCACAGAATCTTTGTAAGAACTCACTGAGGCGCTGTTTTTAGAACATATGCTATGCTGTTAGAAATGGTGGATTCGTTTCAAGTTCAATTTAATTAATTATAATTTGAATTATCTTCACTAATTATCTAGGGTGTAAAAGGTCCTATGTGAGGTACTGATAATAACAAAAAAAAGTGGTCCCTGTTCTCAAGGAACTGATAATCATTTGAAATGATAGAGTAGAAATGATGTTCCCGCTCACCCTCCAATTTGACCCTTAATATTTGACGCTTTCTGCACAATGGTGAAGTCCATAAAGTTTGTCTGAGTTGCCATCTCATCACCCTTTCTGAATCCCTCTTTCTCCTCCTAGTTCCCTCTTCCTCCAGAGGAAGTGCCCAGTGCCTTGCTAATCAATTCTGAGGCCTGCTAAGTGAACCATGGTCCCCTACCTGTTCTCTTAACTTCTCTTAGAGCTTCTGTTCCCAAACTCTCAGCATCAAGATCTGTTTAAATTCATTGCTAAAGCGTGAAGACCTTATAGAAGATTTACTGTGCTAGCACCCTTATATATATTTTTTCAATTAGGAAAAAAAAATTACAAATCTAAATGAATGGATTATTATCAATACAATTTAATTTAGCCTCTTAAGTTATATTCCCTACTGATTCCTTTTGACCTAAGTAGAAGCTGGGTTCAAAAGACTACAAAAGCATTTTCTGATGCAAAACAAGGAAGCTCCATCCTTTAGTGACTTGATTTATGCAGTATGGAATGGGTTATTTGTCACATTTTTTCCACTATTATTTGTATATATACCTTACAGAGTCAGTTGTCAACATTTGCATGTTTAACCTTCCCAACTTTAGTTTGGTTAAACAAGCTGTGACATATGACTGTCATGGAATATTAATAAGAAATGACAAGTAGGATGATTTCAGATTTGGGAAGATTTACTGATTGAACTGATGCAAAGTGAAATGAAAAGAACCAGGAGAACCATTGTAGACAGTAAAAGCAATACTGAATGATGAAGAACTGTGAATAACTTCACTATTCTCAGCCATACAATGATGTAAGACAATCTCAAAGGGCTAATGAAGCACACTATCTGCCTTCAGAGGAAGAACTAATACCGTTTGAGCATACCATTTTTCAATTCTTCCACTTTTCTTTTATTCTATTCTAGTCTTCTAGTACAAAATGACTTACATAGAAATGTTTTACATGGTTGCACATGTATAACCTATATCTGATTGCTTGCCATCTCAAGGAGAGGGAGGGAAAGATAGAATTTGGAAGTCACAATTTAAAGAAATGTTAAAAAATAGTTTTAGCATGTGTAATGGGAGTTAAAAATCTTTGCCACCCATCGTTAGGCCTCAGTGGGGCTTATTTTGTATGAAGGCCCACACCTTTTGCTGATTACTAATGAGGTACTGGGCCAAGAGGGGTCCTCTGGCTCTGAGAAGAGCTAATATATGGTGAAATGACGTTTTACTTTGGGGCTTAGTTTTTGGAAGAAGGTTAGGGTGCCAGAAGAGACTCTGAGCAGCTGTTTTAAGAAGCCCCCCAGCTTTGAAAACTCAGGTGTTGGTGCTTCTCTCTCTGGTAATGATGTATGTATTGCCTATGGTCAGACAGAAACTCTGTCTCTTGGTCCTGCTTGTATTTTCTCTGTTGGTATATGTCATTAAAGTAAGATTGTTTACCTTTCTTAAAATGGTTTTTCTTTTAGAAAAACGGATCTAAGAACCTGTGCAGCAGGCCAGGGTGCTTACTGATACATCATATAATTGGAGAAAAATAAAATATATTTTAAAAAATGAAACAGCTTTCCCAGTTTTAAGCATTTGTGTGGTTTTATTAGTAATCTTATTTTACTTTCACTATGACCTATCCAAGTAGAGAAAATAATGAGAGGCATGATGTATGCAAGTTTCTGGACTAGCTGGTATCCTACTGATGATGAACAAGCTCCCAAGATTGTGCCACTCACAGTTTACAAGCTTGAAGGGTGGCTTGGTATAATTAACCAGCTGACTAGAGATACTGAGGCTGCTAATCCCATCATCCATTGCAGCTTTGCTAAATGTCCACTCACCTCAGACATACTCCTGTACTCTGAGACCCTTAAGGATCTCAAACAGCTCAGGAAGCAGATTTCACAGATGGAATAATTTCACATAGGTGCATCCTTCACAATGATCTCCAGTACCATCTACCATCTGTGAAAGACATAATGTCAGAAGTGATATTGAGAATCAAGTCTTCTTGGTGTCTTCTGACAATAGCAATTAAAGTCCCAGTAATCTATTCCTTTGATATTCAAAGGGTGGTCAAAGTAGGGAAGTGTACAGCAGTATAGTACACAGTAGCATACACCCATACTGGTGTCTGACTCAGTGAAAGGCAAGATTCAAGCTAAAAATGTTTTTGTTTAAAGAATTTTATTTGCTGTACAGTATTTATGGTATTGTAGATTTCATGTGCTATGAAAAGTGAATATTGTCTGAAATAAATGTTTTTATTGAGATCTTAGCACAAAAGATCACAGAGTTCTAGGGAATAGTTAGTGAGAAAAAATATTTTGCTTGTTATCAATTTTGTCTTGTGTACTGCATTTTATGAGTCATTTCATGTCATATTATCAGAATTAATGTTTTGTTATAAAGAATTATATGCAGAAAAATGTATTTTCAGTAATTTCTCATGAAAGATCACAGTTTTTGGTAGAACAAATCCCCTATTTCCCATAGGTTCAATGTTATCAACATTCACATTTTTTTTTAACTTTCTCACTGCTTTCTAGGAATGTTATTCCTGCAAAAGTTGAGGATTGACTGTAATGGATTGCTGAGAAGCGCCATGGTGAAGTTGATGGGAAATCAGACCTGGAATCAGAAATTTCTTGCTTGACATTTCTACTTGGATGACCTCAAGCCAACTCAAACTCCATATAAAACCAAAACAACTCGTTTTGCTTTCTCTCCAGACCCTTGCTTATCCTATGTCTTTTCAAGGTTCAGTTGAAGTCCTACCTCCTTCAAAATGCCTTCTTTTACATCTTGTTAGACCTGCTCCTCATCCCCATTTGAAATTTTGTAAGTATGCAGTATTTACATATTTTTACATAAATATATATTATATGTATATCTGTAAATGCATAGTATCTCCCTAGTTGAATGTAAGTTCCTTGAGGGCAGGTACTCTCACTTATGTGTTTGATTCTCCAGCACCTACCATGGTTACTGACACGACATGGTATAGAGTATGGAATGCTAGATGTAGAATTAAGACCTGTATTTAAATACTGCCTCAGACACTCATTATATATAATTCACTATATATATGTCATTTAACCTCTATGGGCCTCAGTTTCCTCATCTGTAAAATGAGGAGGCTGGACTTCATGACTGCTGTGGTCACTTCCAATTCTAAATCTATAATTCTATGGAAGGCTTGTTGATTGACTGAGTCAGGAAGTCTTGAGCCAAGTGTTAGCTTTGAGACATACTAGTTTTTTAAGCATGGATAAATCACTTAATTTCCGTCTTTCTTTTCTAACTTTGAAGCAACTCAATGGTAAGAGTGTAAGGGTATAACAGAATTTCCAATCAGTACTAGCAAAGGCAATTTTTAAAGAATCATTTCTAAATTTTACAAATTTCTAATTTTTAAAGAGTTTCTATGAACCAATGAAATCACAAATCTGGCCAAAAAAAAGGTACTATATGCTAAAAATACTAGTACTAATGTCTTCCAGCCAAAGAAAAGCGGTACTATATGGACACAAATCTGCTTGTTTTTATATCTGGCCCTGCTGTTCATTACTGCATCACTTAATATAGAAGTTTTCTGCTTAAATAGTGACATGGAGACTTAGACAATCATCCATAATTAAATAATCATGAATAACACTGGGAATAATAAATAATCCAAAGGGAACACAGATGTCTTATAATAAGTAATTCAATAAACTTGGTCAAACTATTTTAAGAATAAAGCCATATATGCTAACAACAGTAATTAAAATCTGAATAAATCCAAAGAAAAGATTGGGAAAGATTTTTTTTTTTCGTGAATAAACACATTAGTCATATTTGTTCAGCTGTGATTTGTATAGGTTTTTTTTTTTAGTGAGCTACAAGTCTCATTCACTTATACAAATAATAATTGTGTTCCTAGCATGGATGAGAACTCTGATGTACCCTTGAGCTGGGCTTAGTATAGCCTGTTCATTTGTCTGTATATCATAATTTAGTTCTGCATTGGTCTAGCCCACCCATTTATTTATTTATCTATCTATTTATTTATTTATTAAGTACCTGCCATGTGCTATACACTATGCTAAGTATTGGATATACAAGGAAAGACAAAAAGTCTCAGCTTTCAAGGAGTTCCCGGGGGGGAGACAACATGAAAACGACTATGTATAAATAAGATACATGCAGGATAAGATGAAGATAATCACAGAAGGAAGGCACTAACATCAAGGGGGATCAAGAAAGGTTCCTCATAGAAGGGAGGATTTTAGCTGGAACTTGAAGGAAGCCAGGGAAACCAGGAAACAGACATAAAGAGAGAGAGCGAATACTAGACATGAGGTATAGCTAATACAGAGAGTTAGGAGATAGAATATCTTGAGAAAGGAGAGGCAAGGAAGTCAGAGTCTCTGGATCTTAGAGTATGTGGGATGGGTATTACAAGAATATTGGTAAGGAAGGAGGGTACCAGATTGTGAAAGGCTTTGAATATCTACCAGGGTATTTTATAACTAATCCTGGGGGTGATTGTATAGGAGGGTGAGATGGTCAAATTTGTCCTTTAGGAAGATGGAATGAAGAAAGACTTGAATCAAGTAGAACAACTAACCAGCTATTGCAGAAGTTCAGGTACAAGGTGATGAGGGCCTGCACGAGGGTGGTGGTGGTGGTGGTATCAGTTGTCAGAGATGTGAAGGGAGGTTACAAAGGTCAAATTGACAAGACTTGGCAACAGATTGCATATGGAGGATGAAAGAGAGATTGGAGTCAAGGATGACACCTATGTTATTAGTCTGGATGCCTGATAGAACGGTAGTGCCCTCAACAATAAAAGGGAGGTAAGGAAGGTTTTGAGGGAAAGATAATGGTTCTTTTTAGTACATGCTGAGTTTAAGATGTCTGTAGAACATCCATTAGGTGATGTCCAATAGGCAAAGGAAAATGTAAGTCTGGACATTAGGAAAGATGTTAGGCCTAGATAAGTTGATCTGAGAATCAAGATGATAATTGAATGCATGGGAGCTGATGAGATCAAATAGTCAAATGGTAGAGAGGGAGAAAACAAGAGAACCCAAAGAAGACCCTTGAGGGACACCCCATGTTATGGGGCACGAAGTAGATGAAGAGGAAAGCACAGGAAATTGAAAAGTGGGAAGGCTGGTAGGTGGGATGCTATAACTAGGATAAAGAAATGTTCTGATTAGATAAGAGGATATCAGGGAGAAGGACTGTGTCAAAAGCCACAGAGAGGTCAAAAAGGATGATCATAACAAGACTAGCTAGTTTGGCAACTAAGAGATTATCCGTTGAATTATGGGGCAGGAAAAGCCTTAAGATGAGAATGAGAGGAGAAAGGAAGTGAAAGCAAGTTAGACAGTCTTCTCAATGAGTTTACCATAAAAGGGAGGAGAGATATGAGATGATTGCTGGGATAGATGAATCAAGTGAGGGGTTTTTTTTTTTTGTTTTTTTTTTTGTGGAGAATGATAGAGAAATGAGCATGTTTATAGATGGTAGGGAAGCAGCTGGTACCCTGGGAGAGACCAGAAGAGAAGTAACACAGTACAGATCAAGGTGTAGGGCAATATGCTGGAGGAAAAGGGATGACTTGTGCCTGTAGAGGAGTTTTCCTTGACTTGGGGAAAAGCTTCTTCTCCATGAGAGATGAGTAAAGAAAACAAGAGTGTCATTTGGGTGATTTGCGATGAGGAAGAGGGGAGAAGAGGAATCTTTTGCCAAATGGCCTCAACTTTTTCAGGAAAATTCAGTGAAAGAAGTTCTCAACAGAGAGGGTGCTCCAGGAAGTTTGAAAAAGATAACAAGGTTTGGAAAAATGCTGTAGTGGGTGGGATAATCGATTCAGTTTAGGAGTTGTAGAAGAATTACTTTGCCACAGTGAGGGCTCAATTAAGATTGTGTATCTTAAATTTGTAATGGACCCAGTTGCCATAGTTCTGTGGTTTTCTACAGCTTCATTCAGCAACACATGAATAGGAATGAAGGCAGTGAATACAGGAAATAATCCAAGATGGGGGGCTTAGACAGGCATGATTGGTGGTAAGATAAAAGGTGGCAAGGGTCTTGAGAGAAGGAGACAATGTAGAGTGCAACTGGTTCATCAACGGTCAAAATGAGAAAAGGAAGAAAGTGTAGCTTTTGTCTGAGAAAAAACTGAGGAGTTGGGGGGCTGGAGATCTTGGTGAGGATGGAGAAGCATTTTGCATTGAAAGTCAGAGATAGAGGTAGAAGAACAACAGATTATAATTAAATAAAGGAATCTCAGAGTTCATATAAACGGGAGTGATATATTTTTGGGCAATGGCAAGATTCAGATTATGAGTAAATTGAGGAACTCTGAGGTTAGGGTGCTTGAGGGAATATTAATATATATGTGGAAGTCCTCTAGCATGAGGACATAAGTTGAGGAGGATAGAAAGACTGTGAGCCAGGGACTGAATTCATTGAAGAATGATGATATCTGGGGGTTAACAATCATTGACATAGGAACTGTACAAACAAGTGTGAGTTAGTTAATTACTTGAGGAATGAATTCAGATAACTTATCAATATCACTTGGGGTAGGTTTTAGGGTAGAGTCCTCTCAGGACCTTAGGAAGCACAGGCAAGGGGACAAATGAAGGTGAAGGAATGAGTTTTCTTCTTAAAGGGAAGGCAGGAGACGAGTCAGGAGATCTGGTAGAATGGAATGGCTTTTTTCCCTTTAGCACAAAGACTTAGCACAAATTTCTCTCCTTTGCTAAGAAGGCAGGATATCTGGAACAGTAGACCACCTTGTCTGCATTGATTTGCTTTGTGTTGGACATCTTTTCTTTCTTATTCTCTTTTACAATCACATTCTTCATTCATTCATGGCAGAATGATGGGGTGGTAGGGAAGAAATCTAGAAAACATCAATAACTTACTGCCTATCATTTCTATTCTTTATTAGCCTGGGGTTCATTTCTACCTTTCAGTGTGAGATATGCATCCAGGACTCCCTGAAGTCTGTATCTATGGGTAGTTAGTTATTCCCCCACTGTAGAGCCATGGTCTAGTGCTTCTTCTCTCAGCCTGCATATGACAAATGGAGATAATAACACCTGTCTTTCCTGCTTCATAGGGCTGCTGTGAAGCTCAAATGAGATAGCGGGTAGGAAAATGTTTTGAAAAATATAAAAATAGCCGAGCAATTATAAAGTATTATTGTACACATTTCTGTAAGGAAGAAACACATAAAGGATAGTTTTGCGGTATTAGGCTAAATTACCTAAAGTACTGCTGAGTTTGGGATTCAAAAAATGGATAATGTATGATGATGCATCTTGGAAAATAAAAAATTTAATAAGGTGGATTCTCCCCTTTTGTGCTGTTCATCAGGGATTGGAGAATCTCTCTCTGTATTTTTATAGGGAAGGAAGGAAGCAAGCATTTTTAAAATTCTTACTAAGTGCCAGGTACTGTGCTAGGTGTTTTACAAATATTATCTTATTTGAGCAACACAATCACCCTGGGAAGTTGGTGTTATTATTACCACAATTTTACAAATGGGGAAACTGAGGTAGGCAGCAGTTAAGTGACTTGTCCAAGGCTACACAGCTAGTAAATATCTGAGGCTGTCAGGTTTCTCAAGTCAGTGTCCAACACCCTATCCACTGTATCACCTACCTGCTTTTAATAGGAGGAAAAGAGAGCCTTCTGTCACTTGGTGTACAACTACCCCCAAGTAGCATGGTACAATGATAAAAACAATGGATTGGAAGTCAGAGAATCTGGTTTAAAATTTCACCATTTTCACTTACCTATCTCTCTGGGGCTCAATTTTCTCCTCTGAAAAAGGAGGGGCTTGGGCTAGATGGCCTTTTGAGTCCCCCTTCCAGATGTAAAACTAGAAATCCTATGGGCAGCCCATTTTGAGGTTATAGCTGAGGACAAGATGCAATAGAGTTTGAGACCACACAGATGGAAATTGTATACATTATTCACATGAAACATCCTGTGACATCTCTTACTCCTCCAGGACAATTTTCAACTAAAAAAAAATTATAGCAACTTAAAATGTGGAAATTCCCAATTACTAACTTTGATTATTTTTTATTTTCTTACTAAATATTGGATCCATTCTTTTAATAGATATTTTGATAATTAACATCTAAATTTCTCTTCTTGAGATCACTTTGTTTTAGTGTTTTCACTATTAAGGACACCACCTGTATTGACCTGTTCAGGTGATCCAAAGACATTGGATAGACAGCTTCTGTCTTGGTCTTCCATGTTCTACAAGTATGAGCTGATAAGCTCATAGAGGGAAAGAAGTTGAGGGAGTCAAATCACAGTTCTCTTTTGGTTCACTTGATGCATTTCTTTGGAGATTGAAAGATATGGGCCTTGCTGCAGTTCATCTGATTGGACTTCGGTGATTGAAGGTGCCTCCTGATGATTGATTGACTGAGGTTCAGGAGGTTAGACACTTATCCAGAGGCTGCCCCATCTGTGGTTGGTGAGAACAAACTTTTCATTTTCCTGTTCTTTCTCTGGGACTTCCAGGTCAAGGTGTATCAAGGAGGGTGGAGAGGAGAATAAAATGGAAACTGGTGGGACAAATATATGGCCTATGCTTGTTCATGTGAGCCAAGGATATAAGAAAGGCTTCTTGTAGAAAGCAGCATCGAAGCTGGACTTGAAAAGAATGATTTTCTAGGTCATCTCTGGGTGAATTAACTTTCTGTTCTGTCTTCTCCAGGAAGACCTGTACTTAACTGTGTACTGATGCAGCTATAGGATTATTTTGAAATCAGCTATCTCTACTGAACTTCCAGAAACCCCCCTTTTTCGGAAGGAGGGAAAACAAGACAACTGTGGTTAAGTGACTTGCCTAAGGTTACACAGCTAGTAAGTGTCAAGTGTCTCAGGTTGGATTTGAACTCAGCTCTTCCTGACTCCAGGGCCAGTGCTCTATTCACTGTGCCACCTAGCTGCCATATCCCCTTTTCTAAAATGCATCCTGCTCCCAATTCCCTAACCCCTTTTTCTCCATCTCTCAAAATCCTCATCAAGGATCAAAGCCAAACTGAAGTCTTACCGTCTCTGTGGTCTTTAAGATGCTCAGGCTAAGAGCCATCTGTCCTTCCTTGGAACTCCTATTCTACTTGTTTGTGCTACACAATTCAATCATATTATATAACCTGTTAAAACTTTGTTTCATTGCACTGTTTAAATTTTTAAAAACTATCTCCAACATGTTGTAAAATATTTATACTTCACAACACCAAAAAAATGTAGATATTCAGCAAATACAACTGACTTTTTTTTCTAAAACTGTATATCTGACTTACTGTATCATATGGGATATATCATAGTTGTAGTGTAGTCAAAAGAACACTGTGGTCTTCCCCCTACTCTCAAACTGGAAATACAGTAGGTACCCACCATTTGTGTAATTGCTAAACTTGTAGTAATGTATGAATTGAATGGAATATCACTGTGCTGTTAGAAATGATGAATATGAAGAATTCAGAGAAACATAGAAAGAACTATAAGAAATGATGCAGAGAAAAGAAAGAAGAACCAGGAGAAAAATACAGAAGATGATGAGAGCCATAGGAGATGAACTTAGATGCGTTACTGTGAATAACAGAGGATGAAACACACATTGAGATATGGGAAATGACAGGTGTAGAGTGCCTTAAGACATGGTTGCATTATCTATCAGTTGGTTTTGCTTAACTAGTTTTCTTTGTTATAAAGGAAGGGTTCAATATTAGGAAAGGATATTGGGAAGTAAGAAAAGGTTAAAACAAAACTCCAAAAGGAGTAACCATGAAAATATAAAACAGGGGGAAAGCACTTAGACTTGAAATCATGAGAAGGGGGCTCCTAGCCTTGTCTTTGTGACATTTAGCAAATCACTTAAATTCTCTAAGCCTCAGTTTCATCATCTGTATGATGGGGATAACAAGACATGCTGCTATGAGTCTAATGCCATTCATGTGATTTTCTTGTCCAAAACACTTCTCCTTGTGTACCACTCCCTTACATGTGTCATAGTCCCATGTTAGAATATAAGTTCCTTGAAAGCTAGGACTGTTGCTTGCTTATATTTGCACCCTCAGCATTTCACACAGTGTTGAGCACATAGTATGTATTTTTCATTCATTCATTCATTTATTTGGAAACTTATGTGAATAGGAGTTATCACATATCAGTCCTTCTTTTACATGCCTTTCTAATAAGACAAAATAAATAGCCTTTTACTGTCCACCATCATCAATTTCACTCAGAATTATTATAGTTTCTCCACTTGTCTTTATCATCCAAGACCTCATCACCATCTTCTCATTAACAATAGAGCAAGCCTTTTCATTTCAACAGAGTTTTCACAGCAAACTATACAATCTGCATGTTGATCACCAAATCATCAGTTGGATCCCCCTGTGGTCAAGTCAATTCAGTTATTTAAATAATGAAAATAACCAGCTTGTTATACTGCTCCTCTGGTTATTTCAACCATATTAAGCCCTGCAGGGCTCCAATTAATTGCTTTAAAGAAAAGCAGTTTATGGTAGCCAAAATGTTAATTAGCTACATTGGGTTGATTCAATTGAGCCATACTTGAGTTCTTGTTTTTTATGTATAATTTTAACAACCTTATTATGCCTCTTAGTATAATTCACAGTATTTCTTCTAGTTCATCTTTCAACTACAAATAGTAATATTTTCTCAACTAACATCCTTCTACTGTGCTTTTATGAAGCTAGCTTTGAGATATTTGGGATAGTTTTTACTGCCAATCAAATTCACTTTTTGATTGCTACCATAAACCTTTTGATCTTACCAAAGACCATGCTTTGGTAAAAATTTGGTCAGAGACCTGAGTATATATATATCCTTGGGTGAATATTTTAATTGTTGGATCCTCAGTTCCTTTAGAATTTTATCAGAGGGTATTATAGTATATTATATATCATAATATTATAGTGGGAAGGGTCGGTGGAGACCATCCAGTCCAACTCCAATGTCTTATAGAAGAGAAAATTGATGCTCAGAGAGGTTAAGGATTTGCTTAGATGGAGGTGGGATCTGTCCCCTATGGAACCTATGTCCTCAAACTCTTAATTCATTTTTTTTTTCACTATACCACATTGTCTCTAAGTCTCCATATACATTTAGCACTCCAGGCATACCTTTCCCAAATGACAGGGCAGATTTCTGCCCCTCCTCCCCATCCCCAAACAGGTACCCTGATGGGTTCAAGATGCTCAAGATTTGCTTAGAGTAGACATAGATTCAAATAATTCATCTAAGGTAATGGCAGATGATGTAAGGCTCAGATTCCAGTTTGATCCTAAGAAAATAACCCACTTTTAAAATTTTACTCTTGATATTAATGTCAGTGGTATGATAAGGACCCACTATATACCTCCTTTGTTACTAAAAGTGTTTGTGTTAAGACTATTCATGTAAAAATGTCCTTATATTAATACATGAATCATAGTGAGATAACATTGTTAACAGGATGGCTTTTCCCACTCTAGAAGAACTACTTCTGATGTTTTCTACTCACTAGATATAACCATTTGGACTAGTCATTGAACTTCCCTAGGTTTCAATTTCCTCACTGCCTCTGAAATTCTTTATATGCTAGATTTTTTATCAAAGGATCCATCTCTTCCTAGAAAATCCTTTTTCAACTCTTCCATGAAGCCTTCCCTGATAGAATATTTCTACCATGATAAATGATTCCTTCCTCTTTGGATGTCCCATGCTGCTCTTTTTAAACTTTTTTCTATACACATTTTCCAACTTGTAGACATTATGTCCTCTTGCCTCCCCCTCTAGACTGAAAGCTCATTGAAAGTGGTATACAGTGTTGGTTTCCATCTTCATAACCACAGGGCCTTCTGCATCGGAATGTTTGAACTGAATTCAAGTTAGCTTTTCAAATTTCTCATGATATTTTGTTACTAAACTTCGGGCGAGATCTGAATCAGGCAGCCAGGAAATTGGATCAGATTAACTGTGCTGACTGAAAAAAATCAGGATTTATTGAATATGTTTTCTTCGAAATAGAAATGAAATATCAGAAGATAGGCACAGACTTTCCATACATTAACTATCTTTCCTTACAAACATTATTTGAAGGCAGACAATTTTCTCTCCTTGCCCTTTTTCTTGCCCCTACCAACTCCTGTGAAAGTCATCGTATGCTTAACACAATCCAGACTTACAACTTTTCTCCCAGCAAAAGCGTTGATATGATTCCCAAACTGAGGCTTTCCTCCCTATTTCCTCTCTTCTCTGCATATCACACAGCCTCAGGACTCGGTTCATACCTCGATTCTTTTTTGGTGGAATCTGCTTTTATGATATAATCATTTCCTTTGACAAACATTTTGATTCTTCATCTTTGCATTCTCCAATCACTGTATTCCAGTTTCAGAGGGAGTCTCAAAAGAGATAGTTCCCTTAATCATCTTATCAAGGAGGAGTCAAAGCATTCTCTAGCATTCATTCGGTTAAAAAAAAAGGGCTGATTTGTCAGTAGCTTCTAATCTCATAACTTTCAAGATACAAGATTATCCCTGAATTTGTTCTACCTGGGGGATCTTTTCTCTTTCCTCTCCTCCTGCACCATGTGAGCCATCCCTGATTGAAAGTGCCCTATGGGTTTTCATTTGTATAAAAACCTGTAGCACACAAGCCCTTTTACTATTCAGCCAGAGCTTACAATTAATCCAAAGCAAGGCATCTTATGACATATCATGGTAAGAAGATAGAAATAAAACATTGCCTCCATAAAAGTGGTGCATTATCCCCCACAAATACACACACCATTTGGAAGAGTGAACGTAGTTAGGAAGCACATGGAAAAACACATTTGGAAGATATGTGGTTGAGGCATATACATGTGTGCACATATCTGTATAGAGCATCTGGCTGGCATGCATTGGAAAGAAACAAAGACAGCAAACACTTTTGTCCTGACCACACATGTAGATGATTGACTCACACCTTGGATGCATGAGGGCCACCAGTGTGTCCAAGTGACATTGTCACACTTTTTCCTTCTCATCCAATGTAATGTGGTGCATAGTCTCAGCCAGGCATGTGTATAGAGCTCATATTCTCTGCAACATGTTGCTCCATGCTGATCCTGTCTGGGCACTGCTTGGCACTACTCTGTTGGTTCTATAGTTGATGTTGAACATTATCAGATATGTTTACTAGATGTTTACTAGGCATGAGGTTATACAGTTTCTCCCTATTTCCAGCTTTTAGCTTCACTGGCTAATGTGTAACCTCTTCTCTCTTTCAGTTTAGAAACCAGAGGTTGAAGATTCACCTCTTTTAAAAAAGCAGACCCTTCAGGGTATCAGATTAGGAGATAAACCTTAACTGTTTTCCTTGCCCCCTAAGGATAGTCTTTAGCTCCTTAGAGCCTAGGCTTTGATAGAATTTTCTTCTTCAAAAGGGAGTTTTGCATCCTCCAAGCATCCTCTTGGCCCATAGAGCCCTCCCTCTTATGTCTTTAAGTATTAAATCTATTTTTAAAAAATATCAGCTTCCTACTCATCAAGAGCAGTGTCTCTGTCTGAAGCCTCTATCTGACTTAGAATTAGAAAGTCCTTGTTATTCCTGCTTAATGTCTAATTTTCGAACTTCACTTATTCTGCATCATTGCATAGGTTAACCTTCCAACAGAACACCAAGCTCTTCCTATGTCTGAGTTCATATCCTTCTCCCTGCC
The DNA here is from genome assembly GCA_023548195.1 of Bettongia penicillata ogilbyi. Classification (NCBI taxonomy): domain Eukaryota; kingdom Metazoa; phylum Chordata; class Mammalia; order Diprotodontia; family Potoroidae; genus Bettongia; species Bettongia penicillata. Next base: position 7,483,921 of record JAJHZJ010000244.1, read on the forward strand.
CCCCACCCCCTAGGTTTTCTTATTCCTGAAATTCTTTTTGGTCTCCCATGCAAATAAATAGGTATGAGGAGGAGGGAAATAAAAGTGCCTATTGGGAGCAGCTTCAAGACATTAACTTGCACCTAAATCCTTTGTTTCAAATTCTTTCCTTTTGTATGCAGCCTATAGAGAACTGCTGGCCTCAGAGTTGGCCTCAGAGTAAGGAAGAGCTGGGACCAAGTCCTGCCTCTGCTCCATACTGGTTGTGTGATCTTGAAGTTACTTACCCTTTCATCGCTCCCCAGAGTAGTCTCTAAGGCTATATAAGTTGCAGAGAAAGTTCTAAGCTGCATTGTTAAGTGGATTCCTTCTTGGGAGAGCCCTACATTGATAAATTTAGAGGTCTAAGTTAAAGAAAAATGATTTCTATGTGATAAGAAAGAAGTATTTCTAGTCTTTTAGCTTTGTGTCCTATACCACCTTATATCTTTTTATTACTAAATTATTAAATTTTTACTGAAATGTTGTTTATTAAATTTTGTTTCTTTCAACCTATACAGTGAGTCAAACACTTTTTGTCAAGGAGCAGCATGCTCCATTCTCATTCCTCTCCAATCACGATTTGTCATTGAGTCGATCAGAGTTTTTCAGATTTGCTTGTTACTTTTATTTATTGTTTACATTGCTATATAAATATCTTGCTGTTATTGTATAAATTGGTCTCTGCTCATTTCATTTTGCATCAGTTAATGTGTCTTTCAAGGTTTCACGGAAACCATCCTTTTCATCATTTCTTATTGCCTGATAGTATTATATAATAGTATCACAGCCTGATGGTATTGTCATAATTTATTTATCCACTTCTTAATTGATAGGCAACCCTTTCATATATAGGACTTCCCTACTAATAATACGAGGAGTATATGAGGTGCCAGGAAGGACTACCAACTCTGGTATAAGGGCTTGCCAAGGTCTTTTCCGGGCTGCTCATCCACCCTTGGTATCTGCCTGTCACCCCACTCTCACCTGTGGTTCTAAGAAGCTGTAGCCTGTGCGGGGGCCACACCATGGTAAAATAGTCTCTGCAGATGCTGACATCTCCCTACCTCACTGACATGTTGGTTGTGTTTACTAGGCGGGAGGTAACTGATAGACCTCAAACATGTCAGTGAGTTAGGGGGATATCTACCCATAACATAGGAAGACTTCTCCTGGCAGAATGGGCAGATGAGAACAATTTGCTTCTATGACCATGAAGACAATTGAAGCGAATTCTATGGAGCACTTAGAGCTTGGTTAAACATCAAAGATACCAAAGTCATCCACTACATTCTTAGCCATTACCAGTTGTCCTAACATTTGTCTTTCTACTGGACTTTGATGATCTTGGAAGAGAGAGTAAGGCTGAAGACTTTGTGTTACTCAGATTCACTTAAATCCAATTCACACCCAAGTCAAGATATTGCTGGAAATGCCACTGGTTTTCGAAAATGGACAAATAATAACTACAAGAAAAACTGTGATAAACATTTTTGGATAAATGGGTCCTTTTTCTATTTTTTAAAAATATTTTTTATGTATAGGCCTTGCCCACTTTATTCCCATTTGAATATTTTTTGATATTTAAAAAAAATTATTTTTTTTCAATTAGCAAGCATTTATTTTCTCTCCCTTCTATCTCCCATCTCTTCCCCTATTTGGACAATAATAAAAAAAGAAAAAGATAACCCCAGTAGAAAATTCGCATGGTTAAGGCAAGGTAAAATTCCATATTGGTCACATATAAAATATATGTCTCTTTTTGTACCTCTCGACTATCACTTCTCTACCAAGAACTAAGTAGCATGCTCCATATTTAGCCCTCTGAAATGGTGGTTGTCATTGCATAGATTGAGATTCCCCAATCCCTCAACGTTTTTATTTTGAAATATTGTTTTCACTCTACATCAGGTTGTACACGTTTCTCCAGTTTTCTCTGAAACCATCAGTTTCATTATTTACGATGCAATAATATTCCATTTTATTCCTATACCAGATTTTGTTTAACTGTTCTCCTACTGGTAAGCATCCCTTTAGTTTCCCATTCTTTGCACTACAAAAAGAACATTTCTTGATCTTTCTCACTTTGCTCCTTTATAATAGTCAATTATCTTGGAGGTATCCTTAATGAAGAATTGATTTTTTAAAGATTAGGTACTATTTATTTAAGGACTTTTTCAATTTCTTTTGAAAATCTGTATTGATAAATTTTGTTTGAACACATCCTACAAAACCCTAGTGTTTCCCCAGTTAGATCTCTCAAAATGTAAAATCTCTGAAAACAGAAGTCAAGCAATGTTAAGAAGATCCCTTCGAGCTTACCTAGTCTAACTCCTTATTTTATAGATAAGGAGACTAGGACCAGAGAGGTCAAACGTGGACCCTCACATATTAAGTAGAAGAGACACAAAATGAAGACAGCTCCTCCGACTCTAGAACCAATACTCTCTACTCTGGGTCACACTACCTGAAACTTTATGTTTTCGTATGTTTCCATTTTTTAAAAGACTGGAAAACAACATTCTTTAGAAATTTGTACCAACGTTGGTCCTTATATACACCAAACACCATTATATTAGGGATCCTTTAGGGTCCTGTTCTTTGCAAGTTCACTGATGTTCCTTTTTTCCTTTAATCATACTGAACTATTGATTTATTTTTATTCCTTTAATGTTTAGCACAACATAAATTTTTTTTTTTCATATCCTTGAAAGTTCAAAAGAGCATTAGGGGAAAGGCTGATAGCACTGGATTTTAAATGCGTGAGAATGAAATGTCAAAGAAAATAGCCAATACATAGGCCCACTTTAGTGCCAGTGTTCTGGCTCTTGTCAATGAGTACTTTTATGAAAAGGCTATTAGTTCTGCAAGGGGAAAATAAAAAGTAAATATTAAAATTATAAGGCAATTTAATATCTATGCTATACCACAGATCTGTTCAATTTCAGAACTTCTCTCATTTTTTTTTTATTGCATAATCATTACTTAACCAGTCTTTCCGTTGTTCAGTTCCAAAGGATAAACCTAGAAGGTGATTTTCAAATATTTAAAAAGGACAACTCTGAACTCTGTTTCGGTAAGATTCTGAGAATGCGTTGTCTTTTATTGCCATTATATTGTAACTATTTTTCCAGGGACTTATTTTCTAATTCAAAGTATTTACTCAGTTGGGACGCTTTGAGCCAAAGGGATACTACAAACTAAAACACAGGATAGAAAACATCTAGGCTGATAGGTGGTGACAACATGATAGAAAATGAAATTTTCCAGCTGAAAATCTAGAGAACTTCCTATTTCCTAGATGTTTAAAAATTAAACTTGCCTCTTTTATCCTTCTCTGACACATTGGAAATTCCTGAACAAAGTGTCCGAAGACTGAAGAAAAAGTCTTTAAATGAGGGAATTTTTATTATATTTCTATTCTGACAAAAAACCTCAACAGTAGACTGGATTATTAAATGTGGAACATAGTGTGTGGAACTCATTGGAGAGCTCTTTTAAAATGAAGTTGTTTCTCTTCTGTCAAGGCATAGCCCTTGTTGGAAATTCAGAGGACAGCTAAATGACCCCTATAGATCTACTTTTCCCTTATGATTCTATTCTCTCATTCCCTGATAGACACACATCATCTACTACAGGGACACAGTTTTTTGCTCAGATAAAATGGTGACAAGATTGCATGAAGCTTTAAAGAGAGGAAAGTATTCAAAATAGCAAATTAATACTTTCATTATTTTTTTGAAAGGAATCTCTGATAAGGTCATAGGGTGAAATGAATCACCTTAAGGCCCAAGGTCGGTTCTCTTCGGAGCTCAGCTGTCCACTCATTCTTTTCAGAGGATGTGTGAAATATGCCATGCTAAGAACATTGTCATGATGATTATTCATCTCAAAGCAAAGACTGAATAATGTTTGTGAGGATGCCCACTCGGGTCAGCAGAAATGTATACTTACTGTGACAGAGGCGGCCAACCTAAGGCACTTTGTGACACAGGAGGCTTTGACCAATCAGCACGATTCTTGCAGTCACAACGTTTTAGAATGGGGAAGAGTGGGTTGTTGAACATCATAGAATCTTAATTTAGAGGTGTAGGAGTAAAGGAGAGAGGGAAAGAGGAAGCATAGGAAAAAACAAAAGAAAAGGAAAGGTTACTAAAAATGATCATTCATTCTCTCCACAAGACTCCTCCACTCCCAATAATCTGAAATAAACATTTGCTTTGCATGAATACCCAATGCCCTATCTAAAGTGTTCTATCTTGAGAGCTACTATCCATTCAGGTATTTATTTTGTTACACATCTTTTATTTTCTCTGTAAGGGAATAGCACCTTTCTTAATAAGTATTGAATATATACAACCTAATTATTTATAGATATAGGTATTCTTTATTTGAGCAAATGAGCCATAAAATATTTCCCTCTTTAAATTTTAGGATATATATTTTCTCCTCTAAATAGTCACATTATACCTGTTCCACTCGGCCCTGTCCAAGTCCTCTACCATTCCTCTCCCCCACCTCCCCCCCAATCACCTGAACTCCTCTATCTGATTCCTAAAATATGTTAATTCAGGTTTTCTATCTAGCCTGAATTTAATTGATCTAGTTTATTTATTTCCATTTAAAACTCTCCCTCATTTCTACCCTTCTCTCGATCTTACTAGTACCTAATAAAAATGTAAGTAACTGAGTTGGAGAAATTTTCTAGCTGGGAACCCCATTCTTTAAAGCATGGTTATAACTTTGTACCCTAGATTTTTCTCCTCAGTCACTTTCCTAACCACCCTGAGACAGTGTTGATTGAAAAGGGAGTCAGATATTTGGGTTTATGGAAATGGAGGAGATTATAGTTTTATGTATGTATATGTGTATGTACTTGAGTTTGAGACAGAGAGACAGACAGAGAGAGAGAGATTTTGTCACAACTGGAGTGGTAACCATCTGTATTTGCTGCTTTAATTTTTTACTATAATTATTTACTGATTAGTAGGATAATAACATCATAGCTCTAAAACTGAAAGTGACCCCCACCCCCACCCCCACCCCAAGCCATCTAGGCCAACATGTTCATTTTATAGATGAGGCAACTCATGGAAGTTAAGTGACCTTCCCATGGTCACAAAAGTAATAGACAACAGAGGTGGAATGTAAACTGATGTTTAGAAGCAGGGAATCTGTTTGCTGTGCCATGCTGTGTCCTAAAGGTGATCTCTAAATCATCTAAAGTCCACAGTAGATTAATTTCCCCAAGCTACACATCCCTTAATCTGTGGGTCCTATATGTAAAACTCTGAAAGCATATGCTTCAGAATAACAGTTTTGCAAATTCCTCATTTTCTATTTACTCTGGGGTTTTAAGAAGGTAGGAGGGTAACTACCGACATTACCTCTCTGCTTTGTGTTACTGTAACACTTATCTCTCCAGGGCTCACGGCTTCACTGAAGATAATTAATGGATAATTAATGTTTACACAATTCCCCTGTGTAAGGATAGCAGAAGCCATCAATATTCCACTATTTTCCATGATGCTAAGGGTAGGTACTTACAGAAACTTCCTAATTGTATGCTTAAAGTCACATGCAGAATATGGAGACAGATGCAGATTTCTTGATTGTTTTTTCAGACAGACTTCCAGCTGGGGATATAAACTCACTGTCCATAGGGCCTGAGTGTTACTCACACCATATACATAGCTTTTTATTTAAAAGACGACATAATTATCTTAATAAATTTTTGGGAAGAAAAGCAAACATTTAAATAGGAGCAGAGCAAACAGATTAGTGATAGAAATATGGCCAAGATGAGATTTGAGTTTGGGATCACTGAGCTAGTCTATAGTGTTGCCCTGATCAGTAAGATTGTTGTGTGTGAAGAGGACCATGACATTAGGGAAGTGATGACAAGACTTGCAGTTGACTTTGATTTGAATGAGAGAGGGTTGTGTAAGGTCACCAGCTTCACTTCTCCTCCAGAGTCATCTGGATCCAGTGACTAGATATTAATCAGGATGACTGGAGATGGCCCAAGATACAATGGGAGACTCTGGCCCTTTTAGGCTAAGACCTTTTCAGGTGCTCACTTAGAGTGAGGTAATGCCATCAAAGGATGGCCCCTTGACTACTTGCCTTACTCTCAGTAGGATAATTTGTTTTGAAGCCACTTGGGCCTACCAAGACCATTTATGCACTTTTCCTCCCTTCTGTCTCCCCTCTTTCTTTTCTTTCACTCACTAGCTAAGCCCTTGAGAAGGGGCGGTCTCCAGTCAAGTTGATCTATATCTTGCCATTGGACTGAGATGGCTCTGGAGGACAAAGTGAGGTTGCTGACTTGCACAGCCCTCCCTCACTTAAATCGAATTCACTTGTAAGTTATGATATCACCTTCCTCATGTCATGATCCTCTTAGAGAATGAAGGGCAGACAACAACAATGATGATGACAGGATCTTGAGAATTGAAACTCATTTTCTTTTTCAAAGGAGGAATGAGTAGAATTTTAAAATTCCAAGTTTATTAATCATAAACAAAAGCAAATATTCAAATAAACAAAATTTTAATGGATGATAGTAGAACCATAAATGCCAAAATATTTGTGATTTATTTTTAAAAGTTGTTTGTCAAACTAATACAAATCCATCCTGCTTATTTCAGTGTCCCTTTTGATCCCTTGTCTTAATTTTTTTTCTGATTTTGCTATTCTCATTATTTTTTAAATATTTATAGTAAGCATGTACATTATTGAGATGGAAACCTACAATTCTGCTTAATTTCTTTGACTTGAAACTGCTAAAACACATTGCGGTGAGTAAATAACAACTTTCAACTATTATCATTCAATCACAGCTTAAGGTGAAGTGAAAGATTTGAATGAAGGTTTTGATAAGGAATGGAAGTAGGTCCAGAGAGCACAACATGCCTCTAAGGTAAGGAGAGCAGGGGAAGAGAAAGTAGAGAAAGGAGGGGAAATAAACACAAAAATATAGACTAGTGAAAACAGTGACCCGATTTTACCTATTTCAGAATTTCCATCCAGGGCACCACCACTACCATAATAAAGTTGGTATTCCAAGAAGCCAAAGATGTTCATGGAGAGAGAAGCTACAAAGAACTACAGTTTGCCTTTTCAGGAATCTCAAAGCTTGGGAATGAAATGAGTATTTTTTAATGTTTTGGTTTTGTTGACACACTGAATCAGGGCTTCAGGATGTTCTCAAGGACCACAGAGGAGAGGAGAGTACAATGCCAAGGAAATTCTCTTGACAGAGTAGATATACTGGAACAGGTCCTGTACTTGATGCCAGAGAACTAGCTTCAAATCTCATTCCTATTATTTAATAACTATAAACTCTTAGCAAGTAATTTATCTTACTTGGGCTTTAGTGTTCTTATCTATAAAGTGAAGATAGCTTAGAATCAGCCTTCTTAAACCTATTGTTTTTTTTCATGGATCCTGTTGGTGCTCTGGTGAAACCTATGGATTTCTCAGAATAACTTTTAAATGTGTAAAGTAAAATACATAGAATCATAAAGGAAATAAATTATACTGAAATAGTGATTTATATATATGTATATACATATATATGTATATATTTTTTAAAGTTAATGGTCCTCAGGTTAAGAGCCTCTGCTTTCAATGATCTCTTAGTGTCCACCAAGTTTTACATCCCATGAATTAGACACAAAATGCTGTCTTACAAAAAGAATGACAAATAATCGGAGAGCTATTTTATGCTCATGATTGGACCACACCAATATAATAGAAAAGACATATTTAAGTTAACTTACAAATCATTCTACAAAGGGAATACTTTATAGAGCCATACAAAAATAATAACAAAATTTATTTGGATAAACAGGATGTCTAGAATCTCAAGAGAAGTAATGAAAAAAAAAAGAAGTGGAGTATACTATAATCCGGTTGCAGACTAGAGTATAAAGTATCAATCATCAAAACTATTTGGTCTTAGTTAACAAAACAGAAAAGGAAACCAGTGGAACAGATTACATAAGTGAGAACCAGAAATAATTGAAAACAGTACTCTAGTGTTTGGTAAACCTGAGAACATAAACTATTGTAGTAAGGACCCACCATTTGATCAAAATTCCTGGGAAACTGGAAAGCATTTTGGCAGAAATTAGGTTGAGACAAGCATTTACACCACATACCACAATAAAAGCTCAATGAATATGCAACCCAAATATAAAAGGTAAATGTACAAGTACACAGACAAATAGAGGAAACGAGAAGGTGGTCCTTTACAACCATGTTTAAGGGGAGAATGCCTAACTAAACAAGTAACAGAGGAGTTCAAAAAAGTCAAAATGGCCAATTTTTATAACATAAAATTAAAGAGCTTTCACATAAGCAACATCTCAATGCATAAGAAACCATTGAGCAAGAATATTTGTCTCAAACAAAACTGATAAAAGCTTGACAGCCAAAATTCGTCAAAAAATTGATAAAAATACATTACCAAGTCGTCAAATACACGTAGCATCAAAGGATAGGAACAGTTTTCATGAGAAGAATAAAAAACTATTACAATATGACCCGGACAAGTTGTTTAACAGTTATCTACCTTAGTTTCCTCATTTTTAAAATAAGGATAATAATAACTACCTCCCAGTATTGTTGTGAATAAAAATGAATTAATGTGGATAAAATACTTTATGAAGTTTAAAGCACTATTTAATGCTAGCTATCATGATCGTTATTGATATCTGGGGCAAAATGTTCCAAATTCTTAATAAAAGAAATGAAATTAAAGGAACTTTAGGTTTCCGTTCACACCCAACAAGGGGGAAAATGATAAAAATTAGAAATAGTCAAGGTTGGATAGTCACAGTAGTAGAATGCGAGCTCTTTGAGGATAAGGATTGCTTTAATTTGTTTTTATCTGTGTAACACCAGAACCCAGCACAGTGCCTGGTACATAGTAGGTATTTAACAAATACTTACCAAATGAATGAGTGAAAAGTACAGTGTTCTGTATTTGTGAATGAGTCTTACTATTCATTCAACAAACATTTATTATGTGTCTACTCTTGTGCTAGGCATCATGCTAAGGATACAGTCAGCCAATAAGCATTTGGGCCTGTGTTAGGTGCTAGGGATATGAAGAAAAGTTTAAAAGTTTTAAACAAATGTTCCTGCCTTTAAGTAGCATTCTTTCTAAAGCGGGGATGGGGGTGGTGGGGATAGAAATAACGAGGATCACATTACACGCACACACACAGAGATCTGACTCTTCATGACCCCGTTTGAGGTTTTGTTGGCAAAGATAATGGAGTGGTTTGCCATTTCACAGTTAAGTGACTTGCCCAGGGGCACAGGGTTAGCATACAAGGTCAGATTTGAATTCAGGTCTTTGTGGCTCCAGATCAAGCTGTCTATCTGCCTAGCTGCATACACATGCACAAATATGTATAAATGTTTATACCTATACATATATATATATGTGTAACACATGTATCTACAGATGTATGTATGCACATCTAGAGATATGCGATCTTATATTTTTCTATATTGATACAAACATGTTAATACATATATAGAAATTATCTATCATATAAATATATGATCTCATCTGCATATACATCTGTTGCTGTTGAGTTGTTTCAGTCATGTCTGACTCTCTGTGACCCCATTTGGGGTTTTCCAGGGAAAGATACTGAAGTGGTTTGCCATTACCTACTTCAACGCATTTTACAGATGAGGGCAAACAGGGTTAAGTGACTTGCCGGAGTCCCACAGCTAGTAAGTGTCTGAGTTTGGATTTGAACTCAGGTCCTTCTGACTCCAGGACCAGAATTCTATCCACTGTGCCACCTAACTACCCATCATATATCTGCAGATGTGTGTGTGTGTATGTGTATATGTATACACACACAATTTCACACATAATTTCTATGTATGTATTGATATGTTTGTAGTAACACTTCTTTGGTATTAAAGAACTAAAATACAATGACTGAATAAGTTATTATATATAAATATAGCAAAATATTATTGCCCACTAAGAAATGTTGAATTCAAAGACATATAAGAAGATTTTATATTTTAAGGCACAGTGAAGTCCGTAGAACCAGCATGCCAATATGCCCAATGACTATTGTAAATAGATAACACACTAAGAAGTTGAATTTTGAATAATTGTACTGAAAAATCTTGGTCCCAGAGGATGGATAGTGAAACATACCTGTCTTCCTAATTCTCTTTGATTAGAAGCAGGGGGATGGAGTGGTGGGCATGGGGGTGGGGTTAGTGGTGGTGATGAAGACAGACTATGTGTGATTAGAAATGGTCACCATATTGTTATTTTTTCTTTAAACAGTGTCTGTTATAAAGGGAGACTCAGTACTCTGGTAGTGTGGTGATGCTATATCTGAGTAAGTGACTGTGATGTGAAGACAGAAGCATAGATACAAAACTCATTTGAATTTGTTAGATCTTGAAGAAGTGAGGATGGGCTCTCGGAAGATCTCAAGATATCATTGTAGAAGATTCAGTTTGATTATTTCCCCTTGCTACCAAACAGAAAGATAATTTTTGAGCTGGATTAATGACTAGGTGAAATAACAAAAGCCATACCCAGCCGGTGTTATGTTTCAGGGAAATGGTGCCCCTGGGACATCTTGGTTGCATCTTGGGCTGTGAGCTCAGCTGCCACGCAGTCTCCCTGAAGCTTGAGTTTGCAGTCAGGCAACCTTTGTTTTTTTCATTGACCTCAGGTCAGCTGAAGAAAAATCCTCCTTCCACAATTAGGTTCAGATTACCAAGAGAAGATTCCAAGCCTTTCCTAACAACCCTGAGAGCCTTGCTCTCCTTTATGGTTATGGGGTGGGGTTACCAGGCTGACCGTGACCTCACAGAAACAATTAATGTCAGGGCAGGGGACCAATTCATTAGAGAGTAATCCAACCTCCAGGGCTAGGAATCCCCAGTGGTTTCCCCAGGAAATTGAATTTTTATGGGTTATAGCAGGAAATACCCAAGATTGGACACATGTCTCAAGTAGAAATTTCAACCCATGTACAGAAACCTGCACATTTGTAAACAGTTCTGTCCACCAAATGCAGAAAATGTTTCAGTTTATTCAAAACCAATAAAGTTATCAACACACTTCGAAAGTAAGCTATTGGTAATCCAAAAATCAATTTACCTCTGACCTTCCAGGAAGAATAATCTAAAAGAGTAACCCATCAATAGGTAATTGTGTGGCTTCAGTCTTAAAAGAAGTTTGTTCTTGATAATTTTGGAAAACAGAGAAAGGAACCAGAATAAATGTGTTTCAATAAGTGTAGGTCCTTCTATGTGACCTTCAAGGAGTTTACAGTCTCACTAGGGAGACAAAACATACCCAAGAAAAAGATACATAGCAGGACAGAAACATATTTGATTAAATGTCTCCAAAAGATTGCTAGAGGTAGTAATTATTTTAGGAATTTAGAAAGAAAATTGTGTGTGGGCTAGAGGGATCATGGAAAACTTGTTGGAAGAGATGGGTCTTGAACTTGTCCCTGAATGGAGAGAAAAGAGCATTCCTTTTTTGCTGGCATTCCAGCTTGAATAAAAGATTTTATGCAGAAATGAGTGTGGCATCCATGGAATGGTGAGCCTTCCCTCAAATCAAAAAGAATTCATGAAAAATAACCAAGAAAATGATTATGTCTGAAAACACACATTCCATACTCATAGTTCCCCATCATTCCAATGAAAGTACAATGGTGCATTTTCTTATCTCTTCTGTAGGACCAAGATTGATCATTACAATTACACACTATTTAATTTTAGATTAATTTTAGGAAATTGCAAGAGATAAGTCTGTGTAGGATCTATATTGTGAAGGATCTTGATTAGATAATCTATGCTTAATTCTGAAATAATATCAACATTCATTTTATAGTATTTCTGTTAGACCCTGGAGATCTTTATACCACTCTCATTCTCACTCAAGATTAAGGTCTTCAGAGCATTGCATGGCATCTTCTTGGAGTTCTAAGGGTACTTTTGAGTAATTGGGATTTTTTCTAATACTACTGGCTTATTCTGCCATTCTGGAATGTTCTCTCCAATATCTATTACCAATTACAGTTAGTATGTCTCTTATATCACAGATATCCTCCAGTGATTAAAGTCCCAGTATCATTTAATCAATAAAGGAACCTTTATTGAGAAGATATAACAAGAAAAGAAGTACAAACCATTCCTTCAGAATTGTGGATGCACTCTTCCCTACACAACCTTGGTCCCTGAGGAGAGTGGGTTCAACCTTATCACAGTTGTTACAAAGCATTCACTCCCACCAAGTTCATTTCCACATTTAACAAAGTTAAGGACAGAGTTGCTCCCCCTTTTTCGTTTTGGTAGCATTTGGTTGATTGTAGAGTCATTCCACTGGTGGGCTGGATACTAGTCATTCCTTGGACTTGTACTGGAAGACCAACCATGGTTATATATAAGTTCCGGCATGTCCCTAAACCTCTCACCTGATCTTTCAAAACTTACAAGGTTGCAGTTTCATCCATCTCATCTCTAATACTCTTTTTAAAAAATATTTATTTTTAATTTTCAGCATTCACTTTTATGATTTAGAGTTATCAACTTTTCTCACCTCCCTCTCCCTTCCCTCCCAGATTTCATGCAATTTGACCTCTAACACTTTTTCGTGTAAGGTAAGAAAGTATAGATACAACACATACAGAAGCACCAGCAGGGACATTTGCTGTTAGCTTCATGTCTATTCTAGATGGGGAGAGTCAACCAACAGCAATGATACCAGTTCATTTATCAAGACCAGAGGTCTCACCCAAGCCAGAAGCCTTCAACAGCTTGTCCTCCTTGTTTGACTTCTAAGGGAATATTTTATATGCACTTTCAGTTCCAGCAGGGTAGCCAGTGAGAGGGCTGATTCTTCACCACCTTATTAGCAGATTGGAAATAGTTCTCTCTGAACGTGCTCTGAAGTGGCATGTGGTTTGGCAGCAGGCAGAGCATACTGCTCATTTTTGGTGAACAGTACTCCCACTGTCCAGTCCCCCTCTTATAAGTGTTTTAAGGTTGAAAAAGCAGATTACTATCTTTATGACGTTAGGTAATATGAGAATCATCTGCTGTATCACCAAGGAAATATTCACAGCGCTGGTGGTGACTGTGAATACTCCAGCGTCGTTCTCAATTGCAAAGTATAAAAGACTCTCCATGTAGAAGGCAGAAGAAAAACATTTATTTAGACGCCAGAAAGCCAAATCCCCGAACCACAAAGCAATACCTGTCGTGGTGACCAAGAAGTTAATAAACATGATCACAGCAGGGGGCAAAGCTATTCTCAAGCCTTGCCCACTCTGCCTGGGTCTTCTCACAAGCACTCATGAACCTGAGCCTTGCCAGGCCTGCCTGCCTTCATCCTCTCTCCTCTGACATGACTGCACTCACTCACTTCGTCCCAGCTCTGCTCTACCCTTCCTGTTCTGCCTGTTCAGTAAGCTCCTCCTACCACATGTGTCTTAGGCTTCCAGGTGATTTAAGCAAGTCACATGGGCCTGTTAATGAATGAGAAAGAGCTTTCCATTTAAATTGCTGTTCCATATGCCCATTTACCAGGTTACGAAAATTAGGGCAGAGAACAAGAGAGTTTATTGGGCCTATTGCCATATAGCGAAGAAGTGTCCGAGTTTTGTTCTAATTCAGGTATTTGGTTTCCTGGTTAGTCAGTCCACGTCAGTCAACAACCATTTATTAAGCTTCTACTCTGGTCCAGGTACTATGATAAACATTAGGCGTACAAAGAAAGGTAAAAACAATCCCTTCCTTCAAAAGGCTTACAGCCTAATGGAGTAGGCAACACGCAAGCAACAGTGGGCAAAAGAGATAGATAGATAGACTGATAGATTAGATAGATAAAACAGATAGATTAGATAGATAGATAGACTGATAGATAGACAGATAGTTGGATAATCTGTTTTAGTGTCTAGAATAACCAAGAATTATAGGGGGAGCTAGATGGCAAAGGGATAAAGTGCCACGTCTGGAATCAGGAAGACTAGTCTTGCTAAGTTCAAATCCAGCCTCCGGCACTTCCTAGCTGTATGACGCTAGGCAAGTCACTTAGCCCTGTTTGCCTCAGTCCTTCATGTGTAAAATGAGTTGGAGAAGGAAAGGCAAACCACCTCGGGATCTTTGCCAAGAAAGGCCCTAAGGGGATCACTGAGAGTCTTAAGTGACTAAATAACAGCAATGACCAAGAGCTAATAGAAAACTTTTATTTATTTATTTATTTATTTATTTATTTATTTATCTGTATATTTACTTATTTGGAAAACTTTTTTTGGTTCAACTTTTCTTTGAAAAGCTTCTCAAAATGTAAGTGTCCAGCGGTATAGAGTGCTGTATGCCTTATCATATCTCGTAAGCCAACAAACATTTATAAAGCACTTACTGGAGATAAAAAGAAAAGCAAAAATAGTTCCCAACTACCTCACATTCTAGTGGGGAAGACAGCATGTGAGCAGCCATGTATAAACAAGACATACACACATAGGGGAAATTGGCGATGACCTCAGAGATGGCCCCGTAAGGGGGTCTAGGACATGCCTCTTACAAAACATGAGATTTTATCTGAGATTTAAAGGAAGCCAAGAAAACTTGGGTTGGAGAGGATTCCAGGCATAGGTGACAGCCAAAGAAACGTCTGAAGTTGGGAGATGGGTAAAGGAAATAAATAGCTGACCTATACTCCATTTACATTGCTTACCCGCTATCTTGCTATCCTTCTCTTTTGAGGAGACCCTAAAAATAAACCAAATTAAAGCTTTAGTTGTTTATTCCATGGGCTCCAAGGTGGGAGGAGGGCATAGAAAACCTTTCTCATAGAAAATATGAAGAAAAGAACCTTACCCCTCTCTCTTGAAGTCAGATTCCTCAAGAAGTGAACCTGGTCCTTATTCATGAGTAAACTAGGGCCCTTTAAGGGGAAAGGGAGAGAGACAGAGACAGAGACAGAGAGATACAGAGGCAGGGAGAGGCAGAGACAGACAGAAACAGACAGACAGAGACAGAGGTAGAGTCACACCCACACACACACACACACACACTGAGGCACAGACAGCACCCAAGCCATCCTTATACTAACAGCTGGTTTTGTGCTACGTTTACTGCAAGACTGGACATTGTGAGGAATAAAAAGATTGAACAAAAGACCTAGTCCCTCTCCTCAAGGAAGTTGTGTTCTAGAAAGAAGAATATTGTGTGTGGTTTGTCCTTCATTCTCAGAGGGGACCATGACATCAAAGTATGATAACATGACTTGCAACTGAATTGGCTCCTCCAGAGTCATTTGGGTCCAGTGACCATTAGATATTAATCAGGACAACTGGAGACACTCCAGGATGCAGTAGGAGACTTTGGCCTTTTTAAAGTAAGATCTTTTTTGAGTTCTCACTTTGAGTGAGGCAATGGCTATTCATTGAATAGGCCTATTTAAGAAGTGTATCAAGGGATGGCTCGTTTAATAAAAAAAAAGTATGTGTATATATATATATATATATATATATATGTACACATACATATATACCTAATATGTACACACACATACATATATACATATGTACACACACATAAATATATAAATATATGAATATGTGTGTGTGCGCTTGCGTGTGTGTGTGTGTGTGTGTGTGTGTGTGTGTGTGTGTAATGAAGAGTCCTAGTAGAGGGGTAGAAGAACAAGGGTTTAGAGGACTAGGGATTCTTGAATGACCTCATCTCAGAACAAATGTGCCTTATGGTTTCCATGGTCCTGAATTATTTTTTGAACTGGCTGATCTTAGCTAGGCCTGCTAATGGGAAGGTTTCTTCTGCATGTGGATTTAAAACACCCCCAACTTCACATGCCTTAGGGGAAAAGGTACATTTCTGACTGATGGCCTTTCTATCTCATTTGTTCTGCCAGAGAAATTAGGATGATATAACTAATACCAGGGGAGCCAGTTATTTCGGGGGCCCCCAAAAGAATGTCAAACAGATACTTAACAATGGATGGATGGCTACATTTGTAATGGGGGAATCATCTCTTTGGTAGCTCTTCCCAAAACTGCAGATATTTTTAACACTGACTTTAGGACAACTTTACACACATACAGGAATACTGTATGTAGCCTCAGATATTTATTGTCTGATCCTTCACAAGTCCTTAAAACTTCTGTTTGCCTCAGTTTCCTCATCTGTAATATGTCCATAATAATAGTACCTACTTCCTAGGGTTGTTGTTAGTACCAAATGAGATAATAATTGTAAAGCATTTAACACAATGTCTTTCATATAGTAAGAACTACCTAAATATTAGCTATTAATGTCTCACCCAGACAACAGGCAGCCTATAGACTCCTAAGTTAGAAACACATAGCTTTATTTGTTGAAGTTTTTTTTGGTTTATAGGTCTAATGGACATTATAGGCCATCTAGATCAACCCCCCTTTTTTCAGATAAGGAAACTGAGGCTTACAGAGGTTAAATGACTTTCCTTAACCTGTCCATGAGAATCACATCCTGGGCTAAAGGACTGGAGGTGTGGCAGGAAGCCCCATGCCCCTCCTAAGGGGATTCAGCTTTTGTTTGTGTTTGCAGATAGCACTTCCCTTTCCCTTTCCTGTACAGTGGGGCCTTGAAGAACAGGGTATTTACAATATGATATTGGCAGAATCCAAATTCAAAGGACAGTTATCTCGCTCCTCTTGTTTCTGCAGAAAATATCACCAAGTCAGATTTTGCCAGGACAGAAATTATTCTCTGACTTTATCAGGCACCTCTAGAAGTGACAGCATGGGTTTTTATTATGGAGTGCGTAAGCCATCTAGGATCTGTGCACACTTCACTTCACACAGTAGACACATTTCTAAAAAGTCCCTCATAAATGAAAGTTTTATAACTCAAATCTCATTTCACATTCATTGGGGAAGTTGCTATTTACAGACATTTTAAGGAGAATCAATTGCTAATGTGAATAATGACAAATTTGCTGATACCGTCAAAAAGATACTTAGGGCTGTCATTATTCATTATACCAATGGATTCACTATTATAAATAATAACTTTTTCAGTGAAGGGTATAAATGGAACAGCAAGATGGCATAGTAGATAGAGTCCTGGGCCTGGATTCAAGAAGTCCTAAGTTTGAATCCAGTCTCAAACATTTATTGTGTGACCCTGCACAAGCCCTTAAATTTCTGATTGCCTCAGTTTCCTAATCTGTAAAATGGCCATAGTAATAGCCATGATGTGGTAGGTAATAGCACTTACCTCCTAGGGTTGTTGTTAGGACAAAATGAGATAATAATTGTAAAACGCTTAACACAATGCCTTGCATATAGTAAGAGCTATATAAATATTAGCTATTATGGTCATCATTTTAATGTTTGAGTTGAGAATTGATTAGAAAACCCTTTTTGTTTAACTCTTGTCTTTTGAAATCTTCCCAAAATGTATGAGTCCCTGGGTGTGGATACCTTGTTAGAAATGACCCTGGTATCAGTCAACTACTATTTATTTTCTTCAACATATAACGTAAAAAAAAAACAAACAAACCAAAAGACTCCATGATTTCATAACTTTTAGCACTCCAACTAAAAATAGTTCTGAAAGTAAATATTCTTGTAGCTGTGTTGATATTGATGCAAGGGAGGCTCATAAGTCTAAGACCAGGGAGACATGGCTAGCTTATAGTCTGTGTGAAAAAGATCTGGTGGTTTTAGTGGACTGCACGCTCAATATGAGTCAACATTGTGAGATAGTAGCAAAAATCTCACATGATCTAGGACTGAAGTAAGAGAGGAACAGCTTCCAAGATTCTTGAGGTTCTTGCTCTCTGTTCTGGATGCACCATTTTTGTTGTTCTTTGGTCATGTCAGACTTTTCATGATCCTATTTGGGGTTTTCTTGGCAAAGATACTAGGTTGGTTTGCCATTTTCTTCTCCAGCTCATTTTACAGATGAGGAAACTGAGGGAAGCAGCCTTAAGTGACTTGCTCAGGGTCACATCTATCTGAAGTCAGATTTGAACTCAAAAAGATGATTCTTTCTGACTGTAGGCCAGGTACTCTATCCACTGAGACACCTAAGTGCCCTAAATATCTATTTGAATCTACCTGGAGTGTGTTATGTACTATTCTGGTCATCCCAGTTTAGGAAGTAAATTGATAACAGGAAAGGGGCAGCCAGGTGGTGCAGTGGATAGAGCCACTGGCTTGGAGTCAGGAAGAGACTCACTTTCCTGAGTTCAAATCTGGCCTCAGACACTTACTAACAGTGTGACCCTGAGCAAATCACTTAACCCTGTTTGCCTCAGTTTTCTCATCTATAAAATGAACTGGAGAAGGAAATGTCCAAACCACTTCAGTATCTTTGCTAAGAAAACACTAAATGAACTCATGAAGAGTTGGACACAACTGAAAAACAACTGAACAGTTACAATGATAGTAGGAAAGTTTCAAGATGGAAGACCTTCAGAATGGTGAAAGGCTTTGAGCCCAAGGCAGAAGAGGATGCTCTAAGGAATGGGGAGTATTTAGCCAGGGGAAGAGAATGGGTTTTCAAGTACTTTAATGGCTGTCCCCTGGAAAAGTGATTTGACTTGTTCTGTTTGGCCCAGAGGGCAGAGCTAGTAGTGATGCATGGAAGGTAAAAAGAGACATTTAGGTTTCAGGTCAGGAAAACCTTTAGCAAATAGAGCTGACTACAAGTGGAAAGGGGCTGCTTCAGAAGGTGCTAGGTTCAACTTCTATGGAGGTGCCTTCAATCAAACTAACATTTGTGAAGTGCTTACTATGTGCCAAGCACCAGGGCTAAGTCATTTCCCTCAAGCAAAAGCTGCACCATCCATCGTTGGATGTTTCGTGGTAGGGCGTCTTTTTCATGTAGCTCCCAGCTCTGAAATTCACTGAACCTATGGCAAAGGGATGCATCTGACTTCCCACTTCTCCAAATGCATGAATCTCCCATACTGCTTCCTCCATCATTTACTCTCGGAACTATTTTTAGCTGGAGTACCCAAAGTGATGAAATCGGGAGGTTTGCTGCTTGTTTTAATGTTCCATGTTGGAGACAGTAAACAGTAGCGTCAGAAGCTGTTTGACAGATTCAACATCCAAATGCTCCCTGCTCAAATTTGAAACACCCGGTACTTCTCCAATTAGTCTCAAGTGGGCTTAGAGGGGAGAAGAGTTGAACTTCCATGCTTTTTGAAATGTCTGGCGAAATGGAGCTCCTTGTGGTAAAGCATCACGGTAGAGAGCAGCGGCGTGCTTGAGCTGAATTACTGTTGCGTTGCCGAGAGCAGAGAGATGGGCTTCCTTCTGCCCAGGGGACAGATTTTCATTTTCTCTAGCTTTGGGGGAATCCTCTCGACTCTTCCCGTTTATTCTTTCTCTCTGTAGGGATCTATTCTACTAAAGCTAGGGCTGCTTGTTTACTTTAGCCTGGGGTAGCTCCAAATAGCTATTATTCCTCTTATCTCCTCGTTAGTTTCATTTCCATCTGTTTAGGAAGCATTCTAAATTTCCCTTCTTATCTTCGTAGCCATCTCCAGGAACAGCTTTTTGCAAATGTTATCCTAAAAGGACTAGGTCCTCCTAGGAAAATAACTGGCCAGCTGCAAAATGATTTAACTGAGATTGTCCCATTCACTTCCCAACCTTCGCGAGGCTGGCCTTGGTTTGGGGGGGCGGGGTGAGGAGGGCCGGGGGGGGGGGGGGGGGTGGCGGGGGGAGGGCCTGGGGTTTGTTTGGTGAGATTTCAACTTTTTCAGCTTAACTCTGGGCCAGGCTTTACTTGCAGGAAACATATTTGTTTTGCCCTTTGCCCCTGTGAAAAGTTACCTAAAAGGTAACTATCCAGGGAAAAGTTTACAAAAACTTTTTTTTTTCAATAAGTGCAAATATTTACTCGGGATGGTGGGGTCGTGGGGGGAGCGTACTGGGCATTTTGAAGGAGAACCAAGAAATCTTCCTCTATACTGACTTGAAATTTTATTTTGGCTGCTTCAGGATAACAGATGGAATTTTGACCCAATAACCAGGATAATACAAGGAATAAAGATTTCTTTACTTGGGGACAGGTTATATATGTAGTAAATTTCAGAGATGAAATTTGAACTCAGGTGCTCTGCCTCCAGAAGTGTTATTGGGGTTTATTAGAGATCAGGGAGTTCATGCTTAGAAGGGATAACACTTGTACATGCAAACAGAAAAGAGAGAGTAACAAAAAAGATATTTGTGATTAGTTTTTATTTTTGCAAAGTTTTAGTGATGACTTTTACCATGGGGTAGCAGTGAAAGAGCCTGGACCTGGAGTCAGGAGGACCTGAGTTTAAATCTGTCCTCGGATACTAGCCGTATGATCCTGAGCAAGTCACTTAACTTTGCTTGCCTCAGTTTCCTTATATGTAAAAATGAGCTGAAGAAGGAAATGGCAAACCACTCCAGTGCCTTTACCAATAAAACTTAAATGGGGTCAGGAAGAGTAGAACATGACTGGAAACAAATGAACTTTATTCTTTATGCCACAATCATTTTCTGATACACCTCTTCCCCTCAAAAGCATTGCTTAGTGATGCAGTGGATAGAATGCTTGACTGGGAGTCAGGGAGACCTATGGACAAATCTTGCCTCAGATACTTAGTGACTGATCCTGGGCAAGTTAATTAACTTATCTCTGCCTCAGTTTTCTTATCAAAATGGGAATAGCATTTACTTCACAGGGCCATTGTGAAAATTAAATAACATAACATATGTAAAGTGCTTTGCAAACTTTAAAGTGTTATGTAAATCCTAGCTACAACAAAGAAAAACTGGAAGCTAAAACTGAAAAATGCTGGAAATACATCTGACAGCATGAGGAACAACCTGCATTTCTCCAAGTCAGTTTCATCAAATGTTGTTGGTACCTAGTTCTGGTCATTGTATTTCACAGGATCCTAGATTTAGAACTGGAATGGACCTGTAGAAGCCAGCTAGTTCAATCCCTTTAATTTTTTATTTTTTTACAGATGAAGATACTGAAGCCCAAAGAAGTTATGTGATTTGCCTTATATACAGATTTGAAATAGTTCAGTTAGGATTTGAACTAAGGTCCTTTGATTCCAAATTCAGCACTCTTTCCATTGTACTTGGGGTTCATTTTGTTTGAGTTCTGCTGATTTTAAGGGTTGTTTTCAGATTTATTGCTGTAGTTGGGTCAGTTGTTCTTGTGGCTCTGTTTTATTCACTACTCATTTGTTTACCTAGGTCTTCCCACGTTTTTGGAGCCAGAAAGAAATGGGATCAAGTTTTTCTTGACATAGCTTGGTTGTGTGAACCTGGACAACCTTTACTTCTCAAAGCTCTAGAAAACTAAGATTGTAAATTGAAGAGGAAGTGCTGGCTATTAGTACAGGGAACTCCCTGTTCTGCAATTTTCCTGCAGCCCAATGAAATCACAAGTCTAGTCTAGCCAATAAATATTTAACAAGCGCCTACTATAAGGCAGGTGGAATGTTAAGTGGAGGTACAAAAAAGAGGTAAAAGATAGTTCCTGCCCTCAAGGAACTCACATTCTAAGGGGTGATACACCGCATAAACAAGAGTATACTAATAAGCTATATACAATACAGGATAAATAGGAAACAACAGAGGGAAGACGAAAGAGGTGTTGGGAAAGGCTTTCCGGTAGAAGGTGGAGTTTTAGTTGGGAAGTGAAGGAAGCCAGTAGGTAAAGATGAGGAGAAAGAACATTTCAGGCACAGGGGAAAGTTACTTGGAGCTGAGAGATGGAATGTCTTGTTCATGGAAGAGCAAGGAGGCCTGTGTCACTGCATTGAAGAGTGCAATAGAGAGTAGGATATAAGAGGACTGGAAATGTAGGAGGGGGTTGGCTTGAGAAAAGCTTTGAACACCACACAGCATTTTGAATTTGATCTTGGAGGTAATAGGGAGCTGCTGGAGTTTTTGAGTGGGAAGTAGGTGTGAAATGGTTGGATCTGAACTTTAGGAAAATAATTTTGGTGGCTGAATGAAGGATGCTCAGTCCCAGAGGCAGAAGTCCCAAAGTTGAGTAAGTTTCCCCAGAGTTTGGTCTGATAGAAATTTTTCATCCATTTTGTTTTACCCCTATGGATTGTTAGACTGATATCCTTTGAGTTCTAATGGACCTCATTTAGGAGGTTGTATAATGTTCTGTAATTCTATGATGTTTGAATGCTATGGATAAGTTCACTTACCTTAGCAATGATGAGGTTGACGCACACGTCGCCAGAGCTAGGTCAGTGTTTGAGAGGCTCCAAAGGAAAGTGTGGAAGACATGAGGTATTAGATTGACTACCAAACTGAAGATCTACAGAGCTGTTGTGCTGACCTCATTATCGTATGCCTGTGAAATCTGAACAGTATACCAGTGCCATGCTAGGAAACTGAATCACTTCCATTTGAACTGTCTTAGGAAGCATGTGAAGATCACCTGGCAGGATAAGGTGCTGGACACTGAGGTCCTTTTCTTGAGGTGAACTGCTAAGCATTTTAAATTCTACTGCAGAGAACATGGCCATGATGGGAAACCTGTGTTATTTGAATGCCAAATATGAGCTTGCCTAAAAGACTTTGATAGAGAACTTGCATAAGGCAATTGTTCATGTGGAGGTCAGAAGAAGCAATACAAGGACACCCTCAAGGTCTCCCTGAAGAATTTTGGAATCCGTTGGGAGACACTGGCAAAGGACTGCCCTGTATGATGGACCTACATCAAAGAAGGCACTGTGTTATACAAGTTAAGTAGAATTGCAATAGCTCAAAAGAAACATGAGATATGCCAAGTTAGAGACATCTAAATATTCATATGGATTACGTATGCCTGACCTGTGGTAGAGCCTTCCAGGTTCATAGTAGTCTGATTATAGAGGACACTTTGTACCTTGACCCCAACATGGTGATGTCATTTTGGTCCTCTCTGAGGACAAAAGAAAACAATCAACCAACCGATAATGTTCCAGGGATTGATACAATTGGTGCCATGATATCTACACACAAGAGTATCTGGAGAAACTAAATATGAGGAGGAAATCCCTCTTACTCATGAACCATGTCAGACATTCTTTATGACAGTGACAAATACCTTTGATGAACATATATTTATCTGTTTTATATGTTTTTGATGTCAACAATCAGAAGAACAATAATAGAGCTATGATTATGATAAAGCAATTGAGATTTTGTCCCAGGGAACCAAAATTTAGAGGAATCTCAAAATTTAACACATACATTCTTCAAGAGCTAGAAATTTACAGTTACTAACTGAAAGATTTGTCCCTGGTTAGAATAATTATCAATACTCATGTGTATGTAAGTAGTTCTCCTTTCTGCTTAACTGAAGTTGTCTTAATTACATCCCACCCCTCCTCCCCCACCCCATCATGAATTGTAAAGTTGATCTGAAACTCTGTAGAGTTTCATGACTCTTACCCCAGGTGACAAAATTTCAAGTTACAGATTCAATTGTTTAATAGCTATCTCTCTGGTTGCATTTATTATGGAAACATGCATGATCTTCACATATGCATGAGGCAATCCTTGTTAGAGGAGAGAGAGTCTGATGCTTTGAGGCTACATTTTGCTGTATAGTCGTTTTGGTAACAAATGAATGGTACACATATTGGTATTTCATATTCTCTGTACCTTTTAATCAATTGTGTGACTGTGAAAATGTACCTGGCAGAAGAAATACTTATCTTATTAGGTCTAAACCCAAAAAAGAAAGAAAAGGACTTATGTTTACAAGTATATTTATAGCAGTTCTATTTGTAGCGACAAAGCCTAAAAACTAAAAGGTTGCTCATTGGTTGAGAAATGATTGAATCAATTATGGAATAGGAAAGGAATAGAATATTTTTATGCCAGGGTTCAGAAAAATCCGGGAAGATTTGTAGAAACTGATGCAGAGTAAAGGGAGCAGAACCAGACCACTTTATACAACAGCTTTGAAGACAAAGGGAAGCTAGGTGAGTCAGTGATGGAGTCCTAGACCTGGGGGGCCTCTAGGTGGTGCAGTGGATAGAGAACCAGTGCAGGAGTCAGAAGGACCTGAGTTCAAATCTCCCACCTCAGATACTTGACACACACTAGCTGTGTGACCTTGGGCAAGTCACTTAACCCCAATTGCTTCATCCTGGGTCATCGCCAGTCATCCTGATGAATATCTGGTCACTGGATTCAGATGGCTCTGGAGGAGAAGTGAGGCTGGTGACCTGCACAGTCCTCACTCAAAACAAAGTCAAGTGCAAGTCATGTCATCATTTCTCTGATGGCATGGTCTTTTTCGGCAATAAAGGATGAACACACCAGGCCTGGAGGCAGGAAAATCTGAGTTCAAATCTGACCTCAGAAGCTTCCTAGCTGTGTGACCCTGGACAAGTCACTTAACCCTATTTGCCTAAGTTTCCTCATTTGCAGAATGAGCTGGAGAAGGAAATGGCAAACTACTCCATTATCTTTGCCAAGAAAACTCCAAAAATGGGTCACAAAGAGTCAAACATGACTAAAATGACCAAAGAACAAAATTTGAAACCAAACAATTTGAAAACTATAAGAACTCTGATCAATGCAATGGCCATCCATGATTCCAAAGGTCTGATGATGAAACACGCTTAACCATCTTCTGATAAAGAGATGATACACTACATATGCAGAATGATACATACATTTTTGGACATGGCCAATGTAGGATTGTTTTTTCTTGAGTACATGTATTTGTTATATGGTTTGTTTGCTTTTCTTAAGGGAGAAGGCAGTGGGAGGGGAAGAAAATAAATGCTCATTCACTGCAAAAAAGATGCACAATTTTAAATTTTTTCAAAGCATTTTCACATATCTTATTTCATTTGATCCTCACTGCCCTTGGAAACTGGTTGGCAGAGTGGAAATTATCATCACCCCCATTTTACAAATAGAAAAATTAGTTATAGGAGGTCGACTGACATGCTTAAAGGAAAATACCTGGAAACAAAGCCGTCTATCAGAAAAATCTTTTTCCCACTAAATTACAACTTCCCCGTTATTGAAGTCATGTGTGTAAATTACGCTGTATGCTCCCTCCCCCCAACACCTATATTTGTATTTTTATTTCCAGGGCTTAGCATAGAACCTGGCACATAGTGGGTACTTAATGCTTTTTGACTGACACCCTTTTTGAATAATTTTAAGATATCTAATTCAGTTAAAGTATGTTAAACTATCCATAACCAATAAATTTACTGTACAATGTTGATGGAAGAAAAAAAAAGCCAAAAGATACCAAAATTTATTTACTATGCAGACAGAAATTATATTGATGGTTTGGGAACTCTAGAGGGAATTTTACCTTGTGTAATTAGGAAAAGAGATATCTCCTTCCCTATATGGTAGATCCAATGTTGATTCCAAGAGTATTTCCACCTATAGCCAAATATTTGGATGAAAAATGAGAAGCTCAGTGAACCATCTAGCTGACTTGATCTGAAATGTTTAGATATTTGGAAACATCTGAATACTTAAGATGATTCTTTTTTAATTTTCAAGCTCTAGTTGGGTATTACACATACATATGACTTTTGAGTTAAAAAAAGCTAGAAAACTTTTTTGTAACACATTGTGCCCACTCCATTTAGATAGATACTGTTCATAGCTTTGAGTGGAGTTCTTTTCCAGTAGATTCCTTATCTGCCTTTGGATTCTGGGTGTCTATTCTTTTGGATGCTTTGGGGAGAGGTAGTTCTTGGTACTGAGGATTGTTTTCTCCCTTATGCTTAATCTGCTAGACCCTAGTTTAGTCTGATCCAATGAGATACTTTCTGGCCTCCATAGTAGAGAATGCAAATCCTTCCTCATTGGAATTCCTCATTGCCACAGAATGCTGTTTCTTTTTTGTTCCAACAAAGAAGAAACACAGAATTTCAAAGTTGGAAGAGACGTCACTGACCACCTCGTCCTACCCATAGGCAGCATAGAATTCCCACTCAAACACATACATCAAGTGGTCATCTCCTCTTAAAATCCTCCAGGTAAGTTAAGGGAGTCCACTACTTCCTGATGTAACTAGTTCCACTTTTTTTCTTTTGATGAGACAATTCAGGTTAAGTGACTTGCCCAGGTAAGTGACGTTATAAGCGTCAAGTGTCTGAGGCTGAATTTGAGCTCAAGTGCTCCTGACTCCAGGGCTCATGCTCTATCTACTGTGGCACCTACCTGTCCCTCAGTTCTACTTTTTAATGTCCAATCTTAGATGGGGTTAGCATTTCATAGCTATTTATCTGTTAAAATAGACTTTCTTTTCAAAAGTGTGTGTTTGTGCGGGTGTGCGCGTGTGTGCATGTGTGTGCGTGTGTGTGTGTGTGTGTGTGTGTGTGTGTGTGTACAATGGCTATAGAAAGGTATATACAAGGCCAGATGAGGTCACTGTGTTGATCTGTTTCATTTAACTTTTATTTGTCATGAGGTAGGGCTTCTTTGGCGGCAGAGTGGTAGTTGGTGTATCGGGAAATGATTATAATGTTGAAGCAAAAGTCATCGATAAAGCTTATTTCTTTTAAATAATAAAACTTATTTTAAAAAAGTCAAAACCCAAAGAGTGATATTTAAAAGTCTTTCTGTTCTTCTTCCCTTTCACCTTTCTTCCCTTCCCCCCACCCCTCTCCCTGCCCCTAACACACAACCCATCATGCTAAAGCCTAGATTGCTGATACCTCATTTCAGTTGTGGATTTGGCTACTCTCAGTCCTTACGCTGTTTCAGAAATTCATTTTTGTTTGGCTCAGTTGAGTGCAGCTACATGACATAAATGCAAAGTTCTGTAAGCCAAGGCAATCGTTCAAAGGAGTGCTAGGAAATGGGGTTTCAAGGCTTTCTTTTATACAAGGTAACCTACTGGCCCGGTGCCTGGAGCTCTCAATTGACTCAAAACTCCATTTCTGGATGACTGGCTAGAAAAATATCAGTGAGAAAAGTAGGCTGATTATCATGTTTATAAGACCAACTGTCACTGGCTTTCAAAGATGCCTAAAGTTTGAATGAGGGAAAAAGAGAAGGAACTTGTAGCCCTTCGCGTTGCCCCCTTTCTTGGTGTCTAACCAGTATTTGGCCACTTGTCAAGCTTAATGACTCTTGCGATGACTAAGAAAAAAGCAAAATCAAACAAAACAGTAGTGCTTTGTCTGAGCAAGGAAAAATGAGAAAAGAAATGAAAGACTCCTCCACGGTTAGTATTTTCTCCATTTATATTTAATGAACAACTTAATTCTTTGCTTCATATAAGGTACGTACAAGAAAGAAATAAGCAAAAAGGTCTACAGAGCTTGTTGATGTAATCCTTTGTTTCTTCTTTACACACGATCAATCATTCAAATATTTGTTCGTTTTTAGAGTCCCTACTATGTGGTCAGCATTGCTATGTGTTAGAGAGATGGGAGGGAGGAAATAAAAGAAGTTGAAAACATTCAGTTTGTTCTTAAAGGTCTTATAGACTAACCAGAAGGCTCACATAAATGAAATAAATAGCTATGAAATGCTAAGTCGCATGATGTTGACCCTGAGTGCTCTTGGACTTCTTTCAGAGAAGGGGGATATTGGTGTCCATTTGAGCAAATTACAAGGGTTGGTATGTATGGAATTCAATGGAGGACCCTGAGAAAGCCATCTTTCTGGTAACAATCTCTAATATTTCTTCTAGTGTTTAATTCTGTGATATAGTTTAGTAGGGAAAGATAGATAATAGTGGAATGGGGTGGAGCTCAGATTGTAGAGGGTCCTGAATATCATACTAAGGTATTAGGGCTTTATCCTTTGGGACACAAGACTTTGAAGGCATCTGAGGGGGAAGAGTGGTGTGACTGAAGCAGCGTCATTGGCTATAGTGGTAAGAGAGAAAGAGACAGAGAGAGACAGAGAGAAGAAGAGAGGGGAGGGAGAGGGAGAAAGAGAAAAAGGAAAGGGAAGAGAGAGAAAGAGAGACAGACACTGAAAGAGACAGAGACACAGAGAGACAGAGATAGAGAGACAGAGACAGGGAGACAGACAGATAGACCTTGTCATAACTGGAGAGACAGACATGCAGAGACAGAGACTGTCCCAGTTTTGCAGTCTTAAAGACACAGTTAATTCTGGCTGCAGAGACAATGGAAAGGGGCTGCTGCCATAATGACTTTCTTTTCCCAGAAGCAGGTCCTCAATTTCCCCAGCTTGGGTGCCTCTATCTTACATGATAATCTGGGCATGGGCCCAAACCCTATTACATTCACACAACTCTGACACAGTCAGACCCATGCTTTGGGAATATCATTTTGGTAGCTTGCAGAGGACAGATTGGAGAAGAGTTAGAGTAGCCGAAACTAAAATAAATGGCGTGGGGGAGTTTCCTTTTGTTCCCTTTTTCAGACGGTTCTCTACATAGAGACATGTACATTCAATTAAAAAGTAACAAAATGTAACCTTGATGGTGAGTCTGAAGGCCAGTTTGGTGACTGGAGTTTTTCCCACAAAGATTAGGCCAACAGAAGATCAGTTTCCTCAAAAAACAAAAATCTAGTAATTCACATGAAACCAAACTTTAAATTTCTGCTTCAGCAGCTGCTGGCAGAAGCCCAGGTAAATGGTGTCTGGAAGGCTTTTCAAAACCAGGCACACGCAGGGCGTGTTATTGTCCATTTTTCTGAAGCAGCCTCAGCTCTCAGCTGTCACTTCAGTTAGCACCTTGATGCCAGTTTACCTTTACACATTGATTCTTCTCAATCTTTTCTCAAAACAAACTCCTCCCCATGAACTACTACCGAAAGGGAAGGTGTATCTTGATTTCTATCTAAGGGAAAGGTAGTTCAAATATTTTTGCTGTAATTATTCTTTAAAGTTGGCAACACATCCAGGAGTGGGAAGACACTCCCTTTTCATTTAAAGTGGACCCAGGCCCATTCTTGTTGGGTGACCCTGGATTCCAACCACAACTGTTCCCTTACTGGTATTCCAGGATAGAAGCCTCTTATTCTGGAGAGAATGCACAAGGAAAGGGTACTGGATTTGGAGTAAGGGGACCTGAGTTCAAATCCCAAATCGACTGCTAACTACCAATGTGACCTTGGGCAGCTTACTTCACTTTCCCTGGCCTCAGGTTCCTCATCTATAAAATTAGGGGGATTGCTCCAAAGTGTTGGAGTTTCAGCTCCGCCTACCGTGGGATGCCAAAAACTGTTATGGTTTCATGATATATTGTGGTGAAACCGTCTCAAAGAATTCAGTCAGACCACCTCTAATCCAAGTGTTGGTAGGCATTTATTGAGATTGACTCCTCTCATGACGCAGGTTAAATTCCAAGAGGAACCAACAACTTCAGAGAAAGCAAGAGGGATTCTTGTAGGGTAAAGATGCAATTGCATAAAAGAAATTATGAATATTAAAAACACTGGAGAGATTTGTTAAGGAATAAGGGGAGAGGTCTCAGTCACAATGGAACTGCACATGTGATTACCCACAATGCATGCAGGAAAACCTATTTGGGGTGGTATGTATGTATGATAAGGATATTATAATAAACTCTCTTCCTTGTAAGTTCATTCGAGGTCAGTTCTTTACTATTACTGCTCAGGTGCCTACTTAGGGAGAGTCTCTTCTATTGTTTTGGGCCCACATCCTTCTTGGGCATCCTGGTAGTGATATTTTCTGATTGGCTGAGTGTTGTAGTCCTGTCTGAGAGTAGATGGATGTGGTTATGGTTAAGTACATGGACACACCTGCCGTTTCTGTGGGAAATATGAGGAATGGGTCTGGGGGCAGTGGCTAGTTGGGGGCAGTGACCAAGATCACATCCCATGGACACACTTGCTGTTCTGTGAGAAATATGAGCTCATAGACACACCTGTTGTTCCAGTGATCAGTGAGGCATATATGAAGTTAGGATACTGAGTGGAGGAGGGAGGCAGTGGCTAGGTAAAGGCAGTGGGCCTGCTGTTCAGTGGGGCCCATAAGGAAGTTAGAATACTGTGGCTAGAGGCAGTTTATTAAGATTCCATCAAATGATTGAGTTTGGGCCTTTCCAGTTCTCAATCTATGATCCTAAGGACAATCGATTCTTTGCTGTTTCTCCCACGTGGCTGTCCCTCTAGAGGTCTGGAACTCCTTCTTGTCTTTACCTCCTGGTTTCCTTGTCTCAGCTAAGGAGCACCACCTTTGGCAAGAAGGCTTTGGATGGTCTTCCTTAAACTTAGTACCTTCCCTTGGAAATTGTTTCTAATTTATTCATTACATGTCTTGTTTGATTCTACTTGTTTGAGCATTTCCTTTTTAGACTGAGGGATCCTTGAGGGTAGGAACTATTCTGTGCCTTTCCTTGTATCTCCAGTTTTAACACAGTGCTTGACACACTGGCACTAAGAGGCGCTAAGTAAACACTTGGTGACTTGACTAGACATTCCTGGCCTCACAGAACCCAATCTGATTTCCAAGGGCAGGGGAGGGAGGCAAGTGGTGGTAATAATAATTGCTAGCATGAAGTAGCACTTGCAAAATTTACAAAGCACTTTGCAGACATTATCTCATTTGATTGACACAATCCTATGAGGTAGATGCTATTATACCCATTTTATAAAGAGGAAACTGAGTCTCATGGAGATTAAATGACTTGCTCAGGATCACAGAGCCAGTCTGAGGGATTTGAGCCCAGGTCTTCTTGAATAGGAAAAAAAACCCCACCGCTCTATGCATCATAGCATCCATCTGCTCAGCAGTGGTATGATAGGAAAAGCAACGTGTTTGAAATTAGAGCATCTTGGTTCCATTTCTGCTTCCTGAGTTAATATTTGTGTGACCATGGGCAAGTCACTTTAGTTTCAAGGGCCTCAGTTGGTTTCTTTCTCTGTAAAATGAGAGGTTAGACTAGACAGTCTTTGAGAGACTTTCTAGTTCTTAGACGTATGATTGTGTAATAAAGTGTATACTAGAACTCTCTAGCAATGCAGCTGGAGACCTTCAATGCAACTTAGAGTCTTAGGGACTCTTAAATTATTGAGAGTTTGTAACTTTCCTAGGGTTATACAACCAGTGTGGGTCAGAGGCAGAACCTGAAACTGGGTCTTCCCAGCTTTGGGATCCGCTCTCTGGTCAATGTGCCACACTATCTCTCATGCCATCTTCATCCCCATCATTGTCATTTACAAGTGCAAATCGCTTTCTATATGTTATTTCATTTGATCCTTACAACCCCGCTGTGAGGTGCCTTAGGTGCTAATAGTATCCTCATGTTACAGATGGAGATGTGGATCATCCTCAACTTTATCCCTTTCCCCAAACCAACTTGTCCTGTATGACACTGGGTCAATAACTTACCTCTCTAGGGCTTCAGATTCCTCCTCCTTCCTCTGCTAACATTCCTTAATGCTATAAGCTGTTCCATTACTTAGATTTCCCTTTTTGTGATCGGTGTTTCTCTACATTAAAAGGTACAACAGAAAGTTCTGCATTGGGAATTGTCCTGTGTCCATTCGTGTGTGTATGATTACATAAATTATATAGATTTGAGTTTCATGTATGTATATATAATCTTAATGTCTCAATTATATGTGTATATATAAATATACATATATAAACATACATATACAATATATACATATATATATAATATATACATATATAAACATACATATACATATACAATATATATATAAATATACATGTGTACATATACATATACACATACATAATTATAAATATACATATATAAATATACATATACATATAAATATACATATATAAACATACATATACATATACAATATATACATATATACATATATAAACATACATATACATATACAATATATATATAAATATACATGTGTCCATATACATATACACATACATAATTATAATTACATACAATATATGATCTTAATTACACTATAGTATATAATATAGTGTATAGCTACACACATGTGTATTATATATGTGCATATATATATGTGTATGTTTGTGTGTGTACACATCCATACATACACATCTTAATTACACTATAGTAAAAACCTCACACTCTTATCTTAGGAAAACTGCTTCCAATTGACCAGAATTGCCTCCTAGCACTCCTAGCACTTCCGTATTATGAAAATCTCAGACAAAGTCTTTGACCTCCTTCTCCTTCCCTTTCAGGAAGTTCTTAAGGTCTCTTAATCGACTATATTGACCTTTCCTTTGTAATAGTCGCTTCTCATCACCTTTCTCCTCTCACCCCCATTGATGGAGAGAGCTGCTAGACAGGCTCAGCTCCTTTGACTAGAGAGAATGCTACCCATCACTGATGCTACCCGTCAAACCTCATGGGTTTCCTTTGAACTAGTTGATTGGGCATGGAATAGTAGATGGAGAACTGGTGTTAGAGTAGACCAGACCTGGGTTCAAGTCTTATTTCTGATACGTGCTGACTGTGTGACCCTGGGGAAATAAATCACTTAGACAATTTTCCAAGACTTTAAATTAAAGAGTGGGTGCCACTTTGCATTGGTAGAGGGATCTTCCTCCCTGGGAGTGCTCCAATGACATCACAGATATGGACTAAAAAAAATGTAGCTTGAAATTTGGTTGAGGAATTTGAACCTGTGTTCAGGTTCAATTACTACTACTTCCTAGATGAAAGACTTTAAATAAAATTTCTCAGTGTTTTTAGCCTCAATTTCCTCATAACTAAAATGAATAGAGTGAAGCTTACTTCATCAAAAGAAATCTGCAAAACACCAGATTTAGAGTCAGGAGGCCTGAGATGGAAACCTGGATTTTGCATTTACTGCCTATATAACCTTGGACAAGTTACTTCTCAGTGGGTCTCAGTTTCCTGACTTATAAAACAAGTGTGGGGCTAGATGAGCTCTCAGGTTTCTTACAACTCTGAGACCTATGCCATAGGAAGTATTATGAAATTGTAAGCACTAGACAAAAAGAGGAAGGCTTTTTTCAGTTGTGTCCAACTCTTTGTGATCCTATTTGGGGTTTTCTTGGCAAAGATACTGGAGTGGTTTGCCATGTCCTTCTTCTGCTCATTTTGCAGATAAGGAACTGGGGCAGAGTGATGTGATGTGCCCAGGGTCACACAGCTAGTAAGTGTCTGAGGGAAGATTTGAACTCAGAAAGATCAGTCTGCCTGACTCCAGGTTGGGAACTTTATTTCCTGTGCCACCTAACTGGTGTCCCGAAGTCCTCTTCCATGTTAATAAATGCATGACCAAAGTCCTACTTGATGTTTCATTGTGATTCAGAAATGACCCAGGATTTACAAAGGTTCTTCTAGTAGAGTTATGGCTCATTTAGGCCATCAATCATCAAGTGCTTGGTTTAGAGCTTACAAAAATGCTGGGAATACAAAAACAAAAATGAAACAGTCCCTTCCTCAAAGAGCTTACATTATGATGGAGAGAAACAAAAAATACATATATAAGTACATACAAAATTCATTAAAAAGAAATACCACATCACTGCTTTGACTGTAGGAAGAGATAGTTTCTACCGGACTGTAAAGGTTTCATGTATGTGCCCAGTGATGGACTGTGATAGATTAATAAGAAAACAGATTTCAAGCACTAAGGGAATTTAGAGGCCATCTAGTCTAGTCCTCCATCCTCTCATTTTACAAATGAGGAAACTGAGGCCCAGAGAGTGACTTACCCAAGGTCACACAGTTAATAATTAGTACAACAAGGATTTTAAGCCAGATCTTTTGACTCCACATCCATCATTCTCTCTGATGTATCATTCCTTCTCCCTTAGGGGAGTCTAGTCTCTAAGATGTGGAGACAAGTTATAGATAAAGGAGTACCCATGTTAATGATTCACAGGTGCTGGAAGCATTGAGGTATGACTTATTATTCCATACCAAGGCAGACAGTCGAATAATGTTTTCACGACCTTTTCTTGCCCTGCAGTGTGAAGGTTGACGTTCTTTCTGACAAAAGGTTTATCTATTTTGGGGAGAACACTATCAAATATCACTCCTCTGCCTATTGGCTTTGTTCTCTAAATTATCTTCTGCCAGCTAGTCTGTCTCAGCTTGTGTCTTGGCAGCCCAAACTATGCAATAGAGACGCTGATGCCAAAGCCTTCAGGAACACACATTCACTCAAGCACTGTTTATGTGACTTTTTTGACAAGTGCAAAGACAGCACCTGAAGGTTTTGTTTAAATGACACTGGGGTCCGTCTTCTTTGTGGCAATGGAATTGGCCTCCTCTGGTCATCCTTTATATTTCATGTGCTATCCAATGTAAAATTCTAAGCAAATTCGGGTACAACTTGCCAGGTTTAGTCTTGAAGAGCACATGACTCTCACCTGAAACCGTAAATAGCCTTGGGGTTCACTCAGAACTTGGCCTTGGTACAGATACCACAAGTTTCAGGCTTATAGAGAGGTTATCTACTACGAGGAGACTCCATACTAAGTTACTCTGAATTTCAGATTGGCTATTAAATGGAGAAAAGGTCAAGTACCCTTGGTCAAGCCAGTTGCCCCTCAGTTTTTTCAAAATGGAATTTTCCACAAGGCAAAGGGGCATTCATAGTATTATGAAGTCTCAGAGTTGGAAAAGAACCTTCCTTAGGAACCATCTAGTCTGATCTGTTTTAGTATAAGTATCTTGTCTATAACTTACCCAACAGGAGATCATTCAGTCTTTGTTGAACAACCTCCAGGGACAGGGAACTCATTACCTGCTAAGGCAGTTCAGAATCACTTTTGGATAACTAGTTATTTGGAAGTTTTTCCTTACTTCAAGCCTAAATTTGCCTCTTTGTAAGTTCCTATAAGTCATGTGGGTAATTGTAAGTATATGAACTTCCAGGGAAAAAAGAAGAACTTTCGTATTTAACTTTCATGAATTTTCTTTCATGGCTCAGTTTCAGTTTGCAGCTTTCTCTATCGAGGAAGACTTTCCTAATCCCCCCAGATGTTATTGTTGACTGGGTGACTGTTAGTGCCTTCCTCTCCCAAATTATCTTGGATCTCTTCTGAATCTACATATAGATGCATACACAATGTGCATGTAAACATGTTAATATGCTACACACATATACATGTATTACAGTGCACATATACACATAGAAGTATGTGTATATGCATATCATTTGCATATGTATGTTGCATGTACATGCACATATGTATATGTGCGTGTGTGTGTGTGTGTTGTCTCTCCTGTCTATACTGCAAGGAGACATCCTGAGAAATGAAATTTTTGTCCCTGCCTGATTTTCCTAAAGCTCAGAGAGGCCCAGGTTAGTTAGTGCACACTGAAGCAAAATTCCCAGGAGAGTCTGTGCATTTGGGAAGTCCTGTGCAAAGAGAGTCTTGACATTTATCTCTAGGCTGGACAGTCCAACAGCTGGTAGGACATAGCTTTGTTGTCATTGCCTCCTAAACCTTTCAGCAATATTTCAGCTGCCAACTGCAGGTTCAGCTGCTGAGAGTTTACATAAACTTTCTTTAAGGCATCTGTGCTTTCCCTCTGCTGAGTGATTGTGTCTGATTTGTCCTGGAAAACCAGATCATTGAGAGGCATTTTAGCATCCTCGCCATCATTTTAATTTATCTTTTAAGCTTAAAACTTTTTCCGATTTTCATTACCTTCCAATCATTTTTTTATTTCAGTTTTCAGAATTTTCTAAAATCTTTTTAGAGAGATTTACATTTCTCATTCACTTTCACTCATTTCAAAAAAAAAAATCCATCAATATCACAATAATGAAATTGCTATACTTGTTAACCTGTGTCGGAGATCTGTTGTTCTCTGGCAAGCCTGATTCCCCTAACACTGACAGAGAAATTCTCTTCCTTGCCCCCTACCTCATTTCTTACTACTTTGAATTAAATAAATTAATCAAAAGTTTTAACATTTTAACTGAAGGAAAATGTCACCATCCTTGGCTAATAAGTACTATGATAATAACAATTACTGTGGTATTCAGCAATCCATTGAACTTACTTTTTTATTTTAATTTTTTTTTGTTATTCTGAACATTTCTTTAGACAAGGAAGAATTTAGAAAGAGTTCTGCATATAGAACTGTGAATCTTACTGCCTACAGGTTTTTTCAGTATATATTAAATTCAGCACATTAGTTCCAAAAGTTATTCTACTTATCTGTTTCCCTCTAAACCTTGTTCTTTTCTCTTCTGTCCATTTTAAATGTTTTATTGATGTCACTGCTTCATGTCTTGCTAGACATTCTGCAATCCTTTTCTGTTTTATAGGTGAGTTCATCCTATGATTACTATCATTAATAGTATATTTCTGTCCATCTTATTCTTTGTGCTTTTTTTGTCTTTGTTCCAAACCCCTCTAAATCACAGGTTCTTACCTTTTCTTTCATTTAAACATCTCTTCATGAAAGCCTTCTCCTTTACACTATTGTCTGTTCTTTGCTTCAACAAAAATTTTGTACGTTTTTTTCCCCTTCTTTCTTTAACTCTCTGTGGTATAGGATTATTAGTGGTATTGTTAGGTCAAAGGGCACACACATTTTAGTGATATCTTTTTGAAGGGGGATGGTTAGTTCTAAGTTACTTTCCAGAAAGGCTCTAACAATTCATAGCTCCACCAGAAGTATGCCTGTCTTCCCACTTATCCTCCAACAACTGTCAATTTTGGTCATCTTTGCCAATCTGGTATGATGTAGAACCTCAGAGTTGTTTTAGCTTTCTTTCCCCTTATTTTTAGTGATTTGAAATGTTTTCCCATTAGACTGTTGATAGCTTGCTTTTCTTCTTTTGAGAACTACTTGGTCATATCCCTTGACCATTTTTCTTTTAGAAAATGGCTTTGTTTTTATATATTTGATTCATCTCCTTCTTTATCTCAGATGTCAGACTTTGATCAGAGAAACTTGCTGCAAAGATCTTTTTCCTGCTTCAAACATTTATGTTGTGTTGTTCCATACACCTGACCTTCCTCATCTCTAAAGAGAGGGGGTTGGACTCAAATTTTAAATCGATAATCATATTATTTTAATTGTATTGATTTTGCTTGTGCAAAGTCTTTTCAATTTTACGTAATCAGAACCATCTATTTTATCTCCTTTGATACTCTCTGTCCCTTATTTGACCAATAAACCTTCTATTCATAGCTACAAAATCCATTCGGTTTATGATGTCACCTTTTATACCTAGGTTATATATCAATTTGGAGCTTATGTTATTTGCTATGAGATGTTGGCCTAAACCTAATTTCTGCCATAACACTTTCCAGTTTTCCATCAGTTTTTGTCTCTCTGTCTCAAATCATTTTTTACACTCTTTTAGTTTAGCAAATATTAGGCTACTGTGATAGTTGACTTCTTGATTTTGTGTTCTGAATCTATCCCACTGAATAACTTTTATATTTTTTGATTGTATCAAATAATTTTAATGCTTATTGTTTAATATTATAGTTTGAGAGTTGGTATATCCCTGCATATCCCTTCATTTCTCACTTTTCCTCCCTTATTTCCCTTGAGAGTCTGTCCTTTTGTTCCTTTAAATGAATTTCACTAATACTTTTTCTTTCTTTTTGGCTATAGAAAATAGCTCCTTGGTGGTTTGTTTGGTAGAGAATTGAATAAATTAATTTAGGCAGTACATAGTTTTTGTTATATTGGCATGGTCTAACCATGAGCAAAGAATATTTCTCCAATTATTTACTTCTGTCTTTATTTTTGAAAGTAGTATTTTGTAGTTATGTTCACATAATTCCTGTGTTTCTCTTGGTAAGTGAACTTCTAGTTATTTTATATAAGTGGAAATTATTTTGAAAGTAAATTTCTCTTTTATCTGTTTTTTTCTAGATTTTGTTGGTAATATCAGAAATGCTGATGATTTGTATGGGTTGATTTTATTTCTAGCTATTTCAATGGTTAGTAGTTATTTCAATTAATTTTCACTTAAATCCCTAATATTCTTTAAATAGATGTCATCTGCAAAAAGACATAATTCTGTTTTCTCTTTGTGTATGCTCATTTCCTTAGTTTCTTTTTCTTATAACTTGGAGAATGAAAGGAACCTAAAAGTAGAAAAAAATGTTTAGCCAGCAAACACTTGATTTACTTGCCAGAGAGAAAGTTTGTAATTAAGGCAATAGAAGTTTTAACCAAATTGTTTGTAAGATGATGATTGAAAGGATTTTGGAAATTATGAACAGTGCAATTTCATAAAGCAAAGAGAAGCAAAGAAAAAAAATAATTTAAAGAAAATTTGGTGAGAGACTCAACAAAGCACAATCATTCCAAGATCATTTAAGGATGAGCATGTGTTTCAGGAATGGTCCCATATTTCATACAATGGATCATTTGGAACCTGTGTGTTCAGATAAGCACTCATTTTAATAAAGATGTATTCAGTGATGCCTAGGTAGAAGCAGGCTGCAAATAGGTTCCAAGAGGTCTGGCATGCATATGTGTATATGTGTATTATTTTTGTATATATATACATATCTGTATGCACATATGTATATATGTACTGTGTGTATATGTATGTTCCTTGCTTAAAAATTCACATCTGGATTTTGGGTCAATCTACTCAAATTATCCTTGTTTGTCACACAGTGTCCTGATTTGGAGGAGAGAAACACATGATCAATGCTTTCAAATATTTGCAAAGTTGGCATTTAGAAAAGGAATTAGACCTTTTTTCCTTGTCTCCAGAAGGATAGTATTTGGAGAAAAAGTCTGACTTTGCAGAGAAGCAGGTTTTGGCTTGGTTTAAGGAAGAAATTCCTTAATCATAATAATTATTTAAAATTAAACTGGTAAGCATATACTAAAAAAATTGAGAAAGGAGAGGTATAATCTCTAGGGTTGTCAAGAAAAGCTTTCTATAGGAGGTAGCAAGTGAGTGAAGCCTTTTGTCCTCTGAGGTTACACAGAGCATTTCTAACTCCTCTTCCATGTGACAAATCTTCAGATACTTGAGTACAACTATTATGTCCCAGCTAAATCTTTTCTTTCACAAAAACATTACCTTATATGGCAGGATCTCAAGGACCTTCCTCATTTGTATTGAACAAGATCTCTGAGGATATTGTAAATAAGATTCATTTTTCAAGTAGATATAGGTCTAAAATAATCTCCCAGACTTTCTGATTCTGTAGTAAAATAATAGTTACCATCATGCCCCCCATTCATCCCTCACCCCATTGATGCAGAAAAGTAGTTAATGATAACAATTTTTATTTCTTGGCTCTTGTAATTCCCATGACATGGTCATGAACACAGTTCTCGGGAAGTTCAATTCCTGGTGTAAATTAAACTCGTTACTGTCAGCTCATTATTTGCAATATATGAACTTGAATACCCCTGTGTCTCATATTTGGCTAGCTCTCTGATTAATGATTATTTCTCATTTATTTTCTTTTAGGAGGGTAGTTTTGTCTGTCACTTAGGCTGTGGGGTTTTTATTATTGTACTTGAATATAATGGACAACTCTAAGCAGATGAAATAAACTGAGTAAAAAGTGACAAATCACTGAATAACTACTAATTTAAAGACCAAACAGCTTAAACATAAATGTGTCTTGAATTTTTCTGAGAAGAAATAGAAGTGAAAGTGAAAGATCAGCAAAGTTCATTTACGGTTCCCTCCTTCACATAGTAATGTAGACTACTGAGACAATCTATCTTTTTAGTACTCTAGCATTCTGATATGGTTGTCTACAAAGTGGGGACTAGGAATCCATTAAGGGTCTTGGCCTGACTTGTGTGATTGACCAGACAGAGGATAGGAAGTGCCCTGTTCTCATGTGAGCCAATCAGGGGGCTACTTTCAACACAACCACACTTACCTTCTTCATTACAGGCTAAAAATTCCCCATGATATTCCTTCTGACCTCTGTACAAAAACTAAACTTTACCCCTTATGAAATAAAATCAATGGATTGTTACTGATTGTGTGACCTGGGTAAATCACTTAACCTATTAGTGCTTTAGGCACTGAACAATCTATATGGCAGAGAATGTGCTGACTCCACTTGGTAGGTTTCTCACAAGGAAATATATCCAGAAATAAAGGGGAAATATCTTAGCAACACTTTAAAAAATGAACACCCCTATTAGATTTCATATATATATATATGTACACACACATATATACACATATATGTATATACACACACATATATACACATATATGTATATATATACACACACATATATGCACACACATACATACAAAGACACAAATATACATACACATATGTATGTGACTGTATACTAATGTTTGTGCTTCATTTTCCAAGAGGATCAAAGCCATTATGAGGTGACATCTTCATTTGTATGTTAATTGGATTTAAGTGAGGCACACAAAGTGAATTGCACAAAGTCACCAGCCACACCCTCTCTTTCAGAGCCATCAAAGTCCAGTGGCAAGACAAAAGTCAGGAAAACGGTGATGGCTCAGGATGTAAAGAATAACCTTGGCAAATTTGATGTTTGACGAGGCTCTAAGTACTCCAAAAGCACCTGCTTCAGCTGCCTTCTTGGACATTGGTACAAATGGTTTTCATCTGCTCATTCTGCTGGAGGAAGTCTTCC
Source organism: Bettongia penicillata ogilbyi (assembly GCA_023548195.1). Lineage (NCBI taxonomy): Eukaryota > Metazoa > Chordata > Mammalia > Diprotodontia > Potoroidae > Bettongia > Bettongia penicillata. Next base: position 7,524,499 of record JAJHZJ010000244.1, read on the forward strand.
TATGTTACAGGTAGACATCCCCCTAACTCACTGATTGGTCTGAGGTCTATCAGTTACCCTCAAGCTGGTTTAGCCCATCTGTTGAAATGGTTTTACTGGGGTGCGGCCACTGCGCATGCCGCAGATTCTTGGAGTCACAGGTATGAGCTGGGTGAGAGGTGGACACCAAATGTAAATGGAGTGTTCAGGGAAGGGTAATATCTCTGGTGTGAAGGCTTGTATGGCCCTTTTCAGGGCTCCTCATTCACCTTTGATGTTCACCTTCATTCAACTCTAACCTGTATATATGTCTATGTAAGATATATGTACCTGTGCTTATACATGCATACATATACAATACAATACACAATACATTTTGACCATTGAGATATATATGGATGGGTATGTATATAAAATATATGTGTTATGGGCATATGTTCATATATATATATATATAACCATACACATGCACACAGAAACTAAGGTTTTCTTGTCTTTTTGCTCATAATCCAAAGCTCTTTTCACTCTATTACGATACTACTGCAAATGATTAAATAAATGTTATTCTCTTGTTGTTACCAGCATTTCCAGAACCATATGAAAGTCAACTAGCATTTATCAAGCTCTTAGTGTGTCCCAGGCACTGTGCTAAATGCTAGGGATACTAAGAAAGGCAACAAAATGAAACAGCAACAAAAATGAATCCAGTCCCTGCTTCAAGGAACTCACAGTCTAATGGGGAAGACGATATATAAACCTCTATATACAAACAATATAACATCCAGGACTTAGAGGAGATGATATTGAAGCTATGTTGGGAAGGGGAAGGGGAAGGGGAAAGGGATGGGATTAATGACTCTTTAAGATGATCCAGCCTGCCCAGTTAGAGTGGAAATGCCTGCAGCAGCCACACAAAACAAGCTTTCTCAATGATACAGATGGAGGCCAGCTTTGCTAATGGAAATGGGAGTCCTAGTATGTGACTTTGATTGGATTTCTTCTTTGACCTTATAGACTGGAAGGGGATACTTAGCTAGGAGCTTTAGGTTCCCAGACCAACAGAAAAGGGGGAGATTGGGAAGGAGAGGGTATGAGGCCGGAGGAGAAAGTACCTGATGTGCAGCTACTCTGACATGTGAATGGCTGGTCGTAGTTTTCAAGGCTACCTCAGTCTCCTTGCGGGTAGGCATATCGTCTCAAACATTTTTATATTCCCTAGAACATGGAGCCTTGCACACAGAAATTTGTCGATAAATGGACTGATTATTTGAAATGGGTCCAGATCCAAAGTGAGGGATGAAACTGTGAGGTGAGACAGGGTGGGAAAAGTGACAAGGGGAAAAAAGCCATTCCCTCTTTGCAAATTCATACATGTGCCATAGTTTGGCAAAATGGGGAAATCTTTCACTTGCTAATATGCAAAAATTAACATACCTACTAAAAGAGAGATGTTGTGAGATCAAACTCAATATATTTACTGCCTTTATTTCACAGGCAATATGGTATATTATAGCTATCCATTTCCTATGGAAAACAAACACAATTAAAACAGAAAATATATGCCCTCAGATTTTTTTCTCAGTCATATCTTCATATATTTTACATATAAATTGACAATTCAGTAAAACAAATTCAACATAAAATATGCTTGTGCTATTCCATGTGCTACCATGGAATTTTTTTTCTTCTTAAGATCAAGCCCTGGCATTTAGAAATTCTGAAGTTTAAACTTTATTTATTGCTTTGAAAGAGTTGCTAGGCAGAAGGAAAGGGACTTAGAAATAAAAGAGAAAAGGAAAAAGAAAAGAAAAGGCCTGACTCCAAATGCGAAAGGAGCAATATTTTATAAATCCTGCCTGAATGTTGGTAGTAACAAATATAATTTGAGGCAGCGGAGGCATAATTTTCTGCAACTTTGGCACTAGACTTGGCTCATTAAAGAAGTTGTATAGTATCTTATGTAGAAACAGTTTTGAACAACTCCATCAATGTATGAATGACAAGACTCCTCTGAAACCCTTCCCACTTCCCCTCCCCCCAAAACCCTGCCTCCTTCTTCTGAGCTTTTTTCCCATGAAACCCTGAGATTGCACTGCCATCTCAGAGTGAGCTGGAAGGCTTTATTTTGTGGATGGTTACAAGAAGACAAGAATTTGGTGTTTGTAAGTTTCCGTATACTTAATTACTTTTCCAACATGATCTTCATTTGGTAGCAGAACTGGGGACATAGACGGATGATGCAATTTGTCCAAGACTCCATGGCCAGGGTCTGGACTGGCAATGGAACCCATGTTTCCTAGTGCCTGGTGCAGCGTCTATGATTAGATCACATTTCATGCCAAGTGAACTTAGAATGGAAAGATTGTCCTGCTCTTTTATGTGAAAGAATCTTTTGGGGAGGGGGTGGTCTTTCTTGCTGCCTCCTTTTAGAATGGTTTCAGCCTCTAGGCAGTATGCAGGATTCTCAGTCATCATCCTCAGCCTCTCTTAAGTATGATCCTTTCAATAAAAAATTTTTAAAATGTTTCAGTCTGCTTTAAATTCTTGGTAATATCTTTCCCCATGAAAAGAAGGGGATTTGAAATTACTCTGCCATTCATTTCAAGTGGAATATAAACCTTTGATGTTCAGTTATTCATAGATTCCTATGATATTGAGTTGAAAAAGACCTTAGAAATGATCTAGCCTTGTCCCCTCATTTTATAGAAGACATCTGATTGATATTGAAAGGTTTAATGACTTACTCAGAGTCACACAATTAGTCAGCAATTGAGCTAAGAATCAAATTTAGACCATGATGACTCTAAGGTCAATATTCATTCCTTGATGCAACACTCTACCTTCTTAATCAGTTCTTGAAAAGATTATAGGGTGGTATTTGTAATTAAAAGAAAATTATGCTGGGAGTCAGAGGGTCTGAGCCCAGCTCAGATGCTACCTCTATCTATGTAGCCTTTGACAAATTCCTGACCGTCTTTGGACTTAGTTCCCTTTTGTGGAAAAATACTTTGTTCAGGAGTGAGTGATTTTGAAAATCCCTCTCATCAATCTGAGTCTGTAACAATTTTGCAATTTACACCCACACAGAGTATTCGGAAATAGAAATGATTCCTGGTCATCTTATAAAGTCAGAATCCAGAGAGATCACTGGAACTTAAAACCTCCTTTCACCATCTTGCTGTTGGTGAAAGGAAATTCCAAGCTGACTACTGGGAGGGAACTCAAGCCAGAAGTTCTTTCACAAAGGCTTAGTTCTGGCTTCAGCCCATATTCCTGCCAGTGGCCTGGCTCAAGGCCATGGGGTTGAAGCACAGTTTTTCTCTGTGAGAGCAGTAGACTTTAACTCTCTCATATTGTAAGGAGGGAACTGTTTTTAGACAGAGGCAGGGGCAGCAAACTGGCCAGGCCAGTGATGAAGCCTGCAGGGAGGAGAAAGTAGAACCTAGGGGATGAGGATTGTCCTGTTTAGCAAAGCAGACAGACAACTGAGAGCAACTGAAGGCAGGTCCTTATGTGTACTTATTTCTGAAATACTTTGATTAGAGATGGTGCGATACAGTGACCAGAGTGCTGGGTGTTGGGTCAGAACACCCTGGATGTCATTTTTGACCCAGACACTTATTAGCTCTGTGACTGTCAGCAAATCACTTAACCTCTGTGGGCCTCAGTTCTCGTCTAGAAAATAAGGTGGTTGGACTTGGTAACCTTCATGATTCCTTCCAGCTCTAAATCTGTGATTGTGTATGGTCTATTCTTCCTTCTTCCATAAGTAAGCATTCACTCCTGAAAGTTCATCTGAACTTTTAAGTACCTCTTCCTTTCACAAGACCTCACATGGTAAGAAATGAAGAAAATTAGTTCCTTTATCCATTCTTGAAATGTATATTAAGTACCTGCTATGTGTATTATGCTAGGTGCTTGGGATACAAAAGCATACTTACACTTAGGAATTGGAGGTTATAGCATGTACACAGAGAAGTGTAACTAGGGTGTGGTGCATGCCTAGACCACCTAAAATGGCAGCACCCATGCAGGAGTCTCTACGCTGGAGACACTTGGGACCCTCTTCTGGGAGAAAATGTCCATAAACGGACATTCTAAGTTGGTCTGTCATATTGTTGGGAGTAATCTCTTTCCATTGACTACATAGCTGGAATGGCTATATCTTTAAATCTATCTGACCGAGGCACAGTGTTTCCTTCTCTTTTCCTGTAACATTCCATAGTGAAGGACCCATTCACTTACAACAGGGATGTCATGAAGTAAGTGGCAAAAGAAGGGCCTGAGGTTCAGGTCACCTTTCACTCCTTTCAGGCTCTGTAGAAGTAGACATAAGGAGGACAAATATTGGAGACAGACACTGAAAATACCGAGGGTCTGGAGGGGGAGTGTTTTGCATCCAGACTTCTGACCATTATATGACACTGCCTTCTATGTATAGCAGTTTGGACAAGATGATCCCTGAAATGCTTTCTTGTTCTAATAGGTGATAATCACTATTCTAGGTGATTTTCTGGTGTTTAATATGAAAGTATATGTTTACTTTATCCCATGTGAATCAGTCTTGCTTTCTCCTTCATCTTTCATTGTGCTGAAAGCCCTCTGGGCCTGTCTTTATTTATCTTTTTAATCCACATGCTGAAGAAATATAACAGGGCCCTGGATCACACTGAGGTTAGATTCAGGAGAAGAAAGGAGATAGGACAGCCAGTTACCAGACAGTGACTTACAATAAAGTGTCAAACAGTTCCTGTCTGTTGCCATCTTCCCACTGTTACCATGACAAGTCAACGAAACAGAGCTTTTTCTGTGAAAGACTTTATATCAGCCTATTATCTGTTATGCATAACCAGGGCTCTCTTGGTTCTATGCTATATACTGCAACCAGAGAAACACTTATGAGGAAACAAATCTAGTGTTGCATTTTGGAGAGATTAGTGGGCAAACATCAGGACACAGCCTACTGAAGGTATTAGTTTTTATCTGATGTGATATTTCCAGGGTCAGGTAATTGCCCCTTCCCACAATTCCAGTTTTCTTACAGTTTCTTCCTCTTAAAACTCTTCTGTGATCCAATGACACCAGCCTCCTTGCTCTATCTCCCACATGACACATCTCTCTTCAGGCTCAGAGCATCTTTACTGGGTAGATTCCATGAGATTGGCCTCACCTCTGCCTCCTGACTTCCCTGACTTCCTTCACGTCTCAGTTAAAGTTCCGCCTTCTACAAGAAACCTTTCTCAATCTTCCTTAATCTTAGCACTTTCCGTCGGAGAATCCCTCCCTGCCCCACCCCAGCATCTCCCACTGCTCCAGTATATGTCTTCTTTGTACATCATTGTTGTGTGTTGTGTGCTCTGTTAGACTATGAGATCCTTGAGTGCAGGGTTGCTGTTGCTTTGCCTTTGTTTTCTCATTGCACAGTGCCTGGCACATAGTAGGCTTTTAATAATTGCTAATTTATTAACTGTTCTGGTTACTTCAAGTATAATCATCCTTCCCACTCCAACCTCCCCTTGCAAAAAACTCTGAGATATTTTCCAAGAGTGTTTTACCTCACTGAGCAGGAATCGGATACCTGCAGTGGTACAAAAATATTCGATAACAACCAGTTGCTAAAATTTCTGTATTTCATCAGCTAATATCTTTTTTCCCTGTGTTACTCACTTCTTGATTCTCTTTTCCCTCTTCCGCGTCTCACTTTACCTAATGAAGTGTTTTTTTTTCCCCAACAAATAAAAGATGATTTATTATACTCATGTTTTATAGGCATCCAAAAAGTCAATCATTCAATTAGGTATCATTTCTTAACTTCTTATCATCTTCTATCCAATGTGTTCAGTTCTGGAGATTCAAAGCAAGGCAGAAACCAATCCCTACCCTCAAGAAATTTACATTTTAAGGGCACAGTCAACATGTAAATAAATAGGTACACAAAAGATACTTATAGATGGAAGGAAATCTTGAAAGGGAAAGAGACATTGCTTGGGGGTGGGGAGGAAAGGCATCCATAAGGAGGTAGTATTTGTTAGTGTGAAATGTCATGATGGTCCATGGCATACAATGGTATCTCTATTGATTATTAACTTCAGACAGATAGGTCTTGGATTAAATGATGGAATGTCCTATATCAGGAAGGATTCAAAACAGTAAGATTGATTTGAGTTTAAAATCAAATGGTAGGGAGAATAGTTCTGGATGAGGTGGGAGTGATGGTACCATCCTGGACAGAGTAACATCTTTTCAAAGGTTTGGTCCAATTTGCTTCTTTTACAGATGAGGAAAATGAGGCCCAGAAAAGTTAAATGATTTACCCAAGATCACCTAGGTAATAACCAATAGAGTTAAGATTCAGGCTCAAATACTTGACCATGATTCATCCCTATGTAGAGGATTTTTAATGGTAAATTCCCATTCTCTGGCATATTTGCCCTTATTCAGTCTGAAAAAACCCCCACAAAAACCTGGGAAAGATTTAGAATTAACTCATATCTAGGTATTTAGTGATTTGCTATGTTAATAAGTATAGGCAATGAAGATCCTTGATCACCTCTGTGTCTAGTACTTTATTAGGAAATTACCTTACTATTTTTTTAAAATTATGGATACACAGGATCAAAGATTTAAATCTAGAAGTGACCTTGGAGATTATCTTGTCCTCTAATTTATTTTTTGGATGTTAGGATCATAGAGTTAGAACTGGAAGCAATACCTTAAAGGTCATATAGTCTAAGCCTCCCATTTTATGACTGAAGACACTGAGGTTCTGAGAGGTGGTGAATGGTCAAATATCACATAGGCCAACCTAAGATCTGAATCCAGATACCTGAGTTCAGACCTAGTGCTCCACCTCACTATGATGACTGACTTCTTCAATCTCAGGCATTCATTTTTATCATTGTTTTCCCCAGGACCAAGCACAATTCCTGACACATAATGGCTGCTTAGTAAATGTTTGTTGAAGTGAGGCAAGGTGAGAGCTTTCCAGACATGGGGGACAGCCATTAAAAAGGCTCCGAGTTAGGAGACTGAGTGCTGTGTGCCAAAAAAAGGCAAATGGATCAATGGCATTGGATCATTTGATCATAGAAAATATGGAGTGGAGGAAAGTAGGAAGAGGCTTGGAAAGGTAGGAAGACCGATTGTTGATTGTCTCTATATTTATTCATTCTTTCTTTTGTTTATTTATTAACATTCTTTTTTAAAAAAAATTCAGAGTTCCAAATTCTCTCCAACACTAAGACTAGGCAAAAGACTGGATATATAGTTTTAGTGAAAGTGACTAGGTGAGAATGATATCTGATTTATGGGCCTAGCTGAGCAGAAAGATGGCGGTGCCCTTGACTGTAATAGCAAAGCTAGTAAGGGTTTTTTTGGGGAGTGGAGTGGGGTAGGGAGGTAGTAAGTTCTACTTAGGTCTTATTGAGTTTGTGTTGTCTGTAGGGCATTTAGTTTAAGACACCCAACATGTAGTTGGTGATATAAGACTCAAGCACATGATGATAGATTAAGGCTGGATAGATAGATCTGGGAATTCTAGGCATGAAGATGACAATTGAAATCCTGGGAGCTGATAAGATCAGCAAGCAAGATAATATAGGGGGAGAGAGTAGAGGGCCCAGGACAGAGCCTTAGGAGGCACCAAAAATTAGTGGGCATGAACTGGAAGATCTAGCAAAGAAGACTGAGGAGTAGTCAGTCAGGTAGGAGGAAAAGCAGGAGAGAATAATGAAAAACTTAGGGAGCAAAAGGTATCTAGAAGTGTGAGACAGTGTCAAACACTTCAGAAAAGTCAAGAAGGGTGAATGTTGAGAAAAGGCCTTCCGATTTTGCAATAAAGAGGTCACTGGTAGCATTTGAGGGAGGTGCTTCTGTTGAATGATGAGGTCAGAAAGCAGATTACATAGGGTTTAGAAGAGAATGAGAGGAGGAAGTGGAGACACAGATCTAGACAACCTTTTTAAGGCGTCTGACCACAAAAGGAAAGAGAGATATAAGAGAGGGCTAACAGGAATGGTTGGATCAAGTGAGGAATTTTTTCTTTATTTTTAAAGATGGAATGATCTGGGCTTCTTTGTAAGCAGCAGGGAAGCAGCAAGTACAAAGAGAGAGACTGAAGATTAGTCAGGGAGTAGGGGTACCTTGGCTGCACAGTGAATAGAACACTGGCTTGGAATCAGGAAGACTCATCTTCATGAGTTCAAATCTGGCCTCAGACACTTACTAGTCATGTGACCCTGGGCAAGTCACTTAGCCCTGCTTGCATCAGTTTCCTAATCTGTAAAATGAACTGGAGAAAGAAATGTGAAACAACTTCAATATCTTTGCCAAGAAAACCCCACATGGGACCATGCCTCTACTGAAATGACTCAACAACCACCAGGGTAACAGGAAGGAATCTCTGCGATTTTTCTGGACAAGTACAGTTTCTTTCTCCTTCCTCCTAGAGTATGCTGAGACTCAAGCTCTGCCAGACTCAGAGTTCCCATAGGAAGGCATGGACACAGTCTCTTTTCCCAAGAGTATCCTCTTGGGCTGGAGATTTCTCTGAAGGTCCTAGGCTCTTTCTAGGATTACCTACTTTCCAAACATTTCAACCTCTTCAGTCAATTCTTAGCTTAGTTTGCCTCAGGAATTACTCACCACTCACCCAACAAAACCCTCCTCCATCTCTCCACATTCAAGTGGCTTCCCATAGCTCCCAGCTTGACTAGCCTTGGGCACTGTTTATCATTCTTGGTTGCGGTACCTACCCATTCATCAGTTTCTCCACAGCTAGAATATTCCCCCCACCCCCCTTTCTCTCTTTTGTGTGGTCATGAACTTAGCAGAGACCTCCATTCCTCTCCAGCTCCTTGATAGGAAAACCAAACCAAACAAAAAAGCAAAAGCAAAAACAAAACTACTTTGAATTATTTCACCAAGAGGAGGGTTATAGTGCCCCTCTTTAATTACTTGGTGAGAAAAGCTTCTCTTCTATTCCCTCCCCAGTATACACAGTAAGTCTCTCTCCTAAGTAGTAATAAGGCAGGGAGCTCCACATGAGCCAAGCCTGAGCTCTGAGATGGGGCTGACTGTATACCTTTCTATCCATTTATTTATTATCCTTGAAGCAAGAAATTCACTACCATGAGTAAAAATAAATTCTCCTCTTCAAGTATAAAATTCAGTGAAGCTTTCCAAAGAGTTACTTTTTTCCTTGGAATGGAAAAGGCCCTGGCATGAGCCTAAGGGTAACAACGTTTTAAAATGGGTATGAAGAGCCAGCCCCGGGAAATTGCGTCATGGGGGGAAAGCACATGGGTGTTTTGTCTTGTCTCGGAAGAGAGCAATTTTTCAGATTCTTTTCTCATGGCTCACTGTCTACTAAATACAATGCTGACTTTGAATGTGAGGAAGTGTGTGTTCAGGGGTAATTATAAGAATATTCATTCATTCATTTGTTAGCTATTTATTAAGCACCTTCTGTATGTGCAAGGTCCCAAGGGAATATAAATGTGTATAGAACAAGATCTTTAACATTTAAAAGCCCTTAAAGGTTTACAAATCCATTTACGCAGAGTATTATTATCTCCATTTTCCAGATGAGGAAACTAAGTTTGGTGAAGTTAAATGACATAAAAGTGGTCACATGACTCATGTTAAAAGTGAGATTTAAAACCAGATACCTCATGACTTCAAGTCTCATGCTCTTTTCACAGAGGACTTTCCCCTACAAGGATTAACAAGTATGGTCTGAGCACATAATGCCTTTCTACCAGACTGAACTTTTATTTCTTTCCTTTCCTCTTTTATTAGCTCTGCTGTTTTGACACCCAGTTTTTAAAAGAAGCCAGCACCACTGAGACTAACACAAATAGACTTTATGTCAGTGAAAGCTAGAGGCTGGAGGAATCCTGCCAACCTTAGCAACCTGTGTCTAAAGGTTATAGAAAATGTTTTTGGAAAACAAGACCATTAGAGACCATTTCTGGAACAGGCCATGACTTAGTGAGTTGTCCACACCATTAAGAGACAGCAGAATGTCCTGGAATGCTGGAGCAAGTGTCAGATGCTGGATCCTTAGGGACCTGTGAGCATGGTTGATAATTGGCTTTATTTGACTACTCATAAAGTCTGGCTGGCCATGTGGGTGCCTTAAACCCAAATGGGTTATTTCTAACCCTGATCTTAAGCAGTTACCTAATAAACAGGGACCTTTTCTGTGAAAAGAACCTCTGTCCTCCAGAGACACAAAGCATACACTCATACATAAAATTATAGGACCATCAATCTAAATGTGGAAGAGATCTTAGAGCCCATCTAGTCGAACTTTTTCATTTTATAGATGAGAAAATGGAAGCTTAGAGAGCCTACAAGACTGTCCAAGGTCACACAAGTCACAAGTAGTAGAGCTGGGATTAGAGCTAGGTTCTCTGACTCTAAATCCAGAGATATGTATGCATATGTTCAATGTGTACTGCAGTTATAGGATTATGGAATTTTAGAGGTTGGATAGACCTTCGAGGTAATCTAGAAGTAATGGGGTATAATGGGGGAGGGGGAGTGAAAAAAAGAATTATTATTGTTTTAAGAGTTAAAAGACCTACATAATTAGGTTGGAGTCTGGAAGACCTGAGTTCAAATCCCAATTCAGACACTTATTAGCTGTGCGATCCTGTGCAAATCACTTAAGTTTTACCAGACTCATTTTCCTCATTTGTAATATAATTCTTATCATTTATATAATGCTTTAAGATTTCCAAAGTGCTTTACTTATGTCAACCCATTTGAACCTCATAACAATCCTGTGAGGCAGGTGCTATCATCATCATTATTTTCCAGATGATTCCAGGTCCAGCGTTACATGCTACTTACCAAGGACCAAAGGAGTTAACAATATATGAAGTGCTTTACATTTCATAAAAACCCTGGCAATTATAATTGTTGCTGATATAGCCTTGAATCTGCAATGTATTTACCTTGAGCAAGTCACAGAACTTCTATTTTCTCATCTGTTAAATGGAATGACAAATGCTGGCTTTGCAGTCAGCATTGCTATGGGAATCAAATGAGAAACTCTATGTGAAAGGATTCTATAGACTGTAAACCATTTCTTATAGCCAAGAAAAAACTCTGTTTTCTGGCTTAGTTTCTCTGCAACAACCTTTCTAAGCCCTAGTCACATATATGTTCTGTGGACTCCCTTTTGCCCTTTCTCTTCTATGGACCTCTTGATATCTGGATGTTCTACTTCTAACTTCCAGGCTCAGAACTTCCAGAATCCTGGCTGATCAACACCCTCCTTCCTGTCTGTGATCTCTGAAGTGGGAAGCATGAGTGGGACCTCCCTTCTCCCTCCAACATTCCTGAACTGTTCTGAAGCATGGAGTGAAGACACATCCACAAGCTTGGTGTAACTCAATAAATCCTGAGAGCGGCCTTTCACTTGCTTCTCCTGGTGTGGTCTGCAGGCCCTTGTGAGGAAAGTTTCCTAGTAACATGTCTAGCTGTACCTTTTTTTGTCCATTCCAGTCTCATTTTGGAGTTATCACTTAGTGAGCATGGAGACTCAATGGGCTACCCTTTTCCTTGCAGTTTCCCTTGAGGGAAGGGACTATTTCTTTTTGTCTTATTGGCACAATGCCTAGCGTATAATGGGCACTTAATGTTGATAAATCGACTATTCCTGCTTCCTCAATAGTTAATAGTCAATGAGCATTTATTAAATTGCTCCTACTTTCCTGGCACTTTGTAAGCACTGGGAGAACAAATGTAAACAATAAAGAAAAAGAAAAAAAGATAGTTCCTGTCCTCAAGGAGCTTATAGTCTAATAGGGGAAGATAAAACATAAAAGGAAGCTGAAAAGGGGAGGGACAAAGGAGGAAGTTACTCACCTTGGGAACATCCTGGAGAAATAAGTCAGAGAAATCCCAAAGTGGTGCAGCCAGGTAAGAAATTGAGGAGATGCCTGAGCTGAGCTCTCCCCTTAAATAGAGGTGTGGAGTTTATGGCCCCTCCCTCTAATCAGAGTAGTGATGAGGTAGACTCTCTCCTCTACCATGTCTTCTTGGTTGTCTCAAGTTAAGCCTATGGTCAAGGCACCAAACACAAGGTCTTATTGCTTTTAGACTGAGGATTAAAATGAACAGAGTTGGTTTCAGAGTCCAGAAGACAGGTTCAAGTCTTGCCTCTGACATGTGCTAGCTGTTTGATCCTTGGCAATTCATTTTGTCCTCTTAGCTTCCCAGGAAGCTTCATAAAATTATAAGTTGCAGAAGAAGTGCCACTCTGCACTGGTAGAGGGAGTGCCCTCTACCAATGAAATTACTGATTTTATTTAAAAAATTCCTGGCTACCTGAGTCTTCTGCAAAGCCCCTTTTTGTCCCATCATAAATCTCAGCAGCACAATGCAAATACAAAGGCCTATGGTCACTTAGCCATGGGATCATGGTGTTTAGAGTGGAAATGGAGTTTTGGGAATCACCTAGTCCAATACCTTCAATTTACAGATGAGGAAAAAGAAGTTCAAGCATACTGACAGCCACACAGGGACTATGTGGCAAGCTGAGGTTTGAGCCCAAGGTTTCTGCCTCCCACCCTTTCCACTGCCTTTCCCATGATAGCCAAACAAAGCAACCAGATTTATTCAGACAGTGGAATAGCTGGAACTAGCACACTGACCAACCTCTTGATATTTAGCCCTATGCCACTTCTGCCACATCACACTGTTGCAAGCCAACGTGATTCCAGTGAGGGCATATACAGCTCTAGGAGGAAGCAGCAGATATTTACGCAAACAGTTCCAGAGAATGTATAAATCTGGCTTTCAGGAGATCCATCACATCTCTCTGAGCAGCTTGGAATCCCATACATCTGGCCATGTCCACCCCCACACTCCTCAGCAGGAGGACTGCCAAGGGAATGGAGCCAAGGGGATGTTTCCGGACTTCAGTGCTATTCATGTATATGCAGCAGCTCTTTCTGAATGCCAAGGCTTGAGCATCTTAGACATCATGGGTACACAGTTGTGGAATTATGCCTAAGAATATCTGGGCACTTGTAGAGTATGGTTACATATTCAGAGGGCTATCTGGGACTCAGGGCCTGATAAAGCAAATAAATTCTCATAAAAAAAGTGCCCAATAAAAAAAAACAAACAAACAGAACACCACAAAAAGCACCATGGATGCCATCTAAAATGGAAACCTGATTCCTAAATCTGAATGCATGTGAATACAAGCCCAGCACATTCCAGAGTATAAATCAAATAGCACATGACTGACTGCAAATGTAAAGGTTCCAAGAAGTACATATTTTCAGCATGAAAATAAGGAGGCCATCCATGTCACAAGGCTTGTGATCAGTAATTAATTAACTTTTTCTGCTGATTCACCTTTATTGCTACTTCTGTTGGCTTTGCTGTTCTACCTCTGGACTGCCAATGTAGATATGGCCTAGGCTGAAACAACTTCTAAGCTTTGCCTTGATGGTTTTTGGAGAGAGCCAAGACTAAATAAGACTCTGTGGTCTTGTCTGCATTTAAGTATTGAGCAATGATTTTTCTTGTAGTTGGAAAGATAGAATAAGTTGAACTCCTTACACAGAGCTCTACCCCTTCAACTTCCTCTTTCAAGATAGGACCCTAGGGTCTATGTTTCTAGAAAGGCTATAACATTCTTCTGCTGCCTCTTCTCAGATGCCGAAGTGTAGTGCAAAGGCAATTATTAGCTGTATTCACAAGAGGGATCAAACCACGAGTGAGGTCTTCAGATATTTTATGGGAAAACAGCTCAGAATATATGACTTCTGTGTGAGTATGACCTTTCCTGGAGGACTGGCAGAGAGGTGACTGCAGTAACTGGGCATAGTGAAAGGACTCAGGATTTTGCTGACTTGCTTTTACTGTGCTAGAGAAGTCAGGAAGGGGTGAAGTACCTTTGGGAATTTTGGTTAATGTCATAAAGCAGTTTTGTTCTCTCTTGCATGCATTCAGGCCAATGAATGGACCCTGCTCTGGCATTTTCCGTTCAACAGTTGGGGCCCTTCACAAAATGCTTTCATGCTACAGCTCTTAGGTCAATTGAAGCTGGTTATAAGGATTCTCTATGATGGTTACAATGGAGATTTTGTTTCTCTTAAAATCAACTAAATGAGTATCTAAGGAATGGGGACTATTTCTCAAGAGTCATTAACCCATGGCATACTTTTAGGAGGCCAAATGTGGTCAACAAAGCAGCTTCCAACCATGGGAACACATGGCCCACATATTGGAGTGTTTGGTATTGAAAGTGTCAAAATAGGGTCACAAGTATACTTTCACTGCATTTTTAATTCTCAGATTTGGCTTTCAATCCTAACTGAATATAACTGAATATTATGATTAAAGCACAGAGATTACTGCCTCTAGGCTTGGTTTGATGAAGTCTGAATGACCTATTTGGTTCCTTTCTTTTTCAAGAAACAAATTAATTTAGTTTATAAACAAAATTGAAAGCATTTATTTTCTTTTTCCCATTGATTCAACTATTGAACAAAAAAAGAAAAAAAAAGAAAAGGAAAACTCTTGTAGCAAAAATGCATAGTCAAACAAAATTCTGTATTTCAAATTCCTTGTCTCTTGTTTAGAACTTAGGACATAAATTTGCGTGTGTTCGTCCTTTGCTGCTGAAGAAGACCATGCCATCAGATGACATGACTTGCACTTGACTTTTTTTTGAGTGAGGGAGGGCTGTGCAGGCCACCAGACTCACTTCTCCTCCAGAGCCATCTGAATCCAGTGATCAGATATTCTTCAGGATGACTGGAGATGACCCAGGATGAGGCAATTGGGGTTAAGTGACCTGCCCAAGGTCACACAGCTGGTGAGTGTCAAGTGTCTGCGGTAAGATTTGAACTCAAGTCCTCCTGACTCCTGTATTGGTACTCTATCCACTGCACCACCTAGTAACCCCAGGACAGAAATAACAATCCTCTGGATCTATCTAACAAGGTAGATAATGGTTCTCTAGAAGCATGATTTATCATTGTACGTACCAGAGTTCTTAAATTATTCTAAGTTATTTTTCTTTGTAATATTATTACATAAATTGTTCTTCTGGTTTTTTATCTTCATAATTTCTTATGACCTATTATCATTTATTCCATTCATATATTTTGTTCAGCCAGTCCCCAATTTAATGTGTACACCTTTAGTTTTTAGTTCTTTCATGCACACACACACACACACACAGTTTGTAGAAATATCTGTGTGCATATAAGTCTTTTCCTTTTTCTTTGATCTCTTTGAGGCAGAGGCCTAGTGGTATTACTGCATCAAAATATACTGACTTTGAGGCCATATTTCTTTTACTTTACAGAATGGTTGCATATTTGAGCTATTTCTACTGACTCTAATTCTCTGCTTAAGTGTCCTGAGTTCATTTAAACCAATAAAAATCATGGTTCATGACCTCTTCTCTCAAACCTCCTAATTTGGATGATATAAGAAAAAAAGAGGAATCCAATTCAGTTCAACAACAGCAAACATATTTAACGGGTAAGGCATTGTGTTAGGTATTAGGCATAAAAAGTTCCAAGAAAAGATTGGCCTCTAAAATATTCCTACCTTCACATAATTTTTATTCTATGGGAAGATATCTTCATAGATGACATGCTCATAAAAAAGTAAATAGAATGTGATTGAAGGAGAGAAAGATCAATTCACAACTGAAGATATCAGGGAAAGCTTCATGGAGGAGGCGATTCCTCTAAGCACTTGAACCATGAAGAAAGGTAAGGATTGTGAAAGGTAAATATGAAGAAGGGACTGCTGGGAGATGATATGTCTAGTTCAGAGGTAGCTGATGGTCCAGTATGACTAGAAAGTAAAATTTCTCAAGGGGAAAAATGTCAAAAAAGTCTAGAGTTGAGATGGAGGGGGAGGGAGTGTCGAATGCCAGACTGAGTAGTTTGCATTTTAACCAAATGACTATAAAGATACAACGGTGATCTTAAATTAGGGTAGTTCTGTATTTAGTACTTAACTTTGGCATCTTGGAAGAGAATCAAGGTGCTGAAACCATGTAGGAGGCTACTCTGGAATCCTAGAAACCTAAAATTTTAGTTAAAAGAGGTCATAGAAGTCATTTCATCCATTCCATATTCACAATGGAATATCCATTACAATATGCCCAATAACTGAACATACAACTTGTGCTTAAAGAATGACCAGATCACCATCTCCTGAGACAACCCACTATACTTTTGGGTGGCTCTGTTAGAAAGATTTACTTCTTATGAAGCCCAAGTTTGCCATTTTACAACTTCTACTTGATGCGTGGCCCAGATTCTCACCTCTGGAACCAAACGGAACAATAGTGTTCAGTCATTTTTCGGTTATGCCCAGCTCTTTGTGACCCCATTTGGGGTTTTCTTGGCAAAGATACTAGAGTGGTTTTTGCCATTTCCTTCTCCAGCTCATTTTACAGATAAGGAAACTGAGGCAAACAGGATTAAGTGACTTGTCCAGGGTCATATACCTAGTAAGTATCTGGCAGGCTTTGAACTCATAAAGATGAGTTTTCCTGATTCCAAGCCCAGTGCTCTATCCACTGTGCTACCTACCTGCCCAAAACAGAGACCTATGAGGAGTACAGGAGATACTGAATGATGAAGTTGTGAACGAGGGTAATACCAGGATGGAAGAGCGGAGAATGACAGACAAATGTGAGAAATATTGTGGAGGAATACTTTTGCATTTCCCACAGGAGTCAGGAAACTTAGATTGTGCCGTTAACTAGCTATGTGAGTTTGAAGAAATTAGATTCCCTCCCTGTGCCTCAGTTTCCTCATCTCTCTCCAACAGAATGTAAGCTCTTTGAGGACAAGAACAGTTTTATTTTTTGGATTTTGTCTAACATGGTGCTTAGTCCAGTTCTCTGGCACATAGTAATTGCTCAATAAATAATAAGTAGGTAGCTCTATGAAATGTCAGGATTGGACTGAATGTTCTTTTCCTTTCTGACCTTCTATGATGCTAGGAATTTGAGTGAATTGTTGTAGGCTATTGAATGGACTGCCTTTAGTACAGAATCTTCAACATAAATTCAAGAGAGGAAGCTTTCAGGGTGTGGACAAACTCTCCCAGCAAATTTTTTTCTCTCCTTTTATCAGGTAACTTCAGATGACTTTCTGTTTGGTCCAAGCCAGGAAAGATTACAAGGGATTTCAAATGAAGTATTCAAACAATTTTATCTGCCTAAGTTAATGGCCATGTTTTTGATAGTGAATGGGGAGGGTTGATACTCCAGTTCAAAGGAGCCGACTGAGCAGGAGAGAGAGAGAGAGAGGGAGAGAGAGAGAGAGAGAGAGAGAGAGAGAGAGAGAGAGAGAGAGAGAGAGAGAGAGAGAGAGAGAGAGAGAGAGAGCAAAGAGAGACAGAGAGGGACAGAGGAGAGAGAGGTAGCACCTTGGTTACTATCAGGGATGCAGTCATCAACTAAGCTTGTACCCTGGTGCCAAAGGGCAGTTTAGGTGCTGCCCTTTGGTTACTTGCTGTTATAAAAGGGAAAGATGGTGTGCAGTATTTTGTTGGAAACTTTCTCTTGCTATACAAATGCTCCAGCCTTAGGGAAGGCAAGTTCAGAGAATGTGCTGAAGATTTTGAAGACATTATTATAAAGTTGCAAATTTATTTTCTTGCTTTTCAGTGCATTTACAACTGGATTTATCACTCTCATCTTTCTTTTTAAGGTGTGCAGATTGAGTGATAAAGTTGTAGGGGAAAGTATGAAAGGAGTATGGGAAGGAATTGAGAGCATGAGAACATTAGATTATAGACTAGAGTTAGAAGGGACATTAGAGGTTATCTAATCCAGTTCCCTTATTTTAAAGAAGACGAAGACTGAGGTTTAATGAGACTAAGAGATGTGCCCAAGATGACATCATAAATGGCAGGAGTAGAATTTGAACCTATGCCTTCCGATTCCAAACATAGTTCTCTCACTGAACTATAGGATTTTAGTAAATTCTTATTTTTTCTTTCTCTCTTCTCTTTCATACATATAGTTATACACATGAATACACATATGTTTGAATATACACATACATATATTTATATATAGGCGTATTTTCACATATTTTTATATGAGGTACCTAGTTGAAAAGGCTGCTTGACAGAGGTAGTTCACCTTTTGGCATTGCCTTCTATCTTCCTTTAGGAATTTTCATATCTGGAAATTAACTATCATATAATAATACATATACTATATGAAAACATGCACAACATACATAATGGACATATATACACATTTGTAACATATAGGTATACCAGAGAAGGAAATGGCAAACCACTTCAGTATCTTTGCCAAGAATACCCCAAATGGAGTTGTAGAGTCAGACATGACTGAAAAATGACTAAGCAACAAACATATAGTTGTATTATATTTGTATATATATTGTTTACAAAGGGGGCCAGCACTATAAGATCTCAAACTATCTCACTTAATAGTTATCATCAAAATTATTTGAGACTAGCTAAAAAATAACCCGATTAAAAGAAATATGTAAATAACAAAGCATAGTAGCCCAGTATTCAATAAACCCAAGTATATAAACAAATGCGAAAAGGATATATTTATGTAGTGCTCCTCCCTGAAACTTCTTTTTCCTTATTACTTGGTCTCTATACTTGTAAACTGAGGCCTGGGATCTCTAGGGAGAATATTATTATTCCCAGGCTTATGACAGTATGAATTTGAGTGAATTTCTGTAGGTTCTTGGTTTGACTGCCTTCAATATAGTATATTCAGTATAAATTCAAGAAAGGAAGCTTTTAGGGTGTGGACAAACTCCCTCAGTGAGATTTTTGTAAGGGGCTTCAAGGGACTTTGTCAATCCACATTTCTAAAATCATAACTCACGAGCCCCCACTAGTACTCTTGCTCTTAAGTGTCAGCCAGTAGTTACAATTAGCTCAAAGTAAAGACATCAATAAAGTGGTATAGTCAGAATGGTAGCTATCCATTTTCCCATACAACTGGAATATACTTTTTGAAAAACAGCACACAGCCTCAATGAGAAGAATAAGTAAAAATAGAGTACCTTGGTAATGAGGCACACGTGTAAGGAACACATGGGACTAAGGCAACTGTGGTACAATAGGGCCCTAATATCTCCCTTCTGGGCATACTATCTCTGTCAAGCAGGTAGATCAGGTAGGCTCTCCAGACTCCTATCTAAAGCTCAACTTCTGAAATTCTTAGCAAAGTCTCTTCTTCATTGGCTCCCTTCCCTATAGCAGGGGTGCAGGGGGTGGAGCTGGGTCACACTTCTTGGAGCTACTTCCTAATATGATTGTTCAGCTGTATTTCAGAGCAGGCAAGGTTACTTTTTAGGAGTTACCAGAGGTGTGGCATTCAGTTAGTCAATGGCAACTTGCCCTTTTAATTTCATCAGGAAAACTTTCTCAAACTTTATAAAAAGTTAATGGGGTGTATGCATGTCTTTAAACATTTAATGCATTAATACCTCATCTCTCTGTTCCTTGCCCCCTTCTATAATTTTATCACCTGGGCTAAGGGGAAAATCAGTTGGTCAGGATCCTCCCTTCCCTCATATAGATACACATGTACACACATGCAGTAATATATAACACACAGATATACATATGTGTACATGAATGTATACATACTAATATAGATACATACACATATTTACCTATGTGTGTCGATATATATATATATATGCATATATATGCATATATATATTTTCTCAGTTGTTGTTCAATGGTTTTTCAACTGTGTCCAACTCTTTGTGAACCCATTTGGGGTTTTCTTGGCAAAGATCCTGAAGGGGTTTGCCATTTCCTTCTCCAGCTTAGTGTACAGATGAGGAAACTGTGGCAAACAGGGTTAAGAGATTTGCTCAGAGTCACTTTATTAGCAAGCACTCTAGCACACTCAGGACAACCTGTTAGCACAGGTTCTTTGATCTTCTTTGCTAAAGGAAAGACAACTTGAAAGGTGTTAATAATATTACTTTAATAAAGAAGTGAGTATCCAAGAAAAACAGGTATGTAGAAAACACAAGCAGAGAAATTAGTACAAAGATCAACAGACAGGGTTCTGTCTGAGTAAAGCAATATTGCTATACACTTTACATAGATCACTGGATCGAGGGAGCACAGACAACATCTGAATAATTGGGGGGCTCTCAACAAATGAGTTACTCAGTGTCTTGACCAGGAAATCAAAAGATCCTTCTCATGAATGAACCCCACCCCCCCAAAGCAAAACACCAGCCTCCCAGTACATATAACAAAAACTCAGTATCTGATTGTCTGAGTGCCTAGGAGCTTGAAAATACTGGTGTCTCAGCATTTAATCAGAAACTCCCTATACCCCAGAATCTGATTAGCTCTGGGCCAGGGCTCTATGTGCCTACTAACGGGTAAGGAAGATCTTCAAACTCCATTAACATTACAGTCACACATCTAGTGAATGTCTGAGACAAGATTTGAGTTCAGGAAGATGAGTCTTCCTGATTCCAGGTCTAGCACTCTATATGCTGGACCACCTCTCTGCCCCTATATTTTTAACAGTAGCTATAAATATGAGAGACAATAGGGTATAGTGCAGTGGTGTAAAACTGAAATAGAAACAGGGCCATTAAACTGTACACAAGGATCTCTGTGGGCCACGTATTGATTTAGAAAACTGCATACTAGCATCTATGTTCTATTGCATTTTACTTATTTTGTTAAATATTACCCAGTTACATTTTAATCTGGTTTGGGCCACATTTGGGAATCTTTCAGCCACATATCTGACACTTCTGGTATAGTAGATAGAAGGCTGGGCTTGGATCAATCAATGAATCACCAAACATTCATTAAGTATTTGCTTTGCATCAGACACTGTGTCAGGTGCAGAGAACATAAATATGAAGACTACAGAAATCTCTTCTCTCATGGAACTTGCAATTTATCAGGGGAATAAGCAAACATATATGCAATGTAAATCAGAAGAAAATAAATGAAAATAAATATAAGATAGTTAGATAATACAAGGTCATTAGGGAAGATGGTGTTAGCAGTTGGGGAGGATCAGAAAAGGCTTCATATAGAAAGTGGTTCTTGAATTATTTTGAAGGAAGAGAAGGATTATGTGAGATGGAGGTGAGGAGGGAGTGCTTTCCATGCATGGGGGATGGGCAGTGAAAAGACATGGAGAAAAGAGTTGAAGCATCATGTGTGAGAAACAGCAAATAGGTACTTGGTTTGAAGAGTGAGGAAGAGGGAGTCATGTAAAATGAGTTTGGAAAAATATATTGGGATCAAGTTGTAAAGAGCTTTAAAAGATAAAAAGAGGAATTTAGACTTAATTCTACAGGGAAACACTTGCATTTTTGAGCAGGTGAGCAACACAGTCTGACTTGAGCTTAAGAAAAAACACTTTGGCAGTCGTATGCAGGATGGATTAAAGTGGGAGAGCCTTGGGCAGTGAATCCAAGTAGGATTCTGTTACAATAGTTTAGGTGAGAGGTGATGAACGAAGGGGTCAGTTGTGAGACAGATTGTGGAAGTAGAAATGGCAAAATTTAGTAGCTGATTTGGTATGTGGTCTGATGGAAAAAAGTTGAGGATAAAGTAGAGGTTACAAACTTGAGAAACTGGAAGAATGATGATTCTTTCTACAGAAATGAAATTTGGAAGAGGAATGGGTTTTGGGTGAAAGATTACGTGTTCTGTTATGAGCATGTTAAGTTTGTGATACCACTGGGATGTATCCAATTAGCAGCTGATGATACTGGATGGATGCTCAGAGGAGAGACTCGATCTAGATTTAGAGATCTAGAAGTTATCTGGATAAAGATGACAAACTAGTGGAGCTCATGAGTTTACTGGGAGAGAATATAAATGGAAAAGAGAAGGGCAGCCAAGATAAAAGTTTAGGGAATGCTTCATTTAGGGGGCATGGACTGGATGATGAACCAGCAGAAGAGACTGAGGACTGGTCAGACCAACAACTTTGTGACCCCCAGATCCTAGAGGTTCACCACATTAATGCCAAACTTAGTGTGGCCTTCTGGTTGACATAAGCCTCCATATATCAGAATTCCCTGGTAGCTGGGATTATAGTTGTGTAATGGAATTGAACATACATAAATACAAGCATCAAAGAATAGAACACTAGAAGTTTTGCAATCATTTTCTTGAATTTTAAAATGAGGAAAATAATGCTTGAGCTTTCTACCTGATTAGGTCTTTATGAGACTCAATTAAGATCATATATGCAAAGCCTTATATAACCAATCCTACAATGCTCTCTAACTGTGAGCTTTTATTATTGTGTGCAAAATGCTATGGGAAGTTGAACAATTATCTAATAGCTTCAGTGTAGGTAGACAGAAAATGTCCTTTTCCCCTTCAGCACCAGTGTTCATTCTGAAACTTCCTTTACATTTTAGTGTGCCCAAGCTCTTTGCATGGTGGGTGTAGATACAGCCTCTGGATTGGGTTTCCACTGGTATGTTTTAATTTACTAAAAGTTATGCCCAGAAGCTATAGCAAAGTGGGTGGTAGAGAAAGAAAAGATGAAAAAAGCTGGCAAGAGATTGGCAGAGAGCCAAGGAAAGTCAAGGGGGTCAAGAGGAAGCTGATGTGCCCAAGGCTGGTTTGTTCTGGTACTACTGAAGATGCACGATAAGTTGAGGCCCATGGAGGGTCTTTTTAAACAGTATGCTGTGCATTTTCAAAAGAAAAATACATATCAACAAAGACTAAAAAATATATGGGCATTGTTCAGCTGCCATTATAAAGAACCACAGGAGTATATGTTTTACCTTCAAAAGACTTAAGTGGGACTCTATATGCAAAAGTTACCAAACTCTCGTTTGTTAGCCTAGAAATTTTTCCTTCATACAGCTGGCAATGGATTTGTGTAGACGCCATTACACAGAGATTCTAAACCATTTTTGTGTCATGGACACCTTTGGCATTTTAGTGAAGTCTGTGGATCCCTGTCAGAATAGTGTTTTTAAATTCATAAGATAAAATACATAACATTACAAGAGAAACTAATTATATTGAAACATTTAAAAACCCCAACAAGTTCAGAAGCAGGTTGAGAATCCCTCACAGAAGTAACTAGGTGGTTCAGTGAACATGATGTCAAGAAGACTTGAGTTCAAATCCACTCTCAGATACTTATTAGTTGTGTGACCTTAGACAACTCACTTAATCTCTGTTTGCCTTAGTTTCTTCATCTGTAAAATGGTGATAATAATAGCCCTTAATGCCAAGAGTTATTATAAGGACCAAATAATATAATACTTATAAAACACTTGGTACAGTGCCTGGAATATAGTAAGTTTTATATAAATGCTGGCTATTTGTTATTTTTATTATCATCATCATCATATAACTAGTTGAATAAAGAATTAATGTCATAGGGCCAAGTCAAGATGGTAGAGGAGAGGTGCAACTCAGCTGAACTCTCTTAACATTCCCCTCCAAACAACTTTAAAATAACATCTCAAATTGAATCTGGAGTGGCAGAGTCAATAAGGATAGACATTTTTCCAGCCCAAGACAACTTGGGAGGTCAGTGGAAGAGGTCTGTGACATTGGGATGAGGGGTCAGCCTGGAGTGCAGTGCATGCAGTGGCAATACCAGTAGCCTGCCTTAGAGGTGGTGCAACAGTAGTAACATTTTGGGAGGGGAGTTCTTTGCCCAAACTTGGTAACAGGATTAGAAAACTTGTCATAAAGAGATTACAGGGGACCCTTTGTTGGCACTGGATGGATCATGTTGCATTGCCCATACACAACATCCAGGTTGAAGAGGGACACTAGTGGTTGTGGGCTCTGGTCCTGGTTCCAAGGCAGAAAGGAGCACCAGCAATTATGGCCACATGAGAGCAAGGGACATGGTCACAATTCCTGAGTCAAGAGTAGTGATAGCACTTATGGCTACAGGGGAGTAAGATCCCTTCCTGGGTAAAGACCAGAACACAAGCCAAGAGAGCAATGACCACATCTGTCCTTGGATCATACCACTTTGGAAGCATTGAAAACTTACAGACCCCCAGCTCTGAAAGTAGCAGCCAAAAAAAAAAAATAAAACCGAAAAACCTGAAGCTTGGGATAGGGATCTCCCCACCCTGGCAGCAGAGTCAAACTTTAATATAAAGATAATAGTGAAGAAATAGTCAGGGGAAATGAGCAAATAACAAATAAAGATTATAAAAAGCTACTATGGTGAAAGGGACCATCAAGACACAAACTCAGAAGACAACAATAGCAAAATAACTGCAAGAAAAATCTCAAGAAAAATGTGAATTGGACACAGGCCTAACAATAATTCCTGGAATCACTTTAAAAGGATTTTAAAAATAAAATAAGAGAGGTAGAGGAAAACTTGAAGAAATAAATGAGAATAATGCACTAAAGTCATAAAAATAAAGTCAACAGCTTAGCAAAAGAGGCACAAAAAGTACTGAGGAAAATGACACCTTGAAAAGCAGAATTGGCCAATTGAAAAAAGAGGTACAAAAGCTCACTGAAGAAAATCATTCCTTAAAAATTAGAATTGGGCAAATGGAAGCTAATGACTTCATGAAATATCTAGAAACAAATGAAGCAAAGTAAAAAAAAAAAAAGAAAAAATAGAAGAAAATGTGAAGTGTCTCACTGTGAAAAACAACGAGAACTGGAAAACAGATCCAAGAGGGATCATTTAAGAATTATTGGACTACCTGAAAGCCATGATTAAAAAAAAAAGCCTTGATGTCATCTTTCAAGAAATTATCAAAGAAATGTGTGTGTATATATGTATGCATATATAAAACAACTCTGAGGTACTACCTCACATCTATCAGATTGGCAAATAGGACAGGACAGGAAAGTGACAAATGATGAAAGGAATGTGGGAAAATTGGGATCCTAATGCACTGCTGGATTCTAGAGAGCAATTTGGAACTATGCCCAAAGGGCTGCAAAACTCTGTTTGTCCCTCAATACAGCAATGCCAGCTATTAGGTCTCTTTTTCAAAGAGATCAAAGAAAAGGGAAAAGGACCTATATGTGCAAAGATATTTATAGTAGCTCATTTTGTGATGACAAGAATTGGAAATTGAGCAGCTGCTCTTCAATTGGGGAATGGTTGAACAATTTGTGCCAAATTATGGTGATGGAGTACTATTATGCTATAAGAAATGATGGGCAGGATGGTTTTAAAAAACCTGAGAGAACTTACATGTACTGATGCTAAGTGAAGTGGACGGAACCAGGAGAACACTGGAGACAGTAACAGCAATGTTGTACAGATGACCTATTATTAGCTACACTGAGCAATACAAGGATTTAAGTTAATTCCAAAGGACTTAAGATGAAAAATGCTATATATACCTCCAGACGGATAGTTGAATTTGAGTGAAAATTGAAGCATATTTTTTCACTTTATTTTTCTTCTTTTGTTTTTTGCAATATGGCTAATATGTTTTGCATGATTTTACATGTATAATTGGTAGTACATTTCTTGCCTTCTTCGTGAGTGAGGAAGGGGAAAGATAGAGAGAATTCAGAACTCAAATTTTTAAAAAATAAGGCTAAAATAAATACACAAAAATTTTGGAAAAGTGAGCGAAAGAAATTCCAATGGTTCTTAAGAGATTTTGATACAAATCTATAAGCTTCAGGACACCGATTTTATTTCAAATTCTTCATATATGTTTTCTTAAAATATAGGTATATTGGAATATAGCCTGCACACCTACTAGCACTGCCTTCTAGCTTCTTTTAGGGATTTTTTTTGTCAATTAAGTAAACTTACTATCAGTTAGTTTCTGCTTTGATCTGAGCCTGGGATTTCATCAATGGAAGTATCAAGAAACCTGTTTTAAAGCCCATTCACCTCCAAGTAGCTCCACCATTTTTATAAGGCTTAACATAGCATAGCTGTGGTTATAGAGAGTCTCTGGGCTGAAGGTCAAATGTAGTACCAGTGGTAGAAATAGTTCTCATTTGCCATTCCATCTCCCTCTAAGAACAGTTCAGTTTCTAAGGCTATCCTTTGTTGTCAGTTAGCCACCATTCCGTGACTTCTGCTAGAAATAAAATACATGACAGTGGACTCCTTGATAGTTAGTTCAGCCCTGGAAGATGGCACACTGACACACAAAGAGGTGTAAGCCATCCATTGAGTTATTAATAACTGCTAGGAGGGCTATTTCCACAATCAGGGTTGATTTGTGAGGTCCTCATCGTCCCACATGCTGTTATGATTTACTGTTTCTGTAAGACTCTGTTATAAAGTTTCAGAGCAAAAAGACAAAATACCACTGTGAGAAGAGACATGACAAAGGTATTGCCCTTGGGATGCTGAAGGCTTAAAATAAAAAGCTGTCGAAATCATTAAGTACTACAATGAAAAGATTATATAATAATTATAGGTCAGCTAAGAATTTTGTACAGTATAGTGGTGAATCCATAAAAGAGTCTCAGATTTAGGATCAGAGAACCTGGCTTAAAATCCTAACTCTACTCTATATGGCTTTGTGAACTTGAAAAAATTAAGATCACCCCTGTGAACCTCAGTGTTCTCATTTGTAAAAAGAGGGTAGGAGATGAAATTACCTCCAAGCTTACCTTCCAGCTCTAAGTATAAGATCCTATGAATATGATTCCATGAATATAAATTGAAAGGTACACACTAGGATTAAAAAAAAAAGATTTATCCTTTTTGTTTTTACATTATAGTCATCTTTGGTTTTATGATTTTCCAGTCTTCAAGATCATACGTCAGCTACAATCTCAGATTGGAAATTCCCTCGTGATCTAAAGCCTTATCACTGTAGAACATCCATCCTCCCCTACATCCTTCTCACCCTTGAATATCCTTCTGATGTGCTAACCCCCTTCTCTCATTGAGCAGACTGCTCACCCTTCATTCCCCTCCCAGTTTTACTTCTGACTTCATAGACTTCCACACCATGGCTCAGCTACAATCACCCTCCCTCAGTATGTGCAGTCTTCTTACCTTGGAATGCGCTTCGCTCTTACTATTAGTAGCTCCTTCACAGAGCCTCCATTTTAGAGAATGACCCAGGCTGACCAAATTTCGTCACCTTCCTGGCTTTCTGGACTTCAACACCATGCCCTTCGCTGGTACCTTTCTCCAGCCTCCCCAGCTTCCTTTTGGACATTTTTCTCTAATTAGTATATAAGCCCTGTGAGGGCAAGTAATGTTTTTCTTTTGGTTTGTATTTGTATCCTCAACATTTAGCATAGTTCCTGACACATAGTAAATGCTTAATAAATGCTTAATTCCTTTTGGGTAGTTGCCATATGGCACCTCTCCTCCCATACTCCAACTGAATGTCTCCTTGTACTGAAAAATGGTTATGCAATTTACTAAAACAAAACAAAACAAAATAAAAAAAACAAACCCAAAACAAAATAAAATAACCCAAAACAATTTATAGCAGGATTATATGTCAGGCAATATATGCACATTTCTGCCCTTGTCCTCTGCTGCTTCTGTGACAGGAGAGGATATTAAGTTATATGTTTTCTAGGACCAGGAATGGTTATTAGAATTACCCAGAGTTCAACTGCCTATTAGCATTCTTTTCATTTACATTGTTGTCATCATTGGGTACAACATTCTTTTGGTTTTGCTTCCTTGACCCTGCTTTAGCTCATAGAAATCTGGAAAACAAAAATTTGTTCATAAAGGTTATCTGTATTTTAAGAGGAAAGACAAAGGAGGAAGTACGAGATAATCAAATCCATGCAGTTTAGTCTTCGTTTTGCCCCTTACTCAGTGCACACACAGCTTTACATAGACAGGCTTAAATCATGGAAGACTTTTCAAGTCATAATGTCCTATTTTCATCCTTTAGGGTGTGTGTGTGTGTGTGTGTGTGTGTGTGTGTGTGAGAGAGAGAGAGAGAGAGAGTGAGAGAGTATATGTATGTTTGTGAATGTTTATATATTTTAACACAATGAATAATGAACTTAGCACATTGTTTTGAGTATTTGATGGCATAAACATGGAGAGCTAGTAGCCCATTGTAATTGGGGTAGGAGGAGTTATACGTTGTTTTTACAGAAATTGCTGAAAGAAAATTTAAGTACAGTCTCTCTTTGCCTAGGGTGCATGTTTGTTTTTTAATTCCTGTGTTTCTAACTTTTATCTCAAATCTAACATGACTAAATCGGTTTGTCTGGAGGCAGTGACAAGGTGGTGGCGGGGGGGGGGGGGGTGGAGGGTGTGGAGGGTGAGATGGAGGCATGAAAAGAACTGGCAAGAGCTCAACAAAAGGAAAATGGAAAATCTAACCTATGAGGAACAAGCCCACCAACTACCAATCCATTAAAACAATCCAATCCATTTAAGTAAAGTCATGCTTGTGGTGCAGAAACAATGAATAGGGAGACCAACTGGGGGTAATGGGAAGGGTGCTCGAGTCTGAGGATCTGAGTTTAAATTTATGATCCTATAAATTAGAAACTACTCTTAGGAGTAGTAATTTGGAAACTACTCTTAGGAGTAAAAATTCCTAGTAAATCTGGAAACTCAGGCCCAGAGAAGAAAGAATAAAAAAATCGGAAGCCAACCTAGAGAGGATATGATAATTCTTTTTAAATATCATGAGATATTTGAAGGATTGTCATGTGGGAAAATGCAAAAGTATTAGATGTATTCTATGTTCTAATTTTGTTTTATTGCATAAGGCAGAATTGGAACCAATAGGCAAAAGGTACAATGAGAATAAGTCTGGTATCACATGAGGAAGAATATTCTGACACTCAGTGTCCACTATTGAAATTGGTTTGCTCAAAGGTAGTGAATTCCCTGTCACTAAAAGTGTTTAGGCAAATTGAGTGAGTAATTGTAGTACAGCTGTAGTAGAGTAGATTGCTACTTTGAGCATGGAGTTAAATGATATGAACCCTAAAACGCTTTCTAACACTTAAAAAAAAAATAGTCTGTGCTTAGCTGTCAACATTCCTTTTTATAAGATTTTGAGTTCCAAAGTTTTCCCTGTCTTTCCCTTCACCTCAAGATGGCATGTAATCTGATATAGGCTATACATGTACAATCATATTAAACATATTTCTGCTTCAGTCATGTTGTGAAAGAAGAGGGGAAAACCATGAGAAAGAGAAACAAATAAAAAAAACAGAAAATAATGTGCTTTGATATGGATTCATGCTCCGTAATGTTTTCTCTATATGTGGGTAGCATTTTCCATTCTGCATCTTTTGGAACTGTCTTAGATCATCATATTGCTGAGAAGAGCTAATTCTATCAAAGTTGGTCATCACATAATCCAACACTTAAATTCTAAGAATCTAAGCTCAAGGCATGAGCTGATGGTTGTTTTGTTTAGGTACTGAAGTAAAATAGAGTATACATAATGATCTGAAAATTGCGATATGTAGGAAGAGAAGGGTACTGTGAGATAACATAAAAGGACATAGTAATAGAAATAATTACACACAGGATTTTTTCCTCAAGTACTATTTAGAATTGTGAGGTCCTCATGGCACTACATCCAGTTGTTATGATTCACTGTTTCCTGTAAGACTCTCTTCTAAAGTTCTGAACTGTAAGACAAAATACTCTCGTAGGGAAAAAAATATGAAAATGTCACTGCCCTAAGGACCCTAAATCCTTATGCAGCACCCCCTCTGGACTGTTCTGCCTACATGTAATTGCACTGAGCAGGTACCTAGACAGTGGTTGCTACTCACTGCTTTCAGGGTTCTATTAGGTAGCCCAGAGAAGCTAGGTTTCTCATAGTATTGTTTATAAGCCCCCATCAATGTGGTCCCCATTTCAATCAACAAGTTGATCTCTACTAGCTTTTAGAAAAGGGATTAACTAAGAAAAGGTGATACAAAACTTTCCTCAAACTAGGGTGCATATCATCTTCTAGTATGTACAAGTTCTCTGGGGAGTTTGTACTAAAACTTAAATTACATTGGTAATGAGTCACATGTGCAGAGAACACATGTGACAAGGGAGTACCTCTTGACTTCTGGTGCTGCAAATCCTTTTCTCCCTTCATGGAGCCTCATGGAATTCCCATTAGGTGTAGTCCATTGTTGACTGTGCTAGAATGGACACATTGCTTAACAATTGATCTATTTCAACAGAACTTGGCTACTAGGCTGAAGGAGTAAGATTATCTGACCACTGGGCATGCCACTCCCCTACTCCGTTGCTGTGTTCTAGACTAGTCTACTACATCTCTGCAGTTTTATTAAACCTTATAATCAAACTTCAAAAACTTATAAGTAACTATGGGGTCTATGTTTAGGCAAATCTCTCTCCAGATTGGGGCTCAGTCACCTCCCAACTGTTAAGGGTACTGTTTCTGCCTCTGGTGGATTTTGCTACTGATATTTATCACTGGCAGGAGCTCTGACAGAACCTTAGGATCTCCTGTCATTAGGAAGTTACTTCCCAGACAGTTCTACCATATGATATTTTTTTCACCTAAAATCAGAGAAGAATCATGAAAAGATAGAGTATACAGCCATCATTGCCATGTTGGAGAGAGGGAGCCTTCCTTTTCTTCCCCAGCTCTCAGGACAACTTCAGAGTAGTCTTGCCTCACTTGAAGCTGCCAATGAAAGACAGCAAGGGGAAGGGTGGGGGTCCCTTTCATATACCCTAGGCCATATGTTTTTCTAGCTCAATTACCAATTAGAGGAGTTTTCATTATCATGCAGTATTAGTTCTTCAACATTGCTTGGTCAGAAACAGGTTCTTCTCAGCTTTCTATATAATTCCTTGGCCTGGAATCAGGCAGTGGAGTATAATAATGTGCTCAAAGGAGTGACATCAAACTCCCCCTAGCTACACACACACACACACACACACTGTTTTTCATTCCCATTGGCCAGGCAACATTCTCATTATACTTAAAATAAAAAGCTGTACACATGGATCTGTATAAAGACACACGGAGTCATGTCAAAATAATACAATTAAAGCAATGCTATACATTCAGATCCATACAATATCATGAAAAGTAGAAGGTTTTGCTAAACATCCAGCACAAAGAACTATAGGATGCTTGAATTATACATACAATGGCAATGATCTGTATGCCCAGTATTCCCAGGTGTTTAAATGTTTGGGGCTCATTGATGCAATATGTAGGATGACATTACATCTTTTCCCCTTTAAATTCAGAGGTTTTATCTTCTCGTAGATGCAGCCATTACAACCTTTTTTGAAAGTTCAAAGCTACACTAAGTCAGCACTGATCAGCGGTATTGGTTTTCACATTAGGTTTGGCACTGCAGACAATAATCAAACATTTTGTGCTTTTTGCGTTATGCAAAATGAGATGCCAAGAAACCTGAATCATACCCCTTTTAAAGCAGATATATTCACTGTTGTTGTTGAGTGATTTCAGTTGTCACTCCATTTTGGGGTCTTCTTGCTAAAGATGCTGGAGTGGTTTTCCATTTCCTTCTTCAGCTCATTTTACAGATGAGGTGATTAAGTCAAACAAGGTTAACTTTACTTGCTTAGGGACACACAATAATTATCTGAGATTGGATTTGAACTCTGATCTTCCTAACTCCAGGTCCAGCACTCTATCTGTTGTGCCATCTACCTGCCCCTATTCACTCTAGAAAAGTCTTACTAAGAAAAATGCTCACCTGCATTTTAATCATCTCCCATCAGTACTTCTTCACTAGCACCTTTCCTTCACTATACCTCATCTTCCTGATTCCACTGTGACTTCTATATCATGTTGAAACACTTGCTTCTAATCCTACAGATTCTCCTGTACTGGACTCCTGCCTATATAATGCTCATTATTTGGGTGAACTTTTAATTTTCTCCCTATGTCCTCAGACCAGGCTATTGCTATTGTTCTGTTTTGTTTCTTTTCTTACTGTTCCTTCTTTTCCTTTCATTTTGGGAAATAACCTAGATTTACTAACCATGCCAATTTCCTTTCCTTTCCTTACTTACTCAAATACTTCTTTCGCTCCTGAAAAAAGTCTTTTGTGGGCATTCACATTCTCTACTCCCCCCATCCTCTATTGCTAGGTCAATGGAATCTCCCAGATTTTTCCTACTGAAAAAGGCTGTATTCCTACTGGGAACTCATATACTTTTCACTCTATTAACTCTGGCATGATCTTAAGTAAAAAAAAAAAAACTCTTTAAAATTAAAAAAAAAAATTTATTGTTATCTTTTGTTTTTACATACATTTCCAAATAAATCTTTTTCTTCTCCCCAGAAAGTCATATCAAAGGATAAAAAAAATAGAGAAGTTTAACAAAACTAGCCAATATATCAACTGAGTTTCATTAGTATATACGTTTCACACATGCAAGGAGGTATATTTCCATATCTCTTTTTTCTAGGCAAAACTAGGTCATTATAATTACCCAGAGTTCAGTTTTGTTGTTCTTGTTATAGTTCTTTTGTAGGTTACATTGTTGCAGTTATACTGTGTATTGTTTTCCTGGACTTTGCTTACTTTACATTGTATCCATTCATTTACATCTTCCTCTGCTTCTCTGAATTCTTCATAGTCATCATTTCTTATGGGGATGTTGCTGTTCAGTAGTGTTTGACTCTTCATGACTCCATTTAGGGTTTTCTAGGCAAAAATGCTGAAATGGTTTGCCATTTCCTTCTCCAGCTCATTTTATAGATGAGGAGACTGAGGCAAACAGGGCTGTGACTTGCCTCCTAATGTACTCAGGGTTACACAAGTAATAAACGTCTTTTATTGTCATTTGAATGCAGGTTTTCCTGACTCTGGTTCAGCCTTCTATCCAATGCTTTACCCAGTTTCACTTCTCATGGCATAGTAACTCTCATTACTACAATTTGATTAGCAGTTCCCCAAGTGATTGACATCTACTTTGTTCCCAGTTCTTTGCAATTACAAAAAAAAAAGCTGCAGTGAATAATTATATGTACATATGGGGCTTTTCTATCTTTGACCTTGGTATATATTTCTAACTCTCTAGGCTAAGGGGTATGAACATTTTAGTCACTTTTACAGGTCTACCAACAGTGTATTTGCCCTACTAATTAAATTGTTACAAATTTATATGTGTGGGAAGGTCACAAGTTTCACTTCATTTATTACAATGATAATAAAAAGCTTTATGCTAGAATATCAGGAGGCTCAGTGCTGAGCAAAATTACAAAATAGGCCAAAGTTATATTTGATATTCCTTATCTTCCCCTATTGTGTATCTTTTTTCGCTTCTGTAAGCACTTCCTATCTCCCACATTTTGAGACTATCTGAAATATTCCTATAAATTCATTTATAGACAGATGATAGTGGCTTAATATATTAGCCCGCTCAGGAGTACTTGTATTTAAAATGACTATTGCTAAGTAAAGGAATTAATTTCTAATACTGGAATTACAGACATGGGTATAGTTGTAATAGTGGGAGGATGGGGTAGGTTACTATTTATTCCATTTACTCATTGATTCAGGGGCTAGTTCTTACAAATGCTCTCTGCAAAGCCTTAGTGGTTGACTTACAAATAGAAAAAAATGCAATCTTAGCCTGAAACACCTTTCAATATGAAGGAAATAGATATTTAAAGAGATAAATAAATACAAAATGCATGAGGATTGAAAGGTACTATTGAGATTAGAGGAGAGAAATGATCATGAGCAGGGAAAATAAGGGAAGGATTCTTGGGAGAGAGAGCATTTGAACTGGACCTTTAAGAATAGATAGAGATACAGACAAAGAGAGACAGGTGGAGTTGCAATGAGGGGGAAAAGACCATTGATATGGTAAAATACAAAACAGGTTTAGAGGGTGGTGGAAAAAGCTAGTTTGATTGGTGTATAGAATATGAAAAGAGAATCAGTACATGGGAGAAATATTCAATTCAACTCAAAAAATATTTAATGAATACCTATTTTAATAAGTATTAGACACAAGGGAAGCAAAGCTGTGAAGTACCTGGCATCCTAGTGGATCAACTCCTTACCTTTGGGGTAATTGTGTGATAAAGAAGGGGTTCCCAAACTCAACTACTCAGTCATCAAGGCCTACCCATTTTACCTCTGTAAAATTTCTCAAATAAGCCTTGTCTTCACTACCATCCCATTTCCTCACTTGATTCAATTTTGCTTCCATGGAATATGTGGGTTTTGGTTTAGATGCCAGTAACAGTGTCCAAGACTTCATTTGTTTGTGTATTCCTGTGGTCAGATAGATAGAACTAGGGAACAGTCCTCCAATCAGCCAGATTACATGTATTTTGTTATTATTTTTATATTACCTATAATTCTATCTATTATATTTATTATATGTGTGTATCTATAAAAATGATATCTATAAAATAATTTTTGGTAGTTTGATTGATATGGCACTGAATAAGAAATTTAATTTAGGTAGAATTCTCATTTTTATTATATTGGCTTGACCTCCCCTTGAACAAATGATATTTTTTCAATTGTTTAGATATAATTTCATTTGTGTGAGAAGTGTTTTGTGTAATTGTGTTCATATAGTTCCTTTGTTTGTCTTGGCAGGTTGACTCTCAAGTATTTTATATTGTCTACAGTTAATTTAAATGGAATTTCTCTATCTCTTGCTGCTGGACTTTCTTGGTCATATATAGAAATGCTAAGGATTTATGTGGGTTTATTTTATATCCTGCAGCTTTGCTAAAGTTATCGATTATTTCAAATTCTTTTCAGTTGATTCTTTAGGATTCTCTAAGTATACCATTATGTCATCTGCAAAGAGTGATAGTTCGGTTTCCTCATTGCCTATTCTAATTCCTTCAATTTTTTCTTCTCTTATTGCTATAGTTAACATTTCTAGTATAATACTGAATAACAGTGGAGATAATAAATCAGTCAGTAAGAAGAAAGGCATTGTTGATAGAGATTAGCCTCAGACTAGGCTAGTTTTCATCATGTTTTAGGATACTTTTTCTAAGTGTTCTCTATTATTTTATTTTGAGTATGGTGCCCGGGGATGAAGTAAACAGCCTCACATTGTTAGATTAATTCAGTATAGTACAATTCAACAGTCATTTATTGACAACCTACTACATACATGTCAGGGCTTGGGGAATTAAAAAAAAGTTCCTGTCCTCAAGGAGCTTATATTTTTCTCTAGGAAAACAGCTTTTACACAGATAGGCTGATACAAAATAGATACAGAGTAAATACGAAGTTAAGCAGGAGGTGTAGGGGTGTGGTATACTGAAACTTGGAAGATGTATTGAATCTTGAAGAAAGGCAAGGATTCTATGAGACAGAGGTGAGATAAGGTGACATTCCAGGCATGGAGTACAATGCATGTAAAGGATGGAGACAAGAGATGGGATGTCCTGTTTGTGGACTAGTAAGTAGACTAATTTGGCAGTAGCAAAAAGTGTATGGAGACTCAGTCTCTGCGATTTTCATTGGAAAGCAGACTTGAATATGTCAGGTTGGGTGAAAACAAGTTGGGAGGGGGCATGTGCTCTAAGGGAGTAGGGCATCAATCCCCCATTGCATAGGAAGAAAGCTTGGAAAGTAATTTGCTCTTCAATCAGGCTGACATCATCAACAATTTTACGAACCATACTGAGAATCATTGTGTACATGTAACTTTCGGAAAGTCCCAGTGGGTGCTGATTCATGGTAGTTTAGGGAGTTAGCTCTAACTAGCTAAAGGTCATTCAAAGCATTGCTGTCTAAGCTCTAGGGGCCTTGTTGCTCCTAGTGCATTCTTGTTAGTGGGGCCCTAGGGTCAACCTTGATATTTAGAATTATTTATCCATGTAAAATTTCTCTGGAGCACTAATGGGTAGGTTATTTTATGATAGCTGATCTGGTATGTTCTCCATTTTTGTATTTGTTATACCCTAAGTACAATGAAAACAACAGCACTAAACACAATGCCTTGTGTATACTAGTTACCTAATAAATGCTTGTGGAATTAAATGGGAGATCCTAGACATTGTTAACTGCTTTTCGTTTTGGCTGGTGAATCCTCTCCACACTCATCATTTATTTATATGACAGAATAACAACAATATATATAAATAGAGACTTTTAAAGACCTGACCTGATTTGATAACTCTGTGGTTAGGTGCTATTATTATTCACATTTTACACATGAGGAAATTGAAGTCAAAAAGATTAAATGATTTGCCCAGGGTTCATACAGCTAATGCAAGACCCAGGGAGGTTTCAAATCCAAGTCTTGCTGATTCTGAATCCAAGCACTAAGGTCAATTTCCTTGCTTTTTCTTTCTTACCTCCCAAAGTAAGATCTCACATTACAGGATTAGAGGGATGCCCTATTTGCTCTGATATGACTCTGCTTCTATGGTTTTAAGAGCTTTGATGACAAAAGATGTATAGTGATTCTCTTGGAAATTTAGATTACCAAATCTAATTACTGTTTATGTAGAATAAACCAAAATTTAATGTTTAAGAAAGGTAAGAGAAAAATAATTTAAAATGTTATGTTTTAGAAAGGTTTTATTTGTATGTCATGCCCAGAAAATGGTCAAAGATAATAAAAAACGGGAATAGTCTATATAGAGTGCCTGGGGAAATATTGATGCACTGTTGGTGGAAGTATGAAGTGGTCTGACTACTCTAGATGAAAATTTGGAACTATGCTGAAGTGGCCAAGATGTCATATTTTGACTCAGAGATTCCTTTATTGAGCACATAACACAAGGAGGATAAAGGTAGAAATTGGAAAATATTTAACAAAATATATAAAAATACCATATGATTTTCTATATGAAATGTCTGTGTCTAGTTTAGTGGCCTCTGTTTCAATTTGAGCTTGCCATATACAACAAAGTGTCCCTAGCAACACTTCTTTTGTAGTACCAAAGAATTGGAAGCAAAACGTTTATCCATTGATTGGAAAATAGATAAACAAAATATGATACATAATTATAATGGAATATCCTGTATTGTTAGAGATGATGAATATGATGAATAAAAAGGAGCACAAAAAGATATGAAGATAAATAGTAAAATGAGCAGAATTGTGAAAACAATATATACAATGACTACAACAATGTAAAAGGAAAGAAAATAAATAAAACCAATAGTTGTATGATAGCACAATAAATTTAAAGACAAAAAATCAAACAAAGAAGATTGAAGGAACCAGAGGTTTCCTGAATGTGGTTTACATTTAGGAATAGTAACAACAACTTATATTCGTGTGTGTGCATTCATCATTCGTTGCTGAAGAAGACCATGCCATCAGAGAAATCATGACATGACTTGCACTTGACTTTTGTTTTATTTTGAGTGAGGGAGATCTGTGCAGTTCACCAGCCTCACTTTCCTCCAGAGCCATCTGAATCCAGTGACCAGATATTCATCAGGATGACTGGAGATGACCCAGGATGAGGCAATTGGGGTTAAGTGACTTGCCCAAGGTCACACAGCTAGTGAGTGTCAAGTGTCTGAGGTGAGATTTGAACTCAGGTCCTCCTGACACCTGCACTGGGACTCTATCCACTGCACCACCTAGCTGCCCATACTTATATTTGTAGGGCTAAGTGGAAAGAACAAAAAAGACAACAAAACTGAAGAGGATGAAAGTATAGTGACTAAAATTTTCCTGAAGAGATGGGAAAATGTATCACTCTTCTTTCTTTGCAGAAGTGGTTGATACATTAGTTAGTCTTGTTGACCTGCTTCTTTTTCTTCTCCTCTCTAATTCTTTGTTGCTATGAGGAATGACTCTCTGGGCAGGGGAAAAGATCTATCTATCTATCTATCTATCTATCTATCTATCTATCTATCTATCTATCTATCTATCTATCTATCTATTGCTCTATAGGAGCATGTATA
The DNA here is from genome assembly GCA_023548195.1 of Bettongia penicillata ogilbyi. Lineage (NCBI taxonomy): Eukaryota > Metazoa > Chordata > Mammalia > Diprotodontia > Potoroidae > Bettongia > Bettongia penicillata. The sequence continues at coordinate 7,562,293 of JAJHZJ010000244.1, forward strand.
TGTACATATGTATACACGTATATGAAAATAAAATATCAATACAAATTTAAAGAAATATTTTATATAACATTTTTGGAGAACATAGATTTTTTTTTTATTAGAATTAGAATTATTAGAACAACTCAACTCTAATCCTTCCTACATCAAAGAACACTAGATAAAATGTTTTTATTTGATTTAAAGGTGAAAGTAGAAATCCAAAAAAAATAAAAATTTATAAAATCAATTTACCATATTTATGGCAACTTACTTATTGTACTAGGGCTTTCATTACTTTAGCATTGCACACAATTTTAAGCCTCCCTAGGTTTTCCTTTTATATTGAAAAAGAAGATAAGACTTTTAAAAAAGCCTTTTTTTCAATCACATGATTCCTCTGCTCAAGAATCTATAGTGATTCCCTATTGCTACAACATGGAATCTTTCTGTCTTACTGAATTTTATTTCTCTCTGCTCACTAACATATAATCTCCAGCTGAACAAGATTTTTTCATGCCCCTATTCTGTACTTTGCCTACCTTCTCTCCCTTTCCCCTTCTTCAAATGGTGAAAAAAAAGCATTACACTTGGAATCAATAGACCCATGCTTGCATCCTGACAGTAATGCACTTAGAAGCTATGTCTAAGAGCAAGCCAGATAGCAGAGAGTGTGGTAGACTTGGCGTCAGGAAAGACCTAGGTTTTAACCCCAATTCCTATGCTTATTGATTTTATACAATCATTTTCTCATCTGCAAAATGGGAATTAATCATTATACTACCCTCCTAGGGTTATTGTGAGGCTCAAATGATATGATTGTGAAGTGCTTTGCAAAGCATAAAGCATTATATTCATGTCAACTATGATTATTAAAATGAGAATTATAACACATTTCCCATGTCACAGGGTGTTGTGGGGAAAGCACTTTGGAAGCCTTAAAGTGCTATAAAAACATAAGTTGTTACTATACCTAAATATTCTTCATGCTTATAAAAGAATGCTTTGTCTGATTTCTTCAGCCCTCATTGATTTTCCCCTTCTGTGAGTTATTGTGCTTATGGGGAGAATGACACTGTTTATAGCTCAGTTGTCCTCTAGTGCTCCTAGGTGGGTTGGTTTTGTCTCCCAAACCATATGGTAAGCTTTAGGGCAGGGACCACGTTTGATGTTTCTTTGTATCCCTCTCTCCCCAGTTAGTTGCTTAATGAATAATTGATGGATTGATACCTGCCTGTGCATGTTGTGTGCATGTTGGGATTCAGACTAATTAAATTCCCCAGAGGTTTATTAAGTATGTGCAAAACTTGTACAAGATGTTAGAATGAATATTTTAAGGGGGTTTTATGATTGCAATAGAATAAATAACATACACATTATGAATGGTAAGATACAATAATGCAAAGCAATAAGGCATTGTGAATGAATAGCTGGCCTCAAAGTCAGGAAGACTTGGATTCAGATCCTACTTCTGACTCATCCTGGCTATGTGACTTGGTAGAGTCATTTGGCTCTCAGCACTTCAGGTGCTTTTAAAGACTATAAACTGAAAAAGAGGGGTCACCCTGCATTGTTAGGGGGAGTTTCCTCATCTCAATTTCTCTATATTAAAATTTCCATACCAATACTAGTCTCTTCTCCTAAATTTATGTCTGTGTGTATATTTATATACACACACATATATTATATATGACATATATATGAGATGCTTTACATTTATATAGTACTTTATCAAGAATTTTCAGATGCTTATTTTACAATTTTATTGTGTTGCAATTCTATGAAATCAGTAGGGAGGGTAATATAATTAACCCCATTTGACAGATGAGGAAACTGAGACTCAAAAGAAGTGAGTGACATCCGGGGTCACAGAGTTAGCTAGTAAGAACCAGGAGTTTTCATTCCAGTTTCATCATTCTTGGCATTCCATCACACAACTGCTCTATTCATTCAATTACATCTACCCATACCTGTGTCATCACTGAGCTAACAGAATTGTTGGAGTAAACGTAGTCTCTGAGCCAGAAGGATTTATATTGTTTGTGTGTCCTACAATTAAATCCAGTTTGGAGTTACATAGTACCATCATTTAAAATGTTATCCTGTTTAAAACCATCATCTCAATACTGAAAAGAATGAGAAGGCTTATATGAATAAATGTTGAGTGAAACCAGGGAATACAACCTACAAATGACTATCTGTTGTTTTTTTTTTTTTTTGCCTTTCTTCATATCCCAAGGGTTTAGCACAGTGTCTGACACATAGCTGTCTGTCAATAGTCATTTATTTAACACCTACTATTTGCCAGGCACTGCTCAGCCCTGGGGATACAAAGGAAGGTAAAAGACTGTCCCTGCTTTCAAGGAGCTCACAATCTAATGGGGGAGATGACATGAAAACAACTATGTATGAACAAAATATATAGAGGATAAATTGGAGATAATCAACAGAGGAAAAGTCACTAGTATTAACGGGGATAATGAAGATGGGACTTCAGTTGTTACTTAAAGAAGCCATGGAAATCAAGAAGGGGAGAAGAAGAGTGAGAACATGCCAGGCATAGAGAATACTCAGTGAAAATGCTCAAAGTGTGGAGATGGTGTGTCTTATTAAAGGAACCATAGCAAGCAGGCCAATGTCACTGAATTGCAGAGTACAGTATGGCAAGGGAGGGAGGGGGGGTAAGGTGTAAGAAGACTGGATACGTAGGAGGGGACAAGTTTGGAAGGGCTTTGAATACCAAAGAGAAGATTTTTGAGGTGCTTGATAAATGCTTGTTGGCTTGACTTAACACTTGAAGTAGAAAAAAAACCCCAAAAGTAATTAACTTGGAATCCTCTAAAGTTATAATGACCAAGCTTTGTCCTAAAGAAGAGATGTGGAAATGTGTGGAATATTGAATAGACATAAGACTTATTTGATGTTTTGGATAGTTTGGTGAACAGTTGTATTCTTTTTTGTTATCCTTTGTTGTAAGTGATGGCTTTCTGAGATGGAGAGAAGGAAGAGATGTATTGGAAAATGCCAGTGATTTAAAAACCAAAGATAAAAAAAAGAGCATTGTCAGCTACAACAACATGATGGTGATGGTGGTAATGATAATTAGTAATGACAGTAACAACAGCTAGCATTTATCTAATGCCTACTATATGCCAGGCGTTGGACTAAGTACTCTACAAATATCTCATATGACATGATTTCCATCTTGTCTGTACTTGTGATCTCATTTGGGACCATTATATGTAAAATATATAAAAAGATAAATAGATGTAAGAGGCTAACATGAAATTAAATGACCTCTCAGTTTCCTAATCCAACTTTAATGACAATAACAAACTCCAAGATCATGTGATTCCATGTTAAATGCTCCAAAGTCTGTGTTGCAGAGGTAATAATGCCACAGGCCTTCAGGGGGAAATGTTTCAAGACATGAGGAAAAACTTAATGGAGATCAGACTTAAACACTGGTTAAAAAACATCCTATCAAATATATGAGGTGATATTGGCAGCCTAAGAAAAATCTGTAGAGTTTAGTGGACTGAAAGTTCAAGATGAATCATTAGTGTGATATAGCCAAGAAAACTATTGCAATCTTGGGTGGCACTGAAGGACACATAACTCCCAGGAATGAAGAGGTGATGATACCACTGTCCACAGCATCTTAAATTTTTTCCACTTGAGACCCCTTTTTAAGTTTCAGCAATTGTGTGATCTGAGGGCATGTGCCGTGCAAAGCGGGCATGTTTTGTGTTCAGAAGACACAACATGGGCAAGTGTTGCCAGAAACACCTCAGATTCATTACTTGTTGGATTTTTAATTAATTAATTGGTCATTGCACATTCAAAAACCTTTTACTGTTGCCAAATTTTTCATGACCCCATATGGGTTTTGACCTACAGTTTAAGAAGAATTATACTGTACTGGTTAGAATCCATCTGAAGTACTGTGTTCAGTTATAGGTGCCCCATTTTCAGAATGACAAGCTGGAAATTGGATTGGTAAACTGGATAGGGCCCAGAAGAGGACAAGCAGAAGAGTGAATAGCCTAGAATTCATATCATATAATAGTTCATGATAAAAAGAATAATAATATCAATGGTAACTGACATTTTTGTAGTGTTTTAGATTTATAAAGAACTTCATATATATATTATCTCATTTGTTCCTTATAATAACCCTAAGATGTGAATGCTATAGATATATTTTTTTCTAATTCCTGTTTTACTCATGGTAAAACTGAGGCTCAAAGCAGTTAAATGACTCGACCAGGTTCTCACAGAGAATAAGCAGATGAAATGGATTTATTCCAAGTCTTTCTGATTCCAAGTCTAGCTCTGCTTAGGAAAGTGAGGACCAGCTAAAGAAGCTAGGAATTTTTAGCCTGGAGAAGGGAAGATTTTAGGAGGGATGAGAATAGGCTTCTTTAAGTCTTAAAAGGACTCTCACCTGGATCAGCCTTGTTCCACTTGAGCCCAGAAGGCAGAGAACTCAGAGCAATGGGTGGATGTATCCATCAATTAGCATATCTAGACTTTCAATAAGAAAACAAACAACTTTCTGACAACTGGAGGGATCCCCAAGTGAAATGGGATGTTTTTTGAGGTAGTAGCAACTGCTTCATTGGTGGCAAATGGCGACATGTCTAGCAGGTGATAGACAGGGTTCTTTTGGGTTTGGGTTCTACTAGGTGGCCTCTGAACTGCTTTTCAGCTCTGAAGTTCTATGATTTCGTGACTTCAGCAGGGTAAAGCACTTTGTGTAGTCTAAAACACCATACAAATGTCAGGTATTATTATTGGAGATGAGTTAGGATTGGAGATGGATGGTGAAAGCCTGTCCCAGGCAGGGGCAATGTATGTCTCTGTTGGACTGAAAGAAATGATTGAGCAAATCTCAGAGAAGAAATGCACTGGTGTCTCTACCATTCTGAAGTCCAAATTTATATCCTAATGCCTGGCATTTATTTGACGAAAATGGAGACTAGAGAATTCCCATGAAGTCTCAAATAATAGTGAGAGCTAGCACTTATGTAACACTTTGACATTTGCAGATTACTTTACAAATGCTATTTCATTTGATTTTCACAAGAACCCCAGGAGGTAAGTGCTATTTCTACCCTCATTTTACAAATGAGGAAACTGAGGCAAGGAGAAGTTAGGTGTCTTGCCTAAGGTCACACAGCTATTAAGTGTCTGAGGAAGATTTTTTGAAATCTGTTTATCCTGACTACAGATCCAGTGCCCTATCCAATGTGACATCTCCTTGCTCCTAATGACCTGCTACTTCTAGTGAATATATTATAATTCCCTCCTTCTCTCCCCTCCCCCTCTTCTCATTCCTTCTTATTCAGAAGAAATTTTCCTTTTGTATGGTCATATATCCATTTGTAAATGTTCTACTCTTTCTGGTCTTTTTTAGGATGCCCTTCTGAGCATCAGTTCATCCATATGCTGAATTCCATTTCATTTCTCTACCTTAGAGTTACTCCTTTTCAATCACTTGATTGTCATCACATCAAGTCATTTTGTTGTCTGGGCCTGAGTAAATATTGCTCCCTTTTAGCTCAGCAGAAAAGTTTCTTTCCACTTACATTCACTACTTTTACAGAGTAGGTAGAGCAGGAAGGCAGAAAGGCAGGTTGAGAATAATACTTATAGGAGTAAACAGTTAATTTTCCTGTGCTACCTCTGAAGGCCAGAGAAGTTTCCAAGGCTTTGTGTCTACTCTCTGCAATTCTTTACCCAAGCATTTTGTTTCTTTCCATGCCTTTGATCAAAACAAAAAGGTCCCTTGCTCCATACAAACACGCTCTAAAAACATCAAAGGCAAAGGCTATGTTAGAGAATACAATAAAAGAATATTTACAGTAGATAGCTTGTACCTTAGGAACTCAAGATGAATAATAGTGAAAGGTTTGCTGAGACTACAAAGAAAAACCTGTTTTTGGTGTCTGCCCACTATATAGAGCAGAACAGAATAAATATTCTCAGGATTATTCTAGTTTTATGATAGAAGTTCTCAGTTATCTCCAATCCATTAAGGATGAAAAAAAATATTGCACTCTGGGCATATTTGGTAATACTGTGTTGATATCTGTAGAGGATAATGACCTCTTCTCATTCCACAGCCATAAATCTGGAAGGAAAGTCCAAACATCCTGTGTTCCTGTTGCCATTTCTGGAGATTCTTTCAGAGAGTTCAGAATCAGAATTTTCAGGAGTAGATGACCGCATACAGAAATGCTCATATCCATTCCTTTCTGAACAGGTATATAAGCTTCATTTGAGAAGGAAATCAGTAACTCCCTCAGCTCTGGATTCTCCTAAGTTGTACCAACTGCTTTCCACTTCTCTGAGTCTACTGCCTAATGCTCAGTCAGTAACAATGCAGTCTTTGGTGACTGTACATAACTGAGGTGGCTATCATTTGATTCTTTGCATAAAAACAATAAACTTTATATACTACTACAATTGTCTCATGCCATTATTTTCTGTTCCTCTAGAATAGATTTGAAAATATTATAGGGATATCAGCACACTATTATTTACATTTGTTGATGAATTATGGATAATGGTAATACTTAGAGGCTCATTATATAGTAAATAGAGTATAGGCTCCTTGAAGACAGAGAGTCAGCCCTAGGTCTTTTGGTAGTAGACCCAGCAACTGGTTTAATACTCTATACCTAGCAAGTATTCCATAAAAGATATAACAATGATTTCTTATAGCATAACTATTAAAAAGGTTGCTATAGTATGTGACAGTCTGAACCTTAACTCTGTTGAGAGATACTATTCTAGAATGTGTGCCCTGAAGGAATGGTGACATCTTTGGATTAAAGGTAGGATAAATTTCCTCTTGACTCAGAGATGTAACCAGGTCAGGCTAATAAAATTTAAAGGGTATGAAAATGTAAAATAGTGATCTGAAAAAACTGTGCAAATTCAAAATTTGTTAAATTTATAGTTTGAAAGTATTTGTACTCTCATAGAGGCATAGAAACAACTCAGCTTAGCACCCAATTAGTAAAAATAATTAGTTAAAATAAGGCACTACCAGATGGTGCTTCCTCCCCTTGGTGGTTGCAGCTCTTCTCGCCCGATAGCAACCTCCTTATACAGAGCTTTGCTATGTCCTGGGGTCTTTTCTACCAGGGCACTGGTGTCTTGGCATCTCTCCTGGCACGCAACTGAATTTATCTTAAGTACTTCTTCAATTATTTTCATATCATTACAGAGCTGATGCCAGAGTTCATTTCATGCTATATACCCTAGATACTCAAATTGCTAGTTATAGCACTCTCGGGATATCACTTATATCACTATTAACAGGGTTTCCCCAAAGTCTTATTGAAATTCATCTGTACTAAGAGTTGAGGACACACACCCTCTCAAGTCAACAAGCATTTATTACACGCTTACTACCTGCCAGGCATTTTCCTAAGCCCTCGGAATATAAAAACAGTACAAACAGAAGTAAGACAGCTTACATTTCAATGTGGGAAGATAATACATAAAGGGAAGGTGGAAGAGGAAGGGAAATGAAGGTACCCTGAGCTGGGGCATTGTAGACAGTCTCAGAAAAGCAATGAGTGCTGGAGGAGAATGAAGACATGACTGATCTAGGCTTCCTTCTCAAAGTGCAGGGTCTGGGTAGAATCCGCCAATCAGAGACACTCTCTAAAGATGTGAAATCCAGGGTTGGTGTAAGAATCTAGGGTGGAGAAGTATCTGGAGCATTGTAATAAAAATTCAGGAGGAGAAGCAGGAGCACATCCTGGAGGGGACTGAAGCCATCAATGTAGGGGTGTGTTGATAAACGTTTTAACACTTCTGTGGTTTCATAGTGTGGAAAATTTCGAATGAAGCAACTCCTTCCACCAATGCAACGAGCTAGGGGGTGGGTGAGGTGGGGGAAAGTACAATGGACACACTTTAAAATTTGATCTGTATTACTAATATTCTCCATCATTTTCTTAAATCAAGAAGTCAACAAAACAGTAAATTAAGCCCTGATTTGTAGTGTTTGCTAGATTCTGAGATGTAGATGCTCATATTGAAAATTTAAGTTAACAATCAGCTCTCACAACAATCAGTTTTCATTGTGCCACATACAAAGTCCAGATAATTTTAATTAAATTCAAAAGACCCGAGAGTACACACCCATGCAGGACTGTGCTAGAGGCAGGTCAAACTGGTTGATAGGAACTTACATGTAATATATCTCACACACATATACATATACCAGAGTGATTATCAATCAGCTGTTTCCCTTTCCCTTCCAGCTTGATTTAGTTATTTTTTTTCTTTTGCTTATTAAAGGGGTCATTCCCTGATTACTTTTTAAAGAGGCCTATTCACTGAATATCTCCCTTTAAGTGAGTACCTGAAAAGATCTCAGCCTAAAAAGGTTAAGGTCTCCCATTGCATCCTGGGCCATCTCCAATTATCCTAATGAGTCACTGGATCCAGATGGTTCAGGAGGAGAAAGTGAGGCTGGTGACCTTGCACAGCCCTCTCTCCCTCAAAACAAAGTCAAGTGCAAGTCACGTCATCATTTCTCTGTTGTCATGGTCTTCTTTGAAAGTGAAGGATGAACACAGCAACAATCTGTTAAGATCTGGGATACCTGAGAAGTGGAGTTCCAAGTTCACCTTCCCAGTCTTTTGTTGGTCTTATGCTACTATCTCATTGCCCTATTTCTTGATCCAGTCTTGTGATTTCGTAGTGCAGGAAATTCTCAGCGAGGAAACCCCTTCCATCAATGCAGAAAGGAAATTTACTATGACTTGGAATTTGAGAGAACTGCTTGGAACATTCAAAAATTAAAATATGTAGCAAATGACTGATCAATTAAAAAGCCTACTTGTTCTAGGAATTGTGAGAGGCACCAGCAGAACAACAGCAAAAAAGCCAAATAGTTCTTATTCTCATAGAGTTTGCATTCTAATAGCAGAGATAAAATGTACATAAATAGGTATATATATACACATACATATACACCCACACTCATGTATACTCCCATACACACACATATATATATATATATATACACATATATATCCCCCATAGATATGTGTGTGTATATATGTGTGTAATATATACATATATATATATATATACACACATACCTATATGCGTGAGTGTGTAGTTATGCAAATATATGTGTATATCATAGGAAAATGTCTATGAAAGCCAAGAGTTAGATGAGTGGTGCTGTGGATAGAGCACTGGGTCTGCAGTCAGAAAGAACTGAATTCATATCTGGGCTCAGACACTTGCCTAGCTGTGTGAGAACTTAACTTCTGTTTACCTCAGTTGTCTCACCTATAAAATCAGAATAAAAATAACACCTACCTCCTATAGTCATTGTAAGGATCAAATGAAATAAAATTTGTGAAGTACGGGGCCAGATATAGAGTAGATTCTTAACAAAACAGTTATCCTTTCCACATCATAGGGGTTTGGGGTGAGGTGCCCCCACGATCTGGAAAATCTCTGTAACAATATTTGGCCCTCCTTTTATACTAGAGAAGTCTGATTTTTTTTTCTTTTTCTTTTATGGGATGTTTAGAGTACCTTATTGTAAAATTTGAGTTAAGTATTTGGTTATAGGCTATATTATACAACACTATACATATATTTTATACATTTCTGAGTCTCTAAACTTTTCTTGTGTCATCTGCTAGTCTTCATGTGTAGTCTGCAGCTTCCGCAAAACTCTCCTCCAATTCCCATTTAATTTCGTATGCCAGCCCATGATAGGTTGAAACTGTGATGGGGAAAATCGCAATGTGTAAGGGATAATTGCACTTGTTTCCTTCCTATCCACCAAGGTGTTATGATGTATACCAGTGGTTGGAAGCCTTCCCTAAGTTTGATCTTAAAGTTTTTTGAACTTTTGAGGAAGTTTGATTGCTTTAGTGTGACAGGACAACAACATAACACCTTTAAAAGTTGTATATCCTAGAAAATAGTCATTTTTTTTCTGAGCAAAAGATATAAAGAATGTTGATTTGACTGATTTAATTTGCTTCTCTCTCTCTCTCTCTCTCTCTCTCTCTCTCTCACACACACACACACACACACACACACACACACACACACAGCTTTGGGGAAACACTTTTTGTCCTTATTTCTCAGATTGGCAAAAATATTTAAGAACTTTTTCATCCCTTGGTGAATCTATGATTCCAACCCAAGTTTTCTGATTTGTAGTCTTCTTGCTCCTTGCGCTATATAGCATTACCCTCTCTCACACAAAGAAATGGTTTAGGAAAGGGCCACATAATCCTCAAGAACAGTTTGAGTGTAAATTAAAGGATGGTCACTCCCACTCTTTCTGATAAATGAATTATTCTTTCTTCTTTCATTTTCAGTGTTTCCATTTCTGCTTGTCTCTGTTTCCCTACTGGTTCTGTGCCCTTTAGGCGCTAATTCTCAACCTCAATGCCTCTATTCCCTCTGTCTTCCTTATGGATCCCTCACTTTCACTTTTCTCTCCCCAAAGGGCCATCACTTTAAACTTAAAATGGAAATTTGGAGGTTTTTGTGGGTTGGAGGGGGGTACTTTTGGTTTTTTATGTTGTTTTCTCATTTCCCATTTTACAGTTTTGTGGGATTTGGGGGCTGGGAGCTGGGGAAGGTATCTTCCTCTGTTCGAACTCCTCTTTCCATTGACACTATGTCCTCTATTCCCCTCTGTGAAATGTAAATACCACTTGGCTGCATGTATGCTTTTCATTTCTTGAAATACAGCTTTAAAAATAGCTCCCTTATGCTGAGGACTTCGGTTTGTTTTTAGATGTCACTCTTCTCCTAGCCAATTTCTTTTCCTTTTAGCAAGTTCTAACATCCTGGGCCTTTATCGATAAAATGGCAGGAATTCAGTTAGAATTGAATAATCTTTTTATCCCAAGTTGCTTTTCTCCTGAAGAGACTGACTTCTGAGGGATTGTGTCATCAGAGCATTTTTCCTTTGGTAGATCTATTGTCCCACCAGTGGACTATTTGAAGGGCCATCTTTTAGCTAGGGTGTGAAAATGCAGTTATCAAAAAGACTTTTTACCTTCACTCACCTTCCCCAACTGGACATGGGTCAGCAGACGCATGTCAGGGATCAATCATGGCTCTGAGGAAGGAGCAGGAAACATCAGGAATGAGTCATCGAGAAAAGACGCTGTGGGATTTCCAAATTTCTACAAATGGTTATCAGAACGCAGAGCAAAAGGAGAGAGCACAACAACTTGATTCTCAGGAGCTTCAGTCAGACTGAATTGTCATAAGATTTAGAGGTGGAAGAGACTTTATAGGTCATCCTGTCAAATCTTCTTACTTTACAGAAGAGAAAACATGGGCCCAGTGATAGCAGAGAACTCCCCAAGGTAATACAGCAAGTAAGCAAGCAGTGGAGCCAGAATTCTAACTCAGGTTTTTCAACTGCAAATCCAATGCCATTAAATGTATACATGTATGTGTATATATGCATGTGTATGTATGTGTGTGTGTGGACACACATAAATCTCATATGAAATCTTTACCTCTCCTTTTTAACTTCTTGGGCCATATCCCTTGTAGTGACTTCCCTAGCACCCATTCCATAATACCATGCTATCTGTAACTCTTTAGTAGGCCATCTTTCCCAAACCTATTTTACAATACAAAAACAATATAGTCATCCACCCAGATTTTCACCAGCCTACATGCAACTAACAGTAAAATAAACAAAATATCATTATTATTATTATTAGGTTTACTTTCTTTCTTTCTTTAAAGAACTTTCTTCCCAAGGATCCTGAGAGGGAGTATGTATTGTTTTTTTCTAATTTTTAAAATGTGTTTTATTGAATATTTATTTAATTTAATTTTTTGGGAGGTGATGTTATGTTTTGTGTTTTGGGCTGTCTCCCTCCCTTCCAACCCTGAATTAAAAAAAAGGTCAACACTTGACATAAATATATACATGTGTATGTATATATGTGTATATACACATACACTCATATATATGGAGCTATATAATATATATGTCCATATATCAGTCTTTTTTCCTCTGGAGACAGCATTTTCCTTCCTAAGTCCTTCATTGTTGATATGGATGTTCATATTACTCAGAATAGCTTAGTCATTCACAGTTATTTTTCAAACAATATTGCTGTTACTTTATTCAATATTATTTTGGTTCTGCTTGTTTTGCTCTGCATTATGTCATGCAAGTTTTTCCACATTTTCCTAAAATCAACCTGTTTTTTTTATTTCTTACAACACAGTAGTATTCCATAACAATCATATACTACAACTTATTCAGCTATTTTCCAGTTGATGGGCATCCCCCCAATTTCCGGTTCTTTGCCACCACAAAGGGAGCTGCTATAAATATTTTAGAAAATGTAGGTTCTTTTTCTTTTTCTCTGATCACCTTGAAAAACAGACCCAATAGAGGTATTGCTGAATCAAAGGATATATACAATTTCATAATATACAAAATATTTCAAACTTGAGTTTTGTTTCCTCTTCTGCTGAACATTGTCAACAATCATATTTTTCTAAATTTTTCTTTCTGTTTTGGTTTTATATAGCACATTTAAAGTTAATACAGATAATTGTTCCAAAGAGGGATGCATTTGAACTTTATGTGGTCAGTACTCAGGATTTTTCTAAAAACTCCCTTGGAAGATCCCAGGGTTACCAAAGTAGAATTTTAGGTTTATTCTCAGAGTGACAAATACTATGAGTCAGGAGTAGGAGAAACAGCAATTAAAAAAAAAAAAACGACCAATTGAAAAGAAAATCCACAATTTTGTGGCATTAAAAGAAGCCAAATCAGTTGAGGACACTGGTAGAAATAATTGCTGTGAGAGTAGGGATGTTCTCCAAATTTGGCATATTATAAATTAAAAAGGAATTCTTTTCTATGTTCTCTCATTCTGTTAGGTCCCATGTGGCTTGATGAAAAATAAGGCATTCTGAGAAAAGAAAAAGGAAACTGCTCAACCAGCACTGAAGCTGAGAACACTGTAATGAACTGACTCCACCATCCAGTGCCACATGACAGAAACAAAAGACCATCTTAATAATTTTTCAGAAGGCAAACTTTGCTCTAGGCTTTAGCTCATTACTTCTGTGTCTAAGGGTCTGCATATGTTCTTGGGTATTTGGTCACAGATAGTTGTTTAGAACTCCCTTTCACCAAAATCCCATCCTGATATCTTTCTGTGACATAGACAGGAGTGACCTTCGGGGGGTGGGGTAGGGTTTCCCTGAAGCATAGTCTCTGGAAAGTCCTACCAAGAGGTAAAGGTTTCAGGTTCAAGTCCAATGACTGTGTTTGCCATTCAAAGGACTGAGAGGCTCTTGAAAGAAGACTGACCACCAGGGAATAAACTTGTTTGATCATGGGAATAACATCTATTAAAAGTATATATATATATATATATATATATATATATATATATATATGTATTTGGGAATGCAGGGGGTGTTGTGCTCTGTCAGTGAAGGCAAAACCATTTTAAACGTGCCTTAAAAATATTTGAATTTAACTCCTGTAAGCATTGTTAAATGATGCATTCAGGATTCTAACCTAGCTCTTCTGATTTCAAATCTTCTGGTTGATTATATTATACAATGGCACCCTGCAAGGATGTACTGGTAAATGTCTAACAACCAGCTCTCTGAAAAAAAGCAATCATGGCACACTTTTGAAGTTTAATATTCATTATTGCCATTATATCCATCACTTTTTTAAGATGAAAATTAACAGAATAACAAATCCTCATCTACAAAATGAAGATAATAATAGTACCTACCTCTCAGCGTTGTTGTGAGAATCAGTTGAGATAATAACTGTAAAGCACTTATCACAGTGCCTGCTAAATAGTGCTTTATAGATTTTAGCTATTATTAACACAAAGATACTTTCTGAGGGTATTATTATTATCATTCTTTGATTTGTAGCATTTGTTGATTTTTGAAGTGCAAATGGTCACACTAAAAATTTTACAAATTCAGAGTCAATAGGCGCTGGCTCCAGGATGCTAGTGTGTCACTGGTCACATTCTGAGAAAGGAAACCAATGGTAATGTCTCAAGAAGAGTATTTCACATCTTCTCAGGAGAAGGTAAGCTCTTTAAGGAAAGGTTCTGTTTCAATTTCTGCTTTGTATCACTGGTTCCTAGCATAGTACCTGGCACAAAGTAGGTGCTGAATAAATGTTACTGTTGTTCTTTTCCCTTCAATCTCCATGAAATCAGGAAGGTGATGCCAAGACTTGCAAATGAATTGGATTTAAGTGAGGAAGAGCTATGCAAAGTTGCCAGCCTCACTTTTTCCTCCAGAGCCATCTGGCAAGATATAGATTAGGATGACTGGAGATGACCCCCATTAAATAAATGTCTATTGAATGGTGACTGTAGTCATACATCTCATAATATCCCTGGAGAAAGGAATACATTCCTTGAAGACTTTGAATGGAACATAGTATAGATGGATGTTATACCTTCTTTTTCCATTGTTTGGTCTAGCTGAAGAAAGTGAGCTTTTTTTCTTCTTATCTTTGCTATTGGGATATTATTAGAGAAATCTTTAAAACTTTTAAATAGAAGTGATATTAGATTAAATTAATTACATTAAATTAGAGTACAGTAAATTAAATTAGATTTGAGTGATAGAACTATATTCTTTAACTAATTCTCCTAGTCCAGTATATCAGTACCTTTTATTGTATTATAATATATATATAACTTCAGACAACCTTTCCAACAGCCCTGTAGATAGGCACTATAGAGATTATTATCATCCCCATTTTATACATAAGAAAACCGAGGCTCTGAAGGTCTGAGTAGTTTGCCCAGTTTCACAGAGCTAATAATAATCATCTTACTTTTCCTAACTCCAGGGTCAGCACTCAAATCACTACACTAGTCTTGTCATGAAAACATGATTATCTAGTTAATGACTTCTTCAAGTTCCAGTCTTCATGTAGTTTAAGACTGTAACTCTATAGGAATTTTGGGAGCTTATTTCATTTGGGAACAACAGGGCTCCAAATGAAAGTCTCCCCAGTCCTGTCATCGCCTCTCCCACTCACCTATAATTTTGTTTTTCATAATTATTTCTAGTACTCTATTATATATAATTCCTGCATAGCTCATGGATACATTTTTCCACTGTAAGGAAAGTCCTCCTTCTGTCAAACATAGTTTTTTTTTAAAAAAAGTACTGGGGTGGGGGTTGGGGGCTGTGTGAGGGAGTGGGGCTTAATGAGCTGCAAACTTAATACCACTCAACTGTGCGATACGGTTGTACAAACAGCTTATGTGCTTGTTAACAGAAGCATAGCATCTAGTAAGAGGAAGATATTCCCATGACCACATCTGGAGAATTGTTTTCAGTTTTGGTTACCACATTAAAAAAAAGATTTTATTGATGGATTTTGCTTTAACATAATATTAATTTCTCTATATATTTCCCTGCCCTTCTGATCCATTGTCTTCTGTTGTAACAAAGATTAAAGGCAAAGAAAAAATAAAATGCATACAACAAGTCAACAAAACCAACACATCAAAAGTGTATGATCCTATGTGCTACATTCTGTACCCATAGTCCTCCCATTTCTTCATTTGAAGGAGATACATTTTTTAAATCTCTTCTCCAAGGCTGTTTGATCATTATAATTGCAAAACATTGAATTTTGTCTTATTTTTTCTTCTTTCCATTTACTTTATTGGTGGCATTATGTACATTTTTTTCCTGATTATACCATTTCACTTAATATTATTTTATATTCATTTCCTTATATATCTCTAAATTCCTTTTGCAGCTCATTTTTTTTTTAGGTTTCAATAGTATTATATTACATACAAGTAGCACGATTTGTTTAGCCATTCCCTAAAGGGCATTTGCTCTATTTTCAAATCATTGGTGCCATAAAAAAAAGTATTTCAATGAATATTTTGGTATTTATGATACCTTTTTGTTTTTGACTACACACACATACACACACATAATACATATACATATATATACATACACATATACACACACATATATATTATATATACATACACACACACACACATATATATATATGTCAAGCAGTGGGATGTTTTTGGACATTTTAGTCTGTCTTTTTACTTAATTCCAAACTGTTTCTAGAATACTTAAAAGAATTCACTCCTCCACCAATAATGTATCAGCATGCCTTCTTTTCATAAATATTGCTTTTTTCTATCTTTCCTCATCATTTCCTTGCAGGAAGTGAGGTAAAAATTCAGTTATTGTAATCTGTATTTCTCTCATTATTAGTGTTTTGGAGTAATCTTTCATGTCATTTCAATAATTGGGAATTAGGCTCCACAAGGTCAGTGACAATTTGGAGTAAATTTAAAAGAAGACAACTGGGAAGGGTAGGGAACTTAAAGTTATTCCAAAGAAATCAGTTAGTGTACCTGCAAATGTTACGGCTAGAGAACAGAAGCCTTAAGTTAGACATGATAGCTGTTTTAAAATATTTAAAAGTCTATTATATAGAAGAGACATCAGATTTGTTTTGCTTGGCTTCAGAAGACAGAGCTAGGAGCTTGGGTAGTCTTAGAGAGAGACGGATTTCCTTTGACTTATAGATAACCTTTTGAGTAATTAGAGCTGTGCCAAAGTGTAAAGGACAGCTTTTGGTGGCATTAAGTTCCTCGGTTACAGAAGACTTCATTCAGAGGTTGGATAAACAATTATCCAAACTGTTATAGGCAGGTTTCTCCCTTCAGGTATGAGATAATCTTTGAGCTCCCTTCCAACTCCAGGAGCAGCCATGGTATGGTGCATATAATGTTGGACTTGGCATCAGGAAGATATGAATTTGAATCTTGCCCCAAACACTTACTAGCTGTATGGTGCTACATAAGTCACTTAAACTCCCTGGACCTCAGTTTCTTTTTCTCCAAAATGAAGGGAGTGTATTTAATGGTCTAGCTAGAAGTCTATGATCCAGGATTCTAAGTTTCTAGGACAAATGCTAAAAGATATTTTGAAGGCTGCCATTTATAATGTTTCCATATCTGGTACTTTCTGTGTATGCCACCTACCTCTTTGCTCTCATGTTACAACTGAGCAAGTTTCATTAGTGAGCAACTTTCATCCTTGCATTTTTGATGACTCTGGGGTCTCATCCATGCAATCCCTCCCTCCAGTGGGACAGATCATTACCCATTCATGCTTTCTCATCCTGTGATATTCTTGTCACATCTGTGCCTTGTCCTTAGGGTTCTGTCCAACATTCTGGGATCTTTTTCTACATTTCTTGATGTTTCATGGACACAATTAGACTAACAGATACCATTCAGACTAACCAGCACTATTCCTCACTCTTCCATGTGACTGGTCTACCTCTTTTTTTTGGTTATCCTCTTATACAATTCTTAGCAGGTAATTTGTTACAGACTACTTCTCATCATTATCAACCTCATCACTGCCTTTTTGGTGACTTTTAATTTTAATTCATGAGGGGAATTGTTGTGTTCTGTGACTAGCAGTTATATAACATTGATAGAAGAATAATCATTTTTAAAAGATGGACTTTTATTTCAGGGAGAAGCTTGGGGTCATTATACCATTTCCCAAAGGCAAGTCAATTTACTTTTTTCCTCCTATTCATTTGTAGGTCATATTCAAGATATACATATCAATGGATCAACTTTATGGGCTGCCCACCTAACTTTGTAGTCTGAACAATAGGCAGAATAATTAGGCTGATCTTTTCATGGAGTCAAGGAATTAGAAATTGGAGGGATGTTCATCATTTGGGAAGTGCCTGAATAAGTTATGATATTATGATTGTGATGGAATACTATTATGCCATAAAAAATTATCAATATGATGGTTTCAGAAAAATCTGAAATGAACTGATACAAAGTGAAGTGAGCAGAACCAAGAGAACAGTCTACACAGTAACAGTAATATTATAACAGTGATCAATTGTGAAAGATTTGGCAACTCTGATCAAGACATGATTTTAAGACAATACCAAAGGACTCATGATGAAAAATGCTACATACCTCCAGAAGAAACTGATGAACTCTGAATGTAAATTGAAGCATATTTTTTCACTCTCTTCATGTTTCTTGCTTTTTCTTGTTTTTTCCCCCAACATGGCTAAGATAGAAATATGTTTTTCATGACTTCACATGCGTAATTGATATCATAATGCTTGCCTTCTCAATGGGTAGGGGAGAGACAGGGAAGGGAAAAGGCAGAATTTGGAACTCAAAATCTAAAAAAAAGATTGTTGAAATAAGTAAAGAAGGGGAGTAATTGGGCTGAATATATTGGAATGGTCATGAACCTCATTTAGATAGTTTTGGAATGTTCTGAGAATTGCTGAGATTGGTAGAATGTTACCCTTAAATGGGACCATTTGGAAGATCTTACTTCTTCAATTATGACTCTATTTGGGATATCCTAAATGCAACCAGTAAGCATACTGGTGATCATATCTCTCCCTGGTTTGTTTGCTAGCCTTTACTTGATATCAGTTACTGAAAACCTTATCTTCATTTCTATATTTTTGAAGGGATCTTGTGGAATATTTTACATATGCATGTCAGGCACCTTATCAGAGCAGAGCTTTTGAGGTGGGGTTTTGTTCTACCAAATCAAATACTTTTTTTTAATAGACAGAAAAAAATAACCAAGATGGGATGTTGTTTTCTTGTCCTCTTTCAGTCAACTATATATTGATAAATATGTAGTCTACTGCAGAAAATGCCTTTTGAAAGCCTGACTATTGTAGCACTGATGCATATTCACAACACCTAAAGAGGCTTTGAATATGCCAGCACAGTTCTGAAATGCAAAATATAATAGACTCTCCACATGGAAGACAGAACCAAACATTTACTCAAACACCAGAAAGCCAAATCCCAACACCAGAAAACCAAATCCATTATAGCAACAAAAAAAATCTATACACAATACAATGCAGGGGGCACCACCATCCTCAAGCCTTCCCTCTGTTAGACATCCCACAAACCAGCTCCCTCAAACAAACTCTTACACTCACACTAGTTGCTTGCTACCTGTTCTCTCTTTCCCAGCTCTGACTCACTTCCTGGTCCATCCCTTCCTGCTCCACCCCTTCAGCAAGCTCCTCCCACCACAGATTCATGTGACTCAGGCTTCCACATGACTCAAACAGGTCACATGGACCTATTAATGGATGGGAAAGATTTTGTCATTATGCAAAAATACATTAGCTATGCAAATGTTAACTTCTCAAACCTTCATCAAGCCTTTGATGTGCATATAGATTGTTCTCATAAAATTTTTTGTGGCGATGAGAAAACAGATAAATGGCTTGATAGTTACTAGTTTTATCAGTCACTATTTCAGGGAAGTAATTATAAGATCCAAGATGTTTCCCAAGGATTTGTTCTTTTCTCTTCTTTCAGATATATTAAAAGTTGATTCCTTACTGCCCTTATGATTCTATAGTTGCCAAATGTGGTAGCTGGAGTTTGCTGACAAAAGTTTCTGGAAATATCTTTTCCATTTTTCGTTTGTGTTTCTCCCAATTTTATCCTTAAATGCTCCTGGGATAGTTTTGTTTAGGTGTGTTTTTCATCAGTGACTTTTCAGTGAATGTATCTTTGTCTACACAACTTCTCATTCCATAAGATTTTATAAAGAAGTCTGTATTCTGATTAATTTATATCAATGAACATGGTGACAGCAACAGAGAGAATGAACTTAGTAGGCAATGAGGCTTTAGAATGTTTCTTTATCCCTAGATAGGGCCACCTCTCTTCTCGTTTTCTATATTCTACCACTTACCACTACCACTGCATTTCAAGAGGGAAGGAGGAATTGAAAATTGCATCCCACCCAAAGGAAAAATGTTGCCTCACTCTCGAAAGGTAACTTTACAGAAATCCCAATTGTCTAAGATAGAAGGTTACCACAGAAAATGAAAAATAGACCATTGACTAGTCAAGGTAGATACTACAAAACAGTAGCAGTTCAGTTATGTCTGAATTTTCATGACCTCGTTTGAGGCTTTCTTGACAAAGAGAGTTCGCTATTTTCTTCTCCAGTTCATTTGACAGATGAGGGACTCAGGCCAATGGAGTTAAGTGACTTGTTTAGGGTCTCACAGCTAGGAAATATCCAAAGTCAAATTTGAGCTCGGGTCTTCCTGACTCTAGGCCCAGTATGTCTATTACACTACCTAGGTGCTACAAAGACTTAGACTAAAGCTCCCATACTTTACTTACCAGAAAACCTATCAGGTCCTCATTCAGATACTATTTACTTTTATTTTAGAAATGAAACAAGCAAGCTTCATTGACTAATTTTCCATACTATTTCAGATAAGAAATACCAAATTAAAAGACAGAAATAAGATATTGGCCATGAATCTTGCTACATCTAGCCCAGTTTCTATCTCTGTCAATGGTACCAAACCAAACATGTGAGATTACACATTTTCCCTCCATGACATCAACCAGAAAAGATTGGAGATATACTAGTACTCCCACCCCCACCAAAAACAAATAAACAGAATAAAATATGAAGCATTTACTCCCCAGTGTCTAGTACAATGAGTGGCATCCAATAGGAGCTTAATAAATTATTATTGACCTAAACTGAATTGAATTAATTGACTTGATGGATGACATGCTCATGTTTAAATCTTAGTTGAATTAACTTTTTCACTGAATAATTCTTCCCCCAGTCCAAAAATTCTGTGTATGTCTGCTACTTCAAATTTCATTTGATTAGTTGGTGCTAAGAAAAGTGTCATGATAGCATAGTAAATTTATTTTTGTTATTGTATTCTTTTATTTAAAAAAAAGATTTCAAAAGACATGCAGCTAGACAAAATGAATTCAGGTAAGTTAATAATAAAGAACGTGAGAAGCCAAGTGTTGCTGAATTAAGCATTTAGCAACATTTCCTAAGAAATAGAAAATTATACCTAATTATTTCATTGTACTTAAGCTTCCATTAATCACAAAATTCTCTGGCACAGAGTGAATTTCTATAGGCAGTCTTTTGTGATTTAATATCAATTTATATCTACTTGTAGCCAAGTGTTGACAATAAGTTTTTACACCCAAGGGCTTGACTTTTTGCAGGGTAATTAGGCATAACTGAAAAGAACTTTCCAGCACATTGCTAAAATCAACTCATAAAAACTTGCAATATTTTAATCTTTTACCAAGAAGGCAGGACTTGTAGCTATGATGTCTGCCAAAGTTTCAAGGATTGGTTCTTGGAAAACAGTTAAGAAACCAAACTGTTCATTTTTCTGAAGCCTTATCTCAGCAGGTGGGATATCATAAAACTAGGAAGGAAAGCCTTCTGTTGTCATTGTGTCAGGAAGTGTGCATGAATGTCCTGAGGGGAATTCTGAGGGTCAAAGGAAATGATCTTTGACTTCTGCCTATGTGACTTTCCAGCTAACTTCATAGACATGCTAAGGAAAAGGTCAGAGCCAGTAATTTCAGGCATCTGGCTTCCAAGTCAGGCTGCAGGACAGCATTTAATAAAGTACCCATGACATTTCTGTGATCCAAAAGGCACTCTCCAACTTTTCTCCCATGGCCTCCAAATTGTATACCAATGAGACATTGTGACCTTAGTTTCTAGAAAGGGATAAAAGTACATAGCACCTACTTTAAAAGAAAAAAAGATAAAACTCATATCTCAGTGATTATTTGTATAACAGTGAAAAAAACCCCAGCCCTTTCCACATAGAGGCT
This sequence comes from Bettongia penicillata ogilbyi, assembly GCA_023548195.1. Lineage (NCBI taxonomy): Eukaryota > Metazoa > Chordata > Mammalia > Diprotodontia > Potoroidae > Bettongia > Bettongia penicillata. The sequence continues at coordinate 7,584,021 of JAJHZJ010000244.1, forward strand.
TCTCTTGTGGCTTTTCCCAAGCTATTTGTTCTCCCTTGTTCCTCCATTCCCAAATACCCCATTCTTTACTGCCATTCCCTGAATCAAGGTCAAGAAAAGATGTGAAGTTTGTACCAAAGTCCTCTGTAGATGATGGCAGCTGCAGCTGCAGCTTGGTTAGTAGGAGGTAACAATGTCCTAATTAATATGGGCAACACTGTGACTGAGGGTGGGAGTAGAAATAGCCTTGTACATGGCCTTGACTTCCATCTGTCACTGTTTCACCCTCTGAATCCTTCCCCAATATATGCTGTCAATTTCATATTTATCTTTATGATTGGGGAGCCTGTTCTCATCTGAAGATTCTTTCAAACCATTTTGTAGATCATTAGTATCTCTAATTTGGGTCTTGAATTGAGACTGGGAAGCAGAGTCTGCTTTGTTAGTTTGAGTTAAGCCTATCATTCTTTCTCAGCCTAAATTTTAGAATATTTTATCAAGATGGCAGTGCCCTTTTCTTTCCTTACAGGGAGAATTCAATTCAATTTAAAAAGCATTTATACAGTACTTATAAGTGTTAGGAACTATTCTTGACACTTTGGATACAAAGATAGAAAATTAGCTCTTTTCTTCTAGGAGTTTCCAGTTTACTATACAGAAATAACATGTACACAGATAATCATATATATATATATGTATACAGTGTTTTTTTGAGAGAAGGTCAACTGAGGAATCAGCCCTAAAACTGAGTTTAGAAGGGAGTTAGGGGTTTGAAGAGATAGAAATGATGAGGGAGAATATTTAAAGCATGAGGAGGGGCAGACTTGGGTAAAGGCACAGCAGTGGGAGAAGGAACCGCAAGGAGACCAGTTGGTTAGAAAGTGGATTGACTGGGGTGGAGTGGGGTGTATAATTAATCAGCCTGAATGTAAAGATTGGATCCAGATTGTAAAGGACTTTACATAACAAAGAGAGGGAAGGCAGGCTCCTAGACACACCAGAAAGAAGCTGACCTGGCTAAAAATGGTGCTTTGATTGGAGATGTATTTGCATGAGGCAGTATTCTTTCTGGAGAGAAAGCAGCTTGAATCTTGCCAAGAGGAATAGGTATTGTTCTGCACTGCGGCTGAAACTGTTTTGCAAACTGGGTTTCTTTGCACTTTAGTTTCTATCTGTAAAATGGGGATGGATTTCTGGGTGGGGATGTCTTGTGGATTAAAGCAGTTAAGAATCACTGAACACACCTGCATGAATTCTTATCTCAGTCCCCACCCAGATGGAGAAGAGCCAAGCCCAGAGTGGAAGCTTTGAAGTTACTGGGAACACTGGGTAGCCTGAGTTTCACCAAATAAGGAATGACCTATTCTAAAAATTTGCCTAACATTAGGAATGAGTAGCTACCATAATTACATATTTAATTCATGGGAGCAGGAGTTTATCTGTAACATTCCAAAGGCAACCAAAGGTTAGGGAAGTGAATTAATTGTTCTTTCAAGTCTCATCTAGCCAGTGAAACCAAATGTGATTTCACTTGGACACATCCATTTTCAGACTTTGATAAGGGATTTTGCTTAGGTTTGCTTCATGGGGACATCAGAACCCTCCTTCTATCTAATTTATGCTCTCCAGAGGAGCAGCAGCTCTGCCTGATGGTTTGCCTGGCTTCCCAGCTAAAATCCCAGCTTCTACAAAAATATCTTGCCAGATTCCTCTTAATTCTAATGTGTCCCTGTGCTTAATTATCTCCCATTTATCTACTGTATGGCTTATTTGCATATTATCTGTCCCTTTAAATTGTGAGCTCATCAAAGAGCCCACCCTGTCTTTTACCTCCCTTTGTATTGACAGCTTAGCACTGGGCCTGAGGGAGTAGGTGCTTAATAAATATTTATTAACTGAAGGACTAACACTTCTCCAAGGGGTTAGAGTGGACTTCTTTTTCATCTTCTTCCTCCTCTTCCACCCCACCCCATGCTGTCAGTTCTCAAGTTCAGTCTATTCTCTCTCTTTTAAATCCACCTCCTTTTTTACTACTTGTGTGACCTTGGGAAAATTGCTCAACTTTTCTGGGCTTCAGTCTCCTTATCTGTGAAAGGAAGGAGTTGGACCTCTTAAATTCCTTTCCCTCTTTATGTTTGGTTTGGACTAGTATTATAATCTCCTAACTCACCTGTCTGCCTTTAGGGTCACCTCTCCTCTGTTTCGTACTTTATTCCTATTGCCAAAGCTGATGACTATTGCTGTTCAGTCATTTTCGTTGTGTCTGACTCTCTGTGACCCCATTTGGTGTTTTCTGGGTGAAGATACTAGAGCGGTTTTGCCATTTCCTTCTCCAGCTCATTTTATAGATGTAGAAATTGAGGCAAACAAGGCTAAATGATTTGCCTGGGTCACCAGCTAGTAAGTGCCTGGGGCCAGATTTGAATTTAGGTCTTCCTGACTCCAGGTCTGGCACACTATCCACTGAATTACCTAGCTACTCTGCCTAGCATATAAAAGGTGTTTAATAAGTGTTTATTGATTGACCTGCTATGTGTCAGATACTGTGCTAGGCTCTGTAGATGTGAATACAAAAGTAAGACCCTATGCACAAAGAGTTTATGTTCTACTAATCTGATTGTCTAGAGGAAGGCATCCAGATTGGCAAAATGTATGCCATTTGAGGATCAGTACCCTCCTCTCCCTTCTCCTAACTTTTTAGCTTCTTTTTATGTGTAGCCTTCCCTGGTTAGTCTGTGAGTTCTTTGAGGGAAATGATTGTCCTGTTGTCTTTCCTTGTATCCTTTATGCTAGCACATTGAGTGAATACCTGGCATGTAGTAGGCACAGTGTTTATTGATTGACTATTGACTGATTGGAAGAATTGGAGATGGAGAAGAGAAAACTCTGCAGGGATAGGCTCTCTTACACCATTTGAAGGGCTGTGGTATGCAAGAGGGATCACACTTCTTCTCTTTGACCTCAGAGGGCAGTACCCAGGACAATGAGGAGAAGTGACAAAGAGGAAAATGCAGACTTTTCAAAAGGAAAAGCTGCCTGTCATTTAATTAGAACTGGCTAAAAATGGAATAGACTGCCTTGGGAGGGAGTGGAAACTTTAAACAAAGTCAGGCTGACAACTTATGATACTATAAGATCCAATAAACATTTAAGGGTAGCTAAGTGGTACAATAAAAGAGTTTAATTAAAATCTGACCTCAGACAATTTTTAGCTCTGTGACCTTGGGCAAGTCACTTAGCCCTATTTGCCTCAGTTTCCTCATCTGTAAAAATGAACTGGAGAAAGAAATGGCAAACCATTCCAATAGCTTTGCCAAGAAAACCCCAAAGGGGGTTATGAAAAGTAAAAAGTTATGAAGACTGAAAAAATCACTAAACAGCAGTGAAATGTGCCAAATATCCTGCTAAATACAGGGGATAAAAGTAATACAAGAAAGACAGTCTCTGCTCTTAAGGAGCTTACAACAGGAGAGGCCATAGAGAAAGACAATATACACAAGGAAGTGAAGAGGGGGGAGGGTGGTGGAAGTATTACAGGATGCTTTATGTGCAGTGGTGGGGTGAGGGGAAGATACATACAATGAAAATGATAGTGTTGTCAAAACCAAGCAAAGCAGCAATAAAGGCAAATAGAGACATGGCTGGGATTTTGTGTCCTGTAAAAGGGAGGCTATGGGAGGAGTTTTTTGCTTCATCCTCCACTCCTCCAATCAGAAGGGTAGAAGCAATTGAGAGTACTAATGAGGTGTGAATAGCAGTACTGAGGCAGTTTCCATGATGATGCGCTTCCTGAAATGTTTTAGTAGCCATCATTTTCAGGTGGGGGTTGGACTATTTGGCTTCTAGTATCCTTTTGAACAACTGTGAAATTTTGTGATTCCTAACGTAGAAGCTTCATATTATATCCTCCTACTACAAAGAAGTTCTCTATTGCCTATGCAGGCAGGAGGAACTTCAGTTGGAAGTTCTAGGTCCTTGGGTGTGGCCTTTTGACTGAGTCCAAGTTTTACAGAGCAAATGCTTTTATTAAGGAGATTTGTTTTATGAAGTTTGGATTCAGTCAAAGGACTGCACTTTAGGACCTAGAGGGCCACATATGGCCTTGAGACTGAAGGTTCCCCTCCTCACCCTACCTACAAGGTCTCTATGGGATACAGCATCCTTATCTGAACCTGAAAGGTGCTTTACAACATAGTGAGGTTACAAAGATAAAAAAGAAACTTATTTCCTGCCCTCAAGAAGCTTATGCTTTAGGAGATTATGGCATACACACAACTGTAACAACATTATTATAGAACATAATAAGTGTATGTTAAATTTTTTTTAGTTGAAACAAACATATAATAAGGTTATTTTTTTCTAGAATGACAATAAAAACCTGGTCTATACTATTCTCATTTCATCCCTTTGCTCACCTCCTCTTATTGACACAGGGAATTAAAAATCATTTTGGGGGCGGGAAAGAAAAATGAGTATTTCTTTATTTGGAAAGAGGATTAAAATAAACCAGGAAAGTCAGTAGTAGTTTATTTGCATATGTCCAGCCATTACATATAGGGTCCCTAAGAAAAATCACAGTGAATCAAGGAAAAGAAGCTGGTGAGGTTCATGAAACTAACAAAACAGTTCCTTTCCCTTTCTTTGATTTCCCCTTGGGCTGTATTTGGTGGGGAGAGTGGGAGGCAGGAGAGAATTTTTTAAGTTTTGCAGGCATACTTTTATGTTCTCTTAGCTTAGGGATCTGGGTAACAGGATATTTGTTAAGCACTTATGATGTTCATGAATGAATGAATGAATGAGCATTTATTAAGTGCTTACTATGTCACATGCCAAGCTCTGGAGATATAAATAGAAAAACAAAAAACTTGTCAGTATCTGATATCCAAGGATTACCATTCTATTTTGAGGAAAAACATGCAAAAGAAGGTTGGCTACAGGCAGATGAAAAGGATCAGCTCCTACGGGGGCTGCGGATGGAGTGGATGAAAAGGATCAAAGATCCTAAGGTTACTTAAGTAGTTAAGATGACAGTGCTAGAGCACTGGGCAGAAAGAAGCTAAGCTCTGGAGGAGCTCACTCTGGAATGAGTAAGTACTAGTAAGTGCTGGTGGTTGCCCATCTCATCAGAAAAAATGGAGTGGTTAACTTGGTTAAGTTGTTAAGCATTTCTGTTAGTGATATTTTTTCTCCCCTGCCATCCTTGATGGGTTCTGGTATAGTGCAGGCCTGGCTAGGGATGAGGGGGAAGGTAAGAGGGTAGAGCATCCCTAGTGATGGTGGCTCTTCCCACTGCTTGGCTGTCCTGAATTGATGCTAAGAGAGCTCAGGGATGGAGGGAGGATGAGTAGGGAGAACAAGGAGGAAGGTTCCTAACATTATCCTGAGAGTAGAGGTAGGTGATTACAAAATACAGTGCATCTGACCTCAAGGAATTTTGGAAAGTTGTCCAGTACTCTGCTAGAGAGCTTAAGATGATGGTTTAAATTGCTTTCATTGCAATCCATTGATTGGAAAAAAAAAAATGCATTCATACACATTTGAAGTATTCAGCTGACAGGATAAATCAGTATATGATGAGTGGCTAAAACTATAAGGGCTTAGAATATATATTATATTCAGAGACAGGAAAGAGAAGCCTTCATAAAAGACCAAAATATTTGTTAACATTTAGATAGTCTTATAGTTTACATACATACACATATAATTTAAGCCATTTAAATTACAACTTCTCTGGCTCCACTTTCCTCCTCAGAAAATGAGGGAGCTGGACACAGTGATCTCCAAGGTTACTTCTTGCTCTATAACCTTTGATCCCATTAGATTCAGAGATTCACATAGTTACAACTGAAAAAAACTGCCTTACAGTTTTATTTATTTATATTTATTTATAACTTTTCTGAGGCAATCTGGTCCAGTTCCTTCATTTTAGAGGTGACACAGGAAGGTAAGTGCTTTGCCTATCATCACACAGGTTGCCAGATTCAAAACCAGGTCTTCTGACTCCAAATTCAACCTTTTTTCCTGCCCTGTACCCTTCTATGCAGAATAACTCTGTGAGACAACATTATTACTCCCATTTTTCAGATAGGGAATTTAAGATTAGGAAGGGTATGACGTGACTTAAAATAATAATAATGTAATGAAGGAATTGGCCAGTGAGGCCCCCATGTAGCATCTGGTTAGCCTACACTTGTAAGTATATGGTGACATGAAAGGGAAAGACTTTGTCCCCATTCAGAGCATCGGAAAGCATTCTAAAAGTTTACTGTTGTCTTACTGTGGGGTAGAGAAAAAACTTTTAATTGGCAGTTAGGCCAGAATGAAGGGGCCATGTAAAAGATCCCAGCAGAAGAGCTTCACTTCTCTTTCCTTCTTCCTGATGACAAGTTGTAGGAATAATTCTCTGAGCAATGGAGGGCTGATAGGGAGGTCTGGAAGTCTGGAAGTCCACTAGGTTGGACCTTGAGTCAATAACCTTCAAGACAAGTCTGTATCTGGGAAGAGGTTGTCTTCCATTTGTGTCTTCTTTACTTTGGTAAAGGACCTCAGGAGATCTTGCAAAGTTGAAAGAGCTACCAACAACTGAGCCCTGAGGAATGACCTGCTTGACCCAGCCCAACAGAGATTCTGAAAAGCCGACAAGGCTCTGTGTGTTGTTCAAGGGAAGGGAATAAACATTGATAGACCACCTACTGCATGCCAGATGCTATGCCAAACACTTTTATAAACACTATCTCATTCGATCCTCACAAAAACAATTGAGGAAACTGAGGCAAACAGAAATTGTATTAAGATTAGTGTCTGAAGCTTGGATTTGAACTCAGGTCTTCCTAACTTCAGGCTCAATTTTTATCTAATGTGTTATCTGCTGTCTCTAAAACAGGAAATAAAGTGACTTGTCCATCAGCTAAACTGTACCCAGAAGAATATTTGGTAGGAGAAATGTTTAAATTGAAGTCCATTTTTCCCAGAGATTAAGATAGTAGAGAGGAGAGTGTGCCCCAGTTCTGGAGGATGTCTTTGTACTTCTTTTCTTACTATATACATCATCTTGGTAAATATACTTTATTAAAAGCTAATTGATATTAACTAGTTATCAGTAATATTATAACCAGTGGGGTAAATGATATTCATGAGGGATATGGTGGACAATACACCAGAATGGGGGCTTGATTTGGTAGCATTAGAAGGATACCCCAAGCCACCCGGTGAGTACTCCTAGGACTCCTAGCCAGTTCCTCTCTGAACATCTGACCCTCTAGTACGAATGTGGATTAGGGGAAGTAAAACCAAAGTCTACCTACAATAATATGACTTATACAGCTAAGAAATATTTGAGCCATATCTCAAATCTAACCCATAGAATTTTAGAGCTGAAAGGAACAATAGGGCTAACTCTATTCCATTTTAAAGCTGAAATAAAATCTCAGAGAAATGAAATGGATTAGAAATGGTCCAAAGTCATGCTTAGTAAGTTTCAGAGCTGGATTTTGAACCCCAGACCTTAAACATCACAACCAGGGTTCCTTCTGCTCTCTCATACACCAAGCCTACATTACTACACAGATCTTCTGAGTCTAAAACCCATGCTCCCTCCACTGTAGCCCAGGCAAAGTTGAAGTATACCAATACAAGTTCTGCCAGCTGAATATCTTTTTTGCAGGTCTAAGCATTTCAGAAAACTATTTCCAAGGACGCTTTGATCTTTTTCTTGTTTTCTAACATGTCTTTTCTTGACCTCATCTAGATAGTGCTGTGTCTGCTTAGAATTTGCCTGGAGCCTTGAGGCCACCTTCAAGAGAAGGAAGAAAAATCACATCTTTTCTATAGTCAAGGGCTCAGTAGTTCAGAAGTAAAGAGCCAATGAAGACATTGGAACCACTCTCCCAACATCGCTGCCCCATCCTCACACCCCCTTATCTTGTTCAAGAAATCCCCAAACTTCTTGTAAGAAGAGTTATGAAGCATATTTAGCAACAAGTTTCTCCTTGCCCTAGAATATGTCAAAGATATAAACTTTGAAAGCTTACAGAAAAAGCAGAGGATCTGTGGGTTTGTTGTTTCCTGGCAACAGGGGATCTGAGCTGGGAAAATGTGAGACTGGCATTAATGCCTAATTTCAAAATGCATGACATCCTTCCCGCTCCCCCCCCCCCCCCCAGGTAAATATTAACTGATCAAGCAGCAAGTGTTCATCAAGTGCCTGCTATGTGACAGGCACATTTCTAAGCACTAGGATTACAAAGACAAAAGTAAAACATTCTCTGCCTTCAAAGAGCTTACTTTCTATCAGAAGAGACAAATGAAATAATGAATAAAAGATTTATTAAGTAAGGGCTTACATTGTTCAAAACACTATGCTGGAAATTCAGATAAAGAAGTCCATTCCAGCTATCAAGGATCCACACCCTAAGGGGGAGAGAATACATATGGAAGGTATAATGTGTACATGTATTAAATACATACAAAATAAATATGAGGTTGTGTGTGTGTGCTTCATGTTGGGGAGGCACTAACAACTTGGGGGATCAAGAGAGGTCTCATGTATTTCTTGAGACTTTGCTCTCCTCTTAATAAAAATTTCACATTTGTACTCTTCTATAAGGATAAATGGGGGATCTGGGTGGCATAGTAGATAAAGTGCCAGGTCTGGAATCAGGAAGACTCATCTTCCTGAGTTCAAATCGGGCCTCAGACAGTTACTAGCTATGTGACCTTGAGCGAATCACTTAACCCTACTTGTCTCAGTTTCCTCATCTGTACAATAAGCTGGAGAAGGAAATGTCAGAATCACTAGACTATCTTTGCTAAGAAAACCCCAAATGGGATCACAAAGAGTCAGACAGGACTGAAATGATTGAACAATAAAAAGAGAGATAATACCTTTGTTGTTGAAAATGTATTGATTGGAGTCTAGTTCTTCCAAGTTTTATGATGGAAATTCCCAGCTAAGACAGTTATTCAAATCATGCCCTCCCTATAGTGTCATGGGGGTTTCAAGAGAAAGAAGATAATTTGTTCAGCCCAATAGGAAAGCTTTGTGATAAATTCATGGGAAGATGGTGGGTCTGTTAGTCAATAAACAGTAAGCACAACTATGTACCAGTAACTGTGATAAGCACTGAGAACACAAAGAAAGGACAAAGAAGCTCCTGGCTCTCAAAGAGCTCACATTCTATTGGTGTGGGGGAGGGTGTGGGCTACATGCAAACAACTACGTCCAACAAACTATTGGAGATTGTCTAAGAGGGAAGGCTCTAACATTAAGGAGGCTCAGGTAATTTGAAGGAAGCCAGAAGGCAGAGATGGGCAGGGAGAGCATTCCAGGCATGAGGAATTACCATGAATAGAAAATACATGAAGTTTGTAGATGGAGTGTGTTGTTCATATACTCTACGGTCCAATGAATGGATCATATATGAGTTAGAGGGAGGAGTGTAAGGCATAAGAAGATTGGAAAGGTTGAGGAGGTGGTAGGTTATGAAGGGTTTTGAATGCCAAATGGAAGATTTTCTATTTGGTTTTGGAGGTGATTGATAGGGAATCACTGGGGTTTATTTAATAATAAAGGGTGACCTATTCAGACCTGACCAGGAAGGTCGATTTGGTGGCTAAGTGGCCCGCTTTGGGGAGAGACTTGTGGCAAGGAGACCAACCAGAAGATTATTGTAATCGTCCAGGACCTGCACCAGGGTGATGGTAGCGTCAGAGGAGGATAGGGGGCATATATGAGCGATGTCACCAAAGTGAATGAAGAGATCAAATCAGAACAGAGAATGGGGGCTTGAGTTCTCTTTGGTGTAATGGCTCCATTGTGGCTGCTTCTTTGACTGTGAGGATCCTCCAATCTCCATGTTGCATGCAGAGGCAGGAAGGGCAGATTTGTTTTGGGAGGGGCAGGGATGCAGAGTTGTTGTTGTCATGGTTTGTCTTTTGTTCTTGAAGAAGACCATGACATCAGAAAGATGCTGTCATGATTTGGAAGTGAATTAGATTTAAGGGAGGGAGAGTTGTGCAAAGTTGACACCCTCATTTTATCCTCCTGAGCCATCTGGATCCAGTGGCAAGATATAGATCAGGATGACTGGAGATGGCCCCTTGGGTAGAGAGTAAAGTCAGTGGAAAGAAGACTAAAATTGGAATCCGAAGACATGAGTTTGTGAGCATATTACTTACTGTCTGATATTAGGAAAATTGCTTAACTTTTCCAATTCTCAGTTTTCTCATCTGTAAAATGGGCATGAGAATATATTGTAAAATATGAATAAAGTGATTTGTAAGGGGAAAAAGTTCTAAATAAAATAAGTATTACTCATTTTAAAATAACCATTTATTGAGTACCTACAATATGTTGAAAATAGGATACAAAGATGGATTTATCACATATGTTACTCCCAAGGATTTTATGAATTAATGAGGAAAAAGACAAGTATACATACAATTATATATGACCCAAGGGAAAGTAAGAAATGAAAAGGAATTTTCTAGGCAACCTACTAAGAAACAGTTGAGGAAGGAGAGGATTCAAAAGTTACAGGATTTTGAAACTGGAAGGAGCCTCAGAAGTCACTAGTTCTACCTCATCACTTTGCAGATGAAAAATTGAGGTCTTTTAATCTGTGGCATTAGGGAAGGTTTTATGAAACTAACACCAGACCTGGTCCTAGAAAAGAACAGCTGAAAAGGGTGTTAGGGTGGTAGAGGGAAGAAGGGATTTATCTCCAGTTTGGAGGGTAGTATAAACAAAGTGGGGGCACTCAGTGGTACAGTGGATAGAGTGTCAAGCCTAGAATCATCTTCCTGAGTTCAAATTCAGGCTCAGACACTTACTAGCTGTGTGACCTGGGGCAAGTCACTTAACCTTGTACTTCTCAGTTTCCTCATCTGTAAATGAGTTAGAGAAGGAAATGGTCAAACCACTCCAGTATCTCTGCCAAACGGGGTCATGAAGAGCCAGACACAACTGAAATGGTTGAATAATAATAGCAACAATAATAAGTAAAGGTTCAAAAACTAATGATGGAAAGATGTGAATGGGGATAGAAATTGTTCAAATTGGCTCTAAGTCATGTGAAAGGGAGAAATATGAAACAAGCCTATACAGAGATGCTGAATTCAAGTTGTGGAAAACTTTGAATGCCCAAATCAGGAGTTTGTGTCTTCTTCCCCATTGGTAGGGAATGGAGAGATATGCAAGTTTTTTGACTAGTAGAGTTACTTGGTCCTAAGGTGGCAGGTGATGTGAGGTTGTACGGGGGGATGGATTGGGCCAGTTAGGAGGTTATTACAGAAGGCTGGGTGAGAACAGATAACAGCCAGGACTACAATGGTGGCAGCATTGACAGGAGGGATGAATGCAAAAGGTAACTGAAGAATAAGAAATATCAAGGTTTGATAATTGAATGTGTAGGGTGAGGCAGAGGGAAGAGTCAAAGATGGGTATGGAGTTAGGAGGTGTCTCTATGAAGTGCATAATGCATTGAACCTAGAAATCAGGAATCCTGCCTCAGACACTTGTTAGCCTTTTGACCCTCAGCAAATTACTCACCTAGTCTCAGTTTCCTTATTTGCAAAATGGAGATAATAATAGCACCTGCCTCAAGGGGCTCTTGAAGATTAAATGAGATAATATAGGTAAAGTTCTTTGCAAATTTTTTTAAAAATTATCAATTAATTAATTTATTTTAAGTTTTCACGTCCACAAAATTTTGAGTTCCAAAATTTCTCCCCATCTCTCCCTTCCCCCCATTGCAAAATGCCAAGCATTCTGTTTACTCCTTCCACCAATCTGCCCTCTCTTCTAACATCCCTCCCTTCCCTTATCCCCATCTTCCCTTTTGTCCTGTAGGGCAAGATAAATGTCTATATCCAATTACCTGTATTTCTTATTTCTCAGTCATATACAGTAACTATACTCAACATTTGTCCCTAAAACTTTGAGTTCCAACTTCTCTTCCTCCCTCCCTCCCCACCCATTCCCACTGAAAGGCAAACAATTCGATATAGGCTATATATGTGTAGTTTTGCAAATGACTTCCATAATAGTTATGTTGTGTAAGACTAATTATAGTTCCCTCCATCCTATCCTGCCCCCCATTGCTTCTATTCTCTCTTTTGACCTTGTCCCTCCCCAAGAGTGTTTACTTCTAATTGCTCCCTCCTCCCATTTACCCTCCCTTCCATCATCCACCCTCACCCTGCTTATCCCCTTCTCCCCTACTTTCCTATATTGTAAGATAGGTTTTTCATACCAAATTGAGTGTGCATTTTATTCCTTCCTTGAGACAAATATGACGAAAGTAAGCTTCACTTTTTCCCTCTCACCTCGCCCCTTTTTCTCTCCATTGAAAAGGTTTTTTCTTGCCTCTTTTATGAGAGATAATTTGCCCCATTCCATTTCTCCCTTTCTCCTCCCAATGCATTCCTCTCTCACCCCTTAATTTTATTTTTTTGATATGATCCCTTCCTATTCAACTCACCCTGTACTCTCTCTCTCTCTACATATATGTATGTGTATGTGTGTAATCCCACCAACTACCCAGATACTGAGAAAAGTTTCAAGAGTTACAAATATTATCTTTCCATATAGGAATGTAAACAGTTCAACTTTAGTATGTCCCTTATAATTTCTCTTTCCTGATTACTTTTTCATGCTTCTCTTGATTCTTGGGTTTTCTTGATTTCTTGGGAAAGTCAAATTTTCTTTTCAGCTCTGGTCTTTTCATCAAGAATTCTTGAAAGTCCTCTATTTCACTGAAAGACTATTTTTTCCCCTGAAGTATTATACTCAGTTTTGATGAGTATGTGATTCTTGGTTCTAATCCTAGTCCCTTTGACTTCTGGAATATCATATTCCAAGCCCTTCAATCCCTTAAAGTAGAAGCTGCTAGATCTTGTGTTATCCTGATTATATTTCCACAGTACTCAAATTGTTTCTTTCTAGCTGCTTGCAATATTTTCTCCTTGACCAGGTAACTCTGGAATTTGGCTACAATGTTCCTAGGAGTTTCTGTTTTTGGATCTCTTTCAGGGGGTCATTGGTGGATTCTTTCAATATTTATTTTGCCCTCTGGTTCTAGAATATCAGGGCAGTTTTCCTTGATAATTTCATGAGAGATGATGTGTAGAGTCTTTTTTTTGATCATGGCTTTCAGGTAGTCCCATAATTTTTAAATTGTCTCTCCTGGATCTATTTTCCAGATCAGTTGTTTTCCAATGAGGTATTTAACATTATTTTCCACTTTTTCATTCTTTTGGTTTTGTTTTGTGATTTCTTGGTTTCTCAGAAAGTCATTAGTTTCCATCTGTTCCATTCTAATTTTGAGAGAACTATTTTCTTCAGTGAGCTTTTGAACCTCCTTTTCCATTTGACTAATTCTGCTTTTGAAAGCATTCTTCTCCTCATTGGCTTTTTGAACCTCTTTTTCCAATTGAGTGAGCCTATTTTTCAAGGTGTTATTTTCTTCAGCATTTTTTTGGGTCTCCTTATCAAGCTGTTGACTCACTTTTCATGATTTTCTTGTATCTCATTTCTTTTCCCAATTTTTCCTTCATCTCTCTTACTTGGTTTTCAAAATCCTTTTTGAGCTCTTCCATGGCCTGAGACCACTGAATACTTATTTTGGATATTTGGGATACAGAAGCCTTGACTTTTATGTCTTTCCCTGGTGGTAAGCATTGTTCTTCCTTATCTGAAAGGATGGGAGAAGATACCTGTTCATCAAGAAATAACCTTCCATAGTCTTATTTTTTTCCCTTTTTTGGGCATTTTTCCAACCAGTTACTTGACTTTTGGGTCCTTTGTCAAGAATAAGGTATACTCTGGGGACCTGTAAGATCTCAGTTCCTCCAAGGTGGCACAATCAAGTCTGCACACTGATCTTGGAGCAACCAGAAACTTTTGTACCCAGAATCTGTGAGTAGTAGAATTTCCTCTCCACAACAGCCTCACCTCCAGTTCTGCCATATGGGCACTCAGGGCTGAGGTTCAGATCAGCTACTCAGTTCTCTCAGGGGCTTTACGATGAGGCCTGCAACAATGGATATCAGCTGTCAGCTGCCACTTGTCATGGGAGCCACAGCCCACTGAGGCCTCTGCTGGTGCTTCCTGTGGCCGGAGCTATGGGGGCACCCTGCTTCCTTCTTGGCCAGCTGAAAAAGTCCTCTCACTGACCTTTGGCACCTGTGGGTTGAGGGATCTGCAAACCACCACTGCTGCCACTGGGGATTCTGCCCCCAAGGCTTGCTCCCTGTGCCATGTGGTCAAGGCTGGGCTGGGCTCCACTCTGCATCCAGTGTGACAGACCTTTCCCGTCAGACTTCCAGGTCAACCTGGGTTGGAAGTCTCCACACTGTAGTTCTGTGGCTTCTGCTGCTCTAGAATTTGTTGAGGGTTATTCTTTACAGGTATTTTATAGGCTGTGGGGGAAGAGCTAGAGTATATGCATCTTTTTACTCCACCTTCTTGGCTCCACTCCCATTCTTTGCAAAAATTAAAGGATTGTATAAATGAGAGCTATTGTACATCTGTTGGTACATGTAAGTCAGAGGTGCTAAACACTGGACCCTGGCCCCATGTATCCCATGATACTCCCAAGTGGGGTAGACCAGATTAAAATGTAATTGGGAAATATTTAACAAAATAAACAAAAATACAACAAAACATAGGTAATATTAAATGTAATTTTTAAATTTAATATGCAGCCCACAACACTACCAAGTATGAATTAAAATATAATTGGGAAATATTTAACCAACTAAGTAAAAATATAACAGACCATAGGTAATATTACTATGAAGCTTTCTAAGTCAATATGTGGCCCACAGGGATCCTTAGGTATGGTTTAGTAGTTTCTTATTTGAGTTTCAAATCACTGATATGAGTCATATCAGCAGCAGAGACTATTGCTGTTTAGTCATGTCCAACTATTTGTGACCCATGGGCCATACTGTCCATGTTTTTTTATTTGTTGGCTTATTTTATTTTTGCTTTGGTAAAGAAACTGGAGTGGTTTGCCATTTTTTTTTCCCCATGGATTAAGGCAAACAAAGACTAAATGACTTGCCCAGGGTCACATAGTTGTTAAGTATCTGAGGCTGAACTTAAATTCAGGATTTCTTGACTCCAGGTCCAGCGCTCTATCCTCTGAGTCACCTAGCTGCCTCCGCAGAATATTATAGTACAGTTGTGCCTTCTACATCATGGGAGTTAAAGGCACAACACCCTGGCTAATCTGGAAAATTTAAAATTTTTCTGCTTTCCCTTTATACCAGAGAAGAAGTCTGAATTAATATGATAAAAGATAAAATATGTTGATATTATACAATACTATACATGTTTTATGCATTTCTGAGTTTCTGAACTTCTGTGTGATCAGCTAGCCTTAATGTGTTGTCTGTGGCTTCTGCAAAACTCCCCCAAAATTCCCAGTCAATTTCTTATGCCAATCTGTGATATGTTGAAACAGTGAAGGGGAAAGTTGGGATGTGGAAGGCATAACTGTTGTTCTGAAAGCATAGCCTTGGGACTCCTGAGAATCTGGGAAATTAAAACTCTTTTCATAATAATACTAAGATATTTTCATTTCCAATATGATGAATATTAGTAGCTATAACCCACATAAACAGAAGTTCTTTGGAAGTCTCAATAATTTTTAAACGTATAAAGGGACCCTGAGAACTGCTGGTTTAGTGGAAAGATCACTGAGTTTGAAGTTGAGAGACTATGGTTCAAATTCTGCCTGCAATACTTACTAGTGTGACTATGGGTAACTCTCAAATTCTAGACAGTCAGATGGCTCAGAAGGTAAAGATCTGGCCTGGAATTGGGAAGATCTAAGTTCAAATCCAGCCTCAGATACTCATTACTACCATTAATGTTAATAATAATCACTAACATTATGGACTTAGCATTTTATAGTCCTCATAACAACCTTGGGAAGTAAGTCCTATTATTATCCCCATTTTACAGATGAGAAACTGAGGTAAACAGAAATTAAGGGACTTGCCCAGGGTTACCTACTCAAACAGTTTTTGATACTTATATATTTGTTCACACACATACATATACTGCATGTGTAAAACATGTTATTATACATTGTATAGTAGGGTAAGCTAGGTGGCACTGTGATAGAGTGTTGGGCCTGGAGTCAGAAAGACATGAGTTTAAATTTGACCTCAGACATTTACATCTATGTGATCCTGGGCAAGTCACTTAACCTCTATTTTTCTCAGTTTCCTCCTCTGTAAAACAAGGATAGTAATAGCACCTACCTGCCAGAATTGTTGTGAAAATAAAATGAGATAAAAATTGTAAAGAAGCTAGAATAGTGCCTAGCACATAGTAAATGCTATATAAATATTAGCTATTATTCTTCTTTAGTTTTCACATTTGTAAAATGGAGATAACAGCACTTATCTCTTGTTATAAGTATCTAACAAGAAAATATCTGTTAGGCATTTTTAAAGCCTTAAAGTTCAATAAATGTTATTATTATTACTGTTATTATTAAGATCTTGGGATCCTTGGAGAATGGTCTTCTTTCAATAGAAATAGAGAAGAAAGGGAAAGAGCAGGCTTATGGAAGAGCATGCTAAGTTTAGTGTTAGATATGTTGAGTTAGAGTTCTTGGCAGGACATCTAGCAAATCAATAGAAAAGAGACTGGAAATCTAGAGAGAAGTTGGGGAAAGGAGTAGAGATTTGGGAATCCTACTCACAAAGCTATGTGAGCCATGGGAGAATATCAGCTCTCCAAAAGAGAGAGTGTGGGATCATAAAATTCTTGACTTCCCTTCCCTTCGGTGTCTTTTAATTCAGCCCTTCATTTTCGAGATGAGGAAATTAAAGTGCAGAGAATGGGAATGGTTCAGATAGTAGGATGTAGACCTCGAGCTGGAAGGAAGCCCAGAATCTGAGGGAAGTTAAGAGACTTGCCTAAGGGTGTACCAGCACTAAGTCTCACAGGTGGGATTTGAACTCGTGTCTTCTGAATTTAGAGTCAGAACTTTCCTTCTAACACTGCTTGCTCAAGGTCATACAAGTGACAGAATCAGGGTTTGAATTCAGATTTTCTGACTCTAATTCCAATTTTCTTGTATCATGGCTGAACCTTGGGGAATACACATAGATTTGGGACAGAAAGAGAATGAGAACTGAGCAAAAGCAATAGAGAAGGAATGACTCTGTGAAGTGATAATATTGAAAGAAAACTGACTCTGAAGTCAGAAGACCAGAGTTCATCTGCTTTTTACCCATGTGTTTTTGGGTAATTCACTTAATTTCCCTAGAACTCAGGTTCTTCAGCTAGTAAATGAGGATGTTGAACTAGATGGACCCTGCCATCTCTACAAGTTCTAGATGTAGGATTCTTTGTGGACAGAGAGACAGGTGGAAAGCCATGAGAGGGGAGTATCACAGGATTCTTAAGAAGCTATCAAGAAGAAGGGGATGGTCTTCAGAGTTAAATGCCACAAAGCAGAAGAGGAAAAAGGAAAAAAAAAGCAAATAGAAAAAAAGGCCTTTGATTTTATTGATCAGGTGGTTCTTGGCCAGTTTCAATAGAGGAAGGTTTATATGAAAGTGACACTGCTAAAAGCTAAGGAGTTAGTGAGTGTGGAGAAAGTGGTAGAAGAGTATGTAGATTCCTCATTCTAGGTGGTGCAGTGGGAGTTAGGAATCAGGAAGATGTCTCAGAAACATACTTGCTGTGTGACTTTGGGTAAGTCACTTACCCCCCGTTTACCTCAGTTTCCTCATCTTTAAAATGAGCCAGAGAAGGAAATGACAAACCACTCCAGCATCTTTGCCAAGAAAACCCCATATGGGAACATGAAGAGTCAGACATAACTAAAATGACTCAAATAACATTATAAATAATGTTATTTATTAGAATAATAAATTTATTAGACATAATAAATTCGTTAGAAATCTGTAGCACGACCGGATTTAAGGGTATGTCTCTATTACTGGTCATTTCCTAATGTCTAACCCCAGCATGGCTGCAGTACTAAAGAAAGACATGGTAAGCTTCTAAAGAGGTACCCATAACCACACCTCACAAATACTGAAACAAGGCGGAGGGCAGTTCCTTATGAAGCAAATTCTCCTCCACCCTATTCTCTTACAGCATGTAGTAGTAACTACCTCGCTTGACTGCCTTCCTAGTTATGGAGAACTTGATTCTCAGGCAATCATTAGCTTTTCGGGGTGTGGGAAATATATTTGTCGAAAAAGAACTCCATGATTCTTGGAACAATCTCATGTTTGTCTACTTTGCAAGAGAACATCGTGTCATGCCGCTGGTGGGAACTCGATCAAACTGAGTGGAAAGCATTTCACTTTTTCAATTGCATCACAAGTGGTTTTCAGAGCTTCTGCAGCATGGTGGCAAATACAGAGGATACAATATCAAAATATTGACATGCAGGCTTAATTGTAGCATACTGTAGAGGAATAGAAAGAAACAGCCTTAATTTTCCATTCTCTCCTGTGGCAAATTTCCCACTCAAACTGATAGGTTATTATTTCTGGATAAAGCCTAGATTCAGGCCCTTGGTTCAAAATAATGATTGCAGCTGACTCAGGCATGAGGGGTGTGTTTTTACCTTATGGATCTCAGTTTGATGACTTAAAAAATGAAGGAGTTAGACAAAGTTCCCTTCAAATTGTAAAGTGCTATGATTATGTGGATCTTGTAAAAGTGTATCTCACCTAAAAACTTCCACCTCTTGGTTTACAGAAATCACAAAAGGCCAGTACCTTCCCAAGAGCATGGGCTTTCCAGGGTCCCAAACCATGAGGATAGGAGTGGCAGCAGCTAGCCCATCAAAAGCTATGCCCAACTAACCCCTCCAAATATTTGAACTAGCTGTGTATAAAGTCACAAGTATCATCTTACCTGGTCAATTCCCATCTTCTCCCAAGTATTGTGAAAGGATAAATGCTTATTTATGACCATCACCTCTCGTACCCCAACAGCATGAAACCAGAACCAGAGGTGATTGAAAAGGGCCACATGTCTTAATAGTATCCAGATCAACTTAATGAAGGGTACTGAAAAGCCTGAACCCCTAGTGGAGGGGAACCTGTGTCCCCAAGGTCACATGTGACCTTCTAGTTCCTTGAATGCAGCCTTTCGACTGAGTCCACGTTTTACAGAAAAAATCCTTTTATTAAGGGGACTGTTCTGTGAAGTTTGAATTCAGTCGAAGGGTCACACTTGAGGATCTAGAGGACCACATGTGGCCTCTAGGCTGCAGGTTCTCCACTCCTGTAGCCTAGGCAAAGTGAGTTAAGAAAAGTGATTTTTTTTTTTAATTTGAGGGCAGATCAAGGAGAAGAAAGTGTTTATTTAAGTAGAGGTCAATTTAGTTTTTGGAAGGATCATTTCTTAATTTAGAATTCTTAATTCTATTGCATTTTGCCTCTTTATCAAATGACAATCATTTTTTATGAATGTCTTCTCATAAAACACATGCATATATTAATAACTATAACAACACTAATAATGATAATATTCATTTATATTTCTCTTCAAAGTCTGCAAGCACACAATCTCATTGAACTTCTCTGAGTGTGTGTTCATCCTTTGTTGCCAAAGAAGACCATATCATCAGAGAAATAATGACATGACTTACACTTGAATTTGTTTTGAGTGAGGGAGGGCTGTACAGGTCACCAGCCTTACTTCTCATCCAAAGTCATCTGAATCCAGTGACCAGATATTCATCAGGATGACTGGAAATGACCCAGGATGAGGTAATTGGGATTAAGTGACTTGCCCAAGGTCACACAGCTAGTGTCAAGTGTCTGAGGTGACATTTGAATTCAGGTCCTCCTGATTTTTGCACTGGTGCTCTATCCACTGCACCATCTAGCTGCCCCCATTGAACTTCTACCACCATCTAAAATGAAGAGATGCCTAGGATAAGTGATATAAAGGGTGACTTCTTTAGTAAGCTCTATGTTCATAAAAAGAAGGGGATTGGTCATAGAATGAAGACAAGGGATAGTCAAGGGATAGTCTGTGTGATATACTGGTATCTGAGACATATCAAAACATATCAAGGAAGTTCTCTTTCATAATAGTTGAGTACCCTGAAAAGAACTTCGGAACAAAAATGAAGAAGTCTCCTATACAATGAGAAAGGATAGATGAATTGAGAGCTATGCAGTTGCAGAGAGTACCGCCATTGATAAGATCACAAATTCCTTCAAGTAAAATTGCTATTAGTACCTGGATTGGATATGTTTTCCTTCCACAGAGTGACTTATCTTATCAAAGACAGATACAGTCATTAGTCCAAGGCCAATCAATCAATACTGAAAGCCTTTAAACACAATCACTGTGCTAGAGTCTATAGTAAAAATAGTTGTAATCCAACAAAATCCTTGACCTCAAAAAACTTATTGTCTAAAGATACTAGCACAGAAAAGATGCTGAGGCTAATGAAATTATACCCCTTAATTTAAGGTTACAGAACTCTTTGCTAAAAGGTTAACTGCAGGAAGCAGTATATTCTAAGTGCTGTACAAGTGATATAAATAGGATGTGTACATGAGTTCAGAGGAGATTGAAATATTATTTGATTGAAATGGTCAGTTAAGGCCTCACTGAGGAAGTAGGATTTGAACATTGGCAGGATTGAGACAGAGTAGTAGAGTGGGGGAAGAAAAGAACTCTGGAATGAACAGATATTAAAAATAGAAAAAAAACAGATCCTATCTAAAAAGAATAACACATATACGGAGCAGTTTTGAGTATTTCAAAGTTAATTGATCCTGTGAGATGCTAAAGATACCCAAGATATAACATAATTGTAGAGTGATCAAAATGGGACAGGATGAGCTAGGGGAGCTTCTAGGTGGAACTGAGTTTGGAATCACCCCTTTAGGAAATGATGAATACAGTCAGGCAAGGTGGAGGAGGAATTTCTGAACATCCAGCGTCAGAGGTAGAATTCAAAACCTGGCCTTTACTCATTTCAAATCTTGTGCTTTTCCTATCACCTACATACTGGTTGATACCCATGATTTTTGGCAAGGCATGGTACTTTGGTAATTCTAATGAGGGTGAGCCTAGTGTTGTGGGTGTTAAAGAACAGGGGGTAGAAAGGAAGCCAGGGTTCTGAGCCTAGGTGTCCAAAAGAATGGTGTTGTCATTGACAGAAATAGGGAAATCTAGAGTGGGAGTTTCTCTGGGGAGAAAGAAGAAAGATTATTTTAGGCGTATTTTTAGCATTTTTTAGATGACAAAAAGGATAGTTCAATGCAAATGGAAGACACTTGAAGCTACAGAATTGGAGTATATAAATGAGGTCAGAAATAAAGATGTAAACTTGGAAATCATCTGAGTAGAGATAACAGATGAATACAAAAGAATAGATAAAATGCCTGGTGGGGGAGAGAGTAGAGCAAGAAAGCAACAGATTCAAAGATTCAGGGTAAGGTTACATCTAGGGAATTTGGAGGAAGAGGAGCCATTGAGGAGGAAATGTTTTAAATGCTGAAATGGATCTGGATATGATGGATATTTCTACTGTGGTTATTTTCCTTTTTTGGGGGGA
Source organism: Bettongia penicillata ogilbyi (assembly GCA_023548195.1). Classification (NCBI taxonomy): domain Eukaryota; kingdom Metazoa; phylum Chordata; class Mammalia; order Diprotodontia; family Potoroidae; genus Bettongia; species Bettongia penicillata. The sequence goes on from JAJHZJ010000244.1 coordinate 7,605,566, forward strand.
GGTGAATCATCTTCCTATTTACTTTTTTTATTTTTACCTCCTTCATTTTGCAATTTCTTTTTTCTTTTCTTTTTTAATTGTCAAGGAAAATAATTATTATAGGAAGTTTTTTTTAAAGCTATTTTCACAATTTTTGTACTATGAAGATATTTGAGGTAAAACTGAGGATGGTTTTCATTACTCATCTTGCAATTTAATTCAGTTCAACAAGAATTTTAAAAATACCTGCTATGTGCAAAACCAAAACTGACCTTGCCCTCAAGGTGCTTCAGTTCTTTTGGAGAGAGAGAGAGAGAGAGAGAGAGAGAGAGAGAGAGAGAGAGAGAGACAAAAAGAGACAGAGAAGAGACAGACAGAGAAGAGACAGACAGAGAGAGACAGACAGAGAGAGAGACGGAAAAAACAAACACACATAAACAGAGAGACAGAGATGAGATAGAGAGACAGAGACACAGAAACAGAGAGACAGAGAGAGAAAGAGACGAGAAAGAGATGAGAGGGAAAGAAATGAAAGACAGAGACAGAGACAGAGAGAAGAGAGAGAGAGACAAAAAGACAGAGAAGAGAGACAGACATAGAGACAGACAGGAGAGAGAGAGAGAGAGACAGAGACACAGAGAGACAGAAAGAGACAGAGAGAGAAAGAGATGAGAAAGAGAAAGAAACAAGAGAGAAAGAGAGAAATGAGAGATAGAAAGATGTGAGAGAGAGAGAAATAGAGAGAAAGAGACACACACAGAGAGACAGAGAGAGAAAGAGAGAGAGAGAGAGGGAGAGAGGTTGGGCCTGACTCAAACCAATCCTGTGGTAGTTTATGTTCAATTTTGTAACAAAATGAGACCCTCTTAGGTTATTCAACAGTTCACAAAGAGAGATTTACTTAGCTATAGCAAGAGAAGGCTATGCAAGGAGAGGCATTGAGGGCTCCTCCATTTGATGCTCTCTTGCCTGAGTTACCCATGGTCCGCCAGCCAAGCTTCAGAGCAACACTGGAACTCCCCAAGGCTCCTCTGTACCTAGGAAATGAGGAAATGACTTCAACAGCCTAAGTCTTTAGTCCCTAGAACCAATCAAATTTGCATGAAGGTTTTAGCATCTTTTACAGAAAAACTAACTTAATTTGCATAGGGGAGAATTTAGGATACTGCTACCACCCTAGGGGAAAACAGCATACAAAACATTAAGTAAATGAAAAATATTTGCAAAGTAAACAAAAAGTAATATGAGGGAAGAAAACACTAAGAGTTAGAGGGTCAGGAGAGGCCCAGGGCAGGACCACTTCTTGAGGTCAGCTTTGAAAAATCCTGAGGATGCCAAAGGGGAGCAACGGAGTAAGGAGAGAAAGTATTCCAGGGGCAGAGGCCATCCTATGCACAGGTGCTGAGATGGGAGGAGAGGTAGCATTTATGGGGAGCTGCAAGGGGGCCAGCTGTACTGGGGAGAGGAGAAGCATACTAAGAAACAAATTTTAACAACTTACTCTTTTCAGTGTAAATCTGAAAGAAACGAATTTACACTTGCATATGTATAGCTCGTAGTCTAAATTTTGTGAACTCTGGCTATTTTATTCCTTTTCTGGATGTTTGCTTTAAAATACACTTAATTTTGATATAACAATAAAACAGAAATGTGGAAACTAAAAATAAAGTAGAATAAAGGAACCATGAAAAATACAAAATCTAAAGAACCCTGGTTGTTTACATCCAGAATGGAAATGATGTCTTTTATATAGAACAGAGGGAGAAAAAAAAAGTAATTTCAAATGAATATTAAAAAAAGTCATGTCAAATAAATGGGCACAATGATATAATTTACAGCTCTGACATGAAAGAACAATTTAGAGTTTTCTTAGCAACAGAAGCCCTATTAAGTAGTCAAGTGCTGGGGATCAGGATCTCTGCTTTGCCCTTTCCCCAGCTCAGAGCATAACTGTCATTTGAGGCACCCTGTTGACAGGGTACCCATAAATGGTACCAGAAAGTGCTTCCCATGCTGCTCATGGAGAAAAGCCCAGCTTCGCCCTCTTTTTGTGAGATGCCAGATTTCACTGTTGGTGTTTATAGTAACAGAGGAATGTGATATTAATATTTAGCTTTTTCAACAGAAATATGCATTTAAATGGAAATCTCAACATGTAAGCTTGTGAATGAGGGCTGTCACAGATGCTGCCTGTGGTTTCTAGTTCACACAGGTTCAGCACCAATCAGAAATTGGTCACTGGAGGAGACAATCAGAGCAGAATTGTTGGGGAAGAATGAAAATGTTTACAGTTCTGGGGGAAGCCCAGCACTCTGGAGGGCTCTGGAGTCCTGCAGGGGAGACACATGGACAGCTGCAGCATCAAAGGATCCCAGTGACCTAGATTCAGATACAGATTAGGGTCTGAGCTTCCATCATCATAGTGGCAGCTTAATAGCTCTTCCATAGCCTACCCAGTAACACCAAGGGGAAGCTAGCTTTGGGTTGCTATCCTAGGAACTGGGCTGGGTGGGGTGAGGAGGAGAATGGGTAAGGAAGGGAACTTCCTTTTGTAGGATTCCAAAATTAAATTCTCTCATTCACTTGTAAAAACACATCTAGAAAATCTGCTAACAAACCGACCGTCTCTCACAGTCTTAGAGAAGGAAGGAAGGGGAAATGTTATGTATTTGCTTTTGACTTTTTCTCTGTCCTGATAGATGGGCAAAATTATTTTATACATGTAGGCCTCATCCTATGGTATCACAACAGATATGTCTTTCTCACCAGACTGTGTTGGCAAATGAGGAATAAATAGGGACAAAAATTAAGGAATTAATTTTCCACTTTGCTGTTAGGCCTGAATATATTAGAATCAAATCGTTTAAGATCTCAATAAATAAATGGAAGCATTTGAAAGCAAATTTATTGCAGCTTTGGCTGCACCTTGAATGGTGCAGAGTCAGATTTCACGGGGAGAAGCTAGAATAGTATGCCCCTTGGGAAAAACAAAATGGATCTGGGAATTGGAAAAAAAAAAAGGAATCCATTTAGCAAGTGCAATTTAGGAAAACCAGGCCTTAGTGGTATGCTAAGTACAGTAAAATAGTAACACCCTAAGTCTTTCATAAATATTATAATTCAGAGTAAAAAAGCATCTTCCCATCTTTCTATTGCAAATTTAGAATATTTCTAAAGCATTTTTCTTTGAAGTAGTTTGATTTTTTTTTTTAAATAAACCCTTGCTCATTTAGACATCCTTGGCAGTTAGGTGACAGATAGCTCTGAGAGAGCCTACCTAAAGAAACAAAAACTGAAAGAAGCCAAATTTATTGAATTGAGCTAATTCAGAAGCTCATTAGGGCATTTGCCCAGTGGAAACATGTACTTTTCTTTCATTTGAGGGAGAAGGTGGGGAAGAAAGAGAAAGAATAGCAATGTCTTGACTTCAGGAAACTAGCCATCATGGGAACCTTTTCAGCCCAATTTTTTGTAAGTACACTAATGTAAAGAAAGCTCTAGCTATCTTTATAAATGGTCAATTTTCAGGGATTATTATTAGAGCTTATATGTTTCTTTCAGTTCCTCAGTTTTACTCCCTTAGTATTTTCTATAGTATTATAGGGTACTGGGGAATCATCTTCAAGCTCTCTGAAAGATGAGACAATAGAAAAGACTTGGGGAATATCTTGTACTCATTGTTACCCCAAAAAGCTATCTGAGAGAATATTAATAACTCCCAATCCATACATTGATTTTCCCATCTTTATAGATTTTTTAATGAAAATAATCTACACGTGTAAAATGAGGAAGTTATAGTAGATGACCTCCAAGGTATCTTGTCTCTATAAATTTATGAAGTATTCCTAGTCAGATTCTTTGACTATTTATCGGGGAATGACTTTTAATCTTGTTTCTTTTATATAGTTATCTATATATCTTGGACGGTTAAATCCTTATCAGAGATATTTCTTACACAGCTTTTCCCCAGTTAACTGCTTTCCTTTTTAGCTTAGTTGCATTAATTTTGTTCATGCAAAATTTTTAAAATTTCATTTAACTGAAGTGATCTACTTTGTCTGGTCTTTTATGAAGGAGGTAATATTTTCTTACCCATTCTATTCCTTTTTTTTCATCAATATGAGGCCTATTTTTTCTGCAGCTCCTTTTTGAAGTACCCAATGTTCTCACATTTACTCTGTCTTCTGTTCAAACCCTACTCTCAGAGCCTTCCTTCATACCAAGGTATAAATAATAGGAGCTTAAGAATATTACCACCACCCAAAGAGATTTCAGTTCCTTAATCAGGTCTCTCTCTCTCTTCTCCCGATAACTGTGAAAGGTACCTGACTGAGCCTTGGAATATTAAAGGAAGGAACTTTAACAGTAATATCCACTTTTTCATTTTACAGATGAGGAAACTAAAGCCCACAAGGAGGAAGTGACTTGTCCAAAGTCACATAGTCTATTTATGTTAGAATCTGAGCTAGAACTTAGGTCTTAGACTCACTTTCCCTACAATTCTACTGTGAAGGATTTATAATCTCACCTAAGGCTCAGTGGATAGAGCAGGGGATCTGGGGTCAGGAAGATTCATCTTCCTGAGTTTAAATCTGCCTCAGATATTTATTAGCTAGGTGACCCTGGGCAAGTCACTTAACCCCATTTGTCTCATTTTTCTGATATGTAAAATGAGCCAAAGATGGAAATGGCAAATCACTCCAGGATCTTTTCCAAGAAAATCCCAGACAAGGTCACAAAGAGTCAGATATGACTGAAACTGAACAGCAAAAGTCTCATCAAAGTGGAAAATCAACCCAACTAAGAATAGCTACAACCCAGCCTGTCCAATCTGCGCTGCTCTTTGCAAGTGCTTCTGCTAATCTGCCATTGGGTGCCCATACATTTTGTTGAGGATCTTCCTCTAGTTCCCTTGACATGGTGACTGTTCATTGCTTATCCTTTCCTCTCAGTATATTACCAGCCTACCTTTTTTTTTTCGAGTCCTAGGTTTCTCTGATGATTGCCTTTAAGCCATTTGATCAACAATCTGTTGAATTTCAATGAGCACCCATGCTTAAGGAGTACACTTCTTGGGATAAATATATATATATATATATATATATATATATATATATATATATATATAAAATATAATATATAAATATAATATATATATAATCATTAGAAAGAACCTGAGAAGTACTTTCACAAAATCATAAAACTGAAAATTAGTGGTTTAGTGGCTATCTGGTCCTACTAGTCTTCACTACAAACCTCATCATGGTCATCTAGCCTATATCTGAAGACTGCCAAATCCTACCCCACCTCTGTTTTCTCTCTCCCATTGCATAAATTCCCCTTATGAATTCAACCTTCCATTTTTGCTAAAATTGTCTTTCATTCAGTCTTAAGTTGCTTGCTTCTTTTTTTTTTCCAATAGAAAAGGGATAAAAGAGATTATACTGTGGAAGCTGATATAATTTAAGATTTCAAGCCTTCTTTCATAGGGTAGGGATATTTTAATGAAAGTTTAAGAAAACTTGAGATACCAAAGCTCAGTACAAAGAAACACAAAGCACACAAGATCAAAAAGTAAAGCTAGCTAGCTTTATTGAGAATACATACTCAAAATAAAGATGGGTAGTCAGGCATGATGGAAAGCAATCACAAATGATGGAAAACAATGGAAGGATCCATTCCACTGGATACCCTGGATAGAATTGAACACCTAAATTAGTAAAGTCAAGTGGGTTTTCAGAATGTTCCTTGGGTGTAGCAGGATGAGTCATTGGGGGAAAGGGAGAGTGAGGAGCATGGACCTAGGGACTAGTGCTGATTCATGCCAGTTAGGGGGTAGGAAGATTTCTTAGGAATCAGCAGCTAATTAATATTCAAATTTCTCATTGGAAGGAAAGGGACTTTCAGCCATTACTGCTGGTTTTACTTTGGCAGGGTAATTCAGGAGACAGTAGTTATCTGAATAAGTATGAAGACTCATGGTACTATAACATAGTCTCTGTTGCTTTCTGAAACATACTTTGTTTGGCTCCATTCCAGCCTATGCTGGATGAAATTTCATATACCACAGTGGAATACCTGAGGCTGATGCTTCAGAATTCTATAAATATGACACCAAGGGCTTAGATGATCACTTCCCAGATGTCCTTATATCCTAGCATATGCTATCTTGAAGTTGTTATCTGTTGGGAATTTGGGAATTAATAATCACTTTATACACAGCTGGGAAGGTAGGTCAGGAATCTGAAAATAAATATGACTTCAAGCCATTTGCAGTTATAAAAATACTTTGTCTAACTCTCAATACCCAACCAAAATTGAAAATTAAATACCTAACAAAACAGTCAAACTAATGAAAGATACCAATAGCACCCCCCACAAAAAAAAAAAAAAGAAAAAGAAAGAAGGAAAAAGAAAGAAGTAAAGGAAAAAGAGAAAAGGAAAAACATCACATTTACAGGGACTTGAGATTACTTCCTTTAGGAGAAGCCTATAAACTCTCAGCTCCTCCTACCTTTTCCCCCTCCCCCAACTTAATTTGCTTCATCAGCATAATCAGAATAACTTTCAGAATGTAAAAAGACTATCTCTAATCAGAATTAATTATTTGGTGGATTGACTGTCAGTGTTGATAAAATAACTGGAACAAACATAGGTAAAATTGTTAAAATAACCAAGACCAATATAGGTAAAATTGTGAAGAATCCATTTTGCTCTCTTTTTTCATCAAAGATTTCTTTTTCCTCCTGCCCAGAGAGATCTAATATTCTCATATTTACTATCTGTGCTATCAAAACTTGTTCTCTGATCATTCCTTCATACTAAGATATAATTGACAGGAATTAAAGAATATTATACCTACATAGAGAAATTTTAATTTTTCCAATGAAGTATTTTGCATTTTCTTCTATTTTTCCATTCTTTTTATTCTTGGCGTTTCATAGAGTCATTAGCTTCCAGGTGCCCACTTCTAATTTTTACAGAACTATTTTCTTCTGTTAGCCTTTGTATCTCCTTTTCCACTTGACCAATTGTAATTTTTAAGGATTTGTCTTCTTCAGTGGTTTTTACGTATGAGGGGGAATTTTAATTTTTAAAAGCTATCCAAATATTAGATAAAAGGAGTCTGAGGAGAGAACTGAGTGGAATAATTTTTTTATTTAGTTCCCTTGAAATCATAATAATGAGATTATTACCTACTTCATCTCCCAGTAAAGTTTTTTCTAATATGAAAAATGTAGACTGATTTTTACTTTCAGCACTGCTGAAATTACTTCTTCAAAGGTCCTCAATGATGTCTACCCCCCTAAATCAATGTTTTCTTCTTATCCTTCTTGGTGTCTCTAAACATTTAACACAATTGCTTCTTGCTTTTTGACACTGTCATCTCCTTTGGCTCCTTGACTCTGTTTTCTCCTGGTTCTCCTACATTTTTGACTGTTCCTTCTTGGAGAACACTTCATGGATTCTCCATATACCTAAATGTGCATATCCTCTACTCAGATCCCAGTCTTCCTTTTTCTATATACAATCTCTCCTTAGTAATCTTACCTATTACCACTAATGTAGCTATTACCTCTGCACAAATGACAAATGACCCTAAAACCTATATCTCTAACCTAACCTTTCTCCTGTCCTCCATATTCATATTTCCAGCTGGTCAAAATTTGGGGAAGAAAAAAGCATACATCAGTACCTAGATGGAATGAATGGAAGACAGGACTTCTGTGGTGAAGATACATCCTTAGCCAATTTTAATTCTGAGAATGCCCCATTGTTTGATGAGCTTCAGCTGTTTTGTGGATTTAGGCAAATCTACACTTGTGAAGCTAATTTCACCATAATTACTTTTCATGGTGAGGGAGAGAAAGTTCTAAGGTATCAATAGAGTTTGATGAACAGTTTCTCATGAGAAATAAAATGATTTAAGGTGTGGTATTTTATTGGGGCATTCAAGATTCTGTAAGGCATTGTGATAGTATATGCCCTCCTAAATTCATTTATTTATTAACTTTTATAGTTTTGTCTTCCTGGAATATCCAAGGACAAGAGTAAACATTACCTTTGCTAGTGCTTCTCGACTTCTAGTCACGAATGTTTTTCAAAGGTGTAATGGGATTCATTATCCAGACAAGCTCAGTCTTGTGGACTAAATCACCTCGAAGAATTGCCCATGGCCTTATTGTTACTTCTGACTACAAGGCACTTACTGATACAAATGACCATTTCTTAAATACCAGAGCATCTACTAGTCATTTCATTTCCACTTGTCTTGGCCTGCAAAAACATGACGTGAGCTTAGGAGTACTCAGTCTAAACCCATGTTTGTGGGCCATCCGTTTTTGGTACAAAGCTATCACCTTCACTTGGGAATTTTCACAAGAGGCAGTTAGAAGCATATACCTCTGCATACACAATGATCCTAGCAATCTTACAAATAGCTAAGATAACCTTTCTATTTTTTTCAGATTAGTAGCTCTCTCCTTTGGGAAACCAACAGTTTCCCAAAATTATCTTTTAAAAGTGTTTTACTGTTGCCTTTTTTTTGGTGCAGTTATTTCTGCTTAACCTTCCTCCTTGAACCTTTCCTTGCACAACAATGGGAACAACAAAATTAAGCAATGCTAAAAGATTCAGATCCATGTTTGATATCCATATATCAGATATATACCAGCTTTCACATAGTCCTACTACTAAAACTTTCACAGTCCCTATTTTCTATGGAGAAGAGGAAAACATTTCCTTATCAGTATATAGGACAGAGATTGAAAACAACGAATAATTCACCAGTTTTACTGCTTTTTATTGTTTACATTTTTGTGGGCATGCATATTATCCTCTTGATTCTGTTTTCTTTGTGCCACGTTAATTTATAGAAGTCCTCCCATATTTCTAGAAATTCCTCATATTTATACTTTCTTATAGGACTTTACTACTCCTTGATATTTTTATACCACAATTCATTTAGCTTTTCCCCAACTAATAGTCACCCTTTGTTTAAAACTTCCTTCCTTCCTTCCTTCCTTCCTTCCTTCCTTCCTTCCTTCCTTCCTTCCTTCCTTCCTTCCTTCCTTCCTGTTTTTCTTCTTTCTTTCTTTTCAGTGAAAGAATACTGCTATGAATATTTTGCTATATATGGGACCATTCCTTCTGACATGGACCTCCTTGGGGATATATGCCCAGTAGTGGGGTCACTGGGTCAAAGAATATGAACTATTTAGTGACTCTTATTGAATGATTCCCCATGAATTCCCAGAGTGGCTGAATCTATTCACAGCTCCACTATCAATGTATTTTCTCTAACATTATATTGATGGTTTGTTGAGAATCTTCAATACAAAGTCCTTAATAAAATAACAGAATTTTGTAGAAGACACAATTGCTACCTTTGAGGAACTAGCTTATAACAAATGACTTTAATTCTTTCATATTTATAATCAACAAGGGGAAATAAAAGCACTTGTACAAATATCTACAGCAAAGGGAATTGGTAATCAGTATCACATATATGAGTTGTACAATTCAGCAGTAATAACAAATCCAACCAATTTTTCCAGGCATATTTTATGGGCAAAACACTATATTAGGAAGAGAGAATAGTATTAAATTTATTAAGAAGATGTCCTTCTCATGGAACTTTCAGCCTAACAGGGAAATTTGGTACATCTACGAAGTGATATAGAAGTACAGGTGGCATCATATCTAGTAGGCAAAAAGGGAAGACATCATGGAGGAGGTGGATATGGAGCTAGAAGAGGAAGAACATTGCCGGCAGAGGAAAGGACGTTAATAGAAGCTTTGAGGAAGGAAAAGGCAATGTTCTTTCTGTAGGTTCATCATCCATCTATGTCCTTCTCTGTTTTCCAGCTACATTCTGTCTCATCCTTTCCCGTGGATTCAATTATTCTCTTTTTGTAGACGACTCTGAAGTCCATACAGTCAACCTTAATCTCCTGATTTAAATTCCTGCACCACAAATTGCTCACTGGATACCTCCACTTGTAGGTCTGGCTGACTTCTGAAACACAACATGAGAACTCCCCATTTCCCCAGTCAGCCTTCAAGTCTGCCCCCTTCAAATTTCCCTATTTCTATTGAAGGTCACATAATGTTGTTCAGGGACGTGATGTTGAGGCCCCACTCTAGCTAACTAGTTCCAAACACCCCCATTCCTCTTCATTTTAGCCATTTGATGCCATACTTCTACTACATGTCATCCCTCTCCCTCAGTCTGGTGAAATCAAGTCCACACTAGCAATGTATCTAGAAGAGTGTGCCAGTCAGCTGTCCTAGAGCCCCACTCACCATCCCTGTGATTTCTCAGATCAAAACACCCTTCCCTGGCTAGTACTCCACTACATGAATTATCTCTCTCTAATAGAATATAAGCTATTTGAAAACAGGGACTGTCTCTCACCTTTAAATTTTTATCACTGGAGCTTAGTGTGACAGTAGTTTGAAAAGAATATACAAAACCTCCCTCCTGTGTTAAAATTGTATCTTGCTCTGGTCCCTCTGACCACACTTCCTCTTTCTAGTCAGTATACTAAGTTTATAAGTAGCCAGTATAGAAGGGCAATAGTAGGAAATTAGATTGCAAAGGGGGAACCTGGAAGTCACGTACAAATGCTCCCAAAGATCAAAGGAGCAAAATTTACAAACTGCATCATATATTAACCAAAATTCACCTCCTGGTAATATGTATGGAATCAAGAAGATATCTAGACTCTGCTGCCTAGGTTGTTGATCCTATGACAGGTAAATCTCAGACAAGTTCCAGACATTCACAAAACACCAAAAGGGACTGATAATCTTGAGGTGATGTAGGCATGTTAACTTTAAAGTTTCACCCACAACTTTGAGATAATTTTGATATGTTAATGAACTAACCCCAAAGCAGCACAGATAAGAGTTAGTCTGTTCCCTCCAAAACCCTATAAAAATGAGACTTTAAACTCCTGGCACTAAGCATACCTCTATCTCCATTGGGCTCATGCTGTTGAGTGCTCCCAACTCTAATCTATGGTTATCTGAGTGATGTTCTCTGCCTCTTCCCCTCCCCATCTTCTGTTCCCACACCATGACTCTGTACCCGCTTTCAACTCTGTCCCTGTACTTTCTGTGATGTTTGTCTCCATGCTTTTTGTAGCTCTTTTAGTGTGATTAAAGCCTTGTTTTCTGTTGCTATTGTGGTCTTTCCTGACAAGTACCCAGAAAACTGGGGGTACCTGCCCTCATTTCATAATTTCATAAATTAATTATCAATTCTTCTTCCTATGTTCAGTCAATCATGTGTGTGTGTGACTCAGCACTGAGGGGGCTTAGCATTTTGAGTTGATGTACAATCCCTGTATTGGCTGTTGAGCGTAAAGAGCCAATGACTCAGTTTCAGTAGACCTTTAACAAAGGTAGCAGCTTCTGCCTTAACCCTCTTGTCTTCTGATTCTCTAAGTGGCATCATTAACTCTGGGACTTCTCATGAGGAGGGTGGGGTATATCATCTTTCTCCTTTTCTCTACCAAAACTGCCATGTGGCCATATACACATGGCAACAAAAACCTATGTCCTGCTTAAAGTCAACTTGATCCTAAGTTTTATGTGCTCTTAGGTGAATGAGCATCAATTCCAAGATGGATGTGTCTAGACTTGGAAAGCAACTTAGGTGTTTAGGGTCCATTGATTAATTTTTATATTCTTAGTGCTTCCCACAATACTTGGCACATAGTAAGTGCTTAGTAAATACTTGATTGACTGACTTTTGGCAAGGGGAAGAATTCAGTGCTTTGTGGAAAACAAGTGCACTGACCAAAAAGATAAGCCCAATCTCTGATCCAAGGTACCCAAAGATTTAAACTTTGAGGGAGACAGTAAAGAGCAGAGGTGAAAAAAATGTCTAGTCAGCAGTCCCATGAATTACTTCTAATTTAGATGTTTTAAGCATCAACCACTTTTCCCTCTTCTCCCCCACTCCCCCTTTATGTTGCCCTAGGACACACCTAGGACTGAACCTAGACCACATGTGTGGGGTCAGAGAAGAGAGAGTCTGAAGATTGCTTCAGTCTCTCAGGGTCTACATGGAATTTATTGTTATTTTAGCATAGCATATAGCATGTAGTAAACGCTTTTTCATTCATTCATACTCAACAGAAAATTTGAAACTTGGGTTTATGTAGTGTAGTTCAGTGGAAAGAGCAGTGAAAGTGGCAGTCCCAGGACCCAGGGTCAAACCTCAACTCAACCTGGGGAACCTTGGGCAAGTCACTGATTTCTGTGGGCCTTAGTTTCTTCAGCTCTATAATGAAAGGGATTAGGCTAAATAACGTCTAAGGTCCCTTCTGACTCTAAATTTGTGTCCTATATTTCTTGACCCTTCTCTCTTCTTTATCTGTAATATCCAGTAAATTGTTAAATCTCATTACTATGCTCACATGACCATGCTACCCTCCTCCCACTAAGTCTTCAAGTGGCTCCTTAATCCCTCAAGACAAAAATACATATTTTTCAGTTTAATACTTTAAGCCTTCTCTGTTGTCTGATTCCAGTCTACCTTTCTAGATTTTGCATATTAAGTCCTTTTACATAATCTATGTTGCAGCCAAAATGACCTACTATCTGTGGCCGAAACCTAGCATCACAACTCCCTAATTAGCTCTGCCTTTGCATAGGTTGTTTCCCAGGACCTGAACAGATTCCTTCACTTTTGAATGTTGGAATCCTTATCTATCTTCAAGGCTCAGCTCAGGAATTTCCTCCTATGCAAACCTTTCTTGATTCCTACTCTCTCTTCCCTCAAGTCTGTAGTATTCCCCTCCTCAAATCACTCCAATTATTTATTTATTTACATTTTCACATAGCCACCTTTACCTCCCTCCCCCCATACTCTCTAGAATGCAAGCTTCTTGAAGGATTTTTTTCATTTTCTCTCTCTCTCTCTCTCTCTCTCTCTCTCTCTCTCTCTCTCTCTCCCCCCCCCCTCTCTGTATCTCTCTCTCTTTCTTCCTTTTTCTCACCTTTGATTTCTTCCGTATATGGAACTCCTAGTGAGGAAATTTCTAGATGTATAGATTAATAACTGCTAGTATTTAGTCATATAGAACTATCTTGAGGCTCTGAGAAATTAAAGTCACACAGCTCAGTATGTGTTCAAGGTGAAACTTGAAACCAGGTATTCTAACTCTTGAGACCAGAACTCTATCCATTATACCATGCTGTTTCACTTTGAATGAATGCTTATTGAATTGAAGTGGGAAATTACCAGTAGTTCAGGATTAGGGTTCCCATTTGGGTTTACTAGGAGGTCAAGGATCCAAGAGAAATTTGGAATGGCTCCACATTGTGGAAGATCTTGAATTCCAAGCTGAGTTTGGCCTTTATTCAAACCTCTCTATTTCACCGGGTTGTGGGAAAAAAAGTGCTTTGGAAATTTTAAAGTATTTTATAAATGTGAATGATTACCCCTACCATGGCTGCTATAACAAATAGCTTTGCAGGTATCTCAGGTTATTGAGGAGGACAGCAAAATGAATAGGGCTGTGCTTTACGGGGGTGAATCTAGCAGTGGCCTGGAGGATGAATTGGAGTCAGGGAGACAGTTTGAAGCTAGAAGGCCAATTGAGAGGTCATGGCAATAGTACAGGCCAGATGGAATGAGGGCCTGAACTAGGGTGGTAACAGAGAGAAAGAAAAAGATAGGGATGCACAAGAAAAATATATGACAGGAGAGTGATGCTTTATTTACTTGAAGAATTCATCTGGTCTTGATTTCATATGCAATAAAACAGCTTATTTCTCTGGTCAGATCCTAGATCCTCTGCTAAGGGCAGGTCTCTAGTGCATCTCTGCAGAAATCCTTACTTATGATACAGTGCTTGTAAAATTTTCCTATCCAGTGATTTCATCAAATGATAAATAGTAATTATCATCACAATAAATTGAACTTGCATCCCTTCCCTTAACCTAAATTTAAAATGCACAGTGGACCTTATCTGATTAGTTCTCATACCTCCCTTTGAGATAGATGAAGGAATTTTTTTTTTTTTTAATATGGGGAAACTGGAACAAAGAGAAGTTAAGTCATCTGCCCAAGGTCACACAAAGGTCATATCTATGTGATGCCAATATCTTCACAATCTGTTTTCTTTAGCATAAGTTTGGTTTTGTTGAAGGCAGCATATGTCTTTGAGTAGTACTGGGGAGGGAAAATAGATTGATCTGAAAAGATACTTTGGCAAAGCAGACCATGGAAGATGATCCAATTCCAGAAAAGGGGAAAGATAAGTTACTTGCGATGAGACACGAACAATTCTGGTTATAACCGCTTCCTTACTGAAGACAATCCTGATGTTTGTAGGATGACAAAGTAAATTTGTTTTCTTGGGTTACCCAGTTTAGCTGCAGGGACAACTAAAATGAATTGGATAATTCCCAACTCTTGTCATGATTGCATGTGGTAAGCACCAGGTCTTCTTGAAGTACTCGTTGAACAGGCCTTCTATTTTACGAGACTGGGAGCTTCTATTTTCACTGTGATTCAGACAGCAAAGAACTTTGCATACCTTATCTTATCTGACCAATTCACCCGGCAGTGCAATAGATAGGGGGATTGTTATTCTCCCCATTTTATTGAAGTTCAGTGAAGTTAAATGTTTTGTTGGAGGTCACGTAGCTAAGGAAACAGGGAGGAATGGAATATGAAATGGTGATCCCTTAGAGTAGTATATAGCATTGCTATACTTGGAGTTTAAATAACTGGGGTTTAACTTCTGGCAGTAGAACCCTGGACAGATTACATAGCCACTCTAAGCTTCAGTTACCTCATATGAAATAGGAATACTTAGGAGAACCCTTCCCAAGCATAAGCTCTCACTCTTTGCTGACACATGCACTAGCAGAGAGTCTTGATAGAGGAAGAGGGAGGCTTCAGATATTGGATGATAACAATCAATGTCATGGTGGGCTGTAGTAGAGTTATAAAGTTGTGAAACACATTTGACTTTTTTTAATGACAAAATTTTTTAAGTTGCAGAGGGTTTTCTCCCCTACCAACTCAACTCCTATGAAGAAAAAAAAAAGAAAACCAGAAATAAAACCTTTGTAACAAAGAAGTAGAAAGAAACTAGGTGGTGCAATGAAAAGAGCACTGAGTCAGGAGTTAGGAAGACCTGAGTTCAAATCAACTCTCAGATAGTTACTAGTTCTGTGACCCTGGCTAAGTCATTTCTCTGTCTGCCCTAGTTTTCTCAACTGCACAATGGGAATAATAATAGCATCTACCTCACAGGTGTTTGTGGAAGGAGATAATTATTTGCAAATTAGATTAGCATAGGCACTATATAAATGCTTGGTTCCATTTCCCACCCCATCCTCAAAAAAGTAAAGTTAAACAAGAAGAAATTTCTTTGATGGCTACATTAAAAAAGAAAATATGTGTCTTATCCTGCATAGTACTCCATCACCTCTCTGTCAGGAAATGAGTAGCTTTCTTTATCATCTGTTCTCTGGAATTATGATCAGAGATTTTAAGCCTTTCAAAATTGTTTATTGTTACAGTAATATAAATTGCTCACCTGGTTCTGCTCACTTTACTCTGCATCAGTTCATTCAAGTCTTCCCAGGTATCTCTGAAGTCATCTCTTTCATCATTTTTTCCAATACAATGTTCCATTAGATTCATATAACACAGTCATTCTCCAGCTGATGGGCACCCTCTCCCACCTTAGTTTCCAGTTCTTCGACACTACTAAAAGAGCTGTCTGTAGATATTTTTTAAACATAATGGACCTTTTCCTATTTCTTTGATTTTTTTATGGGTTATAGCCCTATAATAGTATCACTGGGTCAAAGGGAATGCAGAATTTAGTTGCATTTTAGGGAGAGTCCCAAATTGCTTTCCAGATCAGTCATACTAATTCACAGCTTTACCAACAGTACATCACTATGCCTGTTTTCCTACAGGCCTTTTAGCATTTGTCATTTTCTTCTTTTGTCCTGTTTGCCAATCTGATGAGTCTGAGATCCTGGAGCGGGAAAGTGGCTTAATTTACATTTCTCTAATGATTAGTGATCTGGAGCATTTTTTCCTGTGGCTATAGATAGCTTGGATTTCTTCCCTTAAGAATTGCTTGTTCACATCTTTCTTCTCTCATCTTTTGAACACCATCCTCCCTTCACCCAGCTTCCTGCCAATAGCAGTTGTCATGTTATCACAGCAGGTGTGAATTGTTAGTAAAGAGCTCTGGCCCAGCTCAGTGGGAGGGGTTCTACTGATCACCCCAGTTAACCATAAAGTGGAGTAATTACACTTGTAGTACCTATCTCACAGTGTTGTGGTGACGTTGAAATGAGACAATGAGTATAATGAACTGAAAACTTTAAAGAATGATGGAAATGTGAGGAAAGTTTAATTAAAACAAATAGTTCTATAGAAAGGACTAAAGATACAACTTAGTAGGCAATGACTATGGTAACTTACTTACTGATAGTGGTGTTCCTTACCTTGGGCATCAGATCTTTTTCTGATAGGTTGTTTCATGACCCTATTTTTTCTTTTTTTCTTCTTGGGTAAAAATACTGATTTACCATTTTCATCTCATTTTATAGATGAAGAACTGAGGCAAACAGGGTCAAGGGACTTGCCCAGGATCACACAGCTACTAAGTGTCTGAGCCTGGATTTGAACTCAAGGAGATGAGTCTTCTTGACTCTAGGTCCAGCACTCTATATATCCCCTGTGCCACTTAGCTGCCCTAACTGTTAGGTGCTTACTAGGAATCATTTTGTATTATAATTATATGTTTGTCTTAGATCTTCTTGGTAATGTGAGCTCCCTGAGATCAAGGACTGCATCTTTTATAATAATTAAAGCTCCTTTATGCCCATCACAACGTGCCACATCAGACAAATGTTTTCCCTGTTTTCAGCAGTAGAATATAAGTTTCTTCAGGGTGGGGATGTGTGTAGTATGTGTGTGTGTGTATGTTTGTATAACCATTTTTGCACATGGTGACCATTTAACAGATGTTTGTTCAATTGAATTGGACTGCATTGATCCGCTATACCTGATTATGTGCTGGAGATATAGGTATACATACACATCTTTACTTCTCTCTTTTTGGAGGTAATTATAGAATCAAGAGCTGGAATGTTCCTCAAAGTTCAGCTACTTCATTTTATAGATGTGGAATATGTATAATAGGGTTATGGTGGGAGGATAACCCGATGGGTAACAGTGAGTAGGTCAAGGGGATAGAGAAATCCTGGAGAGTCTACAAGTTAAGTCCTTTCCTTCTTCCCTTTTATCTTGGGTTTCTGACTAATAATAATATTCTATGGGAAATTTGTGACATCACAGAAGTCTCTTTGTTTTTATTTCTCATACTTATCCCCTTGGGCTCCCTTGGAAATTTGTCATAGGCAGCACCATTAGGTTTGGGAGTTTTTGAGAACAGCCATTTCAGCAACTTCTCTGCCTGGTGCCTGCTCCGAAATAAGTACTAGATGAATCTACTGTATTATTCCAGACTGCACTGGCAAGCAATTTCTATCTGCATATAACATGAAAACAAAGCGAGATTAGTGGTGGCTCATCTGTTTTACATAACACTGATAAACAGTTGTAAAAGAATGGGCAGAAATCTCTGGGGGAAAGGGGAGCCACTATGGGTGTACATTAACTGGATGTAGCTGCACACAAGAACTGGGGCTTTCCTGAAGAAAACATAAAGCCCAGAGGAGCAGGGAAATGAAGGGCAACTACATTCTCCTTAGCACACAGTACTGGGAGAAGGAATTTCTTTTTAAGGGTAGCAGGGAGTTATCTCAGCCAAGCTGATTCACTAGGTTCAAGACTCTCATTCTTACCCTACCACAGACAGTAACAACCACTTCTTTCTAGGGTCTTTGAATGGAAGAACAGAGAAGCACTAATCCAATTTATCCAATGATAAGCTAAGAGCTCAGCTTTGCCAAAATTAGAGTAGTCTTCTACCTCTGTGATTTCCTATTTCCACCCCAAATTCTTTGCAAACTGTTCTGGATACTCCCAAGTCCGTAACCTCAGTCACCAGTGGGATCCCCAGAAAGCATTTGTATCTCCATGGTTATTCTGATTTAGATTTTAATACAGATGAGGAAACTGAGTCATGGGAAAGTTATGCAACTTTCTCAAGGTTATTCAAGTAGTAAATATTAGAATTTAGGTCCTTTGACTCTATAAGTGGTCCAGCAAATAAGAATTTGAGCCATTTAGACAGAAGACAAATTTGTCAAGACATTTATTCAAAAGACTTAAATGCATGATGAATAATTTCTCATAATGTTGAAACTGAAACTATCCTTCCAGAAGTCAACTGTTATTATCCATTCTCATTTATTAGTACAGAGACACCCAGGAAGCTTATACTATTCTGTGATTTTCTCTTTTAAAAAAGTGAAAGAACACAGCGACATTTTTTTCCCTGCTAAGAGAGTTACTGAACTTTAAAAATTGACATAAAGGGAGGAAAGAGGATGGAGGGAGTGTTTTAATACGTACCTACCCCCTTGCACACGTCTCCATCAGAAAACTGATACTTAAAAAAAAAGCTGAACAAAAAACACAACCACAGTGCATCTGGATAAGGAAAAAAAGGACATACAGGCAATCTCTACATAAAGTTAGACAGAACACTCTATTGTCTCCTCGAACAGTAGGAATAGTCTATAATGATGTAGTACCAGTAGTGCATAAACTACACAAGTTGGCAGTGAAATTGTTGTCCCAATGTGATCTCCCACATTAAGCAGCCACAATCCCCAGAGGGGAGGAAAAGATCTTTTCTCTCCTTTCCTGGAACCTGCCACCACTTCAGGTCTCCTTCTCACCGCTCTGTAGCTCTGATGAAAAGTCTAATGAGATTCCTTCAGGGATGGAGGAAAATGTTCAGATGAATAAAAATTGTTCTTAGCCTTGGCCAGAAGCACCCTGAATTCAGGCCAATCACATGGATAAACAAAATCAGGCTTATTTTATTATCTATTTTAAAGGTTTGGGCACATGTTTATTTTGAAGGGATGGGGAAGCACAAATGTTAGAGGGTGAGAAGGCAGAACCCAAGCTTAGAGAAAGGACTTGTGAATTACACTTAAGAATAAGTTTAAGCAAACTAAAACAAATATATATATATATATATATATATATATATATATATATATGTGTGTGTGTGTGTGTGTGTGTGTGTGTGTATGTACACATATATGAGAGTGATAAAGAAAGTAGAAGATGGTGGAAGAAAAAGAAAGTGAGAATGTGAAAGGGAGATAGAAAGATCAGAAAAGCATCTATATTCCTCAGGAGGACCAGGATTGTAAAAATATTGTGAATAACTTGAGGAAAATTCAGTGATTTTTGCCACTTTTCTGCAGCAACCAGATCTCAAGAAGTTCTTGCTTAGCACAGAGGTCTTAGGGAGTTTCCTGAGCCCTATAAAAGTGATTTTCCTAGCATCACTCAGTTAGCATGTGTCAGAAGCAGGGCATGAATCCCATTCTTCTTTACACCCCTATCACTCTACTTACTTCTGCTGCCTCCACACTTAAGAGAGAAATGCTTTTGCTAATGGGGGAACTCTATAAAAGCTCTCCTTCATCACCTCCAATCCTTGGAACCTCTGGCTGCCATCTAGGGTTAGCTCAAGAATTACCTTCTTCAAAAGGTCCTTTCCAATTTCCCTAGGTGTTAATGTCAACCCCATCCCTACCTTTGTGTATTTATTTTGTATATATTTATATCTAGATCTATATATCCTGTAAAAACTTGTTGGTGAAAATGTTGTATTCTTCTAGTAGAATGTAAACTCCTTGAAAGCAGGTACTGTCTCACTTTTGTATTTGTCTCTTGCTTAATACTTATGATTGATGATTTTGTGCTTATTTTTCAGTCTGGAAGCATAGTGTAGTAGAAAGAGCCCTGGAATCAGTCAGAGGACTTGGTTTTGAAATCATCTTCTACTACTTCCTAGCTGTGTGACCTTGGACAAATCAGTAAACCAATCTGAGCCTCAGTTATTTCAGCTACAAGATGAGAAGAAAAATATCTGCCTTATATATGACTTATGAGAATTAGATACCACAAAGTATATAAAATACTTTGCAAAAGTGCTATTTTTAAACAAATAAGTAGATTTGTGATGCTGTTATTATCAGAAAGAATAAATAATCAAGAGGGCAGTTAGGTGGCATAGCAGAGAGATTGCTGGGCCTGAAGTCAGGAAGATTCATCCTCCTAAGTTCAAATCTGGTTTTACTTAATAGCTATCTTAATTAAGCTAGCCACTTAATCCTGTTTGCCTCAGTTTCCTTATCTATAAAATGAGCTGGAGAGGGAAATGGCAAACAACTCCACTATCTTTGCCAAGAAAATTTCAAATAGGATCAAGAAGAGTTGGACATGGCTGAAATGACTGAACTACAGCAAATAACAGAGAATACCAGAGCTAAAGACAAGAGGCACAGATGAAAAGAACTGAAACAGAGGGAATATGGTTGGGGCTTTCATATCCATATTCACATTTTGACTTGGCTGCTCAATGAGCTGAGGGTGTGAAGCATATTCAAACTGTTTGTTTCATCTGAGAGAACTTGAATCCAGGTTTTCAGCCTGTTGGGGTTTGCCCTTCATGAGTTTTGTTGAAATCTGTGACTTCAATGTACATGCATGAGTCAAAGATAATGAAGTTGGAAAACATATGTCATATCCTATTGCAACAATAATTGTAACCCTTTTTTTAGAGGAAATTCAATCGGTTAAGCATTTTTAAAGAATGAACAATAAATGGAAAAATTCATTAATTTTAAAATTTAAAAATTAAATGGAAAAGATAAAGAGCAGATGATAAATAATTGCAAAAATAATTTAAAATGAGATGATTAGGTCTTAGAAGTTAATACAGAAATCTGGGAAATGAGAAGAAGAAGTTGTATCATCTTTATTTTGTTGGGAGAACAGAAGATTGAGGAGTGGCATAGACTTCAAGGATATACTTTCTTCTTGACATCATAAAGAAGAAGGAGGACGCTCTTCAGCAAATATTAGCTCTTGATCTCTGAACGACTCCAACAGAAAGAGGATGGGCTTGCATTTTCCCATAGGAGACCAAGTATACATATAACGAGTGCTCATATGCTGTGATTTTTATCCATTAGCAGGTTCCTTCCAATGATGCAGAACTCAACCTTTCTATGCCTGTTCATCCTGTGGGACTCTTTTCTATGTGACTAATATTTTTGTTTTAAGAGTGATCAGCCTCTCAAAGAGGTCATCAAAGGTTTTTTGGGAGGCCGGAAGAAGGGCAGAGAGTGGTGGAAACAGGGAGGAGACATTAAATCTTTCACTTAGATATCTCCTTAGGTGAACTCATGTTTATTTGACTAGAAATAACAACTAGAAAAGGACCAATATGGCATTTCCAGACATTTTAACTGCTAACTGTTGTACAATAGATTAAATCAACCATGAGAGAAGACTCATTTAGAATCAGAGAGTGTTTTAGGTCAGAAATTCCCAGCCTTGTGTGCATGTGGGGAGGGAGGTAGAATTGTTACAAATGGTCCATGAATCCTTATGTATACCAGGAATCTAATTAAGTGACTCAGCATCTTAGGTAATCTCACATACCTCGTAAAGACTGAATGATCTTGCATACACATTATATAAATATATGTGCTAATATTCCCATGTGTGAGAATATCCATCAGTATACATATGTATAAGCACAATCTCACATATGTAATAATAAATAATCTCATACACACATGAATTAAAGCTTTTGCATGTGTCTATGCTATTGTAATTAATAAAATACAAATTCATTTAACAGTGGTATTGAATTCTAGTAGCTCTCTGCAACCATGTATTTCCTCAGTCAATAGAACCCAATAGTGAAATTACTGTTGTGGAGGTTTCTGGAATTTTCCAGTGTTAAAAGGGGATCCTCATACCCAGAATGTTTGGGGGGCTACTGCTTTAGATCATTATTATTTTTTTGTACAGTACTTGTATATATTTGTCACATCAGATCTTCTGTTAAATCCTGCTCCAATGGCTCATAGAGGTAACTTGGTGGTTACAGGTTATGCCAGCTCTAGCAGGTCCTAACAAGGGGAAAGGCCTTCAAGTATGGGCTTGTACATCAGTGAAATGTATTCCTGTTGCCTGAGAACCAACCTAGCTAAGTTCATAGAGGCTTACCACAGGTAGAAGGAGTAATAATAGCTGACTTTTATACAGTAATTTAAAGTTTGTAAAGCCCCTAGTCAGCCAATAAACATTTATTAAGTTCCTACTATGTGCCAGTCACTATGCTCAGCGCTGAGAATACAAATGTGTGTGTGTGTGTATGTCATATATAAATTTATGTCAATAGATATAAATATATAATATATTGGGCATACAAATATATATTACATACAAAGATATATGGGAATGCAAATTATATACATATATATATATATATATATATATATATATATATATATATATAGACAGAGGAGTTTATAAACTAATGGGGGAAAATAACATAAAAAATGGAAATTGAAAGGAGTAGAGGGCTGCAGAGGAAGGTAGTAGACATGGAACCATGGTGAAAAAGTCATAGAAGTCCCAAAATAGTGCAGTCAGGTAAGAAATAAGATATTCTGACCAGGGCTTTCTCCTTAAGTAGAGGTTTTGGAGATCCTGGTTCCATCCTTCAATCAGAGAGACATAGAGAGGGTGGTGATGGAGGGTGGAGTACCAAAGCTGATATGATCTTGAAGGATGATGAAATTTTCCCCAATAATGAGGTTCCTGGATTATAGCAGAGAAGTCAATCAGAAAAATCTCAAATTAATGCAGCAGGTGAAAAATGAAGACTTTACATACATTATTTCATTTGAGTCTCACCACAGTCCAGTGAAATAGACACTTACAGGTGTCATTATTTGCATTTTTCAAAGAAAGAAACTGAGATATAGAGAAATCAGGTGACTTGCCCATGATCCTATGATAAGTAAATGTTAGAGGCAAGATTCAAGCTCGGGTCTTTCTGGCTTCAAGTCTATCACTGTAACCACTGTCCATGCTACTAATTCTATATAGACTAATATAGAATGACACCATGATGAAATTATGGCTCCTTGATAAAACCAGCTATTACCTCTGCAGATTGACTCCAAAATCTATATTTCCAGTAGTATTTATATTAACTAAACCCCAGACCCTTGAATCCAATTGTCTGCTGAAGCTTTTGTACATGGATGTTTCAGTGGTCTAATTACAAATATACAAAATTGCATTCATTCACCTTCCTCCCACCCACCATGATTCCTCTTCTTATTTCTTCATTTCCTCATTTCTTCAATGGCACCACGATTCACTCAATCATTTAGGACTTCAGATTGATCTTGGACTCCTCCCTCTCTGTTCATCCCAATATTTAATCAGTTATCAAATAGAATTGTCAATTCTACTTCAGCATCTCTCGCATTTGTCTCCTCTTTCCATTTTTACTACTATTCCCCAGCACCTACTATTTACCTACTATTCCCCTTACACCAGGAAGACACCATAATACACAAGGAAAGATTATTGCAATAGGTTCCACATTTGTGGTTTCTCCATCATCTAATCAGTTCTCTAGTGCCACAAAATTCATTTTTGGGGGTCCAGATTTGAACATTCAAAGTCAAATTTACAAACATTTTTTAAGTGACCACTATATGCAATTTGGAGGAAATTTATGCTTGATGGCACACAATTTTGAGGATGCTAAGGATCAGTTCTTAAGATATTTGAAAGAAGGTGGGCTAAGAGGGGAAAGGTTCCTTCAGCTTCAACTTGTTACTTTTTCAGGTGAGTTTAGGGCAGGGATGCCAGGCTTTGTGTTCTCTTCTTTCAAGTCAGGAGAGGGACTGAGCACCTTTGTCATCACTCTTGAAAGATGCTTCCATATGCATGGGTGAAATTTAGTCTTTGTAGTGTTAGGGCAGTCTTTAGGCATTTATCAATTGAGAGAAATTCTAGTTAGCAGCAACCATCATTATTGCCAATTGTGAAATCAACTTCAGATGGGTAAAGAAAAGGGATCATAGGGTCATAAATTAGAGCTGGAAGAGATCTCAGAGGTCATCTTGTCTGACTCATTTTTTTGTATTTAAATTCATTTATTTAATTTAGTTTTCAACATTTACTTTCATAAGTTTTTGAGTTTTAAATTTTCTCTACCTCCTTCCCTTCCCCCCTCCCCAAGATGGAGTACAATATGATTAAGTCTCTATATATACATTCTTATTAAACATATCTTCATATTAGTCATATTGTAAAGGAGAATTGGAATGAATGGGAGAAACTGAGAGAAAGAAAAAAAGCAACAAAACAACAAAAAAAAGAGAGAGCACATAGTATGCTTTGATCTGTATTCAGATTCCACAGTTCTTTCTCTGGATGTGGCCAGCATTTTCCATCATGAGTCTTTTGGAGTTGCATTGCTGAGAAGAGCAGAGTCTATCAAAGTTAGTCATTATACAGTGTTGCTGTTACTGTATACAATGTTCTCTGGTTTCTCCTCATTTCAGTCAGCATCAGTTCATGTAAGTGTTTCCAGGTTTTTCTGAAATCTGCTTGCTCAATATTTCTTATGGCACCATAGTATTCCATTATATTCATGCACCACT
This sequence comes from Bettongia penicillata ogilbyi, assembly GCA_023548195.1. NCBI lineage: Eukaryota > Metazoa > Chordata > Mammalia > Diprotodontia > Potoroidae > Bettongia > Bettongia penicillata. The sequence continues at coordinate 7,630,232 of JAJHZJ010000244.1, forward strand.
TGTTCAATCATTCCCCAATTGATGGGCATCCCTTCTATTTCCAATTCTTTGCCACCACAAAAAGAGCTGCTATAAATATTTTTGTACATGTAGGTGCTTTTTCTAATCTCTTTGGATACAGACCTACAAGTGATATTGCTGGGTCAAAGGGTATGCACATTGTTATAGCCCTTTAGGCACAGCTCCAAATTGGTCTCCAGAATGGTTGGATTAGTTCACTACTCCATCAACAATGCATTAATGTTCCAATTTTCCCACATCTCTTCTAGCATCTAAAATTTTTCCATGTTGTCATGTTAGCTAATCTGATAGGTGTGATGTAGTTCCTAAGAGTTGTCTTGATTTGCATTTCTTTAATCAATATTGAAATAGAGCACCTACCCTTTCTTTTTGCAAATATGAAAACTGAGGCTAAGAGAGCTGAAATGACTTGCACAAGGTCATATTGCTATAATTAACAGAGCTGATTCATACCAAAGTTCATACCAAAATTCTATGACTCCAGTTCCAGTACTCTTGTTCCAAAGCAGGTAAATTTTTCCTTCCTTTCCCTGTTCCTGCTTTCCCAGATTTCCCTGACATAACAAAGATAGCTAAGGTCTTTGTACAATATATAACACTTTCTAATTTTAGACTCTTCACTTTCCTTCCATGGAATCCTCCCTCTCCACACCTAACATTCTTTCCCATGATACTGAAGGCAAATTGTACTATAGACACATCATTTTTATGCATGATTAAAACAATAAAAAAAGATTAACAATGATCTTAAACTCAACATGTTGAAATGAACTCCCTTATCTTTTGAGTCTAAGACTTGATGAGGTCAGGGAGCAGAGAAGTGCCAAGACATAATAGCAAACATCATTATCAGCAACACCCTTTCTTATTTCTGCTATATTGCATTAGTAAGAGTAATGAGGATGATACAACAGTAGACTATGAGAATAGATTTTCCTTGGGTGCTGAGCTGATGAAGTAGTGGTAGGGTGTGCCTTAGAGCTATTGTATGCTCTTAAGATAACACCTGGTTATAGATGCTAGCTCTAACACTTACTAATGGCATGACCTTGGGCAAATGACTTCATTTCTCTAGGCTTTAGTTTCCTCTTCTGTAAATGAAGGGGTTGGACTAGATGGTTTATAAAGTTCCTCTAGTTCAAAAATTCTGAGATGAGTCTAGACTTGGGCTAATTCTCAATGGTAGCAATTAACCTTCTGTTGAATCCTTGGATTGCTCTAATAGACTATCTATTCCCAAGTTGGGCAGCTAGGTGGTATAGTGTTTAGAGCACTGGACCTGGAGTCAGGAAGACTCAAATCTGCCCTCAGATAGTTATTAGCTGTGTGACCCTGGGCAAGTCACTTCACCCTTCCTTCACTTTGTCATCTGTAAAATGAGTGGAGAAGGAAATGGCAAACTACTCCATTGTGTCTGCCAAGAAAACCCCAAATGGGGTCATGAAAAATTGGACATGACTGAAAAATTACTAAACAACAATATTTTCTAATCATGCCCTTATCTCCCATCTAGTATCCATTCTTCTCTTTCCTTGTCCATCTTCTATACATACCTGGATATGAGAATTTCTGTATTTGTAGCAGTCTAAGAGAGGAACTTCTAATTTCCTAGGTGATTGGTGGCCTTCTGTCTGTGACTTCTGGGGTGGGAAAGTGATTAGATTCACCTGAATAGGAAAACATCTCAGCTGCCATTATTCCTAGAGTGACCATATCTCCAAACCAAGCCAGCTGTTGTGACTCTGGTGCTGCTTGAGTTGCTCAAAAACATTGACCAGAGATTCTTAAGTTGGTGTTGACTGTCTTTTTTGCCATGGCCTTAAGATCATCATGTCTGTTCTTTGTTGACATTTCATCAACTGTAGTTATTCCTTTTCAAAGTCCTTCTTTTTCTATTCTGCTTTTGTGGGTGTTAGTCCTGGAATTTGGTGAGTTATTCTGGTTTTTAAGTAGTAGTGCCAACTCTAGAATGATGGGATGTCTTGGTCCTAGGCCTGGTATGAGAGACTCACTGGACTATACTACTACTTTTTCTTTGTGGTACTTGACTTTGTTTCCAAACCATATAATCTATCTTTTAGGACTTTCCATTAAATGTATCAAATAACAAAGCCTGCTGCTTTCAGCATTGCATGAGGCCCTTTTAATCCCAGCAATGGATTCTGACATATTCCCAAACTGAAAAACCAAGTGAGATCCTCAGTTCCCACTTGATACCCAAAGAAATAAACAAACAGATCTCCTATCAGGCTTTCATGCTAACTTGGGAAACACAGAGATAAAATACTATTCTTGAACTCGGATCTGATTGGGCCCGTTCTGAGGAAATCATAAGATGTCCACGCTGTAGATGCTAGACTCAAGTCTGCAGCCAAAGAGTACATAGTCCTACAAACATTTCTCTTGAGAAGATCCCCCCCATTTCTCAACAATATTTACCTTTTGTGAACCTACACATGTAGCCAGGTCAGGGCACCGGTAGCAGGAAATACCTGTTTGTTGATCTTTCATAGTTTACTTCCTTGACAAGGACTTTCTTTCCTTCTTTCCTTTTCTTTCTTTCTTTTCTTTTCTTCTTTCCTTCCTTTCCTTTTCTTTCTTTCCTTTTCTTTCTTTCCTTCCTTCCTTTCCTTTCCTTCCTTTCCTTTTCTTCCTTTCCTTTTCTTCCTTTCCCTTTATTTCCTTTTTTCTTTCTTTCCCTTTATTTCCTTCTTTCCTTCTTTCTTTCTTTCTTTCTTTCTTTCTTTCTTTCTTTCTTTCTTTCTTTCTTTCTTTCTTTCTTTCTTTCTTTCTTTCCTTCCTTCCTTCCTTCCTTCCTTCCTTCCTTCCTTCCTTTCTTTCTTTCTTTCTTTCTTTCTTTCTTTCTTTCTTCCAAATCTTTTTTTTTATTTTTTATTTTTATTTTTAATTTATTTAACTTTTTTACATTCATTTTCACAAAATTTTGGGTTCCAAATTTTCTCCCCATTTGTCCCCTACCCCCACCCCAATGCACCAAGCATTCTAATTTCCCTTATCACCAATCTGCCCTCTCTTCTATCATCCTTCCCTCCCCTTGTCCCCATCTTCTCTTTTGTCCTGTAGGGCCAGATAACTTTCTATTCCACATTACCTGTATTTCTTATTTTCTAGTAGCAAAAACAGTACTCAATAGTTGTTCCTATAACTTTGAGTTCCAACTTCTCCCCATCCCTCCCTCCCTACCCATTCCTTTTGGGAAGGCAGGCAATTAAATACAGGCCATATCTGTGTAGTTTTGCAAATGACTTCCATAATAGTCGTGTTGTATAAGACTAACTATATTTCCCTCCATCCTATCCTGCTCCCCATTGTTTCTATTCTCTCTTTTGATCCTGTCCCTCCCCAAAAGTGATGATTTCAAATTGCTCCCTCCTCCCATTGCCCTCCCTTTCATCATTCCCCCTCACCCTACTTATCCCCTTCTCCCCCCGACTTTCCTGTATTGTAAGATAGGTTTTCATACAAAATGAGCATGCATTTTATTCCTTACGTTAGTCTAATGTGATGAGAGTAAACTTCATGTTTTTCTCTCAGCTCCCCTCTTTTTCCCTCCACTAAAAAGTCTTTTGCTTGCTTCTTTTATGAGAGATAATTTGCCCCATTCCATTTCTTCCTTTCTCCTCTCAATATATTTCTCTCTCACTGCTTAATTTCATTTTTTAAAGATATAATCCCATCCTATTCAATTCACTCTGTGCTCTCTCTCTCTCTCTCTCTCTCTCTCTCTCTCTCTCTCTCTCTCTCTCTCTGTGTGTGTGTGTGTGTGTGTGTGTGTGTGTAACCCCACCAACTACCCAGATACTGAAAAGTTTCCAGAGTTACAAATATTGTCTTTCCATGTAGGAATGTAAACAATTCACCTTTGGTAAGTCCCTTATGACTTCTCTTTGCTGTTTACCTTTTCATGCTTCTCTTCATTCTTGTGTTTGAAAGTCAAATTTTCTTTTCAGCTCTGGTCTTTTCATCAAGAATGCTTGAAAGTCCTCTGTTTCATTGAAATACCATTTTTTCCCCTGAAGAATTATACTCAGTTTTGCTGGGTAGGTGATTCTTGGTTTGAGTCCTAGTTCCTTTGACTTCTGGAATATCATATTCCATGCCCTTCAATCCCTTAATGTAGAAGCTGCTAGATCTTGTGTTATCCTGATTGTATTTCCACAATACTGGAATTGTTTCTTTCAAGCTGCCTGCAATATTTTCTCCTTGACCCGGGAATTCTGGAATTTGGCCACAATGTTCCTAGGAGTTTCCCTTTTTGGATCTCTTTCAGGTGATGATCAGTGGATTCCTTGAATATTTATTTTGCCCTCTGGTTCTAGAATATCAGGGCAGTTTTCCTTGATAATTTCATGGAAGATGATGTCTAGGTTCTGTTTTTGATCATGCCTTTCAGGTAGTCCCATAATTTTTAAATTGTCTCTCCTAGATCTATTTTCCAGGTCAGTTGTTTTTCCCATGACATATTTCACATTATCTTCCATTTTTTCATTCTTTTGGTTTTGTTTTGTGATTTCTTGGTTTCTCAGAAAGTCATTAGCCTCCTTGTGTTCCATTCTTATTTTGAGAGAACTATTTTCTTCAGTGAGCTTTTGAACCTCTTTTTCCATTTGGTTCATTCTGCTTTTGAAAGCATTCTTCTCCTCATTGGCTTTTTGAATTTCTTTTGCCAATTGAGTTAGCCTATTTTTCAAGGTGTTATTTTCTTCAGCATTTTTTGGGTCTCCTTTAGCAAGGTGTTGACCCACTTTTCATGCTTTTCTTGCATCTCTCTCATTTCTCTTCCCAGTTTTTCCTCCACCTCTCTAACTTGATTTTCAAAATCCTTTTTGAGCTCTTCCATGGCCTGAGTCCATTGAATATTTATTTTGGATGTTTGGGATACAGAAGCCTTGACTTCTATGTCTTTCCCTGATGGTAAGCATTGTTCTTCCTCATCTGAAAGGATGGGAGGAGATATCTGTTCACCAAGAAAGTAACCTTCTATGGTCTTATTTTTTTTCCCCCTTTCCTGGACATTTTTCCAGCCAGTTACTTAACTTCTGAATTTCCTCTCTACACCAACCTAGCCTCCAGATCCACCCAGCTAGTGCTTGGGGACTGAGATTCAAATGCTGCTTCCCAGCCTCAGGGCTTTCAGTGAGGGTGGGGCTTCTATTCAGTGTGAGATTAAGTTCAGGTGTTCAGGTGGGGGCAGGGCCACCACCCAGGGCTCAGATCCCTCACGGGGTTTATGTAGAGATCTTCAACAATGTGTCTGAGCTCCTGTCTGCTTTGGGAGCTCCTGTCCACTGCTGCCTCCCGAGGGGCTCTGAGTTATGGAGGCACCCTGCTCCCCTCTTGGCAAGCTGAAAAGGCCATCTCACTGACCTTTGGACTTTGTGGGTGGAGGGACCTGTGCTGCCTCTGGAGATTCTGTCCCTGAAGCCTGCTCGGATCTGCTCCTCTTGGTGCCTGCGGCCGAGGCAGGGCTGGGCTCTGTTCCGGGTCTGGTGCGCGACAGACCTTTGGTGTTGGTTTTTCAGGACTCCCTGAAATAGAAATCTCCTCCACTCTGTTGTTCTGTGGCTTCTGCTGCTCCAGAATTTGTTGGTAATTCTTCTTTACAAGTATTTTATGGGCTGTGGATTACGAGCTAGCATAGGTGTATCTTTCTACTCCGTCATCTTGGCTCCTCCCTGCTCCCTTCCTGTGTTCCAGATCTTAAAGAGCACATGTGTTTTTTAGAATCATAAACTTAAATTTTGTATAATAATATCTCTCCTTCTATAGCATTTTCAATATTTGGAGAGTCTTTTCCTCACAATAAACTTCCATGGTAGGGAACTGTTTATATTTTTGGTCTAAATTTGCCATTTAAATTGGTATAGGAACTTAGTGGAAATTCCTTCCGCTATGCAGAACAGCAACTCATCTATAACTTTTCCTTATTGTTTTCTTTAATGAGAAGTAAAGAAACTTGCCTATTGTGAAACACCTAACCATTTCAGAGTCAGGACTTGAATCCAGGTCTTCCTGACCCCCAGTTCAGTCTTTTACACACTGAGCAATGAAGGAACTTAGAAAAGTTTAGCCCTTTAGCTGATGTTAGATGTTTCCTGAATAATCACAAGTTTTTCTGCAAATCTATATTCTCATTATAACCAAGCAAGGAGGAAATATAATAGAAGAAGCATATAACATGAAATGTCTTAGATCAAATGCTAATTTTTAATGGATCAATCATGATTTCTTTTCAGCTTTGGGTACTCAGAATTTGTTTGCATTCCTGGAACGTTTTTTTTTTTAGTTTCAAAGTTTTTTCCTTACCTCTCACAACTTTGTGAGGGATGTGATTGACAGTCATTTTTGTGTTTTTAAAGAAGGTAGGTAATTTGGGTCAGACCTATGCAGTCATGTCCCTGACACTAGTGCCAAGGGATAATTTATGGGTCAGCATGGTGACCATCCTTCATTCCTCAATTTCACAAATTTGAAGTGTCTCCTAAATATTATCCCTTTTATTGCTCTTGATATATCTATTGTATATCTATATACATATAATACATATAATATAATATATATTATGTATATATCTATTATAATTTTCAACTGTGCTTGAAACTGTCCAATTTTACTACCTTCTTTTCGTTATTGTTTAGTCACGTCAGCCTTGTTCAACTCTTCATGATCCCATCTGGGGTTTTCTTGGCAAACATGCTGGAGTAGCTTCCCATTTCTTCTCCAGCTCATTTTATAGATGAAGAATTGAGGAAAACAGCTTTGAGTTACTTGCCTGGGGTCACACAACTCATAACTGTATGTGTCCAGATCTGCAACTGGTACTCTATCCCCTTCACCACATATCTGCCCCCTTTACTACCTTCAACACACTCTAATAGAATGTAAAATCCCTGAGAGTAGACATTGCATTATTTTTGTTTTTGTATACTTAGTGTGTAGAATATCTTGAGTGTAGCAGGTCCTTAATTAATGCCTGTTAAGTTCTATGGGTTGATTTGCCCTTGGGGTAGAACCTGAAGACCATAGCTATAGCTGCTATGTGGTGGTGGGGTGACCAGTCCCTTCTAGAATACCTTGCACATAGAAAGTCCAATAAGTGTATGTTCCTCCTTCATTGCCAAAGAAGACCATGCCATCAGAGAAATGATGACATGACTTGCACTTGACTTTGTTTTTTTTTGAGTGAGGGAGGGCTGTGCAGGTCACCAGCCTCCCTTCTCCTCCAGAGCCATCTGAATCCAGTGACCAGATATTCATCAGGATGACTGGAGATGACCCAGGATGAGGCAATTGGGGTTAAATGACTTGCCCAAGGTCACACAGCTAGTGAGTATCGAGTGTCTGAAGTGAGATTTGAACTCAGGTCCTCCTGAATCCTGCACTGGTGCTCTATCCACTGCACACATAGCTGCCCCTTGTCCAATAAGTAGTTGTTAAGTGAATGAATGAACATTACCCTTCTGGTGCTATGGTTCCTTTATATCAGTGGCAGAAAATTAGCCTGCAGATCAGAAACATGGAGAATAGAGGTATAGTTTCCAGTTCTCTCCTCCTACCAATCACTGAACCTCAGGATGACAGCAGCAATCATGGTATTCTGACAATGCTTCTGGGCTTTAGACTAGAACTTTTTCCCTATCATGTTTCCTATATGCTTCTAGAGATATGAAGTGTGATTTCAAGGACCATAGAGTTAATCAGAAAGTATCTTTGATATCATTCAGTCTTATTTTGTTTTATTTTTATTTCTTAAAAATATATCTTGTTGATACCTTTTGTCTTTACCTTGTAGGTCTTTTCCCATGCTCCTCTAGAATTAACAAAATGAGAAGAATTAGATGAAATATCTGATTCAAAAATTATGCTTGGCAGCGGTTGCAATATTCTGTCCCAGGAGTCTCCCATCTTTCTAACATGAGGCGTCTTCTGCAGGGACTTCATTAGTCTTTCCATTCCTCAATACTCAACTTCCTTTTTTTTTTTTTTTTGGTGATCTTTTTCTTTATATTAAATCCTCATTTTTACCTGGCAGGGTGGGGAATGAGGTTCAGAGTTGAAGTGACTCGCCCAAGACCACAGACCTAACTGGCAGTCAAAACTACTTACTTTGGAAATATGAAATCCTGTGGTTCTGAATGTCTTATTTATGACAGGAGGAGAGTCGTAATTCTGCTCCACTTCCTTAACCATCTATGCACACCTGCATGGGTTCAGTGGCCCTGAAAGGGTTAAAGTGTTCTCTAGAGCAACATGTAGCAAAAGGGAATCCCAGCTACACTGAGGGACTTGTCGGGAGTGATTGATGTGTGAGCAACTTCCCCATTTGCTTATAAATGCAGAAGTAAGAGCACACCAAAAAAGCCCCCTTCATTTCATAGCATCTGGGGCGTGGCTAGGTATTTCTGTGTCTGGAAAGGCCAGAGAGCGAGACATGGTTACCTGAGCGGTCTCTTACTTCTGCATGTGTAAATGCTCTTGGTGATGATGGCAAAGCCTACGTGGTGATAGAAATAGCCATTCTTTTGTAATAAGATGAAATCTGAGCTTTTTGTTTTATGGTCTGAATCACCAAGTAAACAGACTCTTTTATACTAAAGTCTGCATGAAGGGCTGGCTGCTTCCCACACTAACCACCTGTCTCCCCACTTACACTGAAGTACAAACTGCTTCATGTACAGACCTCTTGGCTTGCCCCTTACAAGCTGTTTTCGGGGTCAAAGTCATTTGCACACAGAACTTTTGCATAGGGATTTTCATTTATGAAGAGAAATATACTTGTAGTGGCTAACTGACTATCTCTACTAGTATATACATCAGGCTCTTTGGGAGACACAGGAGGTCTATTAAGCCCCTGGGATGAATGACCACTACTTCAGTGCCCTACCTGGTAATGGCTTGGCCTGTTGGAATTCCCCCATGTCCCAAATTGGCTGATTTATAGACGGGGCAAATTGGGTGACTGAGTGAGAATCTCTCGCTTTCTTTTTCCTCCTTATTTTCATTTTCTTGCTTGTATTCAGTAAACATAGTTTGGGTAGTGGCTCTGTATAGATGTCCTCTCACCAGATTTATAAAGTGTAAATTGCATTTTGTCCTGGACCTCTCCTGCCCAACCCTGGTTTGTGTAAATGCAGCAATCTTTAAAGATGGTGCCATATTTCCCCTTAACAAGGTTTACAAATCCTCTTGGTTTAAACCATAGAAGAAGTAATTTCTTACATACTTTATATATGGTATACAAAAGTTCCCCTTCTCTGAGAAACTCGGAATTATCATCTCATTCATCTTCATGGTGTTCCCATGGGATGAGCATGGGCTCATATTCTTTGAGCTTTATAAGAGTAATGCATGAATACTTTGGTCCCTGTCAGTACGTTGACTTTCTTGTCCTAGTTTCATTTACCTGGATTGTACCCCAAGGCTCATTGCTTTTGGACAGATAGCACATGGAAGGAAGTGATATCAGAGGCAGGATGGCTGCTTTTGCTATTTAAGCTGAAAGGAAAGGAATGACTTAGAACTGGAGTGTTAGATTAAGCACATGGTCCTCCTTATCCCCTAAAATGGGAAATATTGACCAAAGGAAAAAACTTGGGGTGGAACAGGGACAAGACAGTTGTCAAGTAACTGAAAGTCTGTAATATGGAAGAAGAATTAGACATCTTTCCTTGGCTCCATAGATCAGAGCTAAAACCAATAGGCAGAAGCTAGTGGAAGGGAGATTTTGGTTTATCATGAAGTAGAATGTTCTAATAATCAAATGTATCCAACAGTAAAATAGGCCTCCTCAATAGGTAATGAGTTCTCCATCACTGAAGGCAGAAGCTAGAACTGGATGACGACTTGCTGGATTGTTGCATAATAGATTATTGCATCAAACAAGGTATTAGACTGCTATTGCTAGCTAGATTTAAATAACTCCTTAAGGTCTGCAATGTACTTTACACAAATTATTTCATCTGATCATCACAACAAACCCTTGAGGCGGGTGCTATTATTATCCCCATTTGCAGATGAGAAAGCTAAAGGCGAAATCACTTAGGTGTATTGCATAGGGTCATACAGTTAATTGTCTGAACTAGAATTTTAACTCAGATCCTCCTGACTCCAAGTCTAGCACTCTTCCACCAAACCTGCTAGGTTCCTAGCTGGAAAATCTCTCGAATCACCTACCAAGGCTAGATGACCTTTAAAGTCCTTTTCAGTTCTAAGACTCTTTAAATCAAAGGCATAGACTGATTTGTTTAGAGATCAAAGCAAATGTAGCGTAGTACCTACCCTGCTCTCCTACATCTTAGGGGAAGAGTCAGGCTGAAAAATACAAATAGCTGTGAAAAAATGAAAAGTAGTGGTGCAAGATTTACAGACAGCTAGTAATAAATGTGAGGAGGATGACTTTGTGGGACAGAAATAGTTAGGCAATTTGCATCCTTTAGGGACTTTAACCGCTCAAGCATGCCTTGTGCAACAAGAACAGAACCGCTGTCCAAGGCATGGAACTGGAATGCCCACTGGGAAGGTAGTTACCATGAATGAAACCATTCCTAGCATGGAGCCACCTTTGGGAGAAAGAAGTAGAGAACTTCCATGATACACAGGGCATACCTTATTGAACATTTTGCATAGTGAGGTCTCCTCTGTTCCAACATCACGATATGATACAATGTGAAATGATATGATATAATAACTATCTGGCAATTTTAGCTATTTGCATTTTTCAGCTATTTAAGTGATTAGGATAATAACCTGCCCCTTCTCTACCTACTTGCCATTAGAGAAGAGATGGTTCCTAGATCCCTGGTATGGGGGGGGATTCCTTTTTTAAACAGAGTAGAACCCCATTAATCTAGATATGAGGTATCATGTCTACTTGATTAGAAGAGGTAGCTGGCTTTCTGTTCATTTAGAGGAAAGACCCTGAGAAAACAATACCAGTGTTAACTGCCCTCTGGGAATGACAGACAAGGGCATGGATCTTCTGGGGTATTGGCTTACCTGCTGCTTGGAGACTGATCTGGTACCTACAGAAGGACTGCAGCTTGGGTAGATAAGCTTTCCAGGTTTATTGGCGTTAATTTGCTTTAATTAATTTCTGATGTCCTCATCAGATTGCTGTATAGAACTGAATCTTTGCAATAACTTCAAAAGAAACATAGCAGGGTAAGGAAGGAAGGGGAAAAACTTCCCTGAATTGATGACAGATCTTCAGAATTCCGAGTCCAGTGTTTTATTTACTATGCTGCCTAGTTTGGCGTCACCATTATGAATATCAGTGATTATGCTGTCTTGTAGTGATCTTCAGGTAGCTAGACTGGGTAATGGATAGGGTGTTGGACGTGGGAGTCAGAAACAGTTGGGTTTGAATCCCACTACAGACACTTACTAGCTGTGTGACCCTTAACCCCTCTCAGTCTTGGTTTCTTCATTTGTAAAATGGTATACTAATAGCATCTACCTCAAAGGTTTGTTGTGAGAATCAAGTTATATAAGGTGCAAAAATTGCTTTGCAAAGCTTTAAGTGCCATAAATGCTGGATTTTACTGTTGTTGTTTTATTGCATAATACAATGACTAATGAGACTAATGAGAGAAAAGTGACAGCAACCACAAAACGGTGGAGCCAAGGTTAGAGTGGAACCAGATCTCAGAGAGCCAGAGTCACTAGGAATTCTCTGGTTAAGTTAGTTACCCCAGACAGAGCTTCCAACAGTGCTGGGAGGGGGTCCATAGCTCAAGTGCTTGATTGACAGGATACACCTTGGTCCTTCCTATTAAATAGGATTGAGGGCTGGTCATGCGGTGCCTCAACAATGTCACACAAGTGGCAGAGATGAATACCCTCCCTCCTTGCTCTTCCTGCCAAAAACAAGCACTTTAATGAATAAATAATATCTCATAACAAGAAGTGAATCAATTATAAAGGAAGTAGAACTCAGGCCTTCCACCTGTCAATTCAAGACCTTTTAATCAACTTGATTGTATTTCCTTTTAGTCTTTCCCCAAAACTGATGGACACAATCTCATTAGTCCCACTAGAATTTAACTGGAACAGCAGACAGAGTGAGGAGAAAAAGAGAATATGCTCTGGCTGATCAAGTTAATAAGCATTTGTTTGTATAAAGGAGAGGGTTTTGTTTTTTGTGTATTTGGGTAGTGTTATGATCTCAATATACTTAAGTAGCCTTGGAAAGTCTCCATTGTTGCTGATGACATAGAACTAAAGATTAAAGAAAGAGTAAGGACTAAATCATGTTATGGTACTGCATAGCCTAGGCCTTTAAGCCCACTAGAGTGACATTTATTTCCCCTATAAAACTTCTACTTGTATAGGCTCTGTTATACAGAGGTGGCACAGATGCATTTTATTCCTTTTCCTACCTACAGCAAATTAGATGAATTGCTTAGGCTTACTGGGTTTGTTTCTTTCATAGAGTTAACAAGGGGCAGCATGGTAAAGTGAGAGAGAGAGAAAGAGAGACAGACAGACAGACAGAGACAGAAAGAGAGACAGAGACAGAGAAACAGAGACAGAGATAGAGACAGAGAGACAGAGACAGACAGAAACAGAGAGACAAAGAAAGACAGAGACATGGACAGATGGAGAGAATCTGGGTTAGAGTTAGGAAGACTTGGATTCAAGTCTTGCCTCTGACATAAAGTGGCTGTGTGAGCTTAGACATTTAGGCCCCACAATATTCCAGGTAATTCTCTAAGACTACAGGTAATAGATGAGCTGTCAATTAGCATTGTTAAAAGGAGTTTCCTCATTTGGAATGTTTATACCAATGAAATCACAAATCCAGGTTGTTGAGTTTATTTATTTTTATTTTTTGTGGGAGTGGTTTCCTTTGACTCCTTGCTCTTAGCTCAGATTTGGGAGGATGATTAGATCAGTTTGAACAATGTGTTCAGTGTCCCTCTCTGATAGATTAAACTACCCAGTCATTTTATTTCTCATTATTGCAGAATAACTTCAAGGACTGAATAAATTCATTCAACTGTTCCTTAAGTCTACATAGGAAAACTTGAAGTGGAAATATTATCAGCTTTATAAAAACAATGGCACCTCCAAGCAATGTATCACCTAAGTGTTATTGCATGCAAATACAATCAAGGAGGCAAAAGGTCAGGATGTCAGTTAGAGTAAGGTTTATTTCAGAAGATGTTAATCATTTTTTTTATTATGTGCTCTTAAAAATTTATTTCAAAGTCAATTTAACCACTACATTTAAGCTTAGCAATATGTAATATTAAAATACTCATAAAAGAGGTCTCACTAGTGACTTATAATGAGGTAACTATGAGGGGATATTTAGGAATAATGATACCTTATAAATAAAAATTGAATTGAGATTTTGAGGGTCATCGATTCCATTTATGCTGTTTCATGGAAAAGCTTGTGGTGTCATCACCAAGGCAAATCTCTCTTCATTTCTTTTCCTCTTTCCACACTTCCTTCCCTCTTGGTACACATTCTAGATTCAACCTCAGTCAAACCTCCTTTCTGAAGATTTTTCAGAAAAATTAAGCCTTATATTCACTTCTCCGAATTCTTCCTGTTCTTATCTATATCATGACTTTTATTTTTTTGGTCAGAATCTATGACTTCATCTGTATAGGAAGTTGCTCAGTGAGGAAATTTCTTTGATCAACAATGACAGGAGACTATTTTGCAGTTTGTAATCTTAGGTAGTTGGATAGGACTTTGAGAGTTAAGTGAGTAGACCAGGATCACATAGCTAACATGTAAAAGAAATGGTAGTTGAACCCAGGACTTTTAAAAATTGAAGACTGGCGTTCTTTCCATTGTACTTGCCTAGCAAAAATGTCGGTACTTCATCATAGGTTAATGTTTCACATACCTTCCCAACAAGACTATAAACTCCTAGAGTCCACGAATCATGTCTTACATCTCTTTTGCATTCTCTCACAATGTCTTATATAGTAAGTGCTCAGTGGTACTTGTTTAATAGAAAAAAATAAAAATGAGAAATATTTTTTTGATAAAAACTTCTACATATGAAGAAAGAGGGGGAAAGTTAACCTAGAAAATGGATGCTTTAGGAGAGACATCAAGTCCCAAGTCTCAGAGAAACTCAGCTTTTATAAGAAGTCTTTCTTGATCCACCTTAATGCTAGAGTCTTTTCTAAGAGATTACCTCCAATTTATCCTGTATATATCTTCTCTGTACATAGTGTTTGTAGGCTTTTCCCCTCATTAGACTATGTGAGAGCAAGGACTACTTTTGCCTTTCTTGTATTCCCAGCACCCAGCACAGTGCTGGGCATATAGCACTTAATAAATGCTTTTTTGACTTGATTTGTCATAATTGCTAAATTCACATATTGAGATGTCACTTGAGATAAGGATTTGATTTGTTTTTCTTGGCCCTTGAGGGCAACCCCAAAACAATGGCTAGGAATTGAAAGTGGGTGAATTCAGGCTTCAGGTAAAGAGCTATTCAGAAGTGGAATAAGCTGCCTTAGGAGGTGGTGGGTGTCTCTTGAAAGCTGGAGGATGTTAAAATAAAGAAGTTATGACCATTTAGCAGATGTATTATAGAGAGCACTCTATAGGGTAGGGTAAATGGAATTTTGCTTTAGATTGGGTAATTTAGACAATGCTGACAATGCCATTCGCTGAACATATACTTCCCTTGTAACTACTTGTACCTGAGATAATAGCCTGTCTTAGGTTATACTTTCCTACCCCTCCCCAGGTCACCTCCTAAGTGAGCATACTACACATAAACTGCCCAGGGTGACCATGGGCCTCTTGCTAGTTACAGCTCCAGTGGAGAAGATCTTGTTCAGCTATGGTTTGGATTAAATAGCCATTGAGATTCCTTCATACTCCCAAATCCAGTCATTTCTGTGAATGGCTTGTCAAAGGATATCTCTATATGCCATGTGTGCACATTAAGTTAGGAATGTTCTCATTTTCCTTTTCATTTAGCAGTATTCAAGTTTAGGGATTTGTGGGATGTTCAGGGAGCATGGGCTTGCAGAAAGTCCTTTCCAGGGCTGCTTATTCACCTTTGGTATCTACTGTTCACCCAACTTTCATCTGTGACTCTACAAAGCTATAGCATGTGCAGCAGCCACACGCCTAAACTATTTCAGCAGACAGGCTAAACCAGGTTGAGGGTAATCAGCAGGTCTCAAACCTGTTGGTCAGTTTGCGGGATGGCTACCCCAAGCATGTGAAGATTCCCCCCGGCTCCCCACAGAGTGGTCAAATGAGAACAATTTGAACAATTTGTTCCAACAGCCATGAAGGCAGCTGAAGTAGATGCTGTGGAGCACTTTTGAGCTTGGTCAGACATGGAAGATATTGGGGTCATCCCCTGCATCCTAGGTGTTTGCCAGTTGTCTTGACTTCTGTCTCGACACTGGATTTCAATGACTAGAAGAGAATGAGGCATTGACTTTGCAGATCACTCTGACTCACTTAAATCTAATTCACACACAAGTCAAGAAATCTTCTTGTGATGTTGTTGGTCTTCTTCAAAAACAAAGGATAAAGAACAACAATTTGAATTTATAATTAAAATTAAAATGTTGATGAAATTGGCTTCCTTGAGTTGTGATGACCTGATGGGCTAAATGAGTTCTTTGGGGGTAATGGTCTTGAAGCTAGTATCATGGCTTAGAAGTAATTAGAGGTAAATGATATTTGATCAACAGTGAGTCACTCGCCTCATTTTTTCAGTGAGCATTGTGAAATACCTGTGTATAGTTGTGCAACTAGAAACCATCAAAATGCAAGTCTTTCATTATGAACCAGGCAAAATTCAAAGTAATGATGTGCCGAGAAATAGAAGTTAAGCCTGCCTTTGCATGTCTTTTTTAGGATAATAAATTCAGAGTTCCTGGCTCACACATGAAGGAGATGTTTCAGATTTTCAAGACCATGTTTCCTATTCATTTCTCTCTGTGTGTTGATTGTAAGATACCATACAGCTGGCTTGAAATCTCTTCCTATAACATCTTTGCCCCAGATGCTTACTTAATAGAGGAAAATCATAAGAGCACGTAGGCCAACTCGATTGGTTAGTTTTAAAAGTCACATAGGCATACTAACATCTTTTTCTAATCCACTAGAATGGTAACAAGCAGACCAAAGACAAGGGTTTACCCTATGTATTCCTTATGCCAAATTTACTTAAGATTAGAATCAACACCTCACTTCTGCTTGATGCTAGGGGTAACAACATGAATTATAGATAGACTGAAGGAAGGCCTTGGGGAACTCAAAGCTTCTGTACTTCTAGAGCCAAAGGTAATTGATTCCTTTCAATCAAGCCAATATTTATTTATGTGTAAGGTATGTGTTCTAGGAAGCAGGCAAACAAAGATGATCAAGGTTATCATCTAATAGGGGGGATAAGAAATGTACATACATTTTACAGCCCCTACTCTAATCCTATACTTTTTCTTTTCCTTAATTCTTCTCTGATGCACTTATCATATATTATTATTTATTGTACTTTTCAGCTCATGGATCATATCTCTTTACTAGATTGTAAGCTCAATGTCTGAGGCAACATGTTTTATCTATGCTTTTCTTTTTTTAATCTCAATACTTAGCTAAGTGCTCTGTACACAGTAGGCACTTCATAAATGTTTGTTGGATCAAATTGAATTCTACGATAAAAGGCAGAATAAAATAAGCCTAAAGGGGGAGCAGATACAAAGTAAGATGATAACTTTGAAAAGGGCAAGAGACACATCATTTTCATTTAGGAAGGATTAGGTAAAGTTTCATGGAAGAGGTGAACGCTGAGTGGGATCTTGAAGGAAAAGAAAGATTTGTTTTCCAATTTATTTACTTTTAGTTTTCATCATTCCTTTCCACAAGATTTTGAGTTTCAAATTTCTCCCCATCTCTGCCCCCCACCCCAAAACACCATGCATTTTGATTACCCCTTCCCCCAATCTACCCTGCCCCATCTTCTCTCTTTTCTTATAGGGCAAGAGAGATTTCTACACCCCATTACCTGTATTTCTTGTTTCCCAGTTACATGCAAAAACAATTCCCAACATTGGTTCCTAAAACTCTGAGTTCCAACTTCCTCTCTCCCCACACATCCCCACTGAGAAGGCAAGCAATTCAATACAGGCTTTATATGTGCAGTTTTGCTACAGATTTCCCATAATAGTCATGTTGTGAAGGACTAACTATATTTCTCTCCATCCTATCCTGTCCTCCCATTTATTCTATTCTCTCTTTTGACCTTATTTTATCCCTCCTCAAAAGTGTTTACTTCTAATTACCCCCTCCTCTCATTTGTCCTCCCTTCTATCATCCCCCCACCCTGCTTATTCCCTTCTCCCCTACTTTCCTGTAGTGTAAGATAGATTTTCATGCCAAATTAAGTATGCATGTTATTCCCTCCTTAAGCCAAATGTAATGAGAGTAAGTTTCACTTTTTCCCTCTTACCTTCCCCCTTTTATTTTCCACTGAAAATACTTTTATTGCCTTTTTATGGGAGATAATTTGCCCCATTCCATTTCTTCCTTTCTCCTCCCAATATATTCCTCTTTCACCTCTTAATTTTATTTTTTTTAGATATCATCCCTTACTATTCAATTTACCCTTTGCTCTCTGTCTAGATATGTGTGTATAATTCCTTCAATTACCCAAATACTGAGAAAAGTTTCAAGAGTTACAAATATTATCTTTCCGTGTAGGAATGTAAACAGTTCAGCTTTAGTAAGTCCCTTATAATTTCTCTTTCTTGTTTACCTTTTCATGCTTCTGTTGATTCTTGTGTTTGAAAGTCAAATTTTCTATTCAGTCCTGGTCTTTTCATCAAGAATACTTGAAAGTGATTGATACTATGGACAAATTTGTGGAGCAAGGAATAGCATATTTATCAGATCTATGGAGAAGGGAAGAATTTTTGACTAAACAAAAGAGAGAAAGCATTATGAAGTGCAAGATGGGTAATTTTGATTACATTAAACTGAAAAGTTTTTGCACAACCAAACTCAGATTGCAAACAAGATTCAGAGGGATGCAGAAAACTGGGAAAGAATTTTTGCAGCTAGTGTTAGTGATAAGGGCCTCATTTCTAAAATATTTAGAGAACTGAGTCAAATGTACAAAAATACAAGTCATTTCCCAAATTATAAATGGTCAGAAGATATGAACAGGCAGTTCTCAGAAAAAAAATTAAAGATATCTATAGTCATATGAAAAAGTGCTCAAATTACTATTTATTAGAGAGATATAAATCAAAACAACTCTGAGGTACCATATCATACCTATCAGATTGGCAAACATGACAGAACAGGAAGATGATAAATGTTGGAGAAGATGTGGGAGAGTTGGAACACTAATTCATTGTTCGTGGAGCTGTGAGATGATCCATCCATTCTGGAGAGCAATTTGGAACTATGCCCAAAGGTCTACAAAAATATGCATACCCTTTGACCCACCAATATGGCTTCTAGGACTGTATCCCCAAGAGATCATAAAAATGGGAAAGGGTCCCACATGTACAAAAATATTTATAGCAGCACTCTTTGTGGTGGCCAAAAACTGGAAATCAAGGGGATGCCCATCAATTGGGGAATGGCTGAATAAATTATGGTATATGAATGTAATGGAATATTATTTCACTATAAGAAATGATGTACAGTAAGACTTCAGAGGCCTGAAAAGATTTATATGATCTAATGCCAAGCAAAACAAGCAGAACCAGGAGAATTTTGTGCACAGCAACGACCATAGTGTGCTAGAATTTTTTTCTGGTAGTCTTGGAACTTAATTGCAATGCAAGGACTTAAAAAAATTCCCAATGGTCTTTAAAGGCAAAATGCTTTCCACATCCAGAGAAAGAACTATGGAATTCAATCACAGACTATAGCAGATAATTTTCTTTTGAATTATGTTTTGGTTAGGCTTTTTCCCATTCATTTTAATTCTTCTACACAGCATGACTATAGTTAAAATGTATTAGCAGGAATGTATGTGTAGAACCTATATAAAATTGTATGCCATCTTGGGGAGGGAGGGGGAAAAAGTCTAAGTTATATGGTAGTGATTGTAGAGCACTGAAAATAAATAAAAATAAATACTAATAAAAGAAGAAAACAAAAAATGCTTGAAAGTCCTCTATTTCATTGAATGACCATTTTTTTTCCCCTTGAAGTATTATAATCAGCTTTACTGGGTAGGTGATTCTTGGTTTTAATCCTAGTTCCTTTGATTTCTGGAAAATCATATTTCAAGTCCTTCAATCCCCTTAATGTAAAAACAGCCAGATCCTGTGTTATCCCAATTGTATTTCCACAATACTCAAATTGTTTCTTTCTGGCTGCTTGCAATATATTCTTCTTGACCTGGAAACTCTGGGATTTGGCTACAATATTCCTCGGAGTTTCTCTTTTTGGATCTCCTTCAGGAGGTGATCAGTGGATTCTTTCAATATTTATTTTGCCCTCTGGTTCTAGAATATCAGGGTAGTTTTCCTTGATAATTTCATGAAAGATGATGTCTTGGCTCTTGTTTTGATCATGGCTTTCAGGTAGTCCCATAATTTTTAAATTGTCTCTCCTGGATCTATTTTCCAGGTCAGTTGTTTGTCCAATGATATATTTCACATTGTCTTCCATTTTTTCATTCTTTTGGTTTTGTTTTGTGGTTTCTTGGTTTCTCAGAAAGTCATTAGCCTCCATCTGCTCCATTCTAATTTTTAAAGAACTATTTTATTCAGTGAGCTTTTGAATCTCCTTTGCCATTTGGCTAATTCTACTCTTTAAAGCATTCTTCTCCTCATTGACTTTTTGGACCTCTTTTGCCATTTGAGTTATTCTATTTTTAAATTTCATCAGCACTTTTTTGGGGTCTCCTTTAGCAAGCTGTTGACCTGCTTTTCATGATTTTCTTGTATCTCTATCATTTCTCTTCCCAGTTTTTCCTCCACCTCTCTTACTTGATTTTCAAAATCCTTTTTGAACTCTTCCATGACCTGAGACCACTGCATATTGATTTTGGAGGTTTTGGATGCAAAAGTCTTGACTTTTAGGTCTTCCTCTGATGGTATGAACTGTTCTTCCTCATCTGAAAGGATGGAAGAAAATACCTGCTCAACAAGAAAGTAACCTATTGTCTTATTCTTTCTCTCTTTTGGGAGTGTTTTAACAGCCAGTTACTTGACTTTTGAGTTCTTTGTCAAGAAAAGGGTATACTAAGTTCTCAGTTCCTCCAAGGTGGCATAATCAAGGGAGAGGAGGTTACTCTTCTCCTGGTCTGCACTCTGGTCTGTGAGCAGGATTGCCTTTCCAGAGCCTCTACCAGCTTCACCATGCCTGCCAGCACTCCTCCTCACCCCAGGGCCACCACTCAGGGCTGAGATCCAGATCAGCTGCTCAATTTCCCCAGGGCCTTTAGGCCAGGGCTCCAACAATGGAAGCTACTTCTGCCTGGGGTTGGAGCTAGACTGCTGTGTTCCCTTTTCATCCAGGTGAAAGAGCTTTCTCACTGACCTTTGAAGCTGTGAGTTGAGGAATCTGGGACCCATAGCTCCTGCTGGTGGTGTCTTGAAGTCCACTCCAGCTCTGTCCTTGCCAGAGTGTGGCCAAGGCTGGGCTGCACCCTTCTCTGCACCCAGCATGATAGACCTTTTCTGTTGGCCTTGCAGGCTATCTTGGGCTGGAAGTCTCTTTCACTCTGTCGTTTTGTGGATTTTGTTGCTCCATAATTTGTTTAGAACAATTTTTTACTGGTATTTTATGGGCTGTGGGAGGAAAGCTTCTAGAGGTGTGTCCTTCTACTCCACCATCTTGGCTCCACCAGGAAGAGAAAGCTTAAAAAAAATATTTTTGTTCTGAACTTAACATTGACAAATACAAGCACTTCAATATACAAACAACAAAAAAAGAATTATATATGAAACCATGTATTTCTGTTAGTTCATTTTAATGTACATATTAAATTTAACAAGGTAGTAATGAAATGTTCTTGTCTTTGTTTTCTTTTCTGAATTTTAAAAAGTATATTATTGATGTTTTTTTCTTTATGATTTCATTTCATTTAAAAAAACATCAATATTCACTTATTATTGAGAGGCATTGATGTGAAGTGAATATAGTGTTGACCTCAGAGCCAGGAAGACTTAGGTTCAAGTCTCACTTCTGACTTAAATTATCTGTGTGACATGGGCAAGTCATTTAGTCTTTCAATGACATAGGTAAATTGCAGAGAATGTGCTTGCTTGCATTGGTAGAAGCAATTTCCTCTTCTGGGAGTTCCCTAAACCAATGAAATCATAGAGCTGGTCCTTATCTTCTCAATGTCAACTAACTCACTCCTTCTACCACCAAGAAAAAAGCCTCTCACCTAAGTACAATTAAGTAAAGCAAATCAATTCATTGGCCAAGTATGAGAATGTACATCTGGTTCTTCACTTGTGGCTCATTGCTTAAGAGAAGAATTTCAACAGACAGACTTGTGGAAGGAGTATATTTTTAGCATGAGAAATGGCTTGGGCCAATGTACAGTGACAGGTGATGACAAAGAAATGGTTATGTGAGCAATTGAATGAAGAGTAGTAATATGAAATGAGTTTGGAGTTAGATTGTAGAAGACCTTGAATGCTAGGCCTTTATAATATGATTTATTACCTGCCTAATCACTTCTTCATTAATTGGTCTGGTGGTCAAGGTGTTTCTCTTCCTTCATTTTGCATCACCTTTCACACTCACCCTACCCCCCCTCTCCTTATTGGGGGGTATGTAATTTTGATCAATTGTAAACTTCCCTAATTAAACTGAAAATTTTTTCAGTCCAAAGACTACTTTTTATATTTATATAAACTAAAAGAGTTTCCTTACTAGGAGTTCCCTATACACAATAAATCATAGATTCAGTCCCTACCCCATCTTTAGCTATTATATTTATGTAAATATACTTGTATATCTATATTTATCTATCTATATCCATATCTATCTATTTATCTATGTATCTATGTATCTATGTATCTATGTATCTATCTATCTATCTATCTATCTATCTATCTATCTATCTATCTATCATCCTGGGAGAATAGATTTAGAGGTGTAAGGGACCTTAGAGCTTATCCAATCAATTTCCCTCTGTCTCCTTTCATTTTCCAAATGAAGAAAATGAAACTGAAAGAAGTAAATTTACTCTTGTAAGACCACAAAGATAATGAATAGTTTCAAAATATAGAGAGGCTAACTAGAAATGAATGAAAGTTTAAACCTGGGTTACCCAAGTCAATTTGCTCATTCTAAGGCCAATTATGGCTTTCCAGAATTTGCTTAAAACATTCTAGTACTAGCCTTCCTGGGCCTCAGTTTCCTCCTTTGTAAAATTGTATTGGATAATAACCTCTTATTATCTGTTACATTTCTAGATTTATGATCCCCTCAGCCTAGGAACTGATTCCTTTTGAGAGTTGTGTGATGATTCTGATTTTCCAGTAAAAGAGGGATAAGACTCTGTCATAGGACACTTTCTTCAAGGATTAAGACTAGATTTAGGTGTGATTACCCATTGGCAGTAAATGAAATTATCTGTAATAATAGAAAGAGAGGAAAGAATACCATGATTTCCCTCATTAAGTCCAACTCATTATTGATGCAACATGTTAATTAGGATCACATATTTAGAGTGAAAAACTCCTTAGCAGTGATTTGGGCCAAACCTTTTATTTTACGGGTAAGGAGTCTCAGAAGATGACTTATCCAAAGCCACAGAGGGATTAGGTGTAAGATCAGGGATTTGAACCCAGGTTTTGTGACTCCAAATCTAACTCACTGGTCCAGACTGTTTCTTCTGTTCTGTAGCTCCTGCTGTCAAGTGTTGCATCATCCATGGCTCTAAGAAGCTGTGGCATAAGCAGAGGCCATACCCCGATAAACTATCTCAGCAGAGAGACTAAGGCAGGTTGAGGGGAATCAACAAGCTTTAAATCCCTTGGTGAGTCAGGGGGATGTTACCCTAAGCATGTGAAGATTTCTGGCAGAATGGGCCAATAACAATCTGTCATGAAGACAGCTGAAGCAGGTACTGTGGAGTGCTTAGAACTTGATCAGACACTGAAGACTCCATGGTCATCCACTGCATCCTGGGCTATCAATTTAATCCTTCCACTGGACTTGGTTGACTCTGAAAGAGAGTGAGGCTGACAATTTGTGCCAGCCTAACTTAGATCCATTTCATGGGCAAGTCAAGATATCACTCACACCGGAAATCATTGGTTCTCTCTTGAAGGAAGGACAAACAACACCTCTCAAATACCAGTTATATAGGTGTTTGAGAAGGGGATTAAATTGAAAAGTTTCCTAGAAATTACTTGTTGATAGAATCATCAATTTTTGGAGCTGGAAATCACTTTAGAGATCATGTAATCCAACCCCTTTATTTTATAGATGAGGAACCAGATCTAGGGAAATTAACGCCTATCATGGTACAGTGTGAAAATGGCCTTCTTTCAGAATCAAAAGCCCAGAATTTGAGTCCTGCCTCTAATATTTACTAATTCTGTGACCAGGGACAAATTGTGTTGTGTTCTGAAACTCAGTTTCCCCCTCTGTGAAATGCAGATGGTAATACTTGTATTGCCCATCTTGCAGCAGTACTGTTGAAGAAAGTACTTTGTATAGGGTTAAGGGCTATGGAAATGTGAGCAGTTATAATTAAATGAGTTGCCCAAGGTCACAGCTAGCAAGTAGGAGAACCAGAATAAAAATGCAGGTCTAGAAGCATTTTTTTTTTTTTAGCAACTTTCACCAGCTCTCCTCAATAAGAACGTGTTCTTTCCCGCCCCATGTGCTTTGGAAGGCACATGTCAAAATGCATCACTTGATTCCCATGACCAAATGATGAGGTGCTTTTTTGAAATGGGCCATGGTCTCTACAACTCCGTAATGTTTTGTTTTTTCCAGCCACTTCTTAGTACCCTGAACTTTTAAGTTCCTTTCCCTTCTGTTGCCCATATCCAATGCATATACTTTGGAAATGGAGAGATTTATTTTTACATTTGAAAATAATATATCAATTTGATGTGGAGTCAAGCAGGGCCAAAGAGGTGACGTGTTGATACGACTTAAGTCAGTTCTAAAAAAAGTCAGCCCCATTTGTTTTTCTAGGAGTCTCAGGCCAGGGCTACTGACAAGATTATTGTTCTTCTCAAATTGTCTCCAGCCATTTTTATGCCAAAATGAAGGCATTTAAAGAAAATTGCTTCCCCTTTCTCTGATGTTTTTGCTTTTAAGAGTGTGGGAATTGATCATTGAAATGCTTACACAAAATTAAGCAAAAGCCTATTGCAGGGGGGCCTTAAATAAGAAGAACACATGTCTGTCCTCTGACTCATGAGGCAATTAACATGAACTCTGGTGAGTGAATACATCGGTTGTATCGGAGAGTGAGGCTACAGCTGCCATGAGCTGGAGGAAGAGCTGGCTGGGAGAAAAAGTAAATTAATAAAAAATAAGACTTTTTTTAAACGTAGCTATTTTTCCAAAGGGTGGAAGTAGAGAAGCCCCTCCTTTTCCTCACCCATAATTCTATTGGCGTTCTCTTGTTGCACCCTCCTTTCCTTGAAAATGAAAGATTGAGGCTTTAGCAACAGGCTTTTTTGGGGGGAGGTGCGATGGTAGAGACAGGCGGGAAGAGGGTTGTGTGCACGCACAAGCTTTTCATATGATAATCAGCTGATTCCATGACAACCATTGAAAAAAGAAAGAGCGAAAACAAAAGCTGCTGCTGGAGAGGGGCTCAGGGCGGCATTCACTGTGTCTGTAAGAAGCACTGCAGAGCCTCACTCCTCTGCAAGGTATCTGATGGCAGATTGTCAAGGGGTTTTGTTTTAGCAAGGCAGAGTCAGGATATTAATCATGCAGAGCCTTATGAGGCCAACTTTCACCCTCCATGTGGCTGCGCCTCTTAAAGGCTTTAGATGAAGGATTTGAAACCCAGAGACTACCCTGCTCTTGTCCTGGCTGCTTCCATGGGGGAACGAGAGTAGAAATCTGCCTGAGGGATCATCTGAGATAAGCAATCCCAGGGAACGGACAGTACAATTTAGCTGTGGGTAACAAAAGGGACAGATGGGAGAGTTTTTATATTTATTGCTGAGGAGAAGTTTGAAACTCTGGGATGGAGGGGTCTGCAGCAATTGATAGTACTCCTTAATCCCTTTTCAGCATGGCATTTGAATATGGTACCCCATCATCTTCCTCGCTCTGCTCTGTACCAGAGATATCAGCACAGGACAGTGGCAGGCAGAGTCATGCCAGCTATGACCCAGGCAATAACCCAATAGAGGCATTCACTTCTGAAAGCTACACAGACAATGAATAGAAATCATTATAAGTGCATTATATTTAGCCGCTGCCTGTCACTGAGCTACATGGGATGTCCAAGGACGAGACCAGGGATTTTTTTACGTGGAGACTGTGAACTTGGATAGGAAAGCAATTGCAAATTTTCTTTTTCATTAACTTCTAGCATTTTCTTCAATTATGAATTTATATATTTATATGTGTATACATACATACATACATATACAGACATATATATGTGTGTGTATGTGTGTGTGTGTGTGTACACAGAGGGAAAGACAGAGAAAGAGAGAGAGAGAGACATACAGAGATACACACACATACACACAGAACCAGAGAGACAGAGAGAGACAGAAAGAGAGAGGGGGAGAGAGGAGTCCATAGGCTTCACCAACCTGCCAAAGAGGCCCAGAACAAAAAAAGGTCAAGAACTCCTATCATGAATCTTCTTGATAATCTAAGAAAAGCCTAAGCAATATGGTTTTTATAAAACTCAATAATCACCAAATCGTTTGGCAGGAGTCAAGAGCAGGAACTGTCTTACTTTTGTATTTTCCTCTTTAGTGCTTAACATAATACCTAATGCAGAGGCTGATAAACTCTTGCTTGATCAGGACTACCAGGAAATATTGCATGGTGTTTGCAATCAATCAACAAATAATTATTTAATGCCTATTGTGATGCAGGCACTATGTTAGTCACTGGTTATACAAGTTTCTAGGAACGATAAAATAGATTAAGTGTTGCTGACAGAATGACCTTTGTGTCCAGTCTTAGTATTCTCTCATGCATATTACACAGATTTTGGTTGAATTATACTGAATTACTCTTTCTTTCTTTTCCTTTCCAGTTTCAGATTGCCAGAAAGTCTGCTGTGGCCTCCCTGCAATAGATACAGTGTTTTCTCTGTTTGAATGCACACAAGAGTTTTCATCACAATGGAATGCTTATGGAGTTACATATTTCAAGGACATCAACACCAAAATGCAACTTAATTGGGAGTCCAGTCGTGATGATGAATGGCAATGTCAAAGTGATTAGCAAAAGAATTCACAATTTGTTCTTGCAACCTTGCCCTGAGCATCTAACTTCAGTGGACAGAAAATATAATCCCTGTTTTTTTTTCTTCTCAACTATGTGGCATTGTATGACAGCCATACTCAAGCCTTTAGGATGGGACTGAAAAGATAAATGGCAGGAGTCCTGAAGAGTCAGAGTGAGAGAAATGAAAATAGGATAATCAAGTCTAATCCCAGGATTCATAGGGTATTGGAAATGGAAAGGATTTTAAGGGATGAGAAACCCAAGCCCCAGAGAGGGTTTAATTCAACATTTATTCAGTTCTTACTGTATTCGGCACTCTGTTCTAGGAGTGGGATTGAGTTAAAATTAAACAAGACCCATTTTTTGTCCTCATAGAATTGTAACATAGTGCTAGGGACTGACCTGTTATTTCAGTCATATAGAAAATTCTTGGGTGAGGAAATTCCCTCTTCTAATACAAATCGGTACCTTCTCTGTATTTTATTTTTTTAATTCTCTGCAATTTTTAATCTTAGAGAGTTTCCTAGAGGACAGTGTTTTCTGATTTTTTCCCCATATCTCACATCCTGTATATGTCAGCCAAGGAACTTGAACCTACATGTCTTCCTCTGAGGCTATATTGCCTCACTAAAAATGTTACCTTCAAAACAGTCTCATTTTTGTGTGTGTTTTGCTATGTACTTTTCAATGTGAGATTTATCTTCATAATTGTGTAGTCATAAGGATCTATTTGGGTTTAGGAATAATTTTCCCTTATGCTTTAACTGCAGAACAGAACCAGAACTATGAAAGAGAGATGAATAAAAAGTGTTATTATGCATTATATGTTCCTATGCATAGGTCTGTCTGAACTTATGATTTCTTTGTATAGAGCTCCTAGTAAGGAAAATCTTTCTACTAATACAGATCAGTAGCTCTTCTGCCAATTATAATCTCAGAGAGTAGCCTGGGCCACTGAAGAAAAATCATTTGCCATGGTCAGAATGCCAACATGTGTCAGAGTAAGTATTTGAATCCAGGTCTTCTGGACTCTGAGTCAGATCTCCATCCAATACCCTAGGCTCATGTAGCCTATTTAAGCAGATAATGAACAAATAGAACATTTATTAATCACCTACTGAGTGCCAGGCACTGTGCTAAGTGCTGGGGATAGAATACTACTATTGGGAAAATAAATCCAAGACCCCTAGAAATGACAGCTCCTATCACACCATCAGTCCTTCTTCCAACCCAACTTTTTCAGCCATCATTGCTATGGAGATATAGCTAGTAACTTGTTCCTATGTGTACTTTAGCTACTGTGATTGAAGATACAGAAAAGGAAGTTTGCATTACCAAAGTCTAGGGGAAGGCAATGTGCATAAAGTGTAGGAAAGCAAGAAGGATGGATAAGTCTTTCCTCAAATGTAATCTTGGGAAGGGAGTCATGAATGAGAAGAGAGCTTTAGGCTAGAGATGTTTCAGGGTACTAATACAGCAAATGAGAAGGATGAGGAGTTTGGTGAGAAACTTCTTTGTATGTATAATGCACAACTGAGTGTGACTGGCTACTGAAATAGACCTCCTATTCTCAATGCTATAGTAAAGAGGAATGAACATCTTCCCATAAAAAAGAGAAGAAAGGAAGGGCATTTATTTCGTTTCAAAACCCAGGATATAGCATTGGAGATAGCTATTACCACTTATTACCTCTCACATAGGCAAGGAATATGGCTGATCAATCAGACCAGAGCTCATTCTTTCTTAGTATTCTCATTTAAGTAAGGGAGAATATCGAGGAGGTGGTGGAAGAGGATTTTCTTTCTTTCACATAGGATTGATTTATTCCAACCTTTCTCCCCTCCCCCCCCAAAAAAAATCAACCATTTGCTTCTTGGATCATCTGAAGTTTGTTTTTTTTTTTTTTAAACATTTTCAGGCAAGGAAAGAAAACAGTAGATATCTGTCACCCTAGAAATGTGACCACATGGCAGTATGGAAAGTTGCCTGATCTGGTTCATCAAAAAAATATCTAAATCTGCTTCTGTGTTGAAGAGTGAATGAAAATGTATTTATTAAGCACTTACTATATCTTAAGTATTATAATAAAGCTCTGAGGCTAAAAATGCAATATCAAGACAAAGAGAGAAAGATAAATTTTGATTCCATAAAATTTAAATTGCATGAGTAATATCAATGTAGAGAGAAGAAGAAAAGATGCAGACTAGGATAAAATCTACATCAAACATCTTTGATTTAAGTCTGACACCAAAAGTCTATAGGGGAATGATACAAATCTGTAAGTCTGTAAGTCATTCCCCAAGAGAAAGGTGGTGATGGAAGATTTCAGATGAAAGTCAAATGCAAAGTTCCTGTGATACTTAGGGTGCATTGGTGAAGCAGATGGTAATGTGTCATTTTAAATATCATCTCCATCAACAAAATCATATCACTTTCTGATGTTGAACCATTTGCTAGTTCCAAGGACATGGATAGTACAAACTTCTTTTTCTGTATTTTCAATCACTATAGCTGAAGTACCCATAGGAATAAGTTGCTAGGCCATTTCTCCATAGCAATGGTGGCTGAAAAAGCTTGGTTAGAAGAAGGACTGATGGTCTTGGAGGAGCTGTCATTTCTAGGGGTCTTGGATTTATCTTCCCATTAGTAGCACCTGCTCGTCAGTTGGTATGTATAGTGATGAGAAGTGAAACCTTTCTTCCCAGTGATTTCTCCTCTCAATGATGACTGGGCCAGGAATAGAAGTAGGAAAAGGAGTCCAAAAGGTACTGTGATTCCTAAAGTTATTTAATTCAAGATCCTGGGCTATCTGCTTTGGGCTCTGAGAGTAGGTGGTAGTCAAGGGCTAGGGGTCATGGTGTGCCTTTCCTGATAAAAGCTGCCACTTTTCTCTGCCTGAGGGAACATTGCTACTTAAGGTATGCTGTCTTCCCTTCCCTGGAGGCAATTTCAACAATAAGTTTAAAAAAGCTGTACTACTATTTTTTTTAAAAAGTGAGATTTTATTGATATCTTCTCTTTCTTACATCAAATCCAGACATCAATTCTATATAACAAATGGAATTTTTTTCAGAGGAGAAAAAAACTCAGCACAACTGATGGATATATTGAAAAAGTCTGAAAATATTTGCAATGTGTAATCTTGTAACACTAGAGGGGTAGGTCAGGGGTGTCCTCTCAAGTCTATACAGGTCATTTTTATTCTTCATAATTTTGTTGCACTAACTTCTGTGTTTTTGTTTTTTTTAGTGTGCAATTGTTCTGGGTTCTGCTTACCTCACTCTTCATCAGTTCATGTATATCTTTCCAAGCTTCTCTACATTCATCTCACATATAATTTCTTACAGCATGTTAATATTCCATTATATTCAAGTAGTCATTTGTTTAGTCATTTTGTTTAGCCATTTCCTGATAGATAGATATGTTCTTTGTTTCCATTTTTTTCTATCACAAAAAAATGCTGCTATAAATAATTTAGTATTTGTGGGAATTTTCTATCTATGGCTTCCTTAGGATATAAACTCAATGATGGGGTCTCTGGACATGATGGGGTATGGACATTTAAGTCAATGTATTTTCATATTTCCAAATTGCTTTCTAGATGTACTATTACTTTCAGTCATTAAAGTTTATATTTTTGTTGAACTGTTGTGTTTTTTTTTTGTGGGGGTAACAATATGGGAATGAAAGATTATTTTTTTTGGATATGACTGAGGAGTCAAACCAGAGCATATCTTTATACTCCTAATGACTCAGAAATAAAAATTCCTCACCCTAGCTTTTAAAGTATTCCATAATTTATTTAACATAAGCAAAGACTTCCTAATAATTAGGATTATTCAAAAGGGAAATGGAATAGTTTTCAAGATGGTACATTTTCTGTCAAGGAAAGTGTTTAAGCAAAAGCTAGATGACTACTTGTTGGAGATGGTGTTGAGGGAATTCATTTTTCAGATAGAGGGTTGACAGTAAATTTGGATGGCCAAAAGATGCCCAATTGACTTGGATTTTACTGGCTTCTCCGCCCCTCCTCCCCTCCTCTCCCATTCCCTTCCCTTTCACCTGTTCTGTCCTGTCCTATCCTCTCCCCAAAGCTTAAGCCTACTGCACTCTGAAACTGGGACACCAACGGGCCCCTGCCTAAGGGCTCCTCTTGACCCTTCTAGCTTTAGAGTGATTATCATTAGTAACTGTCATTGTATCCCACCCAGCCTGATGTCATTCTTTTTCTTGGTATCATTAAAAGGGTCATGCCCTGGCTACTTCTTAAACAGGCCCATTCAATGAGTGGGTGTTGCCTCACCCTAAGTGAGTAGCTGCAAAGACCTTGGTCTAAAGGTTCCAAGGTCACCCAGTGCATCTTGGGTCATCTCTAGCCATCCTGATGAATATCTGGTCACTGGATTCAGATGACTCTGCAGGAGAAGTGAGGCTGGTGACCTGCACACCCTCCCTCACTTAAAACAAAGTCAAGTACAAGTCATGTCATCATTTCTCTGATGGCATGGTCTTCTTAGGCAATGAAGGATGAACACAAGAGGGTTCATGTAGATGACTTCTTAGTTTCTTACTAATTATAGGGCACTGTGACTATGTAGTCATTCATTCACTGAATGTTTATTAAGTTGGTACCTATAATGCATAGAGTATTACATTATACTCTGGGTGGGAGGTACTAAGATAATTGAATTGTGATATTTTATAAGATTAAATTAATTTATTTAATTGTAAATAGTTGAAAAATAAGTATAATTGATTATGCTGTTCTTAATATCATTGCTGTCACTTTTAATCTATTTTTAAAAAAGAACTATCTTTCCTCTTAGAGATTCCTATTCAGATATAGGTTAGACTAGATGATCTTTGAAGATCCTTCTCATTTTATGATTCTATAATTCATGTATAAGAGGTGGGGGTGAGAGAAAGGTAGAGAAGTAAATAAAATAAAGAAATAAAAGCTTAGTACTAGACATAGTAGGTATTCAATAAATATTGATTGACAATTCTGTTTAAATCTCTCCTGAAAAGATTTTCCTGCCTCTACTCTCTCTTCCCTAATCCATCCTTCATATGCTACAAGATTAATCTTATAAATAATTCTGGCCATTTTACTCTGATCAAACCCTTCACTGGATTTGTATTCTCCCAAGTGAATGACTAAATGAATGAATGAAGTTCAAATGCACTCAAGGATCTGTTGACATCTAATGTGCAACTTTTTCCCCCTCACATTATTCTTATCTGAATATATTGCTTCATCTAACCAGTTGAACAACATGACATTCTCCATATATACAACAATACTTTTCTGCCCAATATTAATTCTACATTATCCCCCATGGCTTTGCTAATGCTGTTTCCTATGCCCAGAATGACCTTTTTTTTTCCTGTTCCAATTTGAATTTCTAACTGTCCTTTAAATTAAACTCAAATACTGCCTCTCCTCATGCCCACTAGTAATTAAAGACCTTTTACCTCCTTGAACATTACATAAAATTCCATTTGTGCCTTTTTAGTGCAACTCTTCTAAATAATTTTGTACTATGGTTATTTGCATGTCACATCCCCCTCCTAGCCTGTAAACTTCAAGAAGATAATGAAAATGTCTTCTTCAAATTCTGAATCTCCCCAAGTACCTTGTACTTTAGTCAGTATATAGAAGATGGTCTTCAGGATTTCAAGTTAATCTTCTATGGAGCATTTATAGAAAAATAAGAATTGTACAAGATTAAAAGCTTTTTTGTAAAAGGATTGAGATTTGTACCTGTGGAGGATGAAACCATATAGACATTTCAGGAATCATCTGAAATATCACAAGCAGCAATATTCATTTATACATGACATTGTCCATATTTCTGAATTTGTATCAATCAGTAGAACAGTCTAAAGAGGTAAGAGTTCTATGACTATTTTCCTTACTGTCTTTTGTATCAGGGGTGATCATTTCATATGCTAGTCTGCATGGCACCATGATACAAAATTGGTTTGAGTTCATTCTTTGTTCTCATTTTCTCTTAGAGAATGCTTGCTTAAATTACTGTCAGAAATAATTAGTAGACATTTTTATTCCAAGACTTCAAACTAAGTATTGAAGCTGAAATGGGAAGTTTCCAAATGACTCTTGAAATTTAACTTAGAGAAAGTTTCAATCACTCTGAGATTAAACTGAATATAACAAAAAAGCAACAAAGCCATCCAGAACCTATTAACCTACAAAAATATTTACCTTTACATTAGTTTTGTGCTAATCTATAATGTTTTTAAGTGTCATAAAATTAAGCCCTCTATTTGAAATAGAACAAGAATATACTGAAAAAGAATTTTGTCTAGTCCCATGGTCATACATTCAAACTAATAATTTGAATTATTACCTCTTCATAGTCTGATATCACTTTAGTCCTGGGAGCTCCTGATTAAGATATATTTGTACAGATAATGTATCCAAAGAAGCAATGACAAATCCTGTTTTACCTTCTAATTACATAATTAAATAGAACAGGTTAAAAAGTCTATGATTGTCACTTGTCAATGTCAGTAGCCATAGTCATTGGATCTTAAAAAACTGAAAGGGCCCATAAAGGCCTTCTTGTCCAATCTTTTATTGATACATAGAATCCTTCTGTTAACATTCTTGGCAAGTGGTCATCTACCTACTTGTAGCACTCCAGTAAAGGGTAACTCACTATCTCAGAAGAAGTTCATACTATTTTTGGACAGGTTTAATCCTAATATAGGGAATCAGGGTGGCCTACAGAAAAGGACTATGACATATTAGAACAATCAATGGAGTATGAATAACAGTAATAACTGATATTACACAAGGCTCTAAGATTTGCAAAGCCCTTTACAAATAGATCATTTCAACCTCATAGCAACCCTATGAAGCAGATATTGTAAAGATCATTATTTCTATTTTATATTTGAAGAAACTGGGGCTCAGATACATTAAATAACTTGACTAGTGGAGGGTGTGGTAGGGCTAAGATAATGGAGAAAAGGAAGGGATTTGCCTAAGCAATCTCAAATTCCCCACCAAACAATTTTAAATAATGCCTCAAAATGAATTTTAGAACAGCAGGAAAAAAACAAAAGGATGAGATGAAATAATTTTCCAGTCCAAAACAACTTAGAAGGTCATCAGGAAAAATCTGTTGCACCAGGGTGAAAGTAGAGTACAGAAGAAGACAACAAAGTGAAAACTGCTACATCTAAAGCCTCAAAGAAAAATGTGAATTGGTCTCATGCCTTCCCCCTACACCTCCCAAAAATTAGTGGAAGAGTCCAAAAAGGATTTTAAAAGTCAAATAAGAGAGGTAGGGGAAAATTGGGAAAAAAGTGAGAATGATGCAAGAAAATCAGGCAAAAAAGAGTCAACAGCTAGGTAAAGGAGGCACACAAAAAATACTAAAAAAAATAAGAGTTTATAAAAAATAGGCCAAATGGAAAAAAGTTATACAAAAGTTCACTTAAAAATATTTCTTAAAAAGTAGAATTAGCCAAATGGAAAAAAGAGGTGCAAAACTCACTGAAGAAAATAATTCCTTAAAAATTATAAGTGGTAAGTGGAAGCTAATAACTTCATGAGACATCAAGAAACATTAAAACAAAATTGAAAAAAATTGAAAAAGCAGAAGAAAATGTAAAATATCTCATTGGCAATACAACTGACTTGGAAAATAGGTTCAGGAGACACAGTTTAAAACTATTGGACTACTTGAAAGCCATGATCAAAGAATGAGACTAGAAATCATCTTTCAAGAAATTGTCAAGGAAAACTGCCCTGATATTCTAGAACTAGAGGTTAGAATAGAAATGGAAACAATATACCAATCCCCCTCTGGAAAAGATTCTAAAGTGAAAACTCCCAGGAATATTATAGCTAAATTCCAGAGCCACATCAAAGAGAAAATACTACAAGAAGCCAGAAAGAAAAAACTCAAATATTGTAGAGGCACAATCAGGATAGTACAAGATTTATAAGCTTCTACATTAAATGACTGGAAGGCTTGAAATATATATTCTGACTGGCAAAGGAGCTAGGATTACAACCAAGCAAAATTGAGTATAACCTTTCAGGAAAAAAAAGGATATTCAATGAAATAGAGGACTTTCAAGTATTCTTGATGAAAAGACTAGAGCTGAATAGAAAATATGACTTTAAATATAAGACTCAAGAGAAGCACAAAAAGGAAAACAGGAAATAGAACTCATAAAGGATTCAATAAGCTTTAACTGTTTACATTCTACGTGAGAAGCTGATACTTGTAACTCCTAAGAACTTTCCCATTATTGGTGTAGTTAGAAGGAATAAAGACAGAGGGCAAAGGTGTGAATTGAATATGATGGGATATCTAAAAAAATAAAATTAAGGAATGAGAAAGAGGAACGCATTGGGAGAAGGGGAAAGGGAAAGATTAGGATAAATTATCTCACATAAAAGAGGCTTAAAGAATCAGGAGAACATTGTACACAGCAACAGTAACATTAAATAAAGACTAACTTTGATAGACTTAGCTCTTCTCAGCAATGCAATGATCTAAGACAGTTTCAAAAGACTCATGATGGAAAATGTCATCCACATCGAGGGAAAGAGAGAGTCTGAATGCAGATTGAAACATACTATTTTCTCTCTTTTTTCTTGTGGTTTTTCTCTTTTGCTCTGATTCTTCTTTCACAACATGACTTATGTAGAAATATGTTTAAAATGGTTGTGCATGTATAGCTCATGTCAGATTACATGTCATCTAAGGAAGGAGGACAGGGAAGGAGGGAGTAAAAAAGTTTGAAACTAAAAATCTTATAGAAAGGAATGTTGAAACAAGTAAAAAAACATGTAATTGGAGAAAACAAAATATTTAAAAAATAAGAGAGGCTCAAATGAGTTTTTATAGTGAAGAAGATGGGAGAGGTAAATAAGGAAGTGCTTGAGCCTTGTTCTCATAAAAATTGGCTGAGAGAATAATATACACACTCAGTTGAATATAGAAATCTATCTCACCCTACAGGAAAGTAGGAGAGGAGGGAGACAAAACAGGAGCAAGGTGATAAAGGATGGGCAGATTGGGGTAAGCAGTAGTCAGAAGTAAAACACTTTTAAGGGTGCATAGGGTGAAAGGAGAAAGAGTAGGATTAACAGGCAGGAAAACAGGATGGAAGAAAATATACAATTAATAATCATGACTAAAAAAAAATTTTGTAGCAAGTTTCTATAATAAAGCCCTCATTTCTCAACTATATAGAGAACTGAGTCAAATTTATAAAAATAAGAGCCATTCCCCAATTGATAAATGGATAAAGAATTTGAATAGGCAGTTTTCAAATGAAGTAATCAGAACTATCTATAGTCAGATGAAAAAATGCTCTAAATTGCTATTGATTAGAGAAATGCAAATTAAAACAATTCTGAGGTACCACCTTGTATTGATAATGCATTTTTGCTTATTGTTAATGTAATTTTGCTTCCTAATGGGAAGATCTCTCCCATCCATTAATAAGCCTATGTGACCTACTTAAGTCACATGGAAGCCTGACTGACAAGTCAAGTCACATGAAACCGGAAGG
Organism: Bettongia penicillata ogilbyi; assembly: GCA_023548195.1. Lineage (NCBI taxonomy): Eukaryota > Metazoa > Chordata > Mammalia > Diprotodontia > Potoroidae > Bettongia > Bettongia penicillata. Next base: position 7,666,202 of record JAJHZJ010000244.1, read on the forward strand.
GGTGGAGTAGGAATAGCATTTTTCATCACAAGTCCATCATTGTTTTTCTGAGAATAGCTAAGTCATTCATAGTTAGTCATCATACAATATTTCTGTTACTGTATGCAATGTTATGCTGATTCTGTTCATTTTACATTGTATCAGTTGATGTAAGACTTTCCAGGTTTTAAAAAAAAAAATCATCCTGCTTGTCATTTCTTATATACAATAGTATTTTCTACAGCTTGTTCAGTCATTTCCCAATTGATGGGCATCCCCTCAATTTCCAATTCTTCACCACCAGAGAAAAAATTGCTATAAATCTGCTAGAGCAGAACTGAGAGGAACTTGCACAGTAATCAGAGTAGGGAAAGGCAGCAACTAGTGTGAGTGGAAGAGCTTGTTTGTGATTTTATTTAAGGGAGCTGGTTTGTGGGAGGTCTAACAGAGTCATTGTTTTGTGTACAGATTTCTTTGTTTCTATGATGGATTTAGTTTTCTGGTGCTGGGATTCAGCTTTCTGGTGTTTGAAAAAATGTTTTGTTTCTGTCTTCCTGGTAAAGAGTCTGTTGTATTTTGCAATTCAGAATTGTACTAGAATATTTATGACTGCCATAGGCACAGTGAAAATCACATCATCACTATACATGGTTAATATAACAGGAAGGGAAAATGGCAAATATTGGAGGGGATGTGGGAAAATCGAGACACTAACTCACTGTCAGTAAAGTTGTGAACTGATAACAACCATTCTGGATAGCAATTTGGAACTATACCAAAGGGCTATAAAACCATCTATGCCTTTGACCTAGCAATACCACTATTAGGTCTGTATCTCAAAGAGATAAAAACAAAAAGGACTTACATGTACCAAAATATTTATAGCAACTCTTTCTCTGGTAGCAAGAATTGGAAATTGAGGGGATGCCCATCAATTAGGGGATGGCTGCACTCGTAGTATATGATTGTAATGGAATACTATTGTACTATAAGAAATGACAAGCAAGATGATTTTTAAAAACACCTGGAAAGACTTACATGAACTGATACAAAGTGAAATGAGCAGACCCAGGATAACATTGCATACAGTAATAGAAATACCGTATGATGATTAACTGAATGACATAGCTATTCTTAGAAATACAATGATGAACTCGTGATGAAAAAATGCTATTCATCTCCTGGAATCTGAATGCACATTGACACACTTTTCAAAGGTCCATGTTTTCTGTCACAATCTAACATGGAAATATATTTTACATACTTGCACATGTATAACCTATACCAAATTTCTTGCTTTTTCAATGAGCCAGGAGAGAAAGAGAATTTTTAACTCTAAATTTTAAAGAATGAATGTCAGAAATTATTTCAACTTGTAACTGGAGAAAATGAAATACTAAAGAAATTTATTTTATAAAGGGATATTAAAAATATAACTTGACCTGTGTAGTAAATGTCAAAGTTGAGATTCATACCCTGGTCTTACCTGACTCCTAGTTCAGTGTTCCTTTCCCCTTTTGGCTATTTCTTCAGTCTTCACATCAACTGAGTTCTTCTACTAGTCATCTGTTTCTTTTTTAAACAATATTTTTTATAAATGTCTTTTGTTTTTACATCATCTTTTCCACAATACTGGAATTGTTTCTTTCTAGCTGCTTGCAATATTTTCTCCTTGACCTGGGAATTCTGGAATTTGGCCACAACCTTCCTAGGAGTTTCTCTTTTTGGATCTCTTTCAGGTGGTGATCGATGGATTCCTTCAATACTTATTTTGCCCTCTGGTTCTAGAACATCAGGGCAGTTTTCCTTGATAATTTCATGAAAGATGATGTCTAGGTTCTGTTTTTGATCATGGCTTTCAGGTAGTCCCATAATTTTTAAATTGTCTCTCCTGGATCTATTTTCTAGGTCAGTTGTTTTTCCAATGAGATATTTCACATGATCTTCCATTTTTTCATTCTTTTGGTTTTGTTTTGTGATTTCTTGGTTTCTCAGAAAGTCATTAGACTCCATCTGTTCCATTCTAATTTTGAGAGAACTATTTTCTTCAGTGAGCTTTTGAACCTCTTTTTCCATTTGGCTAATTCTGCTTTTGAAAGCATTCTTCTCCTCATTGGCTTTTTGAACCTCTTTTGCCAATTGTTAGCCTATTTTTCAAGGTGTTATTTTCTTCAGCATTTTTTGGGTCTCCTTTACCAAGGTATTGACTCATTTTTCATGCTTTTCTTGCATCTCTCTCATTTCTCTTCCCAGTTTTTCCTCCCCCTGTCTAACTTGATTTTCAAAATCCTTTTTGAGCTCTTCCATGGCCTGAGCCCACCGGACATCCACCTGGGATGTCTGGGATACAGAGGCGCCGACCTCCATGCCTTTCCCTGATGGTAAGAATTGTTCCTCGTCATCAGAAATGAAAGGCGGGAACATCTGTCCCCCCAGAAAGTAGCTTTCTATGGTCTTATTTTTCTTCCCTTTTTCTGGGCATTTTTCCAGCCAGTTATTTGACTTCTGAGATTCCTCTCCACTCCCGCCTAGATCTGCCCAGCTAGTGCTTGGGGTCTGAGATTCAAATGCTGCTCCCCAACCTCAGGGCTTTCCATGGAGGGTGTGGCTGCTATTCAATGTGAGCTTAAGTTCAGGTTCTCAGGTGGGGGCAGGGCTGCCTCCCAGGCTCAGTTCCCTCAGGGGGTTTATGCAGAGACCTTCAGTAATGGAGCAGAGCTCTTGTCTTCTCCAGGAGTCTCTGGCCACTACTGCCTCTGCTGCTGCCTCCCGAGGGGGCCTGAGTTATGGAGACACCCCCCTTCCCTCTCGGCCAGCCCAGAAGTCTCTCTCACTGACCTGTAGCACCTGTGGGTGGAGGGACCTTTGTGGCCACTGGAGATTCTGTCCTTGAAGCCTGCTCAGATGTGCTCCTCTTGGGGCCATGCGGCCAGGGCAGCACAGGGGTGGGCTCCGCTGTCTGGAGTGTGATGGATCTTTGGGGTCGGTTTTTCAGGGCTCTCTGGAACGGAAATCTCCTCCACTCCAGTCCTGCATGGCTTGCACTGCTCCAGAATTTGTGGGGACTTCTTTTCACAGAAAATTTATGAGCTGTGGGTTCAGAGCTAGCATACGTGAGTCTTTCTACTTCACCATCTTGGCTCCTCCCCCCATCTTTTCCAAATATATTCTTCCCCTCTTCTCTACATAGGGAGCATTCCTTTTAAACAAATGTTTCAAAAAGAGAAATAAAAGGAATTTTAGATTTACAAAATATATTTTCTTTTCTATGCCCCAATGTTCTCATCTATTAAATGAGGGTGATAAGACTCCTTTCATTTCCACACTCTTTAAAATAGATATGGATGGTTAAATGAAACACCTTTCTTCATCGACTATGTTCAAAAAATATATGTCACTTCTGTGTCTCGAGTCCATCACATCTCTGCCAGGAAGTGAGTAGTATGCATCATTACCTCTTCCTTGGAACTGGAGTGGATCATTCAAAGTTGTTCATCTTAAAAATGTTGCTGTTACTGTATTAAATGTTCTCCCAGCTCTTCTCACTTTAATCTGCATCAATTCATATAAGTCAATATTTTTCTGAAACTATGCCTTTCCTGATTTCTTATGGCACAATAATATTGCTTTATATTTTTATACCATAATTTGTCTACTCATTTCCTTACTGAGGGGTACTCCTTTAGTTTCCAGTTCCAACACAGAACTGCTATAAATATCTTTGTACAGATGAGTCCTTTTCCTCTTTCTTTGATGCTTTTTGGTATGTACTTAATAATGCTAAGTGCAGTTTTGTAATTTTTTAGTTATAGTTCCAAATTTCTTTCCAGATTACAGCTCCACCAATAATGCATTAATGTGCCTTCCCCCTCTTCCCTAATACCGTCCAACATTCGTCATTTTCCATTTTTGTCAACTTTGCCATTTTAGTGGGTGTGAAATAAAACTTCTGAATTGCTTTACTTTGCATTTTTCTAATTTTTTATGATTTGGAGCACTTTTTCACATGGTTGTTGATAACTTGAATTTCTTCCTCTGAAAATTGTCTGCTATTGAGAATCTTAGTTGAGTATGTGCTGTCCGATTTTATTCCTTACTTGCTGTTGATACTCATTGGAGCCTCACTTTAGAAACAAATTTGTGTATCATGACCTTAGAATAAAGGTCAAAACCAATGCCAATTAGAAGAAATGGTAAAGACAAAAACAAAATTAGTTCTGTAGAGGCTTTGGCATGAAATCTTGAATAATTTTTTAAAACATATTTGATACCTTGTTTGATCAGAACACTAAAGTTTCTATCATATACATTTATTTACATGTATCCCCATTAGAATATAAGCTCCTGGGGACAGGGACTGACTGTCTTTTGCCTCTTATCACTTAACACATAGTACAGTGCCTGGCATGTAGTAGGTGCTTATGTTTCTTAAATGAATGAATGAATGAATACATCATAGAACCAAGTCAAACTTCCTTGAAATCAACAAACAATGCCTATTGTACAGAGTATGACAAGCAACCCAAATGGACAACCTATAGAACTATTTCATCAGTATAACTTATATAGACATTGTGAGTGGATGAAGAATTGGGCCCATGACTGAACAGGAGAAACATGAGATGGATTCTTTGAGAAATTACACAGTATTTATAATATTCCCTAGTTTCTTCCTGAAATGATGGCTCATCATTTTAACCTCAGTGTTCTTCCGGTGATGCTTTATGACCAAGTCATGAAATACCACAGTTTTCAAAGAATTAAAGATACAGGTCACCCAAAGGGCAATGGAGAGGCACATGGTGTAGGGGGAAAGGAGGGAGGTGATAGTGAGTGCAATGCAAAGCATTATAAAGAACTGTGTAGAAGAGGTATAAAGTAAGCTGTTAGAAAGAAGTATGACCAAAAGGAGATGGGCAGCAATATTATGACTAAAAGAATATCTGATTGGCAATTTTTTCTACTTTAATGGCATCCACATAATGTCATAAGGTCTAGAGAAAAGCTCCAAGAACAGGGATTTAAGAGAGAAGGGATAGGGAAGGAAGGAAGGAAGAGAAGGGAATAAACATTTATATTTGCCTATGATGTGCCAAATATTATATTTAACAATTTTTACAAATATTATCTCATTTGATGCTAAAAATAATCCTTAGAAGTTGATGTTACTATTCCCATCTTACAGTTGAGAAAGCTGAGGAAAACATAGGCAAGTGGATTTATAGAAGGGTACGAACAAAAATCGCATAGGCAAAGAAAATGTGGATAGGTTATAATCTGCCCACATGAATGAAATTACAGCTTAACTGAGCTATCCAAGTATCACTTTGATACATATACACTTTAAAGATACTGCTTATAATCTTCCAGTTTCCTCCTTTGTAATACTATGTCAATGTCCTTAAACTCTTACCCAGAGTTTTACTTGGCTGCCATGTCTTTCTTCTTAGCAAAATATTTTCTTTCTTTTTTTTCTAATTTTTTTTAAATATAAATTTATTTATTTAACTTTTTACATTCATTTAAAAAAAATTTGGGGTTCCACATTTTCTCCCCTTTTATCCCCTCCCCCCACCCCAATACACCAAGCATTCTAATTTCCCCTATCACCAATTTGCCCTCTCTTCTATGATCCTTCCCTTCTCTTGTCCCCATCTTCTCTTTTGTCCTATAGGGCCAGATGACTTTCTATTCCCCATTAACTATATTTCTTATTTCCTAGTAGCAAGAACAATACTAAACAGTTATTTCTAAAACTTTCAGTTCCAAATTCTCCCCATCCCTCCCTCCCCACCCATTCCCTTTGAGAAGGCAGGCAATTCAATATAGGCCATATCTGTGTAGTTTTGCAAATTATTTCGATAATAGTCATGTTGTGTAAGACTAACTGTATTTCCCTCCATCCTATCCTGCCCCCCACTGTTTCTATTTTGTCTTTTGATCCTGTCTCTCCCCGAGTGTTGACTTCAAATTGCTCCCTCCTCCCATTGCCCTCCCTTCCATTATCCCCCCCATCCTGCTTATCTCCTTCTCCCCGACTTTCCTGTATTATAAGATAGGTTTTCATACCAAAATGAGTGTGTATTTTATTCCTTCCTTTAATCTAATGTGATGAGGGTAAACTTCATGTTTTTTTCTCAGCTCTCCTCTTTTTCCCTCCACTAAAAGGTCTCCTACTTGCCTCTTGAATGAGAGATAATTTACCTCATTCCATTTTACCCTCTCTCCTCCCACCACATTTCTCTCTCACTGTTACCTTAATTTCTTTTAAGATATGGTCCCATCCTATTCAATTCACTCTGTGCTCTCTGTCTCTGTATGTGCATGCATGTGTGTATGTGTGTGTGCGCGCACGCATGTATATGTGTGTGTGCATGTGCGTGCATGTGTGTGTATGTGTGTGTGGTCCCACCAACTACCCAGATACTTAAAAGGTTTAAGAGTTACAAATATTGTCTTTCCATGTAGGAATGTCAACAGTTCACCTTTGGTAAGTCCCTTATGACTTCTCTTTGATGTTTACTTTTCCAAGCTTCTTCCCATTCTTGTGTTTGAAAGTCGAATTTTCTTCTCAGTTCTGGCCTTTTCATCAAGAATGCTTGAAAGTCCTCTATTTCATTGAAAGACCATATTTTCCCCTGAAGTATTATACTCAGTTTTGCTGGGTAGGTGATTCTTGGTTTGAGTCCTCGTTCCTTTGACTTGTGGAATATCCTATTCCACGCCCTTCGATCCTTTAGTGTAGAAGCTGCTAGATCTTGTGTTATCCTGTTGTATTTCCACAATACTGAAATTGTTTCTTTCTAGCTGCTTGCAATATTTTCTCCTTGACCTGGGAATTCTGGAATTTGGTCACAATGTTCCTAGGAGTTTCTCTTTTTGGGTCTCTTTCAGGCGGTGATCGATGGATTCCTTCAATACCTATTTTCCCCTCTGGTTCTAGAATCTCAGGACAGTTTTCCTTGATAATTTCATGAAAGATGATGTCTAGGCTCTTTTTTTGATCATGGCTTTCAGGTAGTCCCATAATTTTTAAATTGTCTCTCCTAGATCTATTTTCCAGGTCAGTTGTTTTTCCAATGAGATATTTCACATTCTCTTCCATTTTTTCATTCTTTTGGTTTTGTTTTATGATTTCTTGGTTTCTCAGAAAGTCATTAGACTCCATCTGTTCCATTCTAATTTTGAGAGAACTATTTTCTTCAGTGAGCTTTTGAACCTCTTTTTCCATTTGGCTAATTCTGCTTTTGAAAGCATTCTTCTCCTCATTGGCTTTTTGAACCTCTTTTGCCAATTGTTAGCCTATTTTTCAAGGTGTTATTTTCTTCAGCATTTTTTGGGTTCTCCTTTACCAAGGTATTGACTCATTTTTCATGCTTTTCTTGCATCTCTCTCATTTCTCTTCCCAGTTTTTCCTCCCCCTGTCTAACTTGATTTTCAAAATCCTTTTTGAGCTCTTCCATGGCCTGAGCCCACCGGACATCCACCTGGGATGTCTGGGATACAGAGGCGCCAACCTCCATGTCTTTCCCTGATGGTAAGATACTGATGGTATCTTACCAGATACTGAAAAGTTTTAAGAGTTACAAATATTGTCTTTCCATGTAGGAATGTAAACAGTTCACCTTTGGTAAGTCCCTTATGACTTCTCTTTGATGTTTACTTTTCCAAGCTTCTTCTCATTCTTGTGTTTGAAAGTCGAATTTTCTTCTCAGTTCTGGCCTTTTCATCAAGAATGCTTGAAAGTCCTCTATTTCATTGAAAGACCATATTTTCCTGATGGTAAGAATTGTTCCTCGTCATCAGAACTGAAAGGCAGGAACATCTGTACCCTATCAAAGTAGCTTTCTATAGTCTTTTTTTCTTCCCTTTTCTGGGCATTTTCCCAGCCAGTTACTTGACTTCTGAGATTCCTGTCCACCCCACCCCACCCCCTAGATCTGCCCAGCTAGTTCTTGGGGTCTGAGATTTAAATGTTGTTCTCCAGCCTCAGGGCTTTCCACGGCTGGCGGGGCTGCTATTCAATGTGAGCTTAAGTTCAGGTTCTCAGGTGGGGGCAGGGCCACCTCCCAGGTCAGTTCCCTCAGGGGGTTTATGCAGAGACCTTTGGTAATGGCCCTGAGCTCCTGCCTGCTTGCGGAGTCCCAGGAATCCGCTGCCTCAGTTGCTGCCTTCCGACAGGGCCAGAGTCAAGGAGACACCCCGCCCCCCTCTCGGCCAGCCCAGAAGTCTCTCTCACTGACCCGGAGCACCTGTGGGTGGAGGGACCTTCGTGGCCGCGAGAGGTTCCGTCTCTGAAGCCTGCTCGGATCTGCTCCTCTGGGGCCACGCCACTAGGGCTGGCCTCTGCTGTCCGGTGTGCGACAGACCCCTGGGGACGGCTTTCCAGGGCTCTCTGGAATGGAAATCTCTTCCACTGTGTTTCTGTGCAGCTTGTATGCTCCAGAATTTGTGGGGAGTTCTTTTTACAGGAAATTTATGGGCTGTGGGTTCGGAGCTAGTATACGTGAGTCTTTCTACTCCGCCATCTTGGCTCCTCCTTAGCAAAATATTTTCTAGCTGAGGAAGAATCTGGGTTCTCTCACCATTCTTGTTATAGTGATTAGTTTAAAGTGGTTAAACTTTTCTAGGAAATAGTGAGAGATTTTGCCATTTAAAAAATATCCACAGCTCATTTCTAATTGGTGAGGTTGGACCTGCTACAATTACATTCAATGACTTCTGATCTTTATTATTGTTGTCTTTTGTTTTCAAAAAAGAGCAAAATGACATCACTATTTTAGACAGGCTACAATGCATCTGAGTGTGACTGATCTGACCTATACAAGCTTAGAATGCTGTGCCACAGCTTGGACACAAATAGTCCATATGAATATTTGGGGTGGATACCCTAAATTTGCACATCTCATGTTTTTTGTGCTACCTCAGTTTGCTTTGCTCATAGAGCACAGCACCTTCTTTGATGTGGGCATGCCGTGCTGAGTGATCCTGTGCCAGTGTCTCCCTTGTCACATAATCAATTCCAAAGTTCTTCAGAGAGACATTGAAATTGTCCTTGTATCACTTCTTCAGACTACTATGTGATCACCTGCTTTGTGTGAATTCTCTAGAAAATAGTCTTTTAGGCAACTTAAGTTTGGCATTCAAACAACATGGTCAACCCCTCAGAGTTATGCTTTCTGAATGCTGTAGTTTTGAATGCTTGGCAGTTTAGCTCAAGATAGGACCTCAGTAGCCAATACCTTATCCTGCCAGGCATCTTCAGCATCTTCCTAAGACAATTCAAATGGGAGTGATTCAGTTTCTTGGCATGCGACTGATATACTGTCTAGGTTTCACAGCCATATAACAATGAGGTCAGCACAAGGGCTCTTGTAGTCCTTCAGATTGGTAGGCAGTCTAGTATTTCTCTCCCACACTTTCTTTTGGAACCTCTCAAACACTGAGCCAGCATTGGCAGTGTGTGTATTAACCTCATTACCAGTATGTACATCCCTAGAAAGTATACTGCCAAGCTAAATGAGGTTATTTATAGTATTCAATACTTCTTCAGTTGCTGTAATCAATGATTTCATGTGTGAATGTGTGCTTCCTCCCATGCTTTTCAGCACCTTATTTTCAGCAACGTTGTTAGATACCTTGAATGAGGACCAACATGACATCAAGGTCAGCTACTACACTGATGGTAAGTTATTTAACTTGAAAAGGCTACAAGCCAAGGCTAAAGTAGAGGGGGAGTGGGTGCATAATTTTATTGTTCATGGGATGATCGTGCACTTGATGCAGCCTCTGAAACTGAACTGCAATGAAGAATGGAATGATTCTCTGCTGGTTATGCTAATCTTGGACTAACAGTTAAAACACAGATGCTCTACCAGCCACCACCACACCATCTAGCTTAGTAACAGATGACACAACAGATTCTGAAATTTCTGCTATGTCAATAGACTCTTGTTTTCTGTCTGCTGATAGATATGTTCAAGTGTGTGTGTGTGTGTGATTTTATTTGGTACTCTCTATGCCCAACACTTCTGGACTTTCTTCCTGTAGAACACATTCCTGAGATATATTTCAAAGCCTTCTAAGAGCTTTTGAGGTCTTTCCGTTGAACTTAGTTTCCAAGATTGCTTTGCCATTGTCTCCAGTACTCATCTTCACACTGAAGTCATTCAATAGTAATGTTTTTGTTGACTTAGTTTGGAGGACCTTGTTGAATGCCTCACTGAATATCTCTACTTCTTTCTTTGCTGTAGATACTAAGCAGCATTTATTGTCTTCATGGTGAATGCTTTGCTTTATGGTGAGCAAAGATGAGATAACTTGAATTTATTTTAAGTGTTAAGATTCACTAAGTATTTTACAAATCTTATTTCAGTTTATCTTCATAAAGACCCTGGATAGTAAGTGCTATTATTACTTCCATTTTATAGATGAGGAAACTGGAGTAAAAAGACGTTAAGTGACTTATTCAGGATCACACAGCTGGTAAGTGTCTGACGCCATATTTGAATTCAACTCTTTGTGACTACATGTCTAGCATTCTATTCACTAGGTCACCTTGCTTGAGTAGGTTCAACTGGTTATTAATATGACTGTTATTTCTAAAACAGTTATATACATCATGATCCTAGAACAAAGGTAAGAATCAATATCAAATTAGAAGAAATTATAAAGATAGGAGGATACTATGTGTAGTACAGAATTAATATACTTACCTCCTGTTCCTACTTCCACAGGAAATAGATGAAAGTAGATATATTGATTCCAATTATGACAATTTTTTTACAGCATTTAAGTATAAATACAATTTATTGATATATAATATATAATTAATATGAATATATAAGTACATATATAATATAATTTAAATATAAAATATAAATATAAAAGTTGGATTAATTAATATACAATAATGAAGAAGTCTAAAGAGACTAGAAATAGTCTCAATCTTAATGAACATGATCTCCTTCCAAGAAATGTTACCCAAAGGAAGCGCTAGCTTAGAATATAAGTTTATTTACCTAATAGAGGAGAGGAAAATGGAGCTTATAGCCAATATGACCTTAGCTTTGAATAACAGTGGAAAAGAAACCAATTCTGCAAAAAACTTGACTTGAAACTGAGCGAAGTCAAATAATCGTGGGAATATTTGTAAGATAAATCTGAAAGGAAGATAACAACATGGCACAATGAAGTAGAATGAATCAACCAGCATTTCTGGAGTGTTTTATTCTTATCATCACTTATATTGGTGGTACAATTGCCCTTTGCCATCTGAGTGTGCTGTGTGAGAAAATTGAAATAGCATATATGATGAAGTTAGGGAGAATGACTGGTTTAGTTCAAATATATGTAGAAGAAATCCACAATGAAGAGACCATAGTATTTTAGGCTTTCAGGCATGAAGTTTCTTTAATAATAAATATTGGTGCCTTTTGTTTTTACCTCACAGTCATTTAACAGAAATCTTTCTTTCTAGTAAGGAAAAACAGTTAAGCAACAATAACTGGTAAAATAACTGTATCTGAAAATGTGTGTAGCATTCAGTCCCCTGGTTTCCACCCTTTGCATGAAGAGGAGGAAGGCATGTTCTATTATTTCTTCTTTGGAACCATTAATCTTTTTTTCACTCAGAATTCAACTTATTTTTACTTCTATCCATTTACTTTGGTAAAGTTGCATATGCTATTCTTACTTTTCTCTTTATTGTCTCTACAGAAATTCACATAAAATTTCCCATATTTCTCTGAATTCCACCTATTTCTTATGTCTTATTACACAGTAATTTCCATTCCCAGAGAACCATCACTTTTGATAAAGAATAATACAAAAAAAAGGAGCAGCCAGGTGGCGCAGTGGATAGAATGCTGAGCCTGAAGTCAAGAAGATTCATCTTTCTGAGTTCAAATCCATCCTAAATCTGTTACTAGCTGTGTGACCCTGGGCAGGTCACTTAACCTTGCTTGCCTCAGTTTCCTCATCTGTAAATTGAGCTGGAGAAGGAAATGGTAAACCCCTACAGTATCTTTGCCAAGAATACCCTAAATAAGGACATGGAAAATCAGATACAAGTGAAATGCTCAATAAAAACAATAGAAAGAAAGAATATAGTTTTAAGTAAAACCAAATAACACATCGAAATACTATGAGTATTCCCTACCTGTATTCTCTCACTTCTGCAGAAAAGTAGGGGAGGTGTCTTCTCATATCTCTACTTTTAGGTCAACCTTGAGCATTGTTCTTCCACATCATTCATTTTCAATTATTCTGATTTTGTCCTTTCCATTTACATTGTTGTAATTATTTCTTACTTTACTATGTATCACTTCCTGTGGCTTTGTCCACGATGCTCTGTATTAATCATATCCACTTTTTTAGTAGAACAGTAACAATCTTGTTATGTACATATACTATAACTCATTTTATTTCTAGTCATTCCAGTTCTGTCCAACTCTTCATGACCCCATTTTCTTTTTTTTTTTTTTGGCAGATACTGGAATAGTTTGCTATTTCCTTCTCTAGCTCATTTTACAGATGAGGTAATTGAGGCAAACAGGGTTAAGTGACTTACCCACGGTCACAAAGCTATTAAGTGTTTGAGGTCAAATTTGAACTCAGGTCTTCCTGTCATGTCCAGTGCTCTATCCACTGTGCCACCTAGCTGTCCCACCATGGCTAATTAGGCAGTCCTAAATTAATGAATATCTATTCTATTTTCTCTTCTTTGCTACTGGAAATATTTTGGTGTTGATAGGGCCTTTTTTTTTTTTAATATCTCCTTGGAGTTTATGCCTAGCAGCAAGATCAACTGGGTCAAATGGTACATGCACATTAGTCTCTTTGCAAAATTTCAAACTGGTTTCCAAAACAGTTGGACCAATTCACTATCCACTCTGCCTCCAGTATATCAGTGTGCAAGTCTTTTCTGATCCCCTTCAACAATGACTAGTCCCATTTTTTGTTATATTTCCTGGTCTGCTGAATTGCATGCAAAATCTCAGTTATGATTGCATTCACAATTTGGAGCATTCTTTCATATGGTTGTAAATAGCTTGCATTCTTCTGAGAAATATGTTTTCATATTCTTTAATCCTTGGTTTATTAGGGAAAGAATTTTGATTTTACAATTTGTTAGTTTCCTACATATTTTTGATATTAGACCCTTATCAGAGAGTTCACACAAAATATTATCCCCCATTAATCATTTCCCTTCTTAACATTAATTTCCCTTAGTTACATTAATTTTGTTTCTACAAAAACTATTGAATTTCACAACCTCAAAATTACCTCATATCTTTCATTTAGTTAAAAATTTTCTCTCTACTCATAGCTGTAAATCTTATTCTCTTCTAATTTTTTCTTTTTAGTGATATGACCTTAAGTAATCAGGAGATCACTCCCTAGAGGTTATAATTCTTTCACATCTAGACTGGCTTAAGGCTTTCCTCACTTTATTTGTTGGTCATGTCCTCATTAATCAGACAAAAATGCCATTGCTACCAGAAAGCCTATATTAGTTTACACCTCTATGACTCCACTCAGTATTCTTGTTACTTTTCAAATCATGATATCCCTCCTTGGTAACCACTTCACCATATATCTACACACATGCTCATATGGTATCTGAATGCATTGACTGAAATCCTGGTGAAAATATGAAAAAGAAAGACACCGTATCTTCTTCATCTCACAGTTTATTGAGAGGTATAGAGAAAATAAGATAGGACTATTTTTGTTTTTTGATTATGAAAAAGCATTTGATTCAGTGGAACAAAATTTAACCTTTGAGATTCTCTTTAAACATGGTGGCCCTTTTATATACATCATGATATATTAATTTTATGTACATATAAATATACATGTACATATACATCTGATATACATTAAGATCTTGTAAAATGGCATGATAGATGCCATGACAGAAAAAATTTTATTCAAGTATCTTCTGAATATCAACATCCAAAGAGATATATGTTAACCTAGGAGACCTATGTCAACCAGAGATAATGCTATTCTTATGGAAGATTTTCAACACAAATTCTTCCATGCAGAAGTGGGATTAACCTATAAATGACTGGGCAATCCAAATGATGTGACATTGTACTGATTTCATCAAGACCTGAAATACTTCAGCCACGTTTGACAAGAGGCATGAGGACTTGAGAGATCATCTTAACCCTTCACAAAGGAAAAGTCATTTGGATAAAAAATTCAACCTTAGTGATATCCAGGAGGAGTTCCTGCTTTCAGTAGAGAAAAAGTGACAGGACTACGAGTAAGGGAGAAGTGACTTATGAAGTCAAATATTTAGATTCCATCTAAAGAGGATGGAAGGATGCTTATAACATTTGGACATGTAGTCTTATTGGTATAGGGAACTCAAGATGAGGAAACTCCCTCTACCATTGTAGCATTCCACCAACTCTGCAATTTAGTTTCTCGGAATAGACTAGAGGTAATAGGAGTCTTAGTAATTGCCCCTGGTCACATAGCCAGCATGAAACAGAGACAGGACTTGAATCCAATTCTTGATTTTAGGACCAACTCTCCATCCACTATACCATTCTGCCTCAGATTTGAGATTTTCATAGAATCATATATTTAGCATACTGCTTCCCATTTGAGAATATCATAGGATCATATATTTAGACCTATAAGAGATTTTAGAGACCACTGAATTAAACTCCTTTACTTTACAGATAAGAAAAGTGAGGTTGAAAGAGTTTATGTAACTTTGCTGAGGATTGCACAGCTAGTTAGTGTCCAAGGCACTTGATTAAGACTAAGATTGACTTAATTAAGACTGTAGTCTTAATGAGTCCAATTCCAACATTCAATTCCCTGCACCACCTAGTTGTCTACTTAAAAAAAAAGACAAAGTGAATCAACGGAAATGAAAATATTTTATTTTTTAAATAATATTTCATTTTTCCCCAATTGCATGTTAGAAACAATTTTTAAAAACAAGTTTTGAGTTCCAAATTCCATCCCTTCCACTCTTTCTTCCTTTCCTTTTCTCTGAGATGGTAAGCAATCCAATATAGGTTATACATGTACAATCATGTGAAACATTTCCATATCATTCATTGTTATAAGGAAACATGAACCAAATAAAAAAGAAAGTGAAAAATAGTTTCCTTCAGTCTGTGTGTGGACAACATCAGTTCTTTCTCTGGAGGTGGATAGCATATTTCATCATGAGTCCTTTGAAATTGTCTTGGATCATTGTATTGCTGAGAATGGCTAAGATATTTTATACTTGAAAGAATAGAGATTGTCAGTAAATTGGTCAATAAACATTTATTAAGCACCTATTGTGGGCCAGGAAGGGATAGAAAGAAAGGTAAAAGACTGAATGATAAAAGTAAACAGATCAAGATGTCGCTGAAAAGGGATACTGCAGGCAATGGAACTGTTTCAAAAGAAAAGATGACCAAGGAGAAAGGAATGTGGCCTCATGTCCTGGATCCTAGTCAAGAGATGAAGAGGCCAATGTTCTCTGGGGCACATCACATCCAAGAAACAATGAGTTTTTGAAGAAAGTGCCCCTATGTTCTATGGCCCTACTGTTAAGTTCTATAAGACTTTCAAGGACTGAATATTTCTCATACCGCTGATTTCCGTGACATATGGGAGTGATATACAGTGATGGTACTTCTTAAAGGGAAGAGACCTGAAGACCGCTAGCATGGCTAACACATATGAATGTTCTCAGGAATCCTGCCGCTAAAATTGGCAAGAATAGTGGCGGTCACAACACTCAAGGCACACCAGGGAGCCATAAAGGGGTGGAAAACAGCTGACTTGTGAAAATAAGTGAAAATACAAAACATACGAAAGGAAGAAAGAATCTTTATTGTGTCCTCAAATTGAGGGGAAAAAACCCCACTGGATTAGACAAATAATGATTTTTATCTTTTAAAACTATGCAAGGATTAACTTTTTTTTGTTTGTTTCTTTTTCTTTTCTTTTTTAAAAGCAGGACTTTGAGTTCATTGGGATAGAGAAGTTTGAAAAAAGAAAATTTCTGTACCATTACAGGTCATCATAATATATTACAATTTAAAATTAAAAAAAAAAAAATAAAAGTTCAAGGGCCCTAGGTTAAGAACCTGTTTTCTGTGTCACTTGGGACACTGAAACAGGAAGTGACTTGATCAATCAAATAGCCAGAATGTGTCTGGCAGAACTTCAATTCAGATTGCTTGATTTCAAAATTAACTTTCAATTTATTATAACATGCTATCTCTTGTAATGTATTAGGAAGACTAACATTTGGAACCAGAAGATCTGGGTTTGAAATTTGGGTTTATTCCAAACAACCTATGAGACCTTGAGCAAATATCTCTAGGCCACAATTTTCCTATCTTAAAAAACAAGGATATTGGACTAATTTTCTTTGAAAATACATATAGCTCTAAAGTCACTATCTTATGATCTCTAAGGTCTCTTCTAAATCTTAGGATCTTACCAGAATGACAAGTAACCATATGCCCGTGCGTGCGTGTGTGCATGTGTATGTGTGTATGTGTGGTCTTTTGCCCTTCGTAGGAAAAGACTGGTCCAATTTGAAAGACATAGAGTTAAGAAGGAAAGAGGAGAGTTTTGTGAAGTTCAAGTTAGTTATAACTAATGCCTCAGGATGAAATGTATTTAGAATGTTGTATTGAGAATGCGCTGGAGCTAGAGAAGCTGGAACAAGAGTCAACAGAATGAAGCATGAAACCACAAAACATTGGAAAGAAAGGATCATCCCATTATATTAAACAGGCAAATCTGGAGGTTGAGTCAGCGAGAATTCTTGGTGTTAACTTTGGAGGGGAAAAAATGCAAACAGAATCTGGGAAATGAAAATAAAGGGAGCGGGATAGAATGCCAAAGGGGAAAACTTGGAAGTTATCATTAGTGAATATGGCAAAGCTGATCATGCAGTTTCTGGTGGCAATTTTATTGGATATTAGTCACGTATCTTTCTCCAACAGGGTGTGTGGTCCTATTGAGGGAGACTTTTTATTGTCTAATGGAACAAGAGAGAAAAGTTAGGAGACTGCACTAATTTCTGCTACTGGGGAAAGGATCTCAGTCTAATCACCATAGAATTTCTTTTCATTTGAATGATTATCAGTTTCAACTTTAAGAAGATAGAGGATGAAAGAAACTGGTGCATCATCTCATTTTCCACATTGAAAGGGAAAGTAAGGGTTCCAAGGAGGTAAAATGAATTCCAAAAGAGAAAAAGGCAATAATAACAGTTATAGACCTTTAAGATTTATGGAGCATTACACATCAACTCCTCATTTGATACTCACAGTAACCATGAAAAATAGGTACTACATGTACTATCATCCCTATTTTACTGATGGGGAAAATTGGGATTCAGATTTATGAAGTAACTTGTCTAGGACCACACAGCCAATAGATGGGAGATATGTATGGGATTCAAAACTTGGTCTTTCCTATGACTAGTTGTGTTCTCTGCGTTATACTATGCTGCATGTGAAAAGGATATAAGGAAGAAGATGGTCAAATGGAGATTAAATATGGAGGATTTACAAAAGACAATTAGGAAAGTGTTCTACAAAGAACAAAGAGATTTCCTATTATTTAGATGATAGGGTCTATTATAGACCATATAAAATAGAAATTGATGGACTTGGGGGCAATAACATTAAGAAGACTTCTAGCAGAAAACAAAAGAATGATGGCAAAGCAGAGACCTCATATCATGTGACATACATCAAATAGGTGGTTAAAACTAATACTATAAGAAATAAATTCCTGATCAAGGAAAGGGCGTAGGGATGAGAAGATACAGCTGTAGTTAGATAATCAACCAATTAATCTCACACATTGTGCCAGGTGCTGTGTTAAGTTCTGAGAACAAAAGAGCGGTTGTTTTCCTCAATGAGCTCACATTCTATTGAAGGGAACAACATATAACAAATTTATTAAAGCTTAAAACTGAACTAAGATTTTTGGGACACCCAAAACAGATATAGGTAGATACAAATTATCTTCAAGTAAATAAATATGAGGTCATTTCAAGTGGTGGCACCAGCAGTTAGGGGCAAAAACCATTACAGGTTGTCCTCAAGTTGAGCTTTGGAAGAAGCTAAGAATTCTAAGAGGTATAGGTAAGAAGTGAATACACAGGGATGATCAGTCCTGTTGGCCATTAAATAAGTGCCTAATAAATCACTTTCCATGTCATTTCATTTAACCATCTTATCCCATTCAATTCCATTCTATTCCATTTTATTACGTTTAAGGCATGGGGGCAACAGCATGTGCAAAAGAATGGATACAAGGGATGGAATGTTGTATGTAAAGAACAGAATGAAGGGCAATTTGTCTTCACCAAAGACAACATGAAAGAGAAGAATGTATAGAAAACCTGAAGTAGCTTGGAGTCAGCTTGTGCAGAGTTACATATCAGACAGAAGAGTTTATATTTGATCCAAGAGGAGACACTGAAATTATTAAGCGAAGAAAAGACTGAGTCAGTCTGCAATTTGTTTTTCAAAAATTTATTATTTTTTGTCTTTCAGCATTTTTCTTCTTAAATTTTGAGTTCCTGCCCCATGTTCCTTCACCTACTGAGCAAGCAAACAATAAGATGTATGTGAAATTATGCAAAACATTTCCATATGAGCCATATCACCAAAAATAAAGAAAAAAAGCAAGATAATTACACTTCAATTTGTACTCAGACTTCAGCAGTTCTCTCTCTGGAGGTGGACAACATTTTTTATCATGAGTCCTTTGGAATCATCTTGGATCATTGTACTGATCAGTGTAGCCAAGTCTTTTATAGTTGATCATCATTACAACATTGCTGTCACTGTGCACAGTGATCTGGTTTTTCTCACTTCACTTTATATCAGTGTATGCAGCCTTTCCATGTGTTTTTTCTGAAACCAATTTCCCCTGCCCCCATCCTTTCTTATAGCACAACACTACTCCATCACAACCAGGTGCCACAACTTGTTCAGTCATTCTAAAGTTGATGAGCATTCCCTCACTTTCCAATTCTTTGTCACTACCAAAGAGCTGCTAGATTTGGTAGATATAGCCCTTTTTCTTTTATCTTTTTGGGGTAACAGACCTAGTAGTGATATTGCTGAATTAATGAGTACGCACAGTTTTATACTCTTAGGGCATAATTCTGGATTGCTCTTTAGGATGAATGAACCAGTTCACTATTCCATCAGCAATTCATTAATATCCCTATTTCCTTTCATCTCTTCTGGCATTTGTAATTTCTAAGGTGTGAAATAATACCTCAAATTTGTTTTAATTTGGCTTTCTCCAATATATTGTGATTTAGAGAATTTTCCAGACTTGTATCTCCGTAATACTATTTTGGAAACTGGGTGGAGGAACAATTCAATAAAGAAGACTTGAAACAATTAGGAGAGTGCTTGTAATCATCCTGGTGAGAGGTAATGAAGGCCAGAATTAAGATGGAGGTCATGTCAATGGAGAGGAGGAGAGGAAAAAGAGAGTTGTGGGGGCAGAATTGTCATAATAATAATAATATAATATAATAATCAGATTTGGAAACTGACTAGAAATGTGGCATGAGGGAAACTGAAGGGCTGAAGACAAATCTGAAGTCATGAACCCAACTTAATAAAAGGATAGTATTGCTTTTAACAGAAGTAGGGGAGTCTGGAAAATAGGTTTTGGAGAAAAAATAACGAGTGCTCTTTTGAGCAGGTTGAGTTTGAAAAACTTACAGGACAACCAGTTCAAAATGTTCAATAAGCATTTGATGATGTAGGACTAAAGCTTAGGAGACAGATTGACCAATGAATATTCTAAAAAAGACTTTTGGAGTTAGTTGGTCAAAATCATGTGAGCGTAATAGGGAAGGATTCAAGTGGGCAAACCAAAGTTACATAGTAAGACTTTATGAATTCTTATTGAAAGAAAAAGAAAGAATTGTGATTTGGAAATGGCAAAAATACAGGAGTCTATAAATGTCTATAAATAAAGTCTATAAATGTTGGGAAAAGACCTCATCAGAAAAGTGAAGTCAACTGTAGAAAAGAGAAAGGGTATAAGAGGCGAAGAGAAAAAAATGAAAATTTCAAAATTCTGAGTTTATGAGAAATTGACATTCCAAATATTTCATTGGAAGAATTATAGATATGTTCAATATGCAAATACTTCAAAATGATTTAAAATATTTTTGGAATTAAATGAGATTATATAGGTGAAAGTACTTTGAAATAAAATGCTATGCAATTATTATTACTCTATGGTTCAATCTAAATAGAGTAGAAAAATGCCATATAGGCAAAACTACTAATTTATTGGGTAAGGTAATAAGAATACTCATTGATTTATGTAAAAGCATTGCATGATACCACATGAGTACAAATTGCATCCTATTCCTCCTTTCCCATCCCTTTTTACCTCTTGATTCCGCCACAAAAATAAAATCAATATTACTATTCCTAGAAAGATTATATTAATCAATTGCTTTATGATTCGCATTACTATCCCTGTGATCAATCTCTCTGACCAAAACCCTGGTTACTACTTACATGTATATGTTATTTTCTTCCATTAAAATCCAAGATCTTAAAAAAACAAGCCAAGTTCTTTTAGAACTGAAACTCATGTTATTTTTCTCTTTATTTAATTAGCCCTCAGCAGAGTTTTTGGCACAAGGTAAGTGCTTAACAGATATCTTTTCATTTGTTTATTCCTTCATTTATGAATGCCTACTTGGTATCCACTTGACTCCCAGTCTTCTTTACCATTTCTGTCTCAACTCCTATAACTTTCATCTCCATTCTATGCTAATCACTTCTTAAGGAGGTTACAGCTTAGACCTTTATCATCACTCTAACTGCTCTACTTCCAAGATTGTGAACTCAGAAATTCCCACCCTTTAACTACAATAGTCTGCCTTCCATCTCTCTAGCTTCTTTACTTATTTAGTACCTTTTCTTTGCCCTTACCTTGACCTTTGGTCTTTCTCTTTTTTTCTCTGTTCCCCCTAATTTTCTTCCCTTCCTAATCTTAACTCTCTTGTCAATCACTTAAATAATGCTCTTTTCTCTAATGTGGGATTTGGTGTTGATTTGTCCTTCTGCCATGCCCTCACTTACTACTGACAATAAACCTCAACCTTGGCGAACTCTTACTATTCATGTATTGTACTCCTCCTCCTGAGTTGCTGGAGAAAATAACAAAATTGTATTGACTGAATCCTCTATAAAATCTGTGCTATCTCCCCTTAACTGGACCCAATCGCTTCATAACAATCCTTTCACTTCTTATTCCCCATTTTTCATTCTTCTCACAATGGCTATTCCCAATCTCTTCTCTCCTAAAACTCCCCATTTGACCCCCAGATACCATACTTTCAGTAAATTATTTAACTTCTTACTTTTAATGAATTCTCTTAATGACCCTTCTGCGTTCCCCTGATCCCATCAAATTCCTTTTTTTCTTTTAGACTTTAATACTACAACTTAAAAACACAATAAGAAAAGAAAAAGAAACATAAATCTAAACATTAAAACAAATACAAAATAAGAAAAGAAAAAAGACATGTCACACACAGCAGAATTTGAGAGGATTCAAAATATATAACAATAAATTTCCATTTCAAGAAAGTCAGTGTAATAAGTACTATTACAAGAAAGCTCTTTGTTTCCTTGTTAAGTTTTCTTTTGTTCTCTGCTGTGTACTTTCCCCTGCCCCTTCCTCCCCCCACTCTAAGGCTACAATTAAGTGTGGATATATTTATATATATATATGTGTATATATATATATATACACACACACACATGCATACATAAATAAATATATACTTTCTCTAATAAATTCTACTTCTAATCTTTGTCTTTATGTTTGTGTGTTTCTCTTATTTCCTATCCCTCCTAACTCCTCACCTTACTTCTACCTTCTACCTTGCCTTCTTATTACTTAGCCAACCCCGCTGCCCCCAAGAATCCCGCCCTTATTCTCTCATTCCCATAATTTAAACACCCTTCCATACCCCACTTTCACATAAATCCCATCAAATTCCTAACCTATCCTTTTTACTTTGTTCAGGTCCCATAGTAAGAGAGGGTCCTTTTTCTGGCTACAAATAACTCTTCTATCTGTAACCTTGATCTTTTCCCTTATTTTCCCCTATGACTACGGTTCTTCAAATCATAAATGGTAGAGAATGGAGAATGGGCAGAAGGGGACACAGTGACCTAGAAAGAAGATGATCAAAGGGCATCATGGTAGGTCTGGGGTTTGCTAAAAATAGTGAATTCTATCAGGAATTAGGAGTCCCAGGGCAGGACCAGGAACACATGGTGATCGGTATAGTGTGAAGCAAAGGCATAGCAGGGTGATGTCTTGGTTTCCATCTTCCTACCTCTATACTTTTACCTGTTCACCTTCCAAATAATCTTCCTAATATACTACCATGATCCCTCATTATTCTCCTCAAAAACCTTAAAGGCTCCAATTACCTAATAAATTAAGTATAAAATGCTCATCCCAGAATTTAAGGCCCTCCACAATTTGATTTCAACTCACTATTCCAGATTTATCTCATGCTACTTTTATCTTTGCATGTTTTATGTGTAGCCAACTTGACTCTTTTTTGCACCCTATTGTCATCTATTTCTGTTTGATCACACTATCCCTAGAATGAACTCCTATTCCTTTCCATATAACTCTATTTTTATTTTTTTAAAATAATTTATTCCATTTTTAATTTGTGAAATAAAACAAGTATTTCCATAAGATGGTACAATAAAAAATATGATTGGATATGAAACTGCATATATAATATGTACAACTTTCTATTACTATCAAATATACAAAATCATTGGGTAAATTTCTTTTTCTCCCTCCCTTTCCTGCCACCCACCCTAGAGATGACTAGACACAAATTAAACATAAATAGTTCTATCTAACAGTAGGCACAAATAGGTATATATGTAAAATTATTCTATATATACTTTTATTTATCAGTTCTTTTTCTGGATGCAGATAGTATCTTCATATGTTCTTTATGGTTAATTTGGGTATTTATGATAGACAAAAGTAACTAATTCTCTCAAAGTTATTCTTAAAACAATATTGCTGTTACTGCATACAATGTTCTCACTGTTCTGCTCATTTCACTTTTCATTTAATTTTCCTGCAAATCTTCCTATGTATTTCTAAAATCATTGAGCTCATCATTTCTTACAAAACAGTAGTATTTCCTCACAATCATACACCATAGCTTGTTTAACCCATTCCCCAATTCATTTCCCATTTACATTTGTAAGTTATATTGTTGTGAATTTCCCTCCATCTTATTTTTACTCACTGTTTTCCTTCTCCATCTCTTTTTTTACTTCTCTCTGTGGTAACAGAAGATAGGGAGTATCTTCTCCCCTTACCCTCTTATTCCTTACGATACCCCTTTCCCCATATAACTCCATTTAATTCATTCCATTCAAGACTCAACTCAGTGCCATCCCTTCCGCAGAATTTTCCCTCATCTCCCCTTCTCTCCCAGGTGAAAGTGAGTTCCCTTGTCTCAAACCTCTCAAATCTCTTTACCTATCTCTTTCCTTTGTACTATTTCATTCTCCTTTCTTTTAGAGTTGTTTACCCTTCTCTCTCATCATTACCTCTTTGAGTTCAGGGCATTTGTTTTTATTAAAAGTGAGGCAATCAGAATTAAGTCACTTGCCCAGGGTCCCACAACTAGTAAATGTCAAGTGTCTGTGGTCACATTTGAACTCAGGTCGTCCTGACTGACATTTCTTTGTACCCCTAATGCCTCGCGCAGTGCTTAAGAAGAAATTTAGCATGTTTATTGAATTGCTGCATTACAAAGTGACTTCAATATTTTGAGTACTATGATTCTTAATTCAATTAATTGAGGAATGAAAAAGCGTTCAATGCTTACTACATGCCAAGCACTGGTGATTCAAATAGAAAACAAAGACATTCCCTGTTGTCCAGGAACTTGCATTCTAATAGAGAGAGCTAGCACACGTTGGAAATTGCAGCTGAGGGTCAGATGGAAAGGGCTAGTCATCCTTTGGGTACAGCTAAGGAGCTGCCTACTATATGCATAGCACTGTGCTAGGCACTGAGGATACAAAAACAAAAATGAAACAACATTACCCTGAAGGAATTTATATTTTCTTAGTTTTAAGATTATCAATCCTTTTTACCTTATATTATACCTAATAATTTCCCTAGAGGAAAAAAAAGGTAATATTTTGTTGTCCCAGTTGCTAAGGGGTTTTATTCAGTTTCTAGTGAATTCCTACCCAATGATATCAGGTAAAATCTGTGCCAGAATCAGCTCTCTAAAGGTAGAGGCATCATTCTTATGTGCTTCATAACACTTAGCATGGCAGCTTGAACATAGTAGGTATTCAGTAAGTGCTTTATAAATGAATGAATATTGTGATAGTATAATGAAAGGCCCTATTAGTGGTCTCATACCTTTGTGATAACTGTGCTGTTTCTTAGTTTGCGTCTTAATCTTTTGGGGCCAGGACACAGCAATATCCTCACAAGGGGAATAAAACACCCCAATCCAGAATGAGGACCCATGCTCAAGATGGGACATATCATACAAAATCAATGTAAATGTCTTGTGTCCTATTAGAAGTCAGTCACTGCAAAACAAAATATATACAAAATATAGACATGCATTTATATATATACATATATAATACATATATATATATATATATATATATACACATACATATTAACTCAACTGAGAAAAATTTTGTGAAGATTTACTTATAGAGGGTGGGAGAGGTAGTGGAGAAAGCAATGGGGGAGGAGAAAAGGAAAGAATTCTCTTCTCTCACTTTACAGAGGATAGTTATTAATGTCTCACACGTACCTTACCCTCATTGAGAGGACCCAGCCTATGTGTGTAGCCACGAATCAGAAGAGGTAGAGGTAGGAAGAACATTGATATAGAAATTCTACCAATGTTTAATTAAACTCCCCAGTCATGAGCATTTGATACGCAACAAATCAACGCACACTTTTTTTTTAAGCTGCTTCTTTATTAGGCCATTCATCCATGGTGGCCAAGTAATGCTTTGTTTGTAAACTTGGCTTCCTCAGATGCTCCAGAAGGGCCCTTTCCCAGCTCTGGGGCTTATGAGAGAATCTTATTGCATCCTAAGCCAAGGCTGGCACACAAAGGGCTGCGAATAGGGGTAGAATTGTTAGAATGAACTGTGTCTAAAGATTATTAGGTTTTAGTAGATGGCCTCTGAAGTCTGTTCCAACTTTGAGATGCTGGGATTTTGTGATGCTGTAGAACTAGGGGAGAACAGATAACTGATGCCAAGGAAAGAATCCAGTATGGTAAAGGCATTTACAGCAGGATTAAACATTCTCAGATTATCAGCTCTGTCTTTTGTATATATACTTAGTGGTTTCATGATCCTCCACTACATTCATCAAAGAGATTACTTTCATGAGATATCTTCTAACATTTGAATAAATGAATTAAAAATGAAATAAATGAATTAAAAAGCATTTATTAAGCTCCCACTAAGTGTCACTTAAGCTCCCACTAAGTGTGTGCCCAGATCTGAGGTACAAATACGAAGGAAATAAGTTCCTTCCCTCAAGGAGGGATCTGAAACTGGTGTCTATGAACTTTTAAATACATGCTCCCATACACACATATGTATATGTAAATATACATACATGTATACACATACACCCACACACATACAAAGGGAGTAAGTTCCTGCCCTCAATCAGGGGTCTGAAACTGGTATCTGTGAACTTTAAATATATCTATATCTATTTCTATATATACATAAACATATATGCACACTCATATGTAACTGTATTTCAGTATAATTGGGATTTTTTGTAATCCTACATATTTTATTTTTCACCTTTAAAAACATTATTCTGGGAAAGGGTCCAGAGACATTGCCAGTCTGACAAAGTGCTCCATGAAAGAAAAATCGACAATACCCAGAGCATCAGAAGAGAGTTTTGGTCTGCTGAGTCACAGGGATGGTGATTAGAGTTAAAAGGAAGTTGCTTAACAAACTCTTTCTCGCGGTAATTGTAATATTCCTTTGCCTACTATTCCCAGAGTAAGTAAGAGGTAGAACAGGTAGATGGCACATAGTTATGATGGGGGAGATGCCAAGGTCCCAAACAAAGCAGGTCTTCCTGATAGATGACTGGTTGGATTGTGAAAAATGGTCTGACTCCAATTAGATAAAGACAGGAACAACAGCCTAACTTAGGGGTGGGGAACCTGTGGCCTTGAGGTCACATGTGGCCTTCTAAGTTCAGTCAAAGGGCTGAACTTGAGGACCTAGAAGGTCACATGTGACTTTGAGGCACAGGCTCCCCACCCCTGGCTAACCATTGCATCTGTGCAAGTGACACTTGGTTTTTCTTAACAGATATTGAGGTTATCATTGGGACTTGGTTGTTAGAGATACTGATACCATCATTGGAACTTTGCTGTTTCAGGGAACCGAAGATTCATAATGCTGACATCACTTTCTGGTTGCATGAGTACCAAGCAGCCACAAGGAACTCCAGGGATTCTCTGATGTTTTCAATGCCTATCTTTGTTCCATATTCATCTCTTGCAATGGCTAAGTAAATCTCCTTTTGTTAACTATTGAATGATCCATTTTGTTCCAATGTCAAATATAAATTAGTAGGGGACTGACTTGACAGTCAGACTTGGTTCAGAACAGTAAGTTAGAGGAGTTTACAGCACTAACTCACTTATTCTTCAGTCACAACAGTACATCTTCCTGAAGAGCCAAAGATGAGAGTATTAACTGCCTGGGAAGCAGGCATAATCACTGGAAGTAAGGTCCAGAAGGGCATGTGACTATTCCAAGAGGATAGTATAATAAGTTATTTTACTTTTAATTCATATTTTAAACTTTTGACTTTGAAATAAATTCAGAAATATTATCAATTTTTCCTTTCATGTACAAAAACACAATTGAGAACTGTGCTATTGAGAGAAATGATTATTAAAGAAATAATTTGAATTAATATAACTAGCATGATAAAAATTATATAATAAAATTTAAATAAAGAAATAACATTGGGGAGGCACAGGACTTTTTCCTTTTCTCATTTGGAGATTAGACCAAAGCTTAGTTCTCTGAAGGGCAGGGAGAATGATGAGATGAAATCTTGGAGTTGTTGCCCCATCCAACTAAAGAACTGTAAGGACAATCAGCACAGCACATCTCAGGGCAGCTACTGTAAATATATTTGTATATTGATTTAAGGTTGAATCACAAAGTAATAAGCCCTCTATTTACCCCAAGCTAAACCTTATTCAAGAACATAAACATTCATAATACAACATCAACATCCATAACATAACTTATTACCAGGGTGGCCACATGGCCCCCCACACAAAAGTATACAACATAACGTAGCATACCCCACTCCATCTCCCACTTTATACTTGTTTATACAATCAGGGAATCCCAGGACAGGGTCTTCCCTAATGCAGCACATCCCCAAGGGTAGCAGAGAACGCAATACACTCCACCCGTAGGTCACAGTAGGTTACAAAACAGAGTGTCCAAGGAAAGTCCTCTTGAGTGTGTGTCCTTTCCATGCTGCTGTTGCAGGCTCCCACCTGGCACTCTCAGGTGTACGCATACTCTAATAAGGCAAAGATTCCAAGTCTTAACATTGCTTCAGCCCCATTTCCAAGTCCTGAGGTGCTGCTGGGCAACAAAGCCAACAAGAAGGGTCCCCAGGGGTTATAATGTTTCACCCCATAAACAACTCCAACCCCTGGGTCCCAGATCATCCCAGGGGAACAAGACAGGAAAGCATGCTCACTACTCCTGCCTGGCTGCAAAGCTTCCATCTCAACTTGGGACAACTTTGCTCTCACCTCATGGGGGAAGGGACTGCTGTATTCCAAACTCTCCCTGATCCTGCCTGAGTCCAGGCACAGCAGTATCCAGAGGCTCCTGCCCAGAGCCTCCATCTCTGGCCTGTACCTTCCCAACTCTGGGGCAACTCATCTTCCCCGAGTCTTATAAGGGGAGGGGCCATTCCAGTCTGGGCTCTGGGCCCAGCAAAATAATATGATAATTAGAAAACAACAGGCAACTATCCTAATCTCACTAAGCTCCATATTTTCCTTTAGTATTTTATTCTAGTCCAGTACTCCAATATTCTCAAGATGGTTAGTATCAGAAGTCTCCTCTCTCTACCAGAGGTCTCCTCTTCAAGCCTTGATGAGTGATTCACATTTGGGTGGGGGATGGGTGGGCAGGGGAGGTCTTAATGGCAGCTAAACATCCTTCCATGAGTGAGCTCTGAGACAGTATCTCACCTCAGGATATATATACATATATGTGTGTGTGTGTGTATGTGTGTGTATGTATGTATGTATACACACACACACACACACACTTTTGACTAATAGGCTCAGAGCTAGAAGGCATGGAACATATGTGATTCAGCACAACTGTGAATTACCAGGGTTCAAAAGAGATTAATCCTTCAGATGTTTACAATTTAACATGAGCCTGGGCAACTGAACGCCAAGAAAAAAAAAGCAACAAAAGTCCATCTTGCTTATGCTTACAAGAACCTTACAAAGAATTTAAGCTAGGGTGAAATTTGGCCCATTTCAATTCACTCAGGCAGGCTAGATTGCCTGAAGCTGGGGATCTAGCTTGTGATGGTCTCTCTTTGCCCATGAGTTACATAATCAATCACATCCCAGAAGCTCCTCATTAGAATAGATCTACCTCTTATTGTCATATACGTTGTCTCATTACTTGTTAACCAATCAGAAATGATTGCCACCATCAGGAACCCCCACCCTTCCAAGGACGTATAAGCATTGAGTGGGTGCCATGAAGGGTCTTTGGCCCTTGAGAGCCACTGACCCCTTTTATTAATTATTGCTAGTGTGATTGATAAAGTGATTAATTACCCCAAAACTCTGTCTCTCAAACTTTTCATACATCACACTATAGAATCTATGTAGTAAACAATAGATATTAGAAGCCAACCAAAATACTGTAACTTTCATTAAAAATATTCAACAACAAAGACCTCAGCAGGAGAGCAGAAGTGTGTGTGTGTGTGTGTGGGGGGCGTATACAGGGAGGGGAAATGATGGAATAAAATTGTTGTTTCACTTGTGTCTGACTCTTTGTGACACCATTTGGGATTTCTTGGCAAAGATGCTTAAGTGGTTTGTCATTTCCTTCTCCAAACCATTTTGTCACAGAGCTAATAAGTATCAAAGATCAAATTTGAACTCAGGAAGATGAGTCTTCTTGACTCCAGGCCTGGCACTCTATTTTATCTATTCTATGTTACCTAGCTGCCCTAGAATAGGATATATATTAATTTAAAATAACCAACCTTATCTTTCTAGGGCTCATTTTCTTCATCTGCAAATGAGGACATTAGATTAGAATGTCTTCTTATCATTCTAAATGTTGTGATTCTGGGATTTTATGACTAAGTACTATAATGTCTGACTCTTTTTTCGCGGTCACCCCCAATATTCATTCTGTGGTCAAGAACTATTGCTTACATTCCTACTATGTCTGCTTTCTGCTTTCTCTTTTTTTCATTCCTGTTTTTTCCTCTCACATGGCTACCAACTTAGTTCAAAAGGTCATTACTTCTCACCTGGACATTTGTGACAGCACCCCAAACAGACTCCCTGTCTCTAGTCTCTCCCTTCTCCAATGCATACTACATATAGTTGCCAAAATTATGTTCCTAGGACAGAAGCCTGATTACATCACTCTCCTCTCTATAACTTCCAATAACTCCCTACCATCTCTGGGGTAAAATATGAAATTTTTCACAGGGCATTTCAGGCCTTCCACAATCTACTTTTCCAGCCTTATTTCACATTCTTTTCATTGTTTTTTTATATTCCATCAAAACAACACTTCTCCTATGAAGGAGAAAAGAATGTTTGTTTTATTATTGATGAATAATCAATGCCATAATATTGACAATGATATATAATAATGACAATATTCTATCATGATAATAATAATGATATTAATATTAATATATGTTTTTAAAATCTTTTTAAGTTGAAAATAATTAACATACATAAACATTTTCATACAGAAAGAAAACTAGAAAGTGAGAATCAAACAGAAACAATTATTGATAATTTTCATGAATTTTAAAAGGATGTTAAATCCAGGGAGAGTTGAACATTTGGGAGCATTTATGAGCCTACTCCAAGGAGTTTCTAGTTTGCTGTGCACACTTCATTTAAATACTATACAGAGATTTAGATGCTCAGACCAAGTCTTTATCAGTAGCAGGACTGGACATGATAAACTTTTTATTAGTCTGGTTTTCCAGAGCTCATTGAAATGGTCTATGGCTATTTGAATGGTTGTTATACATATTCACATTCTTAAGTCAACCCTTAGAAACTTGAGTTTCATTTTGGACATCCAAACTGATTTCCTACATTTAAAATCCATGTCCTCTCAGAAACCATGGTCCTAGGGTCTTGAAACAACATAAGAATCTTTCTTAGAAAATGGGAAGACCAGCTGTGCTGTGCTCAACTAATGCATTAGTTAGGTTGGAAAAAAAAAATAAATAGAAAATGTGAAGGAAAAGGTTTTCATATTCATGGCAATGTTTGACATTTTAAAATGGAACTTCTTATTTTGATATTTTGATATTTTGAGTCAATTTAAACACTAAATACATATTTACTAGACTTATTTCTATAAATTTTTTGACCAGGAAATTATATTAAGGGAATTTTTTTCCCTCTGTATTTATAGAATCTATTGACATTTAATGTACCACAATTATTGTTTGATAAGAATTGATGTTTAAGAATGCTTGAAAAAATTCAAAGACCTTGAAAATGTTATTCTTCTGAGATAGCCTTAAAGGTTGAAGTTCAGCTTTAAATTGATTTCTGTAGAGATTTATCTTTAGATTGGTAATTCACTTAACATCTCAATCTCAACATCAGTTCACTCTCTAACATTTTAAGTTGCAGATGATCCAGAAGTTTCCACATGGGGGAACTCCTTGCACAGATGAAATCAAAGTTTCGGATACCCTCCTCTTTTCCCCAAATCCTCCCCTTCAACACACAAAAGGCTTCATCACCTGCAATTTCAATTGCATTATTTGATTTAAAGTATCTTTTTTCCTCTACTCCTCATGGAAAATTGATGCATATTGGAACACAGATTAAGTGAAAGGAAGTAATGGGATACAAAACTTGGAAGTGTGAAGGGTCTTGGGAATACGTATTATATTAATGAATTGATTTCTCTGTAAACTCAAACATTGGTAGATATAGTCATAGGCTGAGTTAAAATCATCCATTACAAATTTATGACACATCATCTTAGCTGGGTCCTTGCTGCAGTTTGACAGTTTTTCAAAGTCTCCCCTTACCAACTTCATGTCTAATTCCTGACCAAAGACTTTGCTAAGCTTTCTCTTCTCTTGATACCAACTGCATGACTATCCTACACGTTTGCAGCATAGAGAAGACTGAAGTCATCTGAAAAGAAACCTGTCAGTTCTTTCCTCTATTCCTCAGACTTCTGGCACATTGTCATCCTCGTTCTCCTCCTTTTCTCCAGTCACAGGAATAAAGCTGTTATCTACTCTTAATTAAAGTAAATCCCTTCATTTGTCCTCTTGATTCCAAGACTTCTCACTTACTCCAGGTCCTTCCTAGTGCTAACTCTCGTTATTTATATCTCGTTTATTGCCAGACTTTCTTTTTACCATTGGCTCCTTCCCATCTACCTATAGCTTCCTTCAGGTCTCTTTAATCTTAAAAAAAAAACCCAAACTGTACTTTTACCCCTTTATTATCTCTAGCTACTATCCCATCTTTCTTCTCACTTCCACAAGTATTCTTAAAAGTTGTCTATTCTGAATGGATCCATTTTTCTAGCACTTCTTTCTGGAATCTCTTATAATTTAGCTTTACCCTCCCTTCCCCAAATATACTTATGAATCACTGCTTTGGATTCCACTCTTCCAATTCTTACTGGAATGACATGTTAGACCCCCAGATGGCAGATGCTACTCCTATTCCTTTCAGGGTTTCAGAAGTAACCCCAAAGGGCCAAAGTTTTTAATGTCATCACGCACATGGTCCTATCTGGTGTGTTCCCTCCTCCTAAAATCAACCAATTGATAACAATCCATTTTTATAAAAGCATATTTATTAAAAAAGCATAGCAAGGATAGAAGTTATTAAATATCTCACAAAGGGTACAGTATCTCTTCTGTATGCACTCATTTCCTGGAGAGAGTCAACTTTGATTTAAATTCAAAGGTATTGAGGCACACTTGTAGGGAACACATAGAACCAAGGAGCACCTTCTATCCTGGGAGTTCCTTTTGTCCTTTATTGAGTCCCCATTGAGTTGTTTTGGGGAGTGTTTTCAGCATTTGATGAACTTTCCCCTATCTCAGCTGGGTTGGCTCCTTCTAGGATGTGGTATCTTGGCAGATTCCTAAATCCATTCTTGCAATGGATGAAGCAGGTCACTTGGCTTCTGCAATGACCACTCAGAAGACTTGAATGCTACTGTTCCTTACTCTAGGGCTCTGTCAGTGGGATCTCAGATGGTTTTGATGCATTTGATGCATTTCCTGGTCTTACCAGCTGCCTAGGTAATCCTGAATATTAATTCCCTTAAGATCACTAAAGAAAACAACACAATTGGGACAGAGGGTCTATATGTTCATGGACACTTCATAGAACTACAACTCTCTTAGTAGAAATATAGCCCCTCACCTTCCTGGAGGCTCACAGCAATCCTCCTCACTTGGACATCTTCAGGTAAAAGAGTCAGAGAGCATCTCTTCAAACTTTTATATACACCCAGAGTTCTGGTTCCTTTACCAAGAAGAAGACTTATAGGTCACCTCAATGGCAGTATCTCAGTCACTCATGTTCAGAAATAGGCTTCCCAAGTTTCCAATGTGTTAGATTAGAACCCGGAAAGGAAAGTTACACGTGTTCTGAAAAACTCACCAGGAAGGACAAATCCAAGCATGTTCCTAGGGACTGGTCCGTCATTGGCTTGTCTTCATTATAATTAAATTGCTCTCTCAAAACTCAACAATGACCTCATTTTCCAAATCTAATGACTTTTAAAAATGTATTTTTACTTCTCTGAAGTGTTTAACAGAGTGGACCATGAGTTTCACCCCTTCTTCTAAATGCTTTCTCTCTTGTCTTTAGAAGCAGCATGTTTCTGTGGTTCTTCACATTCTCTAATCCTTATTTCTCTACCTCCTTTCTCAGCTCCCTATTCTATTCCTGGGCCCTTAATATGGGTACATCCCATGGGTCTGCCTTTTCATACTAGTCTTCTCTATGCTCTCTCCCTTAGCAATTTCATTCATTCTTCTGGCTTCAGCTACCCTCCTCCCCACAGATAATTTTGGATTCTAATAAGAGGTTCTCAGCCATCTGGAGTACCTCAGTATGTTGACAGTGTCCCGGCCTCCATCAGTGCCTTCTGTGACACTGCTTGGGGATCCCTTTTCCTCGATATCTATCCAATATTTAGAACTGAAAAAGAATTTAGAGACAATCTAGTCCAACCCCTCCCTCATTTTAAAGATGAGGAAAGTGTGACTTACCTAAGGTCTCACAGAGGTCAATCATAACCTCTCTTCTATGCTCCACACTCACTTCTAACTCTCAGCAGGATAGTTCTACCTATACGTCCCACCTTGGACAAAATATGTCCAAAAATTTCCTTTTCATTAGAAATGTACTGTTTCTTATAATATTATTTTCATCATTATACCTCTAGCACTACCACTCAACTCATGTCCTATGTTCATATCCTTAATTGCTTTCCCCTGATAGAATATAATCTCCTTGAAGGCATCAATTGTTCTATGCTCAATGCTTAATACAGTTTCTGGTACATGCTAGGTGCTTATTAAGAATCAGTTAGGTGGATCCTTGGACAGAAGACTGAACCTGGAGTCAGCAAGACCTGAGTGCAAATCGAGCTCAGATATTTACTAGCAATGTGACCCTGAACAAGTCACTTAACCTTTGTTTGCCTTACAATATTGGAGAAGGCAAACCATTCCACTATCTTTGCAAAGAAAACCACTTGGACAGTATGATCTATAAGGTCAAAAAGAGCTGGACATGACTAAAGGACTGAACAACGATGCTTACTAAAGGTTTAGCTTTAATTGGGTGATTGGTTCATTACTTTGGGGGTGACCTTTTCTTTTTTCTTTTTTTTTTTAGTATCTCAGTGCTTATCACAATGACTAGAACAAAGGAGCAATTACTGGCAGACTTTTAAAATTAATTTAAATTTTAAAAATTATTAAACATTTATTTATTGAGGAGTAACTTAATATCTCTCAGCCTCAGTTTCATCATCTGTATAATGGGATGAGAACCTAACAGGGGATCAAATGAAATAACATATGTAAAGTGTTTCACAAACCTTTAAGCACCACATGAGTGCTATGATGATGATGATGATAATTTATCATTTCATTTGAAATAAAAGGAATCAGTAGCAATGGGTTGCAAATGTTTTCTGTTTGTATATATGTGTGTTTTTAGGCTTTTAATGACTCTGCCCAAAGAATGTCCATTCTAAATCAGGGGAAGCAAATGTTTGTGGCTTTCCAGGAAGGCTCACATCAAATCAGAGTTAATCCTGGATAGAACCTCAGAGGACAGAGAGTCTGACTCCCTGATTTTATAGATGGGGAGACAGAAAATCAGAGGAATTGAGTGACTTGTCTAGGGTGACAGATCCTTAGGGTCTGAGTTAGGCTTTCCTCACTCCCAGTCCAGTGTCCATCCACTATGCCACCAAATGATAATTAAAACAGTAACATTTTCTTCCTCCTCCTACTGATAAAGAAAAAAAAGCAAAATAAAATAAAACACTGTAGAGAAAGCAAAACAAACACAGTAGGATACTCTGCCTTTAACTATTTGAATGTAAATTGTTAGACTCTTATCACTGGAGGAAACTTTTTGTTGTGGGAGACATGTAACTGTTTGAATTCAGTCTGTTCCTTTCCCAGGACCTAGAGGGAGAAGCCAGACTAAAATTCCATTTTTTTGCTAGAATATCATAAGGGTAGCCTTCCAGCAAGCAGCTACCCTAAAGAGGCTGGGGAGTGGGGGAAGAAGGGGATAGTGAAAGAAGGAGAGGGCCCCACTCCAGGCCTGAAATTCTGGAAGTGTCTGATTCCCTGAGATTTCTTGGTGCTGGACTCCCCCGGAGCTACGGACCATCTCCAGGCGGTGAATGTTGGGGCTTGTGGTGAGTGTCACTGCCTAGAGCAAGCACTGGGAGAGTCCCAGTCGGGCCCCCAAGTCGACAGATGGTATTTCTTTTGCATTAGTGTGTGGTGGGGAGGTGGGGGTGGGGTGGAAACAATAAGCAGCAGTAGCCACTTGACAGGCTCCCTGCTGCCAAGAATCTGTGTGACCAGCACTCTCAGCCATCTGGAGAACCTCAGTATGTTGACAGTGTCCCGGCCTCCGTCAGTGTTTTCTGCAACATTGCTTGGGGATCACCTTTCC
This sequence comes from Bettongia penicillata ogilbyi, assembly GCA_023548195.1. Lineage (NCBI taxonomy): Eukaryota > Metazoa > Chordata > Mammalia > Diprotodontia > Potoroidae > Bettongia > Bettongia penicillata. Next base: position 7,701,777 of record JAJHZJ010000244.1, read on the forward strand.
CTAGGGAAAAAGGAGAATCATAAGGATATCTATCCGAAAACATTTAGAACTGGAAAAAATTTAGAGACTGTCTAGTCCAACCCCTCCCTCATTTTAAAGATGAGGAAAGTGTGGCTTACCTAAGGTCTCACAGGTAGAATTTGAATCCAGGTCTTCTGGCTCCAAATTCAGTTTTCCCACTCTACTTCACTGTTTCTATGAACTACCCTGGTGGCCCACATGCCCTGTGGGAAAGTGGGTCATCTTGTAATGTTTTGAGCATTTTTTTTTCTTTTTTTGAAGAAGATCAGGTCAGTGGATGTGGTCACTAGCTGAATCTAGAGGCCAGTGGTTCAGGCGGAGGGAGTTTGGAATTGTGGAAGAGGGAAAGCTGACAAGTACCCTCTTTCCCACGACCTTCTCTATACAGTTCAGTGAGGGAAAAGGCCTATGAAGTACCCTGGGGATTCAGTTCAGAGACCACAGGGGTATGTATTATAAACACATGTGTAGACCACTTAATTAAACACATAGCAGGTTTACAGCTGGTAAGATTGTGCATGTTTTCCAGAAAATGTATTTTCAATGTGTGAAAACAATTACACTTGATTTTTCGTTTTAACACTTTAAAAGCCTGGATTTTTCTGGTTTGACATTTCTTTTCCACACCTACATACCAGAGCCACAATTTTAAATGAAAAGAATTCACGAGAATACTTATGTATGTACAAGTGCAAATTTATATATGTCCTCATTGGTTCTTCACAACAATCCGTTGAGAGGGGCAGCATAGGTATTATTATCCCCATTTTATTCATGAGGAAACTCAGTCTGAGTGGTTATCTATGCACATAGCGAGTTAGTAGACTTTCAGTAAAATGTTGATTCATTTCTTTTACGAGAAAAAATTCTACAGACTCTTAACCTAGCATTTTTTTTCCTACTCAATTAGCTATTCCACAGCTAGGTGGCAGCTACGTGGGGAATAATGCTCACAATCTGGTGTCAGAAGATCTGAGTTCAAATCCAATATCATATATTAACTCGTTATGGCACCATGGGCTAGCCATTTAAACTCTACGTCAGTTTCTTCATCTGCAAAATGGGGACAGTGATAGCATTTACCTCACATAAATGAGGTAACATATGTAAAGCACCTTATAAGCCTTAACTCACCAAATAAATGGTAGCTGTTTTCTTAAATGCACTTTTAAGTGTATCATCTTTTGGGGGAAGAAAGGGAAAGAGAATATAATCCATTATTAGAACAATTAAATAGCTGCTGCTGTCATCATCAGTGGGAGGCAGCATGGGTCAATGGAAGGAATGCTGGATTTGGACTCAAAAGACCTGGATTTGAATCCTAACTCTGTTAGGTACAATCTGTTTGATCTTTAGCAAGTAATTTTACCTTGCTGAGCTCATCCCTAAAAGGAGAAGTTTGGACATCTAGATGGCCTCTAAAATGCATTCCAACCTTAAATCTAAGATCCTTCAATCTTCATCACCATCATTATGTAAAAGCATTTATTAAGTACCTACATCAATCATTCAACAAGCATTTATTATGTACCTCAACAAGCATTTATTAAGCATTTATTGTTTCTGTGCTAAGTACTGGTCACACAACAACAAACAGAAATGGTCAGTGCCTTGAAGGAATATATACTCTAATGGAAAGGAAGATAGGTGGTGCAGTAGATAGAGCACCAGTGCAGGAGTTAGGAGGACCTGAGTTCAAATCTCACCTCAGACACTTGACACTCACTAGTTGTGTGACCTTGGGCAAGGCATTTAATCCCAATTGCCTCATCCTGGGTCATCTCCAGCCATCCAGATGAATATCTGGTCTCTGGATTCAGATGGCTCTGGAGGAGAAGTGAGGCTGGTGACCTGCACAGCCCTCCCTCACTCAAAACAAAGTCAAGTGCAAGTCATGTCATTATTTCTCTGATGACATGGGTTTCTTAGGCAACGAAGGACAAACACATACACACTCCAGTGGAAGAGGAATACTGTGTTGTGCAAAATTCCCATCCTCTAAAAATTTTCCATCTAAAACACATTGATGAGGACCTACTTGCATCTAAAACATCACTTTGACATGGACATCATGTCCTGATTAGTCTCAAATTGAATAAAGTTTGATAACATTTCTTTTTATCTGGCAGAGACATGAGAGAATTAGATGCTCTAGCTAACTGAATTTTCCAGATAACTTTAGAATCATTTTGAGGGACAAGAAAATCATATTTTAGCCATGTTTTATAGAAATATTTCTAAAATGCATTATATGAGGCAGCTGGGTGGTGCAATGGATAGAACACTGGCCCTAGAATAAGGAAGATCTGAGTTCAAATCAGACCTCAGACACTTACTAGCTGTGTGCTACTAGGCAAGTCACCTAACCCTGATGACCTTACCCCCCAAAATAAAATGCATTATATGCACCCTTATATTGTTAAACACTCATAGAACCATGAATTTTGAATCTAGAAAGAACCTCAGAGATCATCTAACTGAAGCCCTTCCTTTTATAGATAGATAAAATGAAGTCCTTAGATGTTAATTGTTTAAGGTCAGACAGCTAGCTAAGGGCAGAGTCAGATTTTGAAACCAGGTCCTATGATTCTAAACTCAATACTCTTTTCATTGTAGCAGAGGCAACATGGTATAGTTGATAGAGAGTCAGGAAGACCTTAGTTCAAGTTCTATGTGCTGGAAATCGCCTTCCTATTGTCTATCAAATCCCTGCTTACAAAAGGAAGGTAATTTTTCTACCTCTGTGCAAAGTCAACATTTATTAGCTATGTTAGGGCTTTTTAGTATTTATTCAATAGCCATTTATTAAATTGCTGGTCATATGGAAAATGGGAGATAATGTGACTTAAGGAGGGGTTGCCAGATTTGACTTAAAGGCCTCTACAGGCTTCATGGATAAAAGTGACCTTCGAGTCATAGATTCAAGTCTTGCCTCTGACATATATTGGTTGTGTGATCCTGAGTGAGAAATTTAACCTCTATGATCTAGGCAATCCCCCTCTGACAGTGGTTCTTAAAGTATGATCCAAAGACCCCTAAGAGTCTATGAGATCAAAACTATTTTCATAATAATACTAGAGCTTTAGTTTCTAATATGGTGAATGTTGATAGACATAATCCATATAAACAAAAGTTCTTTGAAAGGGAGGGGGTAGGCAAATAATTTTTAAGAGTGTAAAAACTTCCACAGACAAAAAAAGTTCGGGGACTACTTTTCCAAGAATATAAATTATAGAGAAAACACTGACTGGTATTTATTTGTAGAGAAAGTTCCTTATACCAACAAAATCACTGTTCCATTCCATTTTCCCATCTTTTACTTCACCATACTTCATCCATTCATTGATATTAGATATCTTCTGTGTAGCAATCTAGACTGGGAATTCCCAGACAAAGCAAAATGCCCTCTGCCCTTAGGGAGTTGTATATTATTGAAGGCAAACAAACATACCCAGATAAGTCATTAGAAAACACATATAGAACAAATACATAGTAATTTCAAAGTGGTTTGAGATAGGGAAGGTGAAGTGAGGGGAATGGGAAAGGTGTCATGTTGGACATGACACCTGAGGTCATGGACTCTAAGAGGTCAAGGTGATGAGGAATTGCTTCAGATGCATGAAGGGAAGAGCCTGTGCCAAAGCATAAAAGGGGAAGCAAGTTAAATGTGTTGTATAGCAAGCAGGCCAGTTGGGCAAGAATATAGGATAACTGAAGAGGAAAGTGTGAAATTGTCCTGTAAGTTAGGTTGGACCAAGACTGTGAAGTCTTTAAATGCCTAACAATGGAGTTTGTATTTTATCTGAGAGGTAGTGGGGTGTCACAAGTTTCCTAAAGAAGAGAGTGATATGGTCAGACCTCTGGATTAGGAAAAGTCAACTAAAAAATCAACTAAAAAAATCAGCTAAATGGAAGTTGTTTTAGAAAGGGAAGACATTGCAACCAGAGATGGATTAGGAGACTATTGTAATTGACCTGTTCTGAGGACTTGGGCTAAAGTGGTGGCTCTGGGTGTTGAAAGAACAGGAAAAGATGGGTGTGAAAGATGTTGAGCAGGTAGGACTGACAGGACTGCTACTGATTAGATGTGGGATATCACGTTGATTAAAGTGTCCAGAAGCACAGACTTAAAGATGAAAAGGACCTTAAAAATTATCTAGTGAGTCTAACGGTACTGATGAGAAAACTGATGTTTCTGTCATGTTCAAGACTTTGCTCCATTGATCACACTCCCTTTTCCCTGTCATCTTCAATCTAAGTAACTCTACTGGTTTCTCCTCCTTACTCTGCGTCTATGCTAGGTCTCCATCATCTTAAATAGAGGTGAAATAGTTTGTCAAAGATTTGATCTCAGTTCCTCTGAATTAAAAAGTGAGGCTCTCTCCCTCCAAAATGAACACTTTCCACTATAATACAGTCTTGCTTCTTCTGTGTCAGGTGAACCTGTGTTGCTGAAGATGTTTCCATGATAGGAAGAAGGAAGTTCAGAAGAGAGGTGGGTGGAGGAGAAAGATATTGAATTCACTTTTAGACATGTTGAATTTGAAATGTCTGTGATACATGTAGTTGGAAGTGCCCAGTGAGCAGTTTTTGAGGCATGCTCAGGAGAGAGACTAGAGCTGCATATATAGACCTAAAAGTCATCTGCCTGGAAAGGATAATTGAAGAATTCAAGAAATTGGGGATGTCTCCAAAAGACAGAAAACAGAAGAAAAGAGAGAGCAAAGGACAGAGCTTTTGGGTGACATTTTTAGTCAACAGGTGGGACATGGATAATAGTTCCACCAAAGAAATAGAAGATGAGCAGAAAAAATAAATAGGAAGAGAACAAAGAAATAGTAGTGCCACAACAATGCAGAAAGAAAAGGCTATCCAGATGGAGGGGGTAGTCAACAGACTCAAATGCTACAGAGAGGTCAAGTGTTAGGGGCCAAGCTCTGGACAGTGGCCCCCTGAGGAGCCTGGAAGATGCCCCAGGTGTTAACCTGCCTTTGGGTGGTGGGACCGCCCATACGGGAGCTGGCTCCGCCCTCAGGGAGGAATATGGGAGGAGCTCTGGCTGGGTATATAAGGGGATGCTGGGAAGAGTTCTGAGAGAAGAAGCCAGTCAATAAAGTGAAGTGCACTAGACACCTTGGTGCTCTGTGTAGTCATTCTCCTCCCCCACAGGAGGGATTGCCCTGCCACACAGTAGGCCACACGACAGGGGCTGGAGACGTCTGAAGACCCGAGTCAGGGTAAGTATCCAAGCGAGGGCCAGGGGTAGCCCGGCGTAGTACAGTCGGGGGTATCCCGACTTGGGGTGGGGTGGGGAGGGTGGGGGGGGGTGGGGAGGGTGGGGGGGGTGGGGGGGGGGGGGGGTGGGGAGGGTGGGGGGGGTTTAGCTCCGTGCAGCTGGCGCCCAACGTGGGGCAGTGTTAACAGAGTTCCGCTTGGCCTCCCTTTACGGGAGAAGGACTAAACAGCCTCGCTGTTTAGCAGCAGGAAGCCGGGGGGAGGGGGGGATTATGGGGCACGGAAGTAGCGTTCTGGTGATCTGGCCCAAGGATAAGGCAGTGCTAGCATGTCATCTTTATAAACTGTGCAAAAAGGAAGGGATGCGGCCTCATATAAGGACATGCCGCAGTTTTGTGGAACACATTTGGGAAACCTCCCCTTGCTTAGAGCACAGTGGGATTACACCCCACAATTGGAAGGTAATGGGCCAACAGATGGCCTCTTATGAGGATGCCAACCCCGGGCTGCTTGTTGAGACTGATTTTGTCATGTATGGGGTGGTAAATGCAGCCCTTGTGGGCGCCCTGCGTCCAACTCACTCAGCCACTTGTGAGATACAGATGGGAGACTCCCTAGCAGAGACTTCCGACAAGGAGTCGAGACCCCCGCCTACCGCTCCCCTTCTTAATCGATGTCCCCCTTTTGAGTGCTGGCAGTCAGGAAGGTCTAGGGACAGATGAGGAGAGAGGGATGTGGCGCAGTCAGAAATCCAACCAGGGAACATGTCTGGACTTGGCCCAGGGCCAGGATCTGTGGCGTAGCAAAAAATTTGTCCAGGCCCTGTGGCGCAGTTGCGAAATCAGCAGCCCGGCTGTTCTTTCAGCCTTGGCACTCAACCTAGATCTGTGGCGCAACAAACTATTTGTCCCAGAAGTGAGGACATCAACTCCTTAGATACCAAGCTGGCTACTATGAGATTGAAGGAGGAACCTTCCTTTATCCTTGGGGAAGGCTGTTGCCATCTTGGCCCTGGCCTAGTGGCTAGGAGCCTTCAAGAGGCTGTCAGGCAAGGGGAATCTTTAGAGGATTGGGGAGATATGATGCACGCTTTCCCTGTAAGAGATGACCAAGGAGGACAGAGGGTCCACGAGCCAGTGCCCTTTAAATTGCTCCAAAACATGAAGGATGCTGTAGTGAAATATGGGCCTTCAGCACCTTACTCTGTCCAGCTTTCCAAAAGTGCCACAGCCACCTGGCCTTGGACCTCTAACGATTGGAAAGATGTGTGCCAAACTGTGCTCTCCCCTGGCCAGTATGTCACCTGGGAGGCCTTAGTTAGGAGAGAGGCTGATATATATATTGAGGAGAAAGATATTACTAATACTGATGATGCTTTCCAAATGCTTATTGGCACGGGACAATGGAAGTTGCTCCAAGCTCAGATGACTTACCATCCATTAGTCTTTGCCGGAGTCACGGCCTGTGGTCTATGAGCCTTAGGAAAGCTTGAGATGCAGGGAGAAGCTAGGGCCAAAGTCACAGGATTGAAACAGAGGCCAAATGAGAATCCCACCGATTTTGTTAGCAGGGTCCAGCAGAGCGCTCCGCGTCTCCTGGGTTATGGGCCAGGTACGGCGGTGGTCGTAACACAGCTGATAAGAGAGGGGCTCAGGGGACCTTACCAAAAGGCCTTAGCGGGACTGGGGCCGAATGTTACTATTGACGAAATAGTCGAACCTGTGCCTGAAGACGATCCCAAGCTTGCAACTATGGCTACTGCCATAGCCAGCAGGGTGTCCTCCAGCCTCCATAGGGGAGGGACCTGCTTCCATTGAGGCAGGCCAGGTCATTTTAAGAAGGAGTGCAGGGCTGTTGTGGCCTGCGGAGGACTATGTTATTCTTGTGGGAGGTTAGCACACCAAGCACGGTCTTGCCACATTAAGAGGAAGAATGCCACTGTGGTCCAGGAAAACGGAAGGAGGGGCCCTCCTCATGGGGGCCCCCAGTTCCGCTCTCCACAGACTATCCTGGTCCACATGGCCCCAGAGGGTCCCATGGGGCCCCAGCCTCAGCCAACAGGCCTCAGCGAGGGCTATCGCCAGGAATTAAGCCAGTTGAGGTTTTGAAGTGTGCCCCTCAGGAGGGACAAGGGGATCAGGACATAGTGATAAAACCTTGGGACACTCAGTCCCTTCAGGTCCATCCAGCTCCTTTTCCCCGCCTTGTAGTAGTGCCTTCTCGTTATTTTCCTGGCATTGTGCACAGTCAGCTGTTGCCGCCAGAGGGCACTACCATTTATATTACTAATTCACATTGCTATCCTGTTCACCTCCCTCCTGGGAGGGCCAATGGTCGTGGCATATCTCTCCCTTGGGTAGAAGAGACTCCAGAGATCAATTGGTGTCAGGTGGTAGGGAAGGTCAGGCCGATGATGACCATAACAGTAGAGGGCCGCCTAATATTAGGGATGCTGGATACTGGAGCAGATTCCTCAGTTATAGACAGCAGACAGTGGGCCCCTACATGGCCCCTTGAACAGCATTCACTTACGGTGGCCAGAGTGGAAGGAGGCCAAATTGCCATTAGGGCAGCTAGATATTTGACTTGGGAATTTGAAGATAAAACTGGATATTTTAAGCCATTGAAGATAAGTGGCCTTAATACAGCCCTGTGGGGTAGAGACATTCTCCAACAAATGGGGGTCCTGGAAAACTTATAGGAGTTACTCGAACGGTGAGGTGCTAATGGATTGACTGGTTGTCACCTGACCCAGTGTGGATAGAGCAGTGGCCCCTGAGCACAGACAAACTCACCGCTCTAAAGAGTATAGTCAAGGAACAATTGGATGCAGGACACCTAGAACCCACAACTAGTAACTATAATTCTCCCGTGTTTGTCATTAAGAAAAAGGCTGGCTCATGGCATTTATTAATTGATCTACGTGCCATTAACCAAATTATGCAACCTATGGGCCCCTTACAAATGGGACTCCCGTCTCCTGCCTTCATCCCGAAGGATTATCACATTTATGTTTTGGATATTAAAAATTGTTTCTATTCTATTCCTCTCCACCCCGAGAACCATCCAAAGTTTGCCTTTTCAGTCCCCTAATCGAATTTCCAGAGTGCTGGGGAGAGGTTTCAATGGAAGGTGCTCCCCCAGGGTATGGCTAATAGTCCTACCATGTGTGAAGCCTTTGTGGCTGCCATCCTACAACCTGTTTGGGAAGCACACCCCAGTGTTATCCTTCTCCATTACATGGATGACATTCTTTTAGCAACCTCCCAAGCCTCTGAATTGCAGGGTTTGTTAGAACAGATGGTGAGCTGTCTTTCTGCTCATGGTCTTCAAGTGGCCCCCAACAAAATCCAGAGTGCTCCTCTCTATACTTATTTGGGTCACTCTATAGATAATGGTCGTGCTACATGGCACCCTCCAAAAATTGATGTACAGAAGATTAAGACCCTTAATGATTTTCAAAAACTTATCAGCTCTATTCAATGATTGCCCTCCACTATGCCTATACCAGACTGCATTATACACCCCTTGTATGAGATTCTTTGGGGAGACAGCCACCTTAATTCCCCCAGACAATGGACTCCTGCCTCTATTGAGGCCATATCTGAAATACGGCGTCTGTTTGCCAGCCACATAGTGCAATATGATCCTGATGCTCATATTCTAGTCTCCGTATTGCAAGACATACCCCCTTTTTCATGCCTCTATCAATTGCATGGAGTTCTAGAGTGGCTGTACCCTAAGAAATCAAAGAAGAATCTCCCTGATAAGTATGTTTTGTTGGCACATTTTTTCCTCCAAATTGCCCAACACTGCCTCCAGATTTTCGGACTTTATCCCCAATTCAATCTTTCCATAGATGAAACCTTTCTCCGCCTTAAGGCGGAGCGTTATGAGGAGTGGGCTATCTTCCTCTCTACGTGTTCCTTTGTTTCCCTTCCTCTGCCCCCATTTCTTCGTGGCTGGAGTGTCTTGCCTCTTTCTTCTCCCCCACTTGTTGTCTTACCCAGTCTGGTGGATGGCCCTAACGTGTTCACTGATGCCACCAAGAACTGCCGCACTGCTGTTTACGCACCATGCTTACTTAAGGTATACGATACCCCTTACTCTTCTACACAGAAGAATGAGCTTTTTGCCATTCTTCAGGCCTTATGGCTCTTTTCCCAGCTTTCCTTTAATCTTATAACAGATAGTTTATACTGTGTGACTGTCCTTTGTAGTTTACCTGTGTCTCAGATCGATGTCCGTCAGTCGCCTATAGCAGCCCTCCTTGCTTCAGTTCAGCAGTGCCTAACCTCTTGTGAGAAGCCTATTTATGTCCTTCATGTTCGCTTCCATAATTCTCTTGTGGGTCCTATCTTCCATGGCAATCATGTTGCTGATTGGACTCTCTTGTGTCCTTTACAGCTTGAGCCCCGCTTGGCCCATGACAAATTTCATCTTTCTGCCTGGTCTTTACGACATCTATTTGGCCTTACAAAGGAAGAGGCTCATGCTATTGTACGCCGATGCTCCTCTTGTGTCCCGTTTCGCCCTTGCCCACTTGATCATGCAGTTAACCCTTGTGGCACTTATCCTAATGAGCTTTGGCAGATGGATATTACCCATTTTTGTGCCTCCCTCGTCCATGTAACTATAGATACTTGTTTCTCCTATCTCTTCACCACCTTACAGCCCAGCGAAGCTGCCTGCCATGCCACTGATCACCTTCTCCAGTGTTTCGCCCTTGCAGGCACTCCCAGGCTCCTAAAGACTGATAATGGTCCAGCCTATTCCTCCTGTGCCTTTGCATGCTTTTGTGCTGAATTTGCTGTCACTCATATTACAGGCATTCCTTATAATCCTCAGGGCCAAGCTATCATTGAACATGCTAACTGCACCCTCATGGCCCTCCTTGTTAAACCAAAAGGGGGAGCGGGTGGCCGGCTGTCAAGAGCACAATTGTCACAGGCAGTTTTTACTTACAATTATTTGATATTTAGAGATGATTTTCTTAGCCCTGCTATGCGATACTTCGCCCAAGCGCCAAGCAAAGAAACACTTGCTGTCCCTCCTTCACGACCCAATTCCTGCTTACCAAGAACCTGGGTTATGTAGAAGTCTACCTCTGGGAACTGGGAAGGCCCTGGAGTTATTGTCATCAAGGGGCAGGGACATGTTTGTATTCTTCCAGATGGAAGGTTGGAAGCTGACCAGCGGAGGCTTCCCACCCGATGGATACGACAGCTGGAGCCAGACGACGCAACCACTAGTACCAGAGATCCCGAAGAAAAGACACCATCGCTGGGGACAGTCACATAAAGCCACTGCCCTGAGGGGAAACCTCAAGCTGATCCTTAGCTTTCTTGCTTTGAGTCTCGCACCTACTCTTACAGGAACGTCACATTCAAGATGGTATAACCTCACCAGACCAGAATGGCGCCAAGCAGATGAAAAGGGACACATGTACTGGGCCCTTATGAGAGACCCGCCTGCAGTGAGAGTGCTTGGATGGGGAAGCAGGACGGTGAGACTGTTTGTTCGAGGGAATGCGTCTAAGCTCGTTGGAGACAGTCCCTCAGATTTCATCCAAAGAGGTGCGCGAATGGGCGACCCTAATGGCGAGGCCTCTCATGAATTTCGTCGTTCAATGTCCTTTATTTCACACACCCACCCGATATGTCTCACCACTACTGCTTCTAATCTTACAGCTTACAACCTTTCACACTACTGTCCTCAACTCCTCACCTATAACATTACTTCTAACCCACACCACGCCCCGGACATCTTTAACCACACTGCTCGCTTGAATGTGTCCCTCCTAGCTATACCTCATTCCATAAACTGTACCCGGAACCATACCCAAACGTATCACCAGTATTCCACCTACTTTGATCACACCCATGCACTGGTACCCTGCATTGAAGGAGATGCGGACATGTGGGACACCTTCAAGGCTTGCTCCACTGGGGTGTTTGCCTGTGGACCACGACTCCAGAACGTGACTCTTCACTTTTGGGACCATGTGGCGAGATACAAACAATATCGCCAACTTCCTGCACCAACGCCTGTGGCAGCACCATATGGAACACTTCACCCTGAGCTTTGGAAAATTGGCCTTGCGTTCGCAAAAACAAATGTTTCCATTGAAATCTGGCCTTGCTTTAATTCCACTTCTTCTATGACCCACTGTAGGGATTTCACCTGGACCACCTGGCACGCGGTGTTTGGACGCACTAACTCCACATGTCACCACACAAACTCGGGGAGGGACACCCTTTGTTACCAATTCACTGCTGAGGTTCGCACACCACCTGATGTGGCCTTTCTTTTATGCCACCCAGAAAATACCACCATTACACCTTTATCACCGCAAGCTAATTTGCCTCTATACAACATCACCTGCCTCAACGCGACACTTACCGATACACTCTCATACAGATATTCAGGTCGTCTAGTATTTCTGGTGAGGCGAACTCCATATGCCCTTATCCCTGTACGGGCGGAACCCTTTGCTTCGAGTCCAACAGATGAGATATGGCAAAAGATTATGCATAATCCTCCACCTATACTGCTCAAACGCTTCCGCCGTGCTGACACAGGCGTTGTACTTGGCCTTCTGAATCTTGCAATCGAAATCTACGAGGAATTCCAAATACAAGAGTTACAGCAGGAGACTGCGCTCCTTGCGTCCACCCTGCAAACATTCATACAGGAGGAACTTGGCCCATGGTCTGTACAAAATCAAATCAACACACACTTCCAACATACTATGGGAGCCCTTGCTACCACTGTCCTCTGGATAGGGGACAGCCTCCAGTTAACTCAACTTTACATGCAGTTACAATGCCATTACAAATACTTGCCCCTTTGTGTCACTCCTCTTCCTTTCAACATGTCCAATTCCTCCTTCCCTGGGAACTGGGCGAAAGTACGGGAGGCGCTACAAGGGGTGCTCCTGGCTGACAATGCAACTGGGGACATACATCAACTGTCTTTGTTTATTAGGGAGCTCCGCAAAACCTTCGCAGAGTTTGCACAATGGCGTGCACGTGAAGCTACTGACTTTGTGGGCTGGTTACAACACCTTGTGGACTTTCAGTGGCTTCTGTCACTTGGGGTTCCCGTTGTAATTTGTATTTTTCTGTGTCTTCTTCTTCCATGCTGTATTAGATGCTTCTGTGCTATTATTCGAAAAGCAATTTTAGAAGCCAAAGCAGATGTGCACACCCTTCTCTCTTCCCCACAACATCCCACTACTTATGATACCACCCCTGTGTAAACAAAAAGGGGACGCTATTAGGGGCCAAGCTCTGGACCATGGCCCCCTGAGGAGCCTGGAAGATGCCCCGGGTGTTAACCTGCCTTCGGGTGCTGGGACCACCCACATGGCAGCTGGCTCCACCCTTAGGGAGGAACATGGGAGGAGCTCTGGCTGGGTATATAAGGGGATGCTGGGAACAGTTTGGAGGAGATGTAAGCAATAAAGTGAAGTACCCTAGCCACCTTGGTCCTCTGTGTAGTCATTCCCCTCCCCCACAGGAGGGGAGGGGTTCCCCTGCCACACGGTAGGCCATACAGCAGGGGCTGGAGACATCTGAAGACCGGGTCAGGGTAAGTATCCAAGCGAGGGCCAGGGGGTAGCCCCGTGCAGTCGAGGGCTGAGAAAAAACCATTAGATTCAGCAAGCAAAAGATCATTGCTAACTTTGCTGAAAGAAGTTTCAGTTGAATAGTGAAATTGAAAGTCAGACAGACAAACAAGCAGGCAGACAGACAGGCAGGCAGACATACAGGAACAGACAGAAAGAGAGAGTGGAGAGAGAGCTCGAGAGAGATCGAGAGTCAGAGACAGAGGAAAGTAGATTTTGAATACTAATTACTGAATTTCAGGAATGATGGGTGTCTGAGTGGCCATTTGGAGGCTTTTTGGTTTTTAGTTGCACAGGGAATGGGTTCTAGGGTAAGTGAGACAGGGGATCTGGGCTAGTCCCTATAGAGTGAAATGAGTATTTCAGGGATTGTGATGTAAAGTTCTTGCAAAGAGTCAATACTTAATTAGCACAGCTCTCCAGTTTTCAGCAGAATCCGCACAAAGAGAACAACTGTGACTAAGCCAATGGACCCAGGGTTTAGAAAAAATTGCAAGTGGGAAGTGCTCATGAGTGTGAAGTTGAGGGGAGGAAGATGATTATCACCTCACTTCACACACTATTCCTAGATCTCTTCTACTACTGGAACAGTCTTTTTCTGTCTCTTTTCGTTCATCTTTTTCCTTCCATTCCCAAGTGGGGGTAGCTCCAGTCCTTTGCTGTCCTCTACTTGCAATCTCTACCTTGATGATCTCATTCAATCTTATAACTTCACTTATCACCTCTTCTTATGATTTCCAAATCTCCATGTGTGATGGCAATCAAATCAGGATCTTTTGCTGTTTTAGTTTTGCCAAAAGTGTCTCTGATTGAATAATGTGATTAAAGAAGATCTTTCCCACCCATTGATGGGCCTGCCTATTGTGGGAAGCTTGATTAGGGGAGTTGTGTTGTAGGAGGGTCCCAAGTACCTTCTGTTTTTTCTTTTGAGGCACTGGGTCAGGGGGTTATACCCTCTAACTCTAAAAAGTATTTAAATACACTGAGGGTGAGGTTTTACTTTGGGGCTTAGTTTTTGTAAGAAGGTTTGAGTGCCAGACAAGGACTCTGGGAAGCCACTTTAAGGAGCCCCATGGCTTGAAAACTCAGATGTCAGTGCTTCCCTCTCTGGTAGCTACTGGTCCAACTGTCTGTTGAATTCAGGCAGAGGAAGCTATGTCTGTTGATCTTTGATTTCTCTGTATTTTCTTTGAAGTTCAGGGTGCTCATCCTTCCTTCCCCCTGCCCCGAATTAGGTGAATGATATATGTACTCAGTTAAAGGAATGATGTGCTTGATCAAAATGATTGTTAATCCATTGAAAGTTGCTTTCCTTTTATGAATGCAGATCTAAGAACCTGTGATAGCAGGCCCCCCTGTGTATGTTGGGGTGCTTACTGATACATCATGTCCACCTGTTATTTCTCTCACAAGCTTTAGTCCTACATGTTGCCTTGGTTGGAACATCAAATTCTTAATAGAATTTTTCTTTTTTTTTTTAATATAAATTTATTTATTTAACTTTTTACATTCATTTAAAAAAAATTTTGGGTTCCAAATTTTCTCCCCACTTATCCCCTCCCCCCACCCCAATACACCAAGCATTCTAATTTTCCCTATCACCAGTCTGCCCTCTCTTCTATCATCCCTCCCTTCTCTTGTCCCCATCTTCTCTTTTGTCCTGTAGGGCCAGATGACTTTCTATTCCCCATTAACTGTATTTCTTATTTCCTAGTAGCAAGAACAATACTAAAAAGTTGTTCCTAAAACCTTGAGTTCCACATTCTCCCCATCCCTCCCTCCCCACCCATTCCTTTGGAAAGGCAGGCAATTCAATATAGGCCCTATATGTGTAGTTTTGCAAATGACTTCCATAATAGTTGTGTTGTGTAAGACTAACTCTTTCCCTCCATCCTATCCTGCCCCCCATTGTTTCTCTTCTGTCTTTTGATCCTGTCCCCAAGTGTTGACTTCAAATTGCTCCCTCCTCCCATTGCCCTCCCTTCCATCATCTCCCCCACCCTGCTTATCTCCTTCTCCCCCACTTTCCTGTATTGTAAGATAGGTTTTCATACCAAAATGAGTGTGCATTTTACTCCTTCCTTTAGTTGAATGTGATGAGGGTAAACTTCATGTTTTTTTCTCAGCTCTCCTCTTTTTCCCTCCACAAAAAAGTCTCCTGCTTGCCTCTTGAATGAGAGATAATTTACCCCATACCATTTCACCCTCTCTCCTCCCACTACATTTCTCTCTCACCGTTTACCTTAATTTCTTTTAAGAAATGGTTCCATCCTATTCAATTCACTCTGTGCTCTCTGTCGCTATATGTGCGTGCATGTGTGTATGTGTGTGTGCGTGCATGTGTGTACATGTGTGTGCGTGTGTGTGTGTATATGTGTGTGTGGTCCCACCAACTACCCAGATACTGAAAAATTTTAAAAGTTACAAATATTGTCTTTCCATGTAGGAATGTAAACAGTTCACTTTTGGTAAGTCCCTTATGACTTCTCTTTGCTGTTTACTTTTTCATGCTTCTTCTCATTCTTGTGTTTGAAAGTCGAATTTTCTTCTCAGCTCTGGTCTTTTCATCAGGAATGCTTGAAAGTCCTCTGTTTCATTGAAAGACCGTATTTTCCCCTGAAGTATTATACTCAGTTTTGCTGAGTAGGTGATTCTTGGTCTGAGTCCTAGTTCCTTTGACTTCTGGAATATCCTATTCCACGCCCTTTGATCCCTTAATGTAGAAGCTGCTAGATCTTGTGTTATCCTGATTGTATTTCCACAATACTGGAATTGTTTCTTTCTAGCTGCTTGCAATATTTTCTCCTTGACCTGGGAACTCTGGAATTTGGCCACAATGTTCCTAGGAGTTTCTCTTTTTGGATCTCTTTCAGGTGGTGATCGATGGATTCCTTCAATACTTATTTTGCCCTCTGGTTCTAGAATCTCAGGACAGTTTTCCTTGATAATTTCATGAAAGATGATGTCTAGGCTCTTCTTTTGATCATGGCTTTCAGGTAGTCCCATAATTTTTAAATTGTCTCTCCTGGATCTATTTTCCAGGTTGGTTGTTTTTCCAGTGAGATATTACACATTCTCTTCCATTTTTTCATTCTTTTGGTTTTGTTTTGTGATTTCTTGGTTTCTCAGAAAGTCATTAGACTCCATCTGTTCCATTCTTATTTTGAGAGAACTATTTTCTTCAGTGAGCTTTTGAACCTCTTTTTCCATTTGGCTCATTCTGCTTTTGAAAACATTCTTCTCCTCATTGGCTTTTTGAACCTCTTTTGCCAATTGAGTGGGCCTATTTTTCAAGGTGTTATTTTCTTCAGCATTTTTTTGGGTCTCCTTTAGTAGGGTATTGACCCATTTTTCATGCTTTTCTTGCATCTCTCTCATTTCTCTTCCCAGTTTTTCCTCCACCTGTCTAACTTGATTTTCAAAATCCTTTTTGAGCTCTTCCATGGCCTGAGCCCACTGGACATCCACCTCGGATGTCTGGGATACAGAGGTCCAACCTCCATGTCTTTCCCTGATGGTAAGAATTGTTCCTCGTCATCAGAAATGAAAGGTGGGAAATCTGTCCCCCAAGAAAGTAGCTTTCTATGGTCTTATTTTTCTTCCTTTTTCTGGGCATTTTCCCAGCCAGTTACTTGACTTCTGAGATTCCTGTCCACCCCTGCCTAGATCTGCCCAGCTAGTGCTTGGGGTCTGAGATTCAAATGCTGCTCCCCAGCCTCGGGGCTTTCAGTGGCAGGCACGGTTGCTATTCAATTTAAGTTCTGGTGCTCGCGTGGGGGCAGGGCCACCTCCCAGGCTCAGTTCCCTTGGGGGGTTTATGCACAGACCTTTGGTAATGGACCTGAGCCCCTGCCTGCTCTGGGAGTCCTGGGCTGGCACTGTCTCTGCCGTGCCTCTGCTGCTGCCTCTGCCACTCCCTCTGCTGCTGCCTCCCAAGGGGGCCCGAGTCACAGAGACACCGCGCTCCCCTCTCGGCCAGCCCAGAAGTCTCTCTCACTGACCTGTAGTGCCTGTGAGTAGAGGGACCTTCGCGGCTGCCAGAGATTCTGTCCCTGAAGCCTGCTCGGATCTGCTCCTCTCGGGCCGCATGGCCAGGGCAGCGCAGGGGTGGGCTCCCCTGTCTGGTGCACAGCGGACCCCTGGGGATGGCTTTCCAGGGCTCTCTGAAATGAAAATCTCTTCCACTGTGTTTCTGCGTGGCTTGCAGTGCTCCAGAATTTGTGGGGAGTTCTTTTTACAGGAAATTTATGGGCTGTGGGTTCGGAGCTAGCATACATGAGTCTTTCTACTCTGCCATCTTGCCTGCTCCCCGCTAGAATTTTCATAAATCTTCATCATTTGCAATGGAGTTTTGTTTGTGTGTGTGTGTGTGTGTGTGTGTGTGTGTGTGTGTGTGTGTGTAATATGCAATTATCTTCATTTTTTTTTTTTACTTATGCCTATCATAAGCACTGGGCAGTTAGGTGGTGCAGTGGGTAGAGAACTGGGCTTGGAATGAGGAAGATTTATCTTCATGAGATCAAATTTGGCCTCAGGCACTTGCTGTGTGATCCTGGACAAGTTACCTAACCCCACTTGCCTCACTTTCCTCCATTGTAAAGTGATCTGGAGAAGGAAATGGTACAATACTTTAGTATCTTGGCCAAGAAAACCCCTAAAATGGAGTTATGGAGAATTGGATGCGACTGAAATGACTAAATTACACAGGCACTATAAAGTGAAATGTCTAATGTTAGTATGCTCACCCTCATTTTACAGACTCAAAAGTGGAAGGTATGAATGAACTTGTTCCTAATCATTCAAGCTGATAAAATGCTAGAGTTACTTTTTTCCCCCTATATGATAGCAATTGGCTATTAAGACCACCAAAATATTCAATTATCTCTGAATTAGCATTATCACCTCTTTTCATGATTTATACATCTCCATGTCCAATGTTATTTCTCTCACAAACTTTAGTAATAGCCATTGTAAAAAATACTATATGCTTTTCTTCTATGATTTGTTTATTGGGAAGATCTATTCATCTCTCAATTAATCTGGAGACTCAATCCAAAACTTTTTTTTTTGAGGCATCAAAGCAGGACTTCCTTTTCTTTAATTGGCTTAGCTATCTACCTTAACAACAACAATAACGCAACAAAACACAATAGCAGTAACAGTTGGAAAGAGGGGAAGGTGGTATTGTTAGATGGGGATGGGTAGGACCATAAGAATTTAGAGGTGGAGGGCAAATTTGAGATGAATCAGAAAGACCATTTGATACTCATTTTACAAATCAGAAAACTGAAATCCAGTGGGAAATGACTTGCCCAAGAGTATATACAGCTACTTAATTGTGGAATGAACATGTAAAACCTGAGTCTTCAGATGTCAAGCTCTATATTCTTGTTATTATCCCATGGTGGCACCCCAGTCTGCTTAAAAAATAATTAAATTAATTTTTATTATTTATTAATTAATTTTAATTAATATAATAAACTTTTAATTAATTTGATTAATTAATTTTTAGTTTTCAACATTCATTTCCACAAGATTTTGAGTTCCAAAATTTCTCCCCATCTCTCCGCTCCCCCCACCCCAAGACACCATGCATTCTGATTACCCCTTCCCCCAATCTGCCCTCCTATCACACCCCTCCCCTTATCCCTACCTCCTCTATTTTCTTGTAGGGCAAGATAGATTTCTATACCCCATTACCTGTATTTCTTATTTTCCAGTTGCATGTAACAACAATTTTTAACATCTGTTTTTAAACTTTGAGCTCCAACTTCTCTCTCTTCCTTCCTCCCCATCCATCCCCACTAAGAAGGCAAGCAATTCAATATAGATTATACATGTGTAATTATGCGAAAGACTTCCATAAAAGTCATGTTGTGAAAGACTAACTATATTTCCCTCCATCCTATCCTGTCCCCCATTTATTCTATTCTCTCTTTTGACTTTGTCCCTCCCCAAAAGTGTTTACTTCTAATTATATCCTGCTCCCATTTTGCCCTCCCTTCTATCATCCCCCCAACCCACTTGTCCCCTTCTCCCCTGCTTTGCTGTAGTGTAAGATAGATTTTCATACCAAATTGAGTGTCCATGTTATTCCCTCCTTAAGCAAAATGTGATGAGAGTAAGGTTTACTTTTTTCCTCTCACCTCCCCCCTTTTCCCCTCTATTGAAAACATTTTTTCTTGCCCTTTTTATGAGAGATAATTTGCCTCATTCCATTTCTCCCTTTCTGCTCCCAATATATTCCTCCCTTAGTCTTTAATTTTATTTTTTTATATCATACTTTCCTATTCAACTCACCCTGTGCCCTCTGTCTATATGCATATAATTCCTCCAACTATCCAAACACTGATAAAAGTCTCAAGAATTACAAATATCATCTTTCCATGTAGGAATGTAAACAGTTCCTTATGATTTTTCTTTCCTGTTTACCTTTTTGTGCTTTTCTTGATTCTTGTGATTGAAAGTCAAATTATCTTTTCAGCTCTGGTCTTTTCATCAAGATTGCTTGAAAGTCCTCCATTTCATTGACTGACCATATTCTTTTTCCAGTTTTTTCTCATTTTCCCAGCCATTTACTTGACTTTCCAGCTCTTAATCAAGATAGTTCTCTGCTTCCAGTGGTGGTGGGGCATGTAATGTCAACTGCTCTATCTCCTCACAATCTGTGGGCCTAGAGCTCCAGAAACAGTAACTATAGCTGCCCTTGCTGATGCTGTGGTGGCTGCAGATTCCTCCATCCCCTTCCCCCTGCCACCCTGGGTCTAGGGACAGATCACTCCATTCTCTTGCACTGGTCCCACAAGCTTTTTCCACTGACCTTCCAAACTATCTTCAGAGTTTTGGAGTCATGAAGTCTGGAAACCATCACAGGTGTGAGAGATTCAGTCCCCCCAAGGACTGTTCGGGTACCCTCTGTGCACTCAGTGCTCACACTGCACTGTGCTCTGCTCCCAGTGTGGCTCGACAGACACTTCCTGGTGACCTTCCAGGATGTCTTCGGCTGCAGATTTGCTTCACTCTATCATTCTACCAGCTCTGCACCTCCAGAATTTGTCTAAAGTTATTTTTAGTGGTATTTGGCTGGGCTTGGCATGAACTCTTAGAAAGTCCATGCTGCTACTCCACCATATTTGCTCCATTAATTCCAAAATTTTTTGAGGAGAAATCATATAATACATTTTCTACTGACTCTAGTTTTTTCCTTTTTTAAAAAATAATATCTTTTGTTTTTACATCACTTTAATTTCTGACTATAGCCTTCTATTCTTCCCTACCCAGTGAACTATCCCTGGGAGCAAATAATAACAATAATAAAAGAATAAAAACAATCTGATAAAGCTAATCACACATCAACTGAGTCTGAGAGGATGTTCAGTCTTTTTCATATAATTCCCTGCCTATGATAAAAAAAGGGAGGGAATTGTATTTTTTCCCCCATTTTCTTTTCTGGAGCAAAATTTGATTGTTATAATTATACAACATTCAATGGTTTGGGTTTTTTTTTTTTACTACTGTTCTTCAACTGACATTATTGTAGTCATTATGCATATATTTTGGGTTCTTTTTTACTTTACTATATATTAACTATATATTAATTTACATATTTTACTCTATTTATTTGTATTCATATTTAACATGTCTTATGGTGTGCAATGATGTTTTTCAACATCCTTCAATCAATGGGCATCTACTCTGTATCTAGTTCTTTGCTATAACAAAGTATTGGTTTGAAGTATTTTGAAGTTATGTCGAACCTAGTCCTGTCTTTGGCTTCCTTGGGGCATATGCCTATCCATAGGATCTCTAGAACAAAGAATATTAAACATATTAGTCACTTTTTTAAAGCACAATTTCAAATTACTTTTCAGAACTGTACCAATGAATAGCTCCACCATTAGTGTATTATTGTGCCTGCCTTCCCTCTGCCCCTCCAACACTAACTCTTCCCATTTTTGACTGACTTTGATTTTAAAAGAGTTTTAAAATGGCATATACATGTTTTTGGCTATCACAGTGAGAGGGTTTGTTTAAATAGGGGTTTGAAGAGATTGGTAAATTGACTGAGTAGGAAAAAAACATCTTTGTTTACAAGCATAGCCTGCAGAGACCTGAAAGTTTTGATTGCTCTAATCACAAACTATCATTGCAGCTGGGTGGACCAGGGGATAGAGTGCCAAGGCTGAGGTCAAAAAGACTCATTTTCCTGAGTTCAAATCCTGTCTCAGCCTCTTACTAGCTATATGACCCTGGGCAAGTCACTTAACTCTGTTTGCCTCAGTTCCTCATCTGTAAAATGAGCTGGAGAAGGAAATGGCAAACCACTTTCACACCATTGCCAAGAGAATCCCAGATGGGATCACAAAGAGTTAGATGTAACTGAAACGACTGAACAATAATAAGAAACATGGACAGAACTCACTTCTTCCTCAGTTGGAGAGAAAGTCACTGCTGGATGCTATCTGAATCTTCTTGCCATTGTGAATGAAAATACAGAATACTCATATTTATGGAGTGAAAAGACATTGGACTTAGATACAAGAGAGACCAAGTTTTGAACCAACCAGTTTTGTGCTCTTGAAATTCACCCAATTGGTCTAAATCTCAGTTTTCTCATCTTGAAAAATGGGGCAATAATCTTTTTATCACCTATTCCATTGTGAGAAAAGCTCTTTATTTACTTTAAAGTAGCATGTAAATATGAAGTCTGTGATAGTTATCATATTCTTCCACACAAGGCACTGTTTAAAAGAGCGTTTAAAAAAAATCAGTTTTTGTCAGGGAGTGTTTATGCGATCAGGTACTTTTTCCTTCCATATGGAAAAATGTGCATGGACCATTCCCAAAAGATAACTGTTTACCCTTTTCTTAAAACACATACACATACACCACACAACCCTCCCCGCACCCCGAAAACCTCAAGAAAGAAGATTCAATCATCTCCTTGGTTAAATCTTTAGAAACTCACAATCCTTACAGTTCTCTAATTCCTTCTAATGTCCAACTCAAATTCATCCAGTAAGAATTTAAGCCTATTTTTTCTTGTATTCAGTGAAAACTGAATAGCTGATTACCACAACTTCCATGCATTACATCTCGTCACCAGGAGGAGAATGAATCTGGAAATCCAGGATACAATTTTTGTACTCACTTCTATCTGCCTCACCAGGTTTAAAGTAAAATTACGTACTCAAGGAAAGTTATTTTTCTTTCTGGCTCACTAAGCAGCATCTTTTCCTGATGCACAGAGAGCTGAAATAAGGCAATTTAAATATATCCTCTGAGCTAAGGATGCCAAGGAAGACATAATCACAATTTTAAAGAAAGAGAAGAAATGATGACAGTCTTTAAGCACAAGATTACATTGAGTTTGGATTCTGTTAATTACCGCTACCAGTCCACAAGCTGAGGCAAAGGTCCCCTGTGGATTATTTCCAATCTATTTATGGACCCTTGAGAAGAGAAGCCATCAACAGATCTTTTGACGACAGCCTCTTTTTTAGCTTTTGCTGCCAATTGTTAACAATTGAGCTGCCTGGAAGAAGGGCATTTATTACGGCCAAATATGGAAAAGATCTTCATTTTCCAACCCACCTGTTTCTCTGTGTCTGAAGAGAAAATATTTACTGCTTAAAAAGAATCCTTTCTGGATTTTCTTTTTCTGTTGTATTAACGTGCGGTGAAATCTTTTTAACAGTATCATCATCGAAACTGTCATGCATGCAGCCCCCCAGCTGTGTCCTTCTCTTTGAAGGGATCCATTTCTATGCTTACGAGAATGTGGGTGGACAGGGAAACTGACTACATGGTAATCAGGAACCCTTTCTACAGAGAGAAAGCTGAGAAACAGAAAGACTGGGCTAAAGGAAAAAAAAGGATGGGAGAAGAAAACAGAAAAAGTACCTGGATTGTGAGAGAAAATAGAACAATGGGCAACCTTTTTTTTTTTTTTGCATTATGGAAATGAATAGATGGTCTAAACTGAGGAAGGATGTTC
Organism: Bettongia penicillata ogilbyi; assembly: GCA_023548195.1. Lineage (NCBI taxonomy): Eukaryota > Metazoa > Chordata > Mammalia > Diprotodontia > Potoroidae > Bettongia > Bettongia penicillata. Next base: position 7,724,660 of record JAJHZJ010000244.1, read on the forward strand.
CAGCAACTTTCTTTCTTTGATGACATTAGCTATCTGTCTTTGTAGTTAAGGAATCATGGCGGATGTTTCTAATTCCTTGAAGCCTTCCTATAAGCCAGAAGGCAAGAGTCTATGTTTTGCTTTTCCTGCCTTCAGAGACAAGAATAATGACACCATCTTCTTTGGTAACCATATTCCCATCTGGGAAATATCTTGCCTCCTTAATTCCTTAGAATTGGCTTCATGTATGGCATAGGGGGGCATGCAGTGCTATTCCATCTGGCATGACAGCCGTTAGTTGGCTGCCACCCGTGATGCTACCCCAGGGTCTCTGCTATTCTGTCCGCCTCCAAACACTACAGTCCCTTCGTCCTTTCTGCTCCCTTGGTTAGTGCCTTCTAGGCTCTGATGGCAGGTGTTGGGGTGGGAAATAATCTGAGTGCCAAGCCACTGCTGCCCCCAGTTTGGCAGATTAACAATGCTAATCCACTGGCCTGCTATAGTAGGTGGCAGAAAAGACTATTAGCCATATCTGCCTATGCCTGCAGGCAATACTTTTGCTCCATCCTCACCCATTATGCTCCTGTTACTCGGTTGGTTGGTTTGTCTCGGAGTTGCTCCCGGTTGGTTTTAACATTCCTCAATCAGCCTCCACCCCAACCAAATAGATCTGTCATGCCAATCTGATAACCAAATGAGAAAGTGGGGTGTGGTGGAGAGAGAATACTGGAATTAGAGTCAGGAGCTATGGATTTGAATTCTCACACTGGCATTTATCAGTTATATAAACATGAACAAAGGACCCCTCTGAGCCTCAGTTTTCTAGTCTATAAAACAGAAACAACAGTAAGAATGCTAATGAAGTTGATGATGTTCTCCTTACCCGCCTCCCAGGGTTATTTTATGGAAGGAACTCTGGAAACAGAACATTTTTAAGAATATGAGCCATTACCTGTTGGTCCCAGTCTCCAAGGGAGAAAAGCAAACTCATGCCCACTTTTCTCGAGTCATATAGTGAGCCCCAGGGTCTGAGACATTCAGAGTCCTTGTTTTCATGTCACTCCAGCCATGACTTGATGGCAAAGCCACAAGAGAAATGTAGAAGAATTCCCAAGATAAGGCCTGAATACATTTTATTACTTAGCTAATTAAACCACATATTAATTGCTAGAGTATTATTTAGAAATTATTGACATTTTGTAAATCATATATATATACACACATATACACATACATAGATGTGTATATATATATATAGGTATATGTGTATTATGTATATATATATATATATATACATATATATATATGTATATATATATATACAGAGAGAGAGAGAGAGACAGACAGAGAGACAGACAGAGAGACAGAGAGAGACAGGGAGCATTTTATGTAATTTTATTTATGCATTCGCTTATTGCTTTGTTCTTTGGGATGACCAGGACCATGTGGCTCAGATCATCAGATCTGAAGTGAGAGGACCTGAGTGTTAAATACCAGTTCTTACCTGGTTACCTGTTGTGCAGGCTCTTAAAAGCCACTTATCTTGTCTGAACTATCATTTCTGCATCTCCACATTGAGTTGGATTGATGACATTTGGGATCCCCTCTGGCTCTAACTCATATGATCTTATGATTCAAAATATGTGTGCCATCACTGCAACTGCTCTCAAATAAAGAAGCAATAAACTCCAAGAGAAAGACTGGGTGTGAATTAAAGGAGTATGATGACATGAACTCTTTTTGTTCTTTGGTTGCATCTGACTCTTTGTGACCCCATTTGAGGTTTTCTTGGTAAAGATACTGGAGTGGTCTGCTGTTTCCTACTACGGCTTGTTTTATAGATGAGGAAACTCAGGCAAACAATGTTAAATGACTTGCCCAGGGTCATACAGTCAAAAGGGTTAGAGGCTGAATTTGGATCCAGGTCTCCCTAGCTCTAGGTCTGGGTTTCTATCCACTGCATGCACCATCTAACTGCCCCATTGATAACTGAGGTCTGAGTCAAAGGGGGCTGGGAAAAATCTTAGGCACTTCTCATCAAGCTCCTTGAGGGTAGAGACTATTTAAATTTTTATTTGCTGTCACAATGTCTAGCACCATGCCTTATCCATAGTAGGTGCTTCATGAATGGTTGCTGATTAAATGCTGAATCATCACTGTCTTCATCATCACTGGATATTTCTTGAACTCCCCCAACTTCTTACTCAGCATCAGATCCTGGGATCTTGTCTATACTGACAAAGCTTCTCATGTCTAGAATAAATTTAATTTTAAAACAGAGCCCAAGTGGGGGAGGGATGCTGGGAGATGTCAACCCATTCCCTTTTAGGAAGGCCTGGAGCTCACATTTTTTAGTTTCCTAGGTTAGTTTGATTTGTGCCTACAGACAAATCATCCCACGTTTTCTTTCTTCTCTCATTTAAAACATTTCTTTATAAATACTTTCCCTAGGTTTCATATTTTAGATATCCTTTGAGAACTCTGAACACAGAACTGGTAAATATTTGCAGGAGAACGACCCCTTGAGAATTTCTCTGCCTTGTACACCAAGCTCTTTTTCAGAATTTCCTTTCCCCAAAGCCTCAGCAGACTGAATAAAAGGATCCTTGAGAAGCACCATGCTTTCCTCTGGCCTCAGGGTCACCATCATTGATGCTATTACCCTCTGATTCCAAAGCTATCCCATTTTACTAATGGGATAAAGATAGGAAAATGAGAAAGAAAAATTTTAAAAGCTAGTAAAAATGATTTAATGGGCAGAATGTGCCAGCCCATCTTGCATTTAGCAGTTCTCTAGAGATAGATTTGACAAGAAATCATTTGCCCTAAATTTTTAAAAATGCAGAAATAATAAACATTTATAGATTGCTTATACTTTATAAAGCACTTTACTCCAGCCCATTTCTCTTTTTTCTATATTGAACTATTGCTCCAAAATGAAAAAAGAATAGTTGAAAATTATTATTACAAATATGACAACAGCTATTATTACTTTCTTCTGGTATAATACACTACTGTATCTGCTACATATCTTTTGTAACTAAACTGATCAATGTATCTTAGTTTTGTGTATGTATGTGTATATATAATAAATAAATGTATGCATGTATGTAATAGCATATATGTGTATATATGGTATATATAATATAGCATAATATATACAGCATATACAATGTAATTGACATAACATAGTATGACATGATATAGTACATGATGTGATATGATATGATATATGATAGATACATATCTTCCTACCTATCTATCTACACATGTATATCCAGAGTTCAAGCATGGACATTGGTATAAGATTCTCCTCATTGGTGGAGAGAGTTATTATTTTATGGGAACATGCTCAAGGAACCAGATACTCTACATCAGGGTTTCTTAAACTTTTTCCACTTGCAACCCCTTTCTCATTTCTGCAATGTTTATTGGTCTTGCATGGTCTGAGGGCATGTGCAGTGCCAAGTGCCACATGCTTTGTGTTCAGAACTAAGGCTGCAATGAAGTTGCGATGCATCACAGGCAAGTGCTGCCAGAAACATCTTGGGTTTCATTACACGTTGGATTTTGAATTAATTCTTGGTCATTGTGTGTTCAGAAACCTTTGACTCATCAAATTTTTTTGTGACCCCACCATATGGGGTCATGACCCACAGTTTAAGAAGCATTGTCCTTCATGAATGGTTTTCCCCAGAGTCTTCCTCCCTTTTTTTTGTGGGGGGGAGCTCTTCATGAAGAGAACCTGGAACCTGAGGATTTAGGATTTATTTAGGAAAAAAATTCAGTCCCAGGCTCTCATACAAGCACAGAGTGCTTTTATAACCATTCTCTCTACCAATGAGAAGTGGGAGAGAGTGCCCTTCCCACAAGTACAGAGTGATTTTGTAATTATTGTCTTAAAAATGAGAGACGAACAAATAGTGGTGAGGGGAGTGTGTCTGAGTTATACAAACATATTTACAGCATCAAGTTGTATATAAGAAGATTGCATTTTCTTTTTTAAGTTGCATACTTTGATGTTTCAAAGTGTCTGACTTTGCGGGAACTACGGTCTTGTTGACGTAGGCATTCCTGCCAACAGTATAGATCTCATCCCATCTACATCTTCTCAACCTACCAGGCTTTTGTCCTAATTCTCTGATTGACAGGGCTCTCTTGACATATTGGGGCTGCAAGCAATCTAATGCATACACATTATTAATATTATCTCATTTGAGTAGAGGAGATCAAGTTCAATCTGCCATGTTCTAGTAAGAAAGCCACTGATGGCTATGGGACCCTGTAGTGTAGAAGATGAGGCTAGACATGAGAAAATGCTAGAGGAAGGTGGGACAGGAGGCATATTCAGGGAATAACCATGATTCGGAGCTATTTAAGCATTTGTGGTACCTCCTTTATGTTCTCAATATTCCTTGCCTCCCTCCCTCTCTACTTGCTTTACAACCCCCTTAGTTCAGCCTCTTATTACCTCTGACTTAGGCTTATTAATTTAGATTCTTGAAAATGTTGGATGTTGTAGGGAATATAGGAAAACTGGGATACTAATGAACTATATATGAAGTGTGTGTGTGTGTGCTCATCCTTCGTTGCCAAAGAAGACCAAATATGAACTATAATATATAAATATTACATATAAATATGTATAATTATGTATTATAAATATAAATATATAAGTAAAATATATAAGTAAAATATATAATATAGAACTATTATATAATAAATAATATATAACATAGAAATATAATATGTATAGAAATACATATATATATCCTCTTAATTCAACTCCCTGCTTCCATTTCCTTTTTTCTTCTCCAACTCAACTTCCACAAAACTGCCAAACTGATACCCTTAAACCATAGATCGAAATCACTCTCCTGCTCAAGAAGTATTGGTAGCTCCTCATTGCCCTAAGGATAAATTTAAAAATTCTTCTTGGCATTTAATTTAATTCATAATCGTACTCTAGGATTTCTTCTTCATGAACTCTGTGGTACTCTACCTCCCCCCCCCCCCACCTCCCATCAAATTGTTCTCTTTGTTGTTTCTTAAACACAACATTCCATTCCCTGATTTGATGCCATTCCACAAGTTACCTAAATTTTGAGGAAGGGACTCGGACCAGCCCTCCCTGATTCTACCAACTTAGCTCCCATGTCCCCAGGAATAATACCTCCTTCCTATACTCCCCTTTTCAGTTCACCTTTCATGTACAGTCTTTCCCCAATAAAATGTAAGCTTCCTGAAGGCATGGAGCATATTATTTTTGCTTGCATTTGTATCTCAAGTAATTTGTACCTGGCACATGGTATGTTGTTGATTTGGTTTTGACTCCTTGCTTGGAATGGTCTCTCTTCTCACCTCTGAAATCTCTAGCTATCTCCCTTCAAAGCTCAGCTCAAGTCTTTGCCGATATGCAAATCTTAAGCTTGTTTTCATTTTCATTTTTCCTATTACTTGTGATTTGGAACATGTTTGCATGTGGCAACTATTTATAGATAGGTATTCTAAGAGGCACGTATAGAGGAACATTTGGGACCTGTGCAAAGGGTAGGGGAAGTTATCTATGAGGAACATCAAATAAGTCAGTTTAGCTGTGATGGAGACTGTGAAAAGGGAAGTGATGTTAAACAAGTCTGGAAAGATAGCCTGGAGTCCAAATATGAAGGACTTCAGATTTCAAAGAAATTTGTATTTTATTTTAAAGGTAATGGGGACCTGGCTATTGATGCATCTTATAGCAAGGGAATGAGATGGTCAGACCTCTACTTAACAATTTGGCAACTTTACAGAGGATAGATTGGAGAAGAGAGAAACTAGAAGCAGGGAGACCAATTAAGAGGCTAGTTTAATGGTTAAGGTTTGAGGTAAAGATAGGGTCTATGGCCCCAGTTATTTAATGTGTAAAATTATGGGGTGTCTCTGTAAGGCTCCCATTCCACTTTAAATGCTACGAAAGATGTATTCAGCTCATTCTCTCTACAAGGGCCAGCTTTACACTCAGAAGGCTACTGTTCCACCCTCTCTCCTCCCAACTCTACCTCCTTCCCAATCAACTCCCAAAGGATGGATTCAGCAGAAGGAGAATATTTCCTTCTGTTTTTCCCCCTCAAAATTGTCTTCGATGTTTGGACTGCCTCAGATGAAGGAAAAATAATCAAGGAAGAAGTAACCATGAACAACTTTCCCTGGATGCCTTAGCTCTAGAGACTATGGCAGGATTCTGACAGCTGACTTTCCTAACCTTGCCTGAATCAGGCAAAAATAGAAAACTGTAATCTCTCTGCAGATTTTCTTTTCAGTTCCAAGAGCACATAATAAGGAAACTGAAGGAACTTACAAAATAATTTGATCATGAAATCTTATTCTAGTATCATTTGTTCTATCCTGTCTTCCTGTATTTAATTTCAAGAAGTTAGTATTGTTAAAAAAAATATAATAAAAAACCAATCCCATCTCCCCCAAAAAACAGCAACAAAAAACTTTCATGGCTGCTGATTCTCTCTCTCTTTTTCTCTCTTTCTCTCCCTCTCTCTTATTCTCTCTCCCTCTCTCTCTTATTCTCTCTCTCTCTTATTCTCTCTCCCTCTCTCTCTTATTCTCTCTCTCTCTTTTTCTCTCTCTCCCTCCCTCCCCCACCCCTGTCTTAAGTGAATGAAAGTTAATGATGGAATTCAGTTAATTCTGAGAAAAATAAAATATTTGTGTGGGTTCCCTCCTCCCCTAAGGTCACTGACACGACCTTTTGAGGAGTTACACTCTATGGTTACTTCAGTGAAGGAAACTAATATTACCCCCAGCCTTCGCTTTTTTTTCCTTTCTAGCCCCAGGGTACAGCTCTACCTCCCTCCTCCCAGATTCCTCTTAGTTGTATTTGATGACATCTACTACCTATTGACCTGTGACACTGGCAGCTGAGCCAATAACAGCAGGGGTAAAGGTCACTTGTCATTTTTAATAAAAAAGTATGAAGATTTTTTTTTTGGAAAACACACACATATGTACACACACTATTTTGTTCCTATCCATTAGTTTCTGAGCCATGTATCTCTGGTTCAAACATGTCTTTTAGGATGTTTTCCTTTCCACACATCTGGGAATTAACTTTTGGAATGACTCTTTGGGGTTTAAAATATTTTGAATATTCTGTTACTAGAATGCCAGACACAACACACCCTCATGCTTTCTGCCCCCAAGAAAGGGTTCAGTCTTTCAGGCATTGAAGTAAGAACAACAGCTGGAGAGAGATTTCAAATTGGAAATTTGAAACAGGTCTTCTAAGTCTACACATTCTTATTACATAGATTTTCTGCTGTAGTCAAGCTCCTGCATTGTGTCATGTACTACGGATGTCTGACAAAATGTAAAAAGAAAAGCAATGTTGGGAAAGCCAGAGGGAACAGTGATGGGATTGTAAAGTACCCCCTCTTTTCTCAGTGGGGAGTTTTCAGTTTACCTCACTTGAAGGGAACTCATTTTGGTTTTTCATAAACAAAGCAAAATAGAATGGTTATCCACAATTCATTTTATAATGGACTCAAAGTCCCTTCCCTCTGAGGTTTATCTGGCTTTATGTCCCCTTTAGAATGAGCATTGTATATTTTCCTAGTTCTCAAATGTAGACAATGCTGCTACTCTTCTGATTTGCCAAAGGGCCCCGTGGCCTTGGATTCATAGCAATGCTGTAATCTATTTGTATTAATAGGAGCATCATTCTATGAATCACCCACCTCCCACAAACTCACATGTACGCACATGCACTTTTCTGAGTAGTGTCTTTTATAAGGCAAACCAAGGATGGGCCAAGCTGGCAATGTCTGGAGTTCACCAAACATCACAGACAACATCAGATATTTGGACCTCTTAAAAATTCTCTCAGTGTTTAATCATCATACTTACCTTTTTTTTTTTTTACCTCTAAGTGATCTAAATGGAATTAAATCTTTTTTTAAAATAAAGTTTTATTGATGCCTTTTCTTTTTTATGTCACAGTTATTTCCAGATATGCCCCACCCACCCAAAGAGTTTCCCCTTATAACAAAGAAACCAATGAAGAAAAGCCAGCTGACCTAATGACCACCCATGGTCCACTATAACCCAAAGGCAAGACAGTGGAGGTTATTCTTTTAAGAACTGTACATATATCTTGGACAGACACCACAAATGATCACTGAGCTGGACTGAGAAAAGAATGAGTTGCAATTCTTTAAAAACAATTGCATATTGCTTTGAATAACCCCAAACTTTTCTTGAAACAAAAGTCAATTTTACTGACATGTTCTCTTGGTGAGGCTAGGTGACTGAGGGTCATAGAATGCCATAGTCTCTGAGAAATTAAAGATGAGGAGCCTCAAAATATCAGTGAAGACTTGTGACGGGAGCAATTGGTCTGTAACACATTATGAACTAAGAATTATATCAGAGAAGTAGTGTATATGTTAGAGCCATGTAACATTGGAAAAACTGATGAGACAGTTTACTAATAAGAGCAAGAGATAATCATTGAATAACTCCAACATTTAATTGCTATACAGGTAAAATCAAGAGAGCTAGGGGAAAGTCCCCAACATATTTGTCTGAGTTCCTGGAAGGACCTGGGTAGCCCAGGAATAAGAACTACCCAAGAATAGAAAGAATACATTGCTTGTGATCTCATTGTTAGAAGGAAGACTTCTATCAATGATTCTGAAGATCCATCAAACTATTAAAGGGTATTTCAGCAGAAGTATTGCATTTGGTTCTGCTTTCCTAGTGGGTACAAACCCATTCAACTATTAAAGTATTTTTCAGCAGAAAAAAAAGAACTGTTTTTACTCAAGGAAACTTCTATGAGTTTGGGACAGCTAGATGGTATGGTGGATAGAGTGTTAGGCCTGGAGTCAGTAAGACTTGAATTCAAATCTGATCTCAGATACTTGCTAGGAATGCCCTGGGCAAGTCACTTAACCCTGTTTGCCTCAGTTTACTCATTGGCAAAATTGAGATAATAATGATATCTATCTCCTAGGGTTGCTGTGAAAACTAAATCCTTAGTGTTAGCACAGTGCCTGGCACAAAGTAAGTGTTAGCTATTGTTATTTTTTGAAATTATTATCAGTAGTAGTAAATGTTAACTATTATGAGTATTTGAATGTAACAGTACATCTTACTGTACCTTTCCTCTCCCCATTAAGAACATTATACTTTTCTAAAATGAAATTCCAAAGGTTTAGATCTTAATCAATAGGCCAGCTTGGTGAACTTTTGAATAGGCATGCTACTAGAAACAACTGGATATTTATAATGGAAGAAAAATGGTGAGCAAATCAATGAGTAAGCCTTTAAAATCGTGACCCTTTCATCCTGTTACTGTATTGTCCCTCACAAACCCTTAACTCATGAATAATGCATTAAATGAGTTTTCTAGCAAGAAGGAGACAGTTGATATAAAAGTATATTAAAAAAAAATTTCTGCCCTACAATGTTGACTTCTCTAAAATATATTGTTGCACTTCCACAACAAGAGAAATTAGAAAATTTAGTTCAAATTAATGAATATTTATTAAACCCCCTACTATGTGAAAGGCACCAGGAAAGAGGAGACACAAACCCTATTCTCAAGAAGTTTAGAGTTGAGGTAGAGATCAAATGCATGTACTTAAAAAGCTAACTAATAATACAAAGCAGAAAGTAAAGTGTGCAAGGAGTGATGGGGATGAGTAGTGCTTTAGGGATTCAGAGGAGGGAGAAGTTCCTGAACTGGGATGGTAGGGCCAACTTTATAGGAAGGTGATGTCTGATCTAACTAAGTCTTGAAGGAGCTGTAGAGTTGGGATAGAGGGGAAGGAGGCAGAGAGGGCATCTCTAGTAAACTGCCTCCAGAGAACAAGCAGGTAAAGTTGGAAAGCAAAGACAGCTAATGCTGGAAAACTAGGCTAGACCCATGACTATAGAGTATTTTGAAAGCTAGGATAAGGAGGTTTAGCCTTTCTTCTATAATAATCAATTGATTTTATTCATCACTTCATAGCATTTCCTTTATGATCACCCTGGGAGTTAGGTGGCAAAACTATTATTCTTCCATTTCACAGATGAGGAAACTGAGGCCCAAGCAGGCAAAATGACTTATCCAAAGCTATGTAAATATTGAATCTGGTATTTGAACCTGAATCTCTTGACTCCGAGTGCTCTTTACATAATATATTGCCTATTTAGGTAATAGGAGCCATTAAAGAAATAGGTTGACTTTTTTTTTTATTAAAGAGTGTGAAGGGCTTTAAAGACACAGTACAACAAACTCTCTACTGAAATTTTGGATCATAAATTTAGAGTCTGAAGAAACCTTAGAGATCATGTAGTCCAATCCCCTCATTTTAAAGATGAAAAAACCAAAAACAACACCAAAAAACCTAAGGGCCTTGTAACTTAAAATAAATTGTCCAACACTACATGGATGGTAACCATCAGAGATGGAATTTGAACCCAAATCTACTGATTCCAGAACCTCTGCCTTTTCCATTCATTGAATGCCTCTCTCTTTTGTTTCTAAAAGTCCCAAGTAGAAAGGTGGTGTATCTTGTTGGGGGAGCAGAATTCTTTGGACCATGGACTGACTGCCTATCCTGAACTTCAATGTTAATTAGATTCATTATGAATATGGGCTTAGCAAACATCTGCAAACGAATGTCAAGAAAGAGGCTAATTAAATTTTAAGTCAATATCAAATTATCATTATACATTCACTTGGTTTTCCTTCTACTACTTATTCTATAGAAAAGATGGTGTGCTCAGCAAACCATGGTGACTGCTTTTTTTTTTGTACTTTATATGTAGGAGGCAGTATGATTTAGTTGAAATAGAGTGGATTTTAGAATCTTCAATCTCAGTCCTATTTTGTTTGTCTTTTGTAACTGTGAGTAAAGCACCCAACATGTGTGGAGCCTAGATTGAATTGCCTGTAAAAGGAGGGGGGTTGACAAGATAACATCTGAAACCTGTCTACTTCTAAATGTCTATGTTTCTATTAATATATGTGAGAGGCAAAATGGCAAAGGGGATAGAAACTTGACCTCAAATCCACGACGACCGAGGTTCAAATTCCAACTTTGACCAATACTGACTCTGTCATTTTGGGCAAGTCTCTTTAACTTTCAGTGATCTAGACCAGAGGTGTCAAACCTGTGACTGCTTTTGGCAATACTCTAGGAATGGAGCTCAAACCAGATTAAAATGTAAGTGGGAAATATTTAACAAAATAAAACGTAGATTATGTTACATTTTAAAATGAGTCAATCTTTGGGGATTCTTATGTATAGGTTAGTGGCTTCAGTTTCTATATGAGTTTTATACCACTGCTCCAGGTAGCTTGCTAAGACTATAAGCTGCAGAGAAGGTACTAACTTATATTAGTGGAGAGAGTTTTCTCACCCAGGAAGTCCTTATCCCAATAAAGCCACTTATCCAGTCCCTATTCAGTTATAACTACAAAATTTGTCTCAGAAGTAATGAAACTGATTTACTTGTATGGATGAGAAACTTGCTTTGAAGATCATGCCAAGAAAAGAATATTGGAACTCTTCTGAGAAATGGTTTCATCAAAACTTGCTCAAGATATTAGTCCTGGCATATTTGTTAAGTAAACAAACATTTTAATTGCCTAAAATCAATCTAGCAATAATAATCATTATTTATATGCATATGTATATGATATATTTATATATAATTCATATGTAGCTATAAATATTCTATGTACTCTCCATATGGACTAACATATAGAGAGTTGTCAGCCAACGTTTAGAAGAATCTTTATCACAGATCTGTTTGTGAGGAATTATTTATGTAAGTGAAATGGAATGTCTTGCACCAGTCTAAAAGTGAGAACCATGTCCATACCTTCAATATTGATGGCCCAGATAGTTTCACAGTCTCTGCTCTTTTTTGGTTATGAGAGACATGGCCTTATTCAGGAAGGGAAACAATGCCCTTATTCTCATTCTGAGAGTTTCAAGGCATGATGGTAATTGTATTATGTTGACATCTCAGTGTTTCTGGTGACTCAGAAAAATAAACTGAATCACTCCACAGCTAATTTTTCTATATTTCTTCAATATGCATTCAATTTGTAGCCTTTGAAATAAGCTGGGATAAGGCTCAGGAGGGTAAATGAAATGAATTTAATTCAGCATTCTTATCTATTAGCATCAAAGTGACACTAAAAGTGGGGGATAGTTTGAAAATTCAACAATCAGCAGGTTTATGGCATCTTATGACATATGGTTCAAATGTGCAGCTTTTCCAGTTTTTTTTTTTTTTAGTAGCTTCTAATGGATGCAAGTGAAGCTTAAGAAAAAGTATAAAAAACTAAACAAAGTCAGCTATGACCTGGCTCTGTGCTCTAAATAGGTGCAGGTTTGCTTTTGGTAACTCTACTTAACTGATGGATATTTGAATATTCTGTGTAAGATATTTAAGATTCAAAATAATTATCCAATTAGGCATATGCTTTATCTTGAACCAATCAATCACTGTCTCATTAATATTTATTTTCCACTTGTCCAACAGGTTGGGAGAAATGGGCAGCAAAAATCATGTATATAGGAGAGTAGTAAATGAAAGGAGAGGAATCAAGGAATGCCAGAGTCAGAAGGGACTTAGATCTTTGGTTCAACCTCCTCATTTTATATGTGGATGATGTTGAAGCCCTGGGAAAAAGTAATACTCTCAAGGTCATCCAGGTAGTTAGAGGAAGAACCGAGACAAATACTATGATGGAAAGAAGTACTATTAGAACAAAAACCTTTTTTTAAAAAAAATTAATTTTAGTCTATAATAATATAAATCTACTTTAGCGTTTCAGTTTTCAAATTTGAGTTCCAAATTTTCTCCCTTCCTTCAGAGCCTCTCCCACCCATTGAGAAGGAAAGCAATAACAATTACACATGTGAAATCATGCAAAAGTGAAAGCCATGCAAATTATATTTCCGTATTAGCCATGTTATTTTAAAAAAAAGCAAGCAAAATAAAGCAAATGAGAAAAGTATGCTTTAATCTGCACTCAGAGTTCATCAGTTCTCTCTGTGGAGAGGGACGTTTTCATCCTGGGTCTTTCGGAATTGTTTTGGATCTCTGTGTTGATTCAAGTAGGTAAATCTTTCATAATTACAATAAAGACATTGGTCATCATTACAATAATGCTGTTACTGTGTTCAATGTTCTCCTGGTTGTGCTCATTTCACTTTGAAATGAGATGTGAAGTTCATGTAAGCATTTAAACTAACATCTTGGATCTTGTAGATTTGCTGTCTTTTTCGAAGCCTTCCACAAAGACTGACTTGGCCATGAAACCACAGAACACTGTTAGAAATAAACCATCAGCCTCTCTTGAGGAGAACAGTAGAATTAGGGTTTCTCCACTTCATTCACAGCCTCTGCATTAACCTTCAGCCTTGAGGCACCTCAGCTTACCCTTTTTCATACATTAGCTTACCTGTATGCTCGGAGGCTTAATTATTACCTGAGTGGCATTTAGAAATCCTCAGATGAAAGGTGATATGCAAAATCAAAGTATTTTTATTACAGAGTACTTGAACATAGCTGGAGTATGTGTTTGTGTTTTATGTATGTCTTCTAGTTTGCCAGTAGCTGGGTTATTTGGGGAGATTACACATACCAGTTACAGCTACAGCAACAGAAAGAGAGTAGGTCTTGGCACTCAGTCTGCTAACAGGCATGGAGTTGAGCCCAACCCCAACTCTTACCAGCATACCACCCATTACTTTTAAGTAACCTTTAGCCTTTTATAGAATTGTGGCATTTTTAGAGTAGCAGCTAGGGGTGAGGCGAGGGGAGAGGTGAAACTCAGGAAATCTCTGTTTCTTTCCAAACCTTGTTTTACAGGTGAGGAAACTGAGGGCCACAGAAGGGAAATGACTTTTGTCTTTTGTCAATACTAATGGAAAGTGAAAAGGGATCATAGGATCCTAGATTCAGAGCTAGAAGGGACCTTAGAGGACAGCTAGTCCCATCCTCTCACTTTATACAGGAGGAAAGTAAAGCCCAGAAAGAGGAAATGACTTGCTTCACTAAGCCAGTAAATGACAAGGTCAGATTGAGAGGGAAGTAGAAAACCCGTTTTAGGTCTAGGAGCTTATTTAGTCTAGCCTGATTTTATGGGTGAGGAAACTGAGGCCTAGGAATTTGAAATGACTGGCTCAGTGGCAGAGCCCAGATTTGAAGCTGGGGTCTTTTGAGTCCAAATCCAGCACATTTTGCATTGGACCAAAACTCATCATTATTTGCTATATTAAGTTTGTACTAGGCTCTAAAAGCCAAACTGATTTTTAATTTCACTTTGGAGTCAATAGGGGGACAGTAGAAATGCTTTCCCTCTGTTAATTACTTCCCATTTATCCTGTAGATAACTGTCTTTGGATGTATTGTTTGCACGTTGTCTCCCCTGTTAGATTATAAGCTCCATGAGGGCAAGGGCTTTCTTTTGCCCCTTTCTGTATCTCCAGCACTTAGTGCATTGCCTGGCATATAGTTGCTGTTATCCTTCAGCTGTTTCTCAGTCATGTCCTCCTATCTGTGACCCAGTTTTGAGGTAGTAGTTTACTACTGGAGTAGTTTACCATTTCCTTCTCCAGCTCATTTGACAGTTGAGAAAACTGAGGCAAACAGAGTTAAATAAGTTGCCAGGGTCAAACAGCTTGTAAGTGTCTGAGGCCAGATCTGAACTCAGGAAGATGAGCTTTCCTGACTCCAGGCATGGCACTCCATCTACTCTGATATCCTAGTTGCCCTTGACATATAGCAGACACTGAATAAATGTTAATTGAATTGAATAGGGGGATGGCATGGTCCGACTTTCATTTTAGGAAAATCTCTTTGGCATCGGAGTGGAGGACAGGTAGAGATGAGGAGATACTTGAGGCAGGGAGACAAACTTACAATCTATCAAAATGGTCCAGAGAAGATGAGATAAAGGCCTGAACTAAGGTGGAGACTTGTGAGTATTATATATTATTATTGTAATATATGTTATCATTGTATTATATTATTATATGTTATCAATGTATTGTATGTTATCATTGAAAGTTATGTAGATGTGGGGTTAGATGGCATGGATTCCAATCCCAACTCTGTCACTTATTCTCCAGGTGACCTTGAGTAAGTCAGTCTACGTCTTCATTTCTTCATCTATAAAATAAGTGGGATGAACTTGCTAGCCTTCAAAGGCCTATCCAGTTTTAAATCAATTACTTTTTTCTAATGACTAGCTCAGTTGAGAAAGAGAAGAAAGCAGGACAGACTTTTAAGCTTTTAGCACTCCTATTTTAATATCTCTAGAACTGTGACTAGCCAATGGTTAAAAATAACAAAGTGATATCATGATCTAGAGCTGGATTTAAAACCAAAAAATGTGGATTCACATATTGCCACTTATTCCCATTCTGAATTTAGGCAAATCATTTCAACTATTTAGGCCTTGGTTTCCTTGTCCGTGAAATAAGACGTTGGATAATATTATTTCCAAACATCCTTTCTACCTTTAAATCTATGACAGTAAATGAAACTCTTTCCACATATCAGGACTATTTTGCTACTCAGGGCTGCAGGCATTCAGTAGAGGTGGTACTGATGTCACTCTTTAGGACAAGCTAGGGCAGCTCTCCTGAGTGGGAGGTTGGCAGTCATAGAAGGATTACTGAAAGAGATGTAGGTTATCCTAGGAGGGAGAGCCAGGAAGTTTGAATTCTTACCTTGGCTTTATCACTACCTTGTTATGAGATTTTGCTGAAAAAATTGCTTCATCTTTCTTCTCTCTACTCCTCAGCTTACCTCATCTCACTGATTGTGTGGATTGAAACTGGGAAAACACCTCCAGAGAGACAGATGAAAGGTATCGCATAAGAACAGTTACCACGAGAAAGGCATATGAATGTAAAAGAAGGAGGCCTGGTACCACCAGATACAAGTCAGTTCACACATTTTCAGCACAGAAAGAGTGCTAGTCACGTCTTCTGTGAAGATACGTAACATAGCCAATACTTTCGGCTCTATTAAATGCCAGACATTCCCTGTACTTTTCACAAATGTTTCAGAACCGATTAGAAAACAATTCCATGTGATCGGGTATACAAGTTGCTAATAACCAAGCAATTTAGGCAAGCAGGATCATGCTCTGCTAAAATTGCTGGGGTCATGGGGGTACGAAGACCTAGCTGGAAAGTGTTCAGTCTTTTTCCCATTAATTCCTGTTTTTCTAATCTAAGGCATGAAATCAAGAAAGACTTTTTTTCTCACAATTCCCAGACTTCCCAAGGTTACTTAAAACAGCAGTCTCTGCAGAAAGAATTGGTGTGAAAGTGCCCTCCTTGCTTTGCTTTGGACAAGAGTCAATTGAAGCTTTTCTCACAGTTACTATAGATAACAAAAGAAGGGGATGGGCAAAAACTATACTCTGACAACCCAATAGGAACAACCAAGTTTTTCCACTCCTTCTCCCTTCCTAGTATACTGTGTATAACCCACTGCTGGAGAAATTATAGGACTTAGAGAAGGAAAAGATCATAAAGTTTGTGTATTTTACCTTCTCTCACTTTGGTTCTCCCCTTCCCACACATATTTTACAGATGAGAAAATTGGGATCCAGAGAGGTGACAGAATCAGAAATTAACACAGGGACTTTAAAGGTTGTTGAGTTAAATGTGCTTTCTCTCTCTCTCTCTCTCTCTCTCTCTCTCTCTCTCTCTCTCTCTCTCTCTCTCTCCTTCCTGCCTTCCTCTTTCTCTTTCTCTGCCTATCTAAGGTCCTGCACAGTTCAATATCCTTTATCTTCTCACTTTCCATCATTGGATCTCACTTAAGGTCCAACCTGGTGAAACCTTGGATTCATGAATCTTAGCAGCCTTCAAAGTGGTCCTACAAATCCAAGCCCTCCACAGAAATCCTTTAATGCCTCATTGGGACATAGAATTAATCTTGGATTTTTAAAGGTGTTGACAGAGGAGCATACCCAGAAGATTCTACCATGGTGTACAGTCTCTGAATATTGGTTTTGAGACAGGCTATACGTGTTGCCCAATGACTAGCATATTTAAGTATAGAGAAAACCAGTGCCATAAGTTTAAAAGATATCAGATCAATGATTTGGGTCATTTTAACTCATGAAGACCAATTACAAAGGAAGAGAAGGATGTACAGTCTGGGCTGGTGCAAGAAGTACCCATTGCTGGGGGAAAAAAATCACATCATTTTATAAATATTGAAGTGTGTATAGACCTTGCAACTCAGGTCCTCCTCATTCCTGTACTGGTGCTCTATCCACTGTACCACATAGCGGCCCCATTATGTTGGTTACAGTAGTACTGTATATAAAATATACATTTGCTCTTGTAGTAGGGGCTAGGCAGTAGAAAGAATATTTCTTTTGGACTCAAGGACTTGAGTTTGATTTCACTTCTATTGCTTAACACCTGCTTACTTATCTTACTACTATGCTGCCAAATACTTATGAGACCATGGGTGACAACCTCTCTGGGCTCCAATTTCCTCATCTGTAAGGTGAAAGAATTGGATTACATGACCTTCAACTTCCATATACCTGCATCTTGTGATCCTCCTCTTACACTGAAACTCCAAACTGGGAGCTAAAGAATTATGCAAATTCATAGAAGAATCTGGAATTTTCTGGCACAGAATGATAGGAGCTTGGCTGGTCTTTGTAAGCCTCTGATCTGGGAAGGTCACACATGCTCTGGAAAGACTCTTGGATTCTCTCCTGAGTCCTCATCTTTATAATCATCTTGGAGAAAGTTTGCCAACCAGTCAGTAGTATCACAGATTTATCATGATCTAGGAAGTGTTCCATGTGGAAGGAAGGACAAATATGCAATGTGGTTGGGGAGAGGCAGGTGACCAAGATCCCCCTTTTTGCCTTTTCACTAATTCTCGAGGCAGCTCAGCTGGGCCTTATCAGTTTGTGAGAAGAAAACAGCTGAGGATTGAGCTCTGGGGAATGGATGCTTCACATCCTTTGATGAGCAGGGATTGAAGAAAAAGAATGTAAACATTTTTAAAGCAAAAGAACTTCAAAAACAAGTCCCAAATCCTTAAAATTAATAAACTACTAAAGTAAAATACGAAATAGCACAAGTCTTTGCATGGTTGATAAAGAAAAAGAAGAAAAACTTCAGATTTTTGGGGGAAAAGGGGAATAAAATGAGCAGGATTTTCCCCTATAAACCTCATTAGCGCTACTCTTCTTGGAAGCAAATGCAGAGGACATCTTCTGTCTAGAGGGAGGTAAACATCAGCTGTTACTGGTTGTGGAAACTTGAACAATGCTGATTCTTGTTAGGCAGTAAATAGATTCATTTCCTTTTCTCCCCTTACCCAGGAGCTAGGGCCTCTAAACACTTTTTTCTCTCTGTTTTTACATTAGCTACCTCTTCTGCCTTGTTCCTGAAAGCTTATAAAGGAGTTTCAGAAATCCTCCTCCTTTGAAAAGGTGCTCATTCATTAAAGGCCAACGCTTAAATTTTTTCCCCAGTTGTTTAATACTTGTGCTAAATACCCAACTTTCATTTTTTTTTTTACAAACTTTTATTTGTAATTTGTTGTTCCTCTTATTAGGAAGCCACTGCTAGTGACCCACCCTCAAGAGTTTTCACTTTAGACTGGTTTCCAGAAGCATACTTGTAGATGCATTGGCCTGGGGCATTCATTTGGGAGATGGCTGGACCAGGGCTGAAGTGCAGGCTTTGGTCATGGGTCAATGCCTTTAGAGAGTGAAGAAAAATGTACACAAAACCTTCCAGTTAGCTCCAATAAGTCTTGGGGAACATAGAGTCTACAAAGGTTCCCTTCCACTTTAAATTCTGCAGATGTTCTAAGATTTAGCAAAGTTATGCACTTATTTCTAAATTTCTAAGTCTTTATTCTCTTTAATTAAACCATCTACTACTGGAGAATGATTCCAGTTATTGGAAAGTAGTTTTGAGAGCTGATTAAGAATGTTGGCCTGGTCTTCTTAGGCAAAATATAAAAGATAATCAAGGTAGATTCAGAGCAAGGGAGATGACATTTTTTCCCCACATTCCCTATCCCTACCCCTAAAGGGTAAATACTATTTTAGTAGTCTCTGAATTTCCAGCAGCTAGAAATTTATCTATTTGTTGTATCATTAGCAAAGGGTAATTTGATTCAGGATTATGGTAATAAGATCATAGAAGGTGGAACTGGAAGGGATCTCCGAAGTTATCTGGTCCAATTCCTTCATTTTACAGAAAACTGAGGCCCCAGTAAGCTAAATGACTCCCCTCAGGTCACATAGGAAGAAAATGACTGATGTGGGATTTGAACTCAGATCCTGTAACTCTAGAGGCAATGGATCCCATCATTGATTTAGAAAAAACTAAATTCTAAATATCGAAAATATAGAGCTAGGGACTAAAATAACAATACTTCTCTATTTTAAAAATATATCTTTAGTTCAATTTCTATGCCTATTTCAATTTGGAAAGTACCTAGAAATTGTTCTGAAAATTTTGAAACTTTTGCTGGGAGGTCTTGAATGTCTACCTATCCCATTAATGAGAACCAAATTCAGGAATTTGGGATTCTCAATGGAAAGTTCTGGGTCTCAACAAACCTGTGATGACACAGATTGAAGGAGAATCTTTCCAAACCATGTGGAAGAAAAACAACCAAAATGTCCTTAAAACAGAAATGTGCTTTGAGAACACAATTTCTTTTAATCCTATATTAAATGCACAACTCTGCATTTAATTCATTTCAATTTCAGGAGGTCCGTTTCAGTTCCAGTCAAGATCCAAGTTGTAAGATCACATGGAAGATATACTTCTATCTGTGTTGTTGCTGTTTTGAAGTTATGAGGTATTGCGGACAGGAAAAAGCAGAAAGCTGACACGAGGTTCAAATTACTTCCTCTTTCTGGGTCTTAGTTTCTTTATCAATAAAATGAGGAGGTTGGGTTAGGTGTTTTAAGATCCTATTTGTCTCTAAATTCCATGATCCCTTTATTTTATGATTTCTTGGTCTTCTGTTGAAAACAAGAATTTATTATGCTTCTACTGTGTCCCAGGTCCTGTACTAAGTGCTTTGTGAACACTCTCCTTTGGTCTTCCCAACAATCCTGGGGGATAGATGCTATTATTATCCTCATTTATAGCTAAGGTAACTGAGAGAGATAGTGATTAAGCAACTTACCCAGGGTCATAAGTGTCAGAGGCTGTTATTTACGCTCCAAAACTATCATTATATAAAGGTCTGTTCATGTCCCTTTGATCAAAAATCTTCCGTGACTCCCTAGTACCTAAAGAGTAAGGATAAAATGCATTGGCCAGGAATTCAAAGATGCCCCCACTCGGGTGTCACCATCACTTTCCAGTCTTGTTTCTCATTACTCCCACTGTGTGCTTTACATTCTAACCAAACCAAACTTCTCTGTCTCCTGAATTTACCCTAGACTTTTCTGCCTCTGTGCTTTTGTCAATGCCATTCCCTTTGCCTAGAATGGTCTCCTTCCTCCTCACTATCATGTGAAATTCAACTTAAGTGACATCTCGTCCAAGAGACCTTCTATGATTTCTCCTCCCATGCTCCATTAGTAATGGCATTATTCCCCAGGGCTTCTTGTAGCACCTTGTTTTCAGTGAATATAATACATGGTACAATTTGTGCATCTGTCTTATTCGTATGCTAGACTGTAAGTGCTAAGGGAGCAAAGAACTTTATGTAGATCTTAGTACCTAGAACATTTTACTCTGTACACAGTAGGAGCTTAATGTTTGTTGAATTGAACTGAATTATAGTAGAAAGAGTACTAGTTTTGGAATTAGGAACTAGGTTTCAATCCTGTGTGTTACTTATTACCTGAATGGGCAATTCGTTTAATTTCCCTGGTCTTTATTTTCCTCATCTGTAAAATAATGGGGTTGGATAAGTTAGAGGTATCAAACTAAAGGTCCACCAAACTCCCAGTGGGCCCAAATCAGATTAAAATGTAATTGAGAAATGTTTAATAACATAAATAAATATGCAAAAGAACATAGGCAATGTTAATTTCTGGTTGACTTAGTTTTCTGGTTTTCTAAGTCAATCTTTGACCTGCAGGTATACATTTCTGTTTGGATTTGCTATCACTGGAGTATACAATTTTTTTAGTTCTTTCTATGATTCTTCAAATTTGCTGAAGTTAGATCATCTCAGTCTAAATCCACAACTTTTCTGCTGCATTAGCATCATGCCCAAGCTTCTAAACCAGATGACCATCCACATTTCCTAATGTTTTAGGATTTGCCCCCAATATATCTTATATCAAGGGGTTTTACATGCTTCCATCATAGATAGTGACTTACCTGAAGACATTAATTAATGGCAGTCTTTATGGGGAGGAGCTGCAGTCTAAGCATGTTAAAGAAAGGTACATTCTGCCAAAGAGGAAACATGTTATGCTGGGTATGGGATTTGAGCCCAAGTGTTTCTGGCTCTAGCTACCTGTTTCGGTGGAGCTAAAAAAGGCTTTGTGCTCAGAATTTTGGAAGCAGTCATTAGGGAAAGAAAACAAACTACTCTTATTTAGGAAATGTGATTTTATATTGACAGAAAAATCCCAAGATTAAATTTGGATATATGGAGGAAAGCATTTCACCAACGATTTAGAATCTCTTCATGGAGAATTTCACATTTGAGTCAGAATACATTTTCTGAAACAGGCCTGACTCTTTCAGAGAGAAAATGGAGATAGGGTATAAGGAAGTGTTCAGTCAGGGAGAGTTGATTTTATGAAGAAGTATGTTCTTAGACTGTATGATCTGGGATAAATGAGAGTGTGGATAGGGCACATAAATTTAAGGACATTACTTTCTATCTTACGGCAAACTAGCTTCTCCTGAAGAAGACAGTGTATACAGTACCAAGATAACACTGGATGTTTTTGCTGCTCTGAAAATATATCCATAATGAATTTGTATACTTATAGAAGGATCAAGTCATATAAGTCATATTAATGGTCTTCATGTAAAGTTGAACTCCCATTTTTCCTTCTAGCTTCGTATTGAGGGCGTTGTGAGGGGAGGGGACAGAGGGAGAGATAAAGAAATGCACATGGGAGAGACAGAATGAAAGAGAGGAAAAGGAAAGAGGAAAAAGACAGAAGAGACAGAGAAGGGTGGAGAAAGGAGAAGGGAGGATATGGTGGAAAAAACCCACCCATTTATTTGAGAAAGGAAAAAAAGAATGTGAACAATATTCTAATAATTTGTATCTTTATTCACTTCACACACTTGCAGAATCTTTATTGAAAATCTTGTAAATATAAGTACTTCCATGAGCTTTCAAATATTTCCCATTTCTTTGTTATATTTTTTAATTTTAATTTTTTATAGTGTTCCAACACTTCTACTGAGCTCAATCCTTGGAGATGGAATTGGACAGAAATAATGATAATGGACTGAAAAATAAAGACAGTGTTAGAACACATCTTAGCCAATTTCTTTTCAGCCTAATTATTTTGTCAAGTGATCTATTGTTAATATTTGTGAATATTCATCCAATTTTAGTAGAATTCGACTGATAATCTTATTAATAATAGGTGATCATGGAGCATGGGATTTGGACTCAGGAAGACCTGAGTCCAAATCTCGCAGTAGACACTTACTAGCTTTGCTATCTGGGGCAAGTCAGTCAGCATCTCTGTCTCAATCCCCTCATCAGTAAAATGGTGATAATAATAGTGCCTACCTCACAGTGTTGTTGCGAAGATCAAATGAGTTAACATATGCAATGTACTTTGACAGCTTTAAAAGTGCTACCTATTTTTAGTTATCGTGGTGCAGTTGTTAGAGCACTAGGTCTGAAGTCAGGAAGACTCATCTTCCTGAGTCCATATCTTGCAGTAGACACTGTGTCACTCTGGGCAAATCACTTAACTCTGTTTGCCTCAGTTTCCATATTTGTAAAATGACCTGGAGAAGGAAATGGCAAACCACTCCATTGTCTTTGCCAAGAAAACCCCAAATAGGCTCAGAAAGAGTCAGACATTCCTGAAAATGACTGAATACAAGCATTAATTGGAGTAGTACCATAGATCTACAGAGTTAGGAGGGAACTCAGAGATCACAGGATTACAGGGTCATAGGATTTTGGAATTGGAAAGGATATCAGAAACAATCTAAGTACACTTGAATGGATATTCTCTCCACAATATTACCAATAAGTGGAACACCTCAGTCTCTTTTTCGGGAGTCCACTCCTGCCTTTGGACAATTTTTAAACTTAGGAAGTTTGCCTGCCTACTTTCTTTGCTTATGTTTTCCTAGAAGGTAACAATGACATCTGTGTAGAGAGACAGAATGAGAAAAAATAGATGAGAGAAAGAAAAGAAAAGAGACTGAGACAGAAAGAAATACAGAAACAGAGATAGAAGGGAAGAAAAATGAGATGAGAGGGACGGTGAGTCAGATTTAGAGACAGAAATTAGCAAAAGTTTCTGTGTAGAGAGAGACAAAGAGAAACAATGAGAGAAGAGAGGGAGAGGAGAGAAAGACATGGAGGCAGTGGTGGGAATAGGGGTAGGAAAGAGAAAAGAGATGGGTGAGGCAGAGAGATGGAAGTAAGAGGGCTCCTAATAAATATTTCTTTGCTCAGGCAGAGCATGTAAGGTAGTACTTTTAACATCTCAGCTTTGCTGTGGTGGGAAATTCAGTTTTTCTCTAACGTTAAGTCTTTGCTAATTAATTGCCAAGCCCCAAATAAAGAGGGAACAAAAGCTGCCTCTAAAGTTAAATTAGGCTTCAGATAAGAGAGTTTGTGACAGTGTTCTCTCACCGCAAATCAGGAACATCCAGCCTGGTAAGGAAATTACTTCTTGGGTGTGGTTAGGCTCTCTGGGAGGTGTGCTAAGAAAACATTTCAGGCCTCTAGGGTACTCCTTATTAAATTCTTGTTCTAGTGTATCAAATATTTCAGAATGACTGCTCTCTAGTTTGAAAACAACTAGGACAGTTGTGTTTGCTAGGAAAAAAAGTTTTGTTTTCTGGGGAAGTCCTTAGGCAAAACAAAAGTTTCCAGAATGTATTATGTTTAAAATAAAATCCTCTGCGGTAGAGGCTGTTGATTGAAATGAAAACATACTTCAATATGCACCTCTTGGTTTCCTTATTAGTCATTATCAAATATTTCTCAAGAGCCTTGTTGGGTAGAACACTATACTATATTATTATTTATCATATTATATTAATTATATCATATCTTATATTATGTTGGCTACCTTGTAAAGAAGGGCTCAAGAGCTTGCTTCTAAGTGGGAAGGAAAGATGGAATCAGTCTTCCAAGTTTCCCATGTATATAGTCAGTCCTCTGTGTTAGAAGATACTATTCC
This sequence comes from Bettongia penicillata ogilbyi, assembly GCA_023548195.1. Classification (NCBI taxonomy): domain Eukaryota; kingdom Metazoa; phylum Chordata; class Mammalia; order Diprotodontia; family Potoroidae; genus Bettongia; species Bettongia penicillata. The sequence continues at coordinate 7,749,024 of JAJHZJ010000244.1, forward strand.
TATTGCTGAGAGTGTTACTGCCCATGTGTGTAAGGGTGACAGATAAAGGATATGTGACCAACAGGGTTTTCCATGTGGCTTATCTAGGCAGGCAATGCTTTGATTTATAACCATGATTTATTTAGCCAGGGGTGGGAAACCTGCGGCCTCAAAGACATATGTGGCTCTCCAGATCCTTAAGTGTGGCCCTTTGACTGATTTGTTTTGTTAAGTTTGGAGTCAATCAAAGGGCCGCCCTTGAGGACCTGGGGGGCCCATGTGGCCTCCGAGGCCTCACGTTCCCCACCCCTGATAACTTGTTGTCTGAGGTTCTGTCTCGTTCTTTATCTTAGATCATCTAGAGCCTTTATTCCCATAGGTGTCATCCCCGTCTTTGCTTGCTGAATACCAGACAGGGATGCCAGGGACTTTGTCTTCCCAATGGGCTTGCTGCCTAATTGGAGTGACTTGCCCAGGGTCACAGAGCTAGCAGGTGTCTGAAGCCAGATTTGAGTTCAGGTCTTCTTAACTCCTGGCTCGGTGCTCAGCCCACTGAGCTATCTAGTTGCCTGACACATAGTAGGTGCTTAATAAATGCTTGTTGCCTTCCTTGCTTCCTCCCTCCCTTCCTTCCTTCCTTCCTTCCTTCCTTCCTTCCTTCCTTCCTTCCTTCCCTCCCTCCCTCCTTCCTTCCCTCCCTCCCTCCTTCCTCCCTCCCTCCCTCCCTCCTTCCTCCCTCCCTCCCTCCCTCCTTCCGTCTTCCCTTCCTTCCTTCCTTCCTCCCTTCCTTCCTTCCTTCCTTCCTTCCTTCCTTCCTTCCTTCCTTCCTTCCTTCCTTCCTTCCCTCCCTCCCTCCTTCCTCCCTTCCTCCCTTCCTCTCTTCCTTCCTTCCTTCCTTCCTCCCTTTCTCCCTTCCTCCCTTCCTTCCTTCCTTCCTTTCTTCTCCACATCCTTAGCAAACCTTTTTTTTTTAACAAAGACTAAGAAAGAAAAATCCATCAACAATTCAGTAAGTACTTGTTAATTGCACACTCTGTGCCAGGCAGTGGGAACACAAAACCAAAAACAAAACGTCTCTGCTCCCAAGGGATTTATTGGGGAAGAAAATGTGCTTAATATAAGTATATGCCAAATAAATACAAGGGTTTTCTTTTAAGGGGTTGGTGGAGGAGGCCCTATCAGAAGGGAAATTAGAGATTTGCTGAGAAAGATAATGCTTGAGCTGAGTTTTGAAGGACACAAAAGACTCAAAAGGTAGATGTGAGAAAGAAGAGCATTCCAAGAACGGGAGACAGCCAATGCCAAGACTTGGAGATGGAAAATGGAGTGCTGGGAGATAGGGATAGCAGAAAGCCCAGATACATGAGAAGGAAGACTGTAAGAAAGAGAATGAAGTATAAAGGGGAGGCCAGGTTGTGGAGAGCTTTAAAGGCCAAGTAGAGGAACTTTAGAGTGGGGAAAGACACAAGGTGGAAAGGAAATTTAAAAAAAGCAGTTTACCTAAACCAGCCAATAAAATATATCTATTTTATATGCCCAACTCCCAAAGGCCCCTCACCCTCACATGGCTAGTAAGTGTCTAAGAGTTTATTTGAGTTCAGGTCTTCCTGGTTTCATATCCAAAACTCTGAGTAGCTCATGGTCACAGATCCAGTAAGTGAGAGGCACAGGATTTGAATTCAGTATTTCTGACTCCAATTCCAGCATTTTCTCTTCTTGTCTCTTATAGTGGAGATGTGTTATATTTTGGGGAGCGCAAGTATAAAGAGTACCAAAGAGCTTGGGGAGATTGAACATCGCCCAGTCAGAATAAAAAAAGTCAAAGTATTAGAGCTAAAATGTTGTGTAGTTGTGGGGAGGGATGTGAACTGGAAGCCTTGCCGAAGATGGAGCAGGGAATAGCGTAGCAGTCAGGCAGAGGAGGATCTCCAGGCTGGGGTTGTGCTGAAGAAGAAGGACCAGGAACTTCCAAGGCCAGTAGAGGGAGGTTAATAATAAGAGCTCTAGACCTTGCATGGCAAGGTCAATGCCAAGTGAAGGTAAGGAAAATAGGGAAATCCCACCCTCATTTGGGATAACTCTATCCATAGGTGGAGAAGTAGTTTTCAGTTAAAAAATGAACTTTCTTAGTTGTATTCTAGAGTGATGTAAAGCCTTCCACATCTTACCAATTAGGTAGTGGCCAAGCAAGGGCTAATGACCACTTCACTAATAAATAGCAGTTATTTACTGAACATTTAGAGAAGCTGGTTTCAGAACCAGATGCAGGGGAAAGGGGGGGGGGGGGTCCATGAGTGGATGCCAAATAAGTAGATGCCAAATGAGAAAAACCACAAAGGTAGTAAATAGGAGAGGAGGTTGGAAAGTCATGACTGGGCCATTATATAGAGTAGGAACAGGGTTAGGACGAATGTGAAGCCCTGAGGATGAGCTGGGGTCAGAGAAAGGCAGCAAGGTAATATATTCAAGAGCTCAGTGCTATCCCTGGAAGGATTGCTGCACAGTACTCAGACACTGTGTTCCAACCAACTGATCCTTTGTCATTTTCTAAGCATTCTTTCTTGCATATCCTAAAAGACCAGAATAGGAAAGAGGATAATTAGATCATATAATTCAGACCTGGGAAAGCCTTTGGAGATTGACTAGTCCAACTAGTTCAACAACTTCATTTTACAGGAAGTGTCTTATTCACGGTCAAGGAATTCATATTCCTCAGACAAAGTGCTTCTGGCTTCCCAGAAGTCTAGCTTCTTCTTGGGGGGAAGGGGAAAGCAATCGGAGCATCATGATGTGATGTTTAAAAGTTTGAGAGACATAATTTTTGGATAATAAATCATTTTATTAGTAATGTTAGCATTTTATTAATAAAAAGGTCAATAGCACTGTTGGATACCAAAGACCCTTCATGGAACCTAACACTTACATGCCATTGGAAGGGTGGGTGCTCCTGAAGGTGGCAGTTGTCTCTGTCTGGTCAACAAATAATGAGAGATAATGAATATTATAATGAGAGGTGGACCTATTCTAATGAGGGGCTGGAGCCCCCAAATTTGATCATGCCCTTTACTTCCAAGTCACCCCCAGTCTTGGTCAATTTAATCAAAAAATTTATTCCCAACCAAACCTGAGTAGAATGCAAAGGGCGTTCACGTAGATAAGATGGGCTGGGGGGGTAAATTTTTGCTAGTAATGTCCTCCAGAGGCTGAGCTTTGAACAAGGAAATGGGACAGAGAGAAAACTTGGATCTCCCCCATAATTGGTTATTTTTCTCAAAGGGGAGGAAAGGTTATGGGGAGACTGAGGAAGAAGAAAAGAATGGGGAAGGAAGGGGAAGGGAGTAGTCATAAACAAAGTATTTGCAGAGTTTTTGAAGGATTGAGAGAATCCACAAATTAAATGTTTTAAGTGGTTAGCCATTTTTGACTCACTCCAAGACTGGAAAGGAAAGGGAGACAAGTTCCCAAGGTCTGTTCTTTAAATAAGGGCTACTGGTGGTACCAGAGCCCCTAATCTTGGTTGGCTTTCTTTCCCATTCTTTGACCAAGCAATTAAACAACAAAATAGCAATGTGTTCAAGTGGCCCCTACTGCCTTAATGTATTACTTAGTGTATTACATGTATTACGTAATAATTGGTTGTGGCCCCTAGTGCCTTAATGTATTACCTCTCCAGGCACCATCTGCATCTGAACCAAGCTTTTCAGTGCTATTATGTGAAGGTGAGAATTCCTGGAGATCCAAGAAAAAGTAAGGGAAGAAAGAAAGGAAGGGAAGGAAGAAAGATAAAAGAAAAAGAAAAGAAAGGAGAGAAGAGAGAGAAAGAGAGAGAAAGAAAAGAATAGAAAAGAAGAAAATGAATGAAAAAAGAAAGGGAATAAAAGAAAAGGAAGTTTTTTTTATGGATAAAGCCATATCGACAACATCACACATCAGCAGAGTCAAACTGATAACTAGACTTGAAGCAAACTGAGAAGTCAGTAATACTGTATTGACATAGATGTTAAAGGGAAGAATATTTCAGAAATACTCTGGCTATTGAATGGCTCATAGTGCATCTCTCCTTCCTCATTCTGCAGAATCTTTCTCTGATTTCAGTTTCCTGCTGTGGTCAGTTTAGCTGCCAGATTAACTGTAGATGAGTTAGCACCAATTTACTGAGAAAAATAGTTTCTATGCAGAGTGACTCTGGTTAATTGATAATACCTAGAAATGATTAGAATATGGTTTAATGGAAAAACTGAGCATCAAAAGAAGTGGTTTCTAGTTTCAATTTTTCTAATATCTAGCTGGTCTCTCTGGGCCTTAGGGTTTTTTTGGGGGGGAAAATATGAAGGCATTGAACTACCTCAAATCCCACCTTTTGGAGGAAGCCTTTCCCAAATTTGCCACACACGTACTGCTAATATCTTCCCTCTAGATTACACACACACATACATATATGTATGTATGTATGTGTGTGCATATGCAAAATCTTCCACATCTTGACAGTTGGTAGTGGCCAAGCAAGGACTAATGACGACTTCACCAATAAAGTATAACAGTTATTTACTGAACATGGAGGGAAGCTGCAGAGGTGGGAAAAGGGGTCCATGTTATGACTGGATACCGAATGAGGAAAACAAGAAAGAGAGTCTACAGGAATGGAACTTGGGAAGTCAAGGAAGGGTTATTATATAGAGTAGGAACAGAGTTAGGACAAATGTGAAGATTTGAGGATGAGCTGGGGTCAGAGAAAGGCAGCAAGGTAATATTATTTTCAAGGTTTCAGTGCCATATGTGAAAGGACAGATGTCAGAATATATATATATATATATATATATATATATATGTGTGTGTGTATGTATATGTGTATGTGTATGTATATGTGTAGGTATACACATACACATATAAGTATAATCACACATATATATGTATAAGTGAATATATAGACATATACACATATGTAACCTTGTATATACATATTGCCTCTTCCATTAGAATTTGAGCTCCTTGAGGTTGGAAGCCATATTTTTACCTTTCTTTATATCTCTTGCATTTGACATAGCGTCTGGCACATATTGCATATTTTAGCAATGCTTATAATATGATCATATGATGGATGCTTCCTTTAAATTCTAATATGTTTTGATCTTTCAAAGATTTTTTCCTGTCTGAGTGCAAGTGGATGTTCCTGAGGAGCACGGTTGTGCCATCCAAATTCAATGAATAGGGTCTGGGAAGACAGGAGAAAACTATGAGGGACATGAATGAGAATTGTGAGGTTTTCAGCAGATAGTCTCCCAAATTCAAATGTATAATGAAGGAATGATGTTTCAAATATCTTAAAATAAATGATTTTTATAAAAAAAATAAATTTTATTACCATATTGGATGAAAATTACTTACTAAGTTTAAATATATCTTTTCTTTTCCTCTTACACACTGGAATGGCTTAATGTTTCACTCTCTTTGCCTGATGCTGTCTAGACATTTTCTATTTACTCTTAAAACCGTCAAATATATACATTACTCTTTGCTTTTGTAGAAGGTTATTAGAAACTTTTCTTTTCCAGTTGTGAAACATTTGTTCTTAGTGGAAAATAAAACAAAGTCAACAAGTTAAGTAACTTTTCTAGCCTGTAGCCAATTTATTTCCTATTGAACAACTTTTCTGACTGAAAGTGACCTGTAGTTTATGATAAGGAGAATGGAAAGACTTCTCCAGCCCAGAGAAATGGAAAGGCCCAGAGAATCTCATGTATGACTTCAGTCACATCAAGTCAACAACTATTTATTAAGTGCCAGGCACTGAGCCAACAGCAGGCACTACTGGTGAATCAGCTAGAAGTCAACAGACGACAAACAAACAAACCCACCCTGAAAACTGCCAACAAATCTATGATTCTTGTTTTCCACAGGGAGAAAGTGGTTGAGGTTGTGATAACCCTGACAGTGCCACCCACACAAACTAGAAGGGTGACAGCTGTGTGATAATGCCAGTATAGTGAGGGAGGGAGAATGCAGGGTAGTTATGAAAGGTCCATTGTCCTTGATCTTGCTGAACTACTCTTTATTACAGGTGGTGGTGGTAGGGTTGGGGGTGGGGGAGATGTCTTCAGCAAAAGACTGCAATAAGAACATATGTAATCAATTTAGTTCAAGTTAGGTTGGATCTGTGATTTTATTGACCTAGGGAACTCCCAAATGAAGAAACTCTTTCTACCAATGCAGGTCTTAAACTTCTCTCTAACTTAGAGTCTTAGACAATCTCTTAGAGCAGTGATATCAACCACAAACAGAAATAGGAACCACTAAACCATGCATAAGAATACCTAAAAGTGGCATAGTGACTTAGAAAACTACATATTAACATTATCTGTGTTCTATTATATTTTTGCTTATCTCATTAAATATTTCCCACTTATATTTTAATCTGGTTCAGGCCACACTGAGGACTGTTGTGGGCCACAAGCATGGAGGATTCTGTGTTTGGCACTTCTTCCCTAGAGTACTGACTGTGACTGGAGTCCCAGAGTCAATGTGTGAAGGAGATGAAGCTTGAATTGAGGTCTTCCTAACTTCATGATCAGCTTTTAATTGCTTAAGTCATATTATAGTGCTCTCCCTTTTCATGTCTGCCTCATGGATTCCTTCAAATGTCATCTAAAGTCCCACCTTCTACAGAAAACCTTTCCTTAATCCTCCTTAGCTCTAGCATCTTTCCACTGAAACTACTCCAACACTCTATTTATCCTGTATGTAGTTTGTACGTGGTTACTTGCATCTTGCCTCGCCCCATTATATTGTGAGTTTTTTCAGAAATGTCTTTTGCCTTTCTTTGTATCTCCAGGCACTGCCTGGCACATAGTAGGCCCTTTGAAAATGTTAATTGACTTTAAATTATTGCATCAAAAAATCACCAACTTCCCACAAATATACTGACTGATTGGTTCATCAAAGATCCAGATGTAAGTACCAGATGTGAGACAACCCCCAGAGAAGCAGGGTTTTTGCTTTACCAGATTAAATCTTTCCATATTCTTATCTTATACATACAGTTGATCTTCAGAAGCAGCAAACAGTAGACTGAATATCTACTGTATATATGGCACTTCTGGATGTTGGAGGGTGGAGCAGCTGGTGGTGCAATGTCTAGGGTGGTCCTAGAGTCAGGAAGACTCCTCTTTGGGAGTTCAAATCCAGCCTCGTACACTTAGTAACTGTGATTCTGGGCAAGTAATTTAACTTGTTTACCTCAGTTTCCACATCTGTAAACAAGCTGGAGAAGGAAATGGCAAACCCTTCTAATATCGGTACCAAGAAAATCCCAAATGGGATCATGAAGAGTCAAACATGAATGAATAACAAGGTTTTAGGTGACTAAAGAGTTGTAAAATATTATTCTTGCCCTGGATGACTTAAAATGAATTTACAGAGCTATTCCTCATATATTTTCTTAAGATAATGGACATCTCTTCCCTGGGCCTTGTTTTATAATTTATATACTACCCATGTGACCTGGGGCAAGTTATCACTTCCATGGGCTTCCATTTCCTCAACTATAAAATAAGAGGTTAGACTTGATCACCTTTAAGGTCTCTTTGAGCTTTAAATCTCTATTGCTATATTCTTGGCTTTTATTTTTATTATTATTATTCACTACCCCTCTATGTGAAATCTGGTCAATAACATTTTTATTCTTCCATGGCTCTTCATTCTCTTTTTAACTTTCTGTATTTCACTACCATCCATCTGCTGTAGTCTCATCCTGGAACCTCTCTTGAAACCTGGAGCCTCTTCACCCTGGAACATCCATCCTCTATGCCAGCCCCCTCCTACCATTGTTAAGTTCTTCCTAGAGCCTCCATCCGGGGCAGCTAGGTGGTTCAGCAGGTAGAGTGCCAACCTCGAGTTAGGAAGAATCTTCTCTGTGAGTTCAAATCTGGCCTTAGACGCTTACTACCTGTGCCTTCTTTTTAATCAGTTTGGCTAAAAAAACATCACTTTTATTTACCTTTTCCAAAGCCATTTAAAATTTTATTCAAAATTTCTACAATATTTTTGTTTTCAATTTGCCTATTTCTCCTCCAAATTTTCTATTTTAAGCTCATATTTTGTGCTTATTTTGAGTTTATTTTTTTATTGACTTTCTAATAAAAAACCTTCTGCTCACTAATCCCTTCCTTTTCTGTTTTGTTAATGTATATTTTTAGGGATATGATTTTTTTTCCTTGAGCTTTAACTTCATTTCAGAAGTTTTGTTTGTTGTTTTGCCATTATAAATTTCTTTGACTAAATTGTATTTTTTCCTATGATTTCTCTTTAATATACTAATGATTTAGGATTTTATTTGGATCTGTGCCATTTGTGTCCTCCCTGAAATGATGAGTTTTGTGTGTGTGTGTGTGTGTGTGTGTGTGTTCGTGTGTGTTTGTTATGGTCTATAATAGATGTACATGTTATTTCTGCTTTTTTTATATTTGTTTCCAATATTTCTGTGCCTGAAACATGGTCAGATTTTGTCAGACTTCCATGAGGTGCTAAAAATATGCATATTTTTTACCAGTCACATTTAGAAGGCACCATATATTTTTTAACTCTAATTTTTCCAGAAGTTTGTAAAATTCTATTTTCCCTCACCCTCAATTAAGTAGTATAGTAAAATCACTCTTTCTGTCCTCTCCTTCATATTTCTCCATTAGCTTTAAAATTTTACTTTCTGCCTCTTTTTCTAGAAAGGACTTTCTCCCTTATTCTTTTTAATATTTATCTTCCCTTTCTGTCTATTCTAGATTTTTCTTCTTTGATTCATAGGCCTTATATTTATTTAGTCCTTCTTTAAGTTGTATATTCCTCATGAAATTACAGCTTCTAAGGTAGCTATTTGGGGTTTCCTCTTTTAAACAGTTTTTATGTTATCATCTTGCAGATTTTGCCTCCTGGCCCCCATTTTATTCTTTTGTACCATAAATCATTTTTATTTAGCCCGTCTTCAAGATTAATCTATTTTGATTGTATAGAAACAATTTCCTTCTAAGATTGCTTTTTGCTTCACTTCTTTCAGATTGTCTTTCATTTCAATGTATTTGCATTTCCAATCGGTTATTCTCCCTTTTGTTTCATTGATGAGACTTTGATTTATGATTTTCTATTCTGCCATTTATTTCTGCTATGCAGGTCATAAATTCTACATTCTCAATTCTTTTTTCCTCTCTTTTAAACCATTTAGTAACATCCTACTGTTTTTCTGTGATCTTTTGGATATACACAGAGTTGTCTGCCATTTCAGGTGCTGATTAACTTTCCTTTGTCTTGCAATATTTATTCATAGATGCCTGGACTTGTCTAGCTGCTCTAGAGGTCATGTTCCCTTTTGTTATAAATATCTTCTGATTACTTTATCTGCTTATTTTCAAGGTCTTTAATCAAATTTTCTTCCTCCTGAGATCTTAGATAATTTCAGATTTTTTTCTTAAACCTCCTATTGCTCACTTTCTGACTCCTTCTCCTGTGATTGAAGTTTCTCTGGGAGCTGCATCTCGAAGTTGCCTCATGCTGGGCAATTCACATTTCACTGGCCACCATCTCTGCCTCAGTTGACTTCTGAAGGTGTGCAAACCTGACCATATTTGGATACCAGGCCCTTTGCTTCATTTAGACCTGGTGAGTGCCATTCTTCCTCAGTTCCCTCTGTTCTTTAATTCTGTTGCTGTATGTATTATTGCAGCACAGGACACTGCCATGCTAGAATCCCAGTTGGAGAAAGTTTCTCTCTTTTGTTTTTTTGTGTCATTGGGAGGCCACTTGGAAGTCTGTGGGGTAAGATTGAGTTCTATTGAAAGCTCATGAGTCTACTGTGCAGCCCCACCAGGGTGATGGACAGTGGGGTTAGGAATGCTGAATGAGCACCAAAAGGGTTAGAGATTAGCCTTTTCTACTGTGAGTTTATTTGATTTTTACCTCATTAATTTTCTTGGTGTCCTACAGCATGGAGACAGCTGAAATGGTTTTGTCTTTTGCATATAATTTCCACTTTGGAGGGATTGGAGAGGTCATGAAGATCAGAAATAAAATCTAGTCCTCTTTCTCGTTGATCATACAGACCAGGAGTCCTACTGCTTTCCTTTTTAACCCAGATGTGTTAATTTCATTTGTACAAAAACTTTTCAATTTCATGTAATCACAATGATCTATTTTATCTTTTGTAATGGCCACTTTGAGAAAGACCATTTAATAGAAAATGTGATAACCTCAAACTTGAATAATAAACAAACTCTTTTACTTAATTTGAGAAATTTGAGTTGTTAATTAAATTAGCACACAAATAAAACAAACCCCTATCCCAACCAGGGATAGGGAATCTGCAGCCTCGAGGCCATATGCAGCTCTCTAGGTCCTTGCATGGGATCTTTTGACTGAGTCCAGGGGATTTGTTTTGTGAAGTTTGGATTCAGTTAAAGAGCTGCACCCAAGGACCTAGAGGGCCATACGTGACCTAGAGGCCACAGGTTCCTTACCTCTGTCTGTTAGAAAATTACTCTTTTACCTAAGATAGTAAACAGTTAATTAATTCAAAAAAGCCCAAAATGTCCATATCTGTAGCTGTAGTCTATAATTTGGAGAGGAATAAGAGGTTGATGTTTGTTCTTATTTAGATATCTAGGAGTAATGATATCTTAGGTATGTAGCTTCACAAAAATACTTCTTTAGCTCATAGATGTCAGCCCATTTGCTGAACTTAAGGAAACCTCTCTGGTGCTTTATACCCAAAACACTAGAAAAGAGTAATAATGGAAAAAAAAAACTGGGCTGCCAAAGTAAGAGCAAAAGTGGAAACTTAAGTTTGGGTTCAAGATCTGTCACTCTGGTCACTATGACTTCATCAAAGTCATTTTTTTCCGTGTGTGTGTGTGTGTGTGTGTGTGTGTGTGTGTGTGTGTGTGTGTGTGTGTGTGTGTGTGTGTGCGCGCGCGCAAAATGAGCACTGCTAAAGCCCCTCCCAGCTCTAGAACATCCTGGATTGTTTAATAGGAAGGCAGGGCAGTTGAGATGCCGGGGCACGAAGGTAGCAGCTGCAGCCCATTACTCTTAACAAGAAAATCGGCCTCTCTCCCAATCTGCACGGTTCCCTGCAGACTAAATAAAAGCAGACGGAGCCAGAACCCCGGAGGCGTGTTCTTTCTGACCCTTATGTGGTGGCTACAGAGTTGAGTGGGTAGTTTCTCTGTTTTGAAGTGGGGTTTTTGCACCAATCCTTCTCTGCTCAGTGGGGTGGAAAGAGGAAGAAAGAGGGAGTCTTCACAGAGCAGTGGTGCAGTTTTGGCAGGGTTGCTGTTTTTAGGAGGTTTTTCCTATAATTCTTTGTTCCTGTTCGTGTGTGTGTGTGTGTGTGTGTGTGTGTGGTCCCCAGTTAAAGAATTATGCTGCAGAGCACCCCAAAGGGCTGAGAAGTCATGATTCTGTATCACAAGGACAGTGATGTCTGAATCCTTGACAACACCTTCTGAGCCCCTTTCCCATTCTTTCAGGCATGTTTGTGTCAGAATCCCTAGGATTTTAACATTTTGTGATTTCTATCATGAAGCCCAGGTCCAAATTTCCTATGGATCCTGTGGATCATTTCCATATAGTCCTCTCAAATTCACATCTAAAACAAAACTGATTATATTCACTTTGGGCCCCCTGATTTCCCTTTTATGTTAATGCTATCATTATTCTCCAACTAATAGGTTGGAAATCTTTGGGACAACTTGGATACTTCCATCTATACTTGTGAGCCATAGATCTCAGTGCTGAATTACAGATGTGGTTATAAAGAATAAATTGGCCATGACATACAGCATGTAAACACTGTCTTGTCCATATGAGAGAGAGAGAGAGAGAGAGAGAGAGAGAGAGTGAGAGAGAGATTCATTTCTCTTGTTCCCTTTGGTGTTTTCTTTTTCTCTTCAAGATTACCTTTGATGGTTCTTTTATATAGGAAAAGAAAACACAATTCTCTCCATGGCTAAAATGGTTTCCTTGCTACCACTACCTTAATGAACATCTAGGAAAGACAGGTTGGTCTCTTGATGTTTTTGTGTCCCCAGCTCCTAACAGAGTACCTAGCACACAAGAGGAACTTAACATCTGATTCTTGATAAGTTAGTATAGATAAACGTACAGAAAAGTTCAGACAGATGAAGAAAGAAAAGAGCAGAGAAATGTTGTGACTTATTTATCATCACTTATTCTCCACATCCGTACCCAATTCCATGGGCCTTTCCTGGTTGCAATAACAAACAGCTAAGCACAAAGGACAGTCACGCTCACAACATATTTACTATTCCACATCCATAGTCCCTCTCATCTCCAAGAATGATGACAAGTTTATATTCTTATTTCATCTCCAGGGGTAAGACTGGCAATTCTAATTACACAACGTTTGGCTTTATATTAATGTTCTAACCATTTACATTGTCTTAGCCATTGCACTTGTCTTGCTTATTTTTTTTTCACATTTCTCTGAATTTCTAATATTTTTGGGTTCTTCTAAGAGAAAAGTATTTCATTTTATATACAACAATTTGGGCACCCGCTTTATTTTCATTTGCTTGCTCATACACATACAAATACTATTATGAATATTATATAGTGGGTTTTTTCTATCTTTGATCTGCCTAGCAACATATGCCAGTTGGAGGGATCACTGGATCAAAGGATATGAACTGATTTAATGAATTTTGCCATGAAATTCCAACTTTTTATCCAAAAGGGTTGAATGAATTCAGAGCTTCACCCATATTGTATTATATACTTATCTTCTCAAAGTTGGTCCAGCATTGACCATTTCCATCTTTTGACACTTTTAGAGCACTTGTCTATATGATTGTTGATAATTTATAATTCTTCTTTGAAAAATTTTTATCATTTGACTACTTAACTTATTGGGGAATGGCATTTGCTCTTGTACATTTCATCTTAAGATGAAATATAAACATTTCTATCAATTCCATTTCATGTTGCCTCATTTGTAAAATGAGGATAAGAGCACGTACTTCATAGGAGCAAATAAGATCTATAAATTGTTTATCAAACTTTAAAGCTTTATAAAAATACGTTATTTTCATACATTTATGCTAACTAATTATATATGATTGGTATCAGACTCTTATAAAAGATATTTGATGCAATGATTTCCCCCCATTTTCCCTCCATTGCTTCATTTTTTATTAAGGGTCTCTGTCTAACCCCTCAGAGTAAATAGCACAGCAACCCATAATAAATATCCAAGTCATCGTTTTTCAATGCATGTAAAGGTAAACACTTGGGACATTCTATATTTTTATGTAACATTAAAATCTACCTGGTCAATACTTTATTATCCTGTCTCAAGCTTCTCTCTAGGCCTCCAGACATCCTCTAAGTTCTGAGAGGCTGCCAATCTAATACAAACATCGTTCAATGATTCTATTGTGTGCAGCATGGGTAAAAATGACAGCTGTTGTATAAGAAATATAGTTGGTTCACTTTCTTCTCTCTTCTCACATTCTCAGACTGGAGTATGATTAAAAGCCAGTCCATCGTATATAAACAAGATTTGAATTTTAAAACATTTTATTTACTAAGAGGTCACTCATCTTTACAGCAAAGAAATGGAAAGACAAATAATGCTGAGACATAGATATAGGAAGCTAGGTGGCAAATAGAGTGTTAGATCTGGAATGAAGAAGACCTGAGTTCAAACACAGCCTCAGACACTTCTTAACTGTGTGACCCTCGGTAAGTCACTTAACCTTTATCTATCTTACTTTTTCCATCTGTCAACGGGAGATAACAATAACACACACAGGACTGTCATGAAGACAAAATGAGATAGTATTTGTAAGATACTTTGTAAACTTTAAAGCACTACCTAAAGTTGTTGGTCTTCTTGTTATCCATATATTGTCTGTAGCTTAAATTTTAAAAAAAATCATTTTGTCTGAACCTACTTGGAAGCTCTGTAGTAGGGGACTTGAGTATTTAGTGAGAATATAGTATACTTAGGCAATTATTCCTTTCTCCATGTCTTTACAACATTTAAAACATGTATATCCAATTCTGTATCAGACAATCATTATATCTAATGGATGTTGTAACCAAATAATGGATGACTCCAGATATTGCAGGTTTACTAGAGAAGGGATTAAAAATGGAGCTATTTTTTGACAGAAAATTAGCAATTTATTACTGCATCATAGAATCCCCCATTCCTCAATTTATTAAGCCAAACCCGAGTGACGATTTATTCATTACCAGATTATAAACAAATCTACAGACATAACTATAATACAATATCTTTGCTTATGCCTGAAGCTAATCATAGCTACTAATAACATCAAAGGACTTCTTTAAGTCATCCTACATATGTTCTTAGATGATGGAAGGAATAAAACTGAGAAGGCCCAGATCTTCCATATTTCATCCGGTTGAAGCATTTTCAGGTCGTTTTCTTTTTTTGGGAGGAGGGAAGAGGTTATTCATAGAACTAACAATATATTCATTCTATGGATTTTCATTTTAGGAGAGTAAAAGTTCTATATTACCATATCTGATAGACTTTTCAATTCTCTTTATATCTCCTGAATTGGGCCAAGTGATACTCTGTAACTACTTCTTTACAATAACTGCTCATCCACACAATCTTTAACTTCTGAGTCTTCAAACCTTTAGTCAAGCTTATGTTTATTACATAAATATCCTGAAGGTGTTATTTCTGTTATCATACTACATAACTATATAACTAATGAACTATATGGGACATGAAGGATATACGAGGGATGTGCTGGTAAATGTTGAATAACTAGTACTCTGGAGGAAAAAAAGCCAAATAAAACCTGTGCACATGATACCCCTTTAAGATTAATCTTCATATTAACATTTTCTTTATCACTTTTAAGTCCAGACAATCAATAAAACAATAATCAGAAGTCTGATTTTCAGACTGATTTCTGAGGTGTAAATGCTCATATTTAAAGTTGTTCTAGCATACACCTAGATGCAGTCTAGGGAAGATTTTGGTGACACCAGAGGAAGTTAAAAAAAAACTTGAGCTTGATGTTGCTCACTTGTTTTCACAGGATTGCCAGGAGGTGGGGAGGGTTTCTTGAAAAAACTTCATCAAAGACTAGTAGAAAACGTATCAGAGAGGACAAAATAAAATGAAAGACGTTCACAAAAGTTACAATTGGACTACTACGAAAAGCCAAAGTTTTGTGGCAAATTGGGAGTTGCCCCTAAGCAAAAGTACCTATCATCTCCACTCCCTTCCGAATTGCAAAGGTTGTGAAGGGTGATAATGAAGGATTTATTACATTTAAAAGGACATATAGTACAATTTAGACACATAGAATTTCTGTTTATTTACAAGGCTTAGAATATTTTCTTGAGAAAAATAAACATCACTTCTCTATCAGAGTGGTTGTTTTTTCTTTTCTTTTCTTTCCTTTTCTTTTCTTTCCTTTTCTTTTCTTTTCTTTTCTTTTCTTTTCTTTTCTTTTCTTTTCTTTTCTTTTCTTTTCTTTTCTTTTCTTTCCTTTTCTTTTCTTTCCTTTTCTTCCTTAGCAAAGAATGACAGGTATTTTTCTGCTCTGCTCAACTTGATATGTATCTTCTTATGACCTGGTAAACATGGTCACTATGTGATATAAAGAGAAAAAATGTCTTCCTATCTTCTCTCTTTCAATTGATTGTTTTTTCTTATTTTAAAAGTCATTTTAAGAAGAAATTGTAACTATCTCTTTTGCCAAGAGGATAAATGACAATGAGAAACAGTGTGCTATGGTGGATAGAAAGGTAGCCTAGGAATCAAAAAGACCTGAGTTTGAGTCACGCCTTTGACACATAATGACTGTGTAACTCTGGGAAAGTCTCTTTACTTCTCAGTGTCCCAGATAAGTGTGTATGACTTCATGAAGTTGAGATTTCCTGTTGACACACTCTTAACAGAAGAACCGTTGCATTAGCAGAGGAGATATCTTCGTCAGGAATGCACCCCACCATGAAATTACAGGTTCATTCTAGTTTTTTTAAAAATGGAGGAAGATGCCAAATGATGAGTATTGCTTCACATACACATAACAACAAAACTCCCATAAACTAAAGGAGAAAATACTTTTCA
This sequence comes from Bettongia penicillata ogilbyi, assembly GCA_023548195.1. NCBI lineage: Eukaryota > Metazoa > Chordata > Mammalia > Diprotodontia > Potoroidae > Bettongia > Bettongia penicillata. The sequence continues at coordinate 7,765,123 of JAJHZJ010000244.1, forward strand.
AGAGCTTCATTTTAGATCCAGCTCACCAAGCAGAACATTTGTAAATGAAATTGGAAAGACAACAAACAGATTGGGAAAAGGAACAGTTCTTCTGCAGCAACAGCTAAGGAAGTACCACAGGTGGACCCCATCACTTCCATATCCATGTAGTACTAAATGGAGAAGTACCAATAGCACTTGAGAAGACAAAGTTGGAAAAAGTGGCTAGACCTGACCAAACTACAAAGAAACAATCTATGTTGGAAACAGCACATTTAAAAGGTACTTAGGGATCAGTTTTCATGGAATCTCAAAGTGAGGAAGATTCTGAATGAATAGGAAGGATTACAGTCATTGCTTCTAGAAAAAAAAAAGATAACAAAGAAATCAGAACTACAAACCTTTATTCCTGTTTTCATCTCTATCAAATTTTATAAGAATCCAGACAACCTTTTGCAGACCATTTCCTCCAACAGATCACATCTTTATTTCCCACAGCAGCCTGAGAAAATATAGCGAATTTAAGATCGCACAATTTTTTTCCTCCAAAAATCAATTCGAAGAGGGAAATAAAGCACATATGAAAGTAGAACAAAATGTAGCCTGTAGTTCTGTTCAAACGGGAGACTAAAATAATCCTTAAACCAGGACTGAGCATCGCCCATACATGTTAAAATTACATAAGTCTAGGACAGTTGCAACTACAGCAATAATTTTGTTCAACAATCTGCTGAGTGTTGACAATAAACAAGGAGTGAAACAGGGAGACATCTGTTTGCATTAGGTGTATGCCAGTTTTATGGAATATGTTCTGTGCATGATCTAGACTGAAGAAAGAAACACTACAGAGGACAAGGTTCTCCAAATATTCCTTTGTGTACTCATTTCATTGAGTCCCGGGACATTACAAATTTCTTCAGCAAAATATTCAGCAATTGTTACACTCTGAGAGCTTGGTCTATGCAGATATTATCACTATACCTAGGTCTTGGATTGTTTGCAGAGAAAAAAAAGTCTACATTGTAAATGACATGATTAAAAGATAATCAGGGATCAATTTTCAAGGTATCTCAAAGAAAGGAAGGTCTTGAATGAGTAGAAGAGATCCCAGACATCGCTTCCTAGCCACCTAAAGACAAGAAGTATTGTGAACATTGGATCTGGGGTCAGGAAATATTTGGATCCAAATCTAGGGTCTGTATGGCCCAGGCAATATTCATAGCACCAAGGACAACTATGAGTATGTCAGCATAATGCTGAATCTCAGAGTATAACAGACTCTCCATACAGAAGGCAGAAGAAAAACATTTATTCAGACACCGGAAAGCCAAATCTGTCGTAGAAAACAAGAAGTTAATACACATTATCACTGCAGGGGATAAAGTCATTCCCAAGCCTCCCCTCCCCCACAAACAAACACTCAGGAGCCTACCTGTGCCTCCCTGCAACCCCTCTCCTCCTCCCCATCTGCTCTCATCAACTTCCTCTTGGCAAGCTCCTCCCACCACATGTGACTTAGGCTTCCATATGATTTCAGCAGGTCACATGGACCTATTAATGAATGGGAAGGATCTTCCCATTTAAATTACCATTACAGGCGATAACATTTATTAACTGAATCTCTGAACTTCAATGTTCACATCTGCAAAACAGGGATAATAATTGCGATACCACCTACCTCACAGGATGTTAAATTGTCTATTCCACACTTGACTTCTATCTCACAGAGTTGTGCTGCTCAAGTGACATCATGGATGTAATTTTTTTTCTACACCTTGAAGCCCTTTAAAATATTAGTTATCCTTATGGACAATGATTTGGGCTCAGGATTGAATAGGAGGCAATCAGATCAGATATTATTTGAAAAACTGTATAGTTAAGTCAAGAAGTATTTATTAAGCACCTGTTACGGGCCACATACTGTGCTAAGTACTGGGGCACTGTGCTAAGCCCTCAATAATTCTTTTGATGTTTCCAGTTGTCTCAGTGATTCAGAAGTTCATTTCCATAACATTGATTTTTTTAATTTGTGATATTATATGGATAAAAAAGAATGATTTTGTAGGAATCCAAGTGACAAGTAAACCCTAAAGAAATGCAAAAGCACATGGCATGTGGGAATAGGTTTATGACATATTACCAATCATGACTCATGTAGGAAAAGTGTCATGAAAGATATTTCCAGGATGTCTATTACCAGGAAAGGAAGTGAGCCAGAATGAGAAGCCATGAGTGAATAGTTAGAACTCTACGTTGTTACTCCAGTCTATTGCAAGAACCTTTGAAAAAAGCTTCCATTCTTATTATTTAGTGGATCCTTTATCAACAATTTATGAAATGACAATGGCCACCCAAATGAAGCACCATTTGAGGATACATGATGGAGGTGTCCTTACCCCACCTCCTTCAGAGCCAGTAGAGATAACTTCTTGACTGCCTCCTGTTGGCCATGAAGACTCTTGTAATTGACTGTTGAATCAGACTTCTGGTGTATGTTAAAGGGGCCTTCTCTACCATTCAGGATTCTTCTTCCTTCTGACCTCCGAAGGATGAGAATGACTGAACACTAGAGGGCTGAAGGACCCTCCCCAACATTAAGCTGTGAACCTCTTTGTGGAATGGGGAATCCTCTGCATTGTGCCTTCTTTACCTTGGTATAGCACCCTATGAGAGTTTAAAAGGCTGCTGGTATCCTCTTTGGGGTGGGGATACTTAAGTAGAGCAGAAACAAGGACATAGGCAGTCTGCTACAGAGAGAAAGAATTGCCCACAAAGGAAGGGAGATGATGAAGGCCCCAGGTGTGTGTGTGTGTGTGTGTGTGTGTGTGTGTGTGTGTGTGTGTGTGTAAACCCATTTCAAACTGATAGGGATGAACTCAGTAGAGTAGCTAATGGGCAATCCTATTGCAAATGTCTCAGTCTTGAATATCAGGAGCTCAAAAGACTGTGATCGTGTTATGATTCTTTGGTGCTTAATATCCCCTTTCTTGGGTGAATATTAAATTGTCTATTCCATACTTGACTCACTTTTGTCCTTTGGCACTTTTTTCTTTGCTTTCTCTTATTTGGTAATCTGAGGTAGTTTGGGATTCATTTTTTTTTAACTCTCCTCCCTGCCCTGGGAGTCTGAGGTGGGAATATATTGAAGCATTGGGGAGGTTAGTTTCTCTATTTAGAAGATGTTTAACTTCAGAACCAAGAGCCCAGTCAGTAAGGGTAGGTATTGGCAAAACCTATCCCGGCGGCCTCATAATAGAGTTGCCTGAGTAGACACAGTAATAGATATGGGGGACCTTGTCCATTTTAAGGAGCTAATTCTAGTCAATGTCGTGTACTAGACAATAAAAATAATCCTTCATTTTTGATATAGTCCTGCATAGTCAACTTTTCTTCAGTGTCTCCCTGTGATATAAGTAGTGCAAATAGTATTATTCATATTTTTGAGGAGAGGTAACCGGGCTTTAGGTAGCTTAAGTAACTTGTTCCTGGTCACCCAACTAGTAACAACCCAAATTTGAACCAAGGTCACCAACTCAAAGTCTGCCATTCTTTCTAAAATGCTGCAGAATGAAGAGATGAGGGAGGGGATGCACAAAGTAATGAAAAGGGATCCATTGAAGTGGCCAAGCTCACTTCTGTGTTTCTTTCCTTTTATCTGACCTCTCATTCCTCCACAGTAAAAACTCATTCTCTTACTTACTTTGACTTCTCATCCTGTCCACCCTAGCTTTGTGCACTTAGCCCGATTACTACTTTTTTAGGTTCCACTCCATCTTTCCTCCTTGTTTTTGCCTCTTAACCCTGGTCTTCAAAAGAATTCACATCCAATTCCTTGAAACTTCCAGTTTCCACACACTTAATCATTCTCTTTGAAAATTTCCCATTGTAAACCTTGTCACCTCTGACCTTCCACATCCACAGATGCTTCCTGTAAGCCAGGACCCAAAAGCTGATGCAAAAACTATATATCAATTGTATGACACTGAAAATATTGACTATTTATAAACTGCTAAAGATCTTGTATTTAATAAATTATCCTAAGCTTGGGATGGTTGATTGTTATATTAGTTAAATTCCTTGGTTCCCAGTCTTCTGGCTAATTACATATAAATAATATTGCTTATGGTAGCTTTTCTATGGGGAGTGGGGAGGAGGCAATATATATATGTGAGTGTAATTTAGGCTGATCATTGATAGGAGACTTGGGGAGAGGATAATGTTGTTTGTGTTGCGGTTCAGTTGTATCCAACTCTTTGTGACTCCATTTGGGGTTTTCTTGGCAAAGATACTGGAGCAGTTTGCCATTTCCTTCTCCAGTTTATTTTACAGATGAAGAAATTGAGGCAAACAGGATTAAATGACCAGTTGTTTTCAGTTGTGTCTGACTCCTTGTGACCAAATTTGGGGTCTTCTTAGCATGTAGTTTTCTATTTTCTTCCCTAGTTCATTTTACAGATGAGGAAACTGAGGCAAACCAGGCTAAGGGACTTACCTAAGGTCTCACAGCTAATAAGCATCTGAGGGTAGATTTGAACTCAGGAAGTCTTCCAGGATTCCAAGTCTGATACTCTATCCACAGTTCACCTACTTTTCTGTCACGTTCACTAATGGAAAAGAAGCCATACAAACTCCCTAAATTGGCAGGTATCCAAACAAAATCATTTATGATTTGGCTCTGGAATGTACTTTTATATTTGAATTTGAATAAGGGTGTGCCCTACAGTCTGGGAATTCCAGTGCTTCACGTACAATCATGAAACTGCTCTATGAAGGCTTGACTCACTGGGAAATGTTGATGGAACCAGATTCTTCATACCGCTTTCAAGGGACATGCTTATCTCCTCCCTCCTGCTTCCTCCATGCTGGGAATGGATGATATCACCTCTTGGAGTGACACGGAGTAGCAAACTAAGCGGTGACACTCCTTTTTATGGGTGTGTCAATACAGAATCAGGTTGACTTAGAGATTCAGGGGCTCCCATACATTGCCTCCAAATTAGAGGGTTGTTCTATAGGCAGAAACCTATAAGTCTGCTCTGTCATTAATTTGAAACCCCTTCCCTCGTCCCCAATACTTCATTTGCTCCAGTTCAACTCCTGCATGTAGACATGCTCATTGCATTTGCTGTCTCCCTGGATCACTCTTTTGATGTAGGAAGCAGGCAGAAATAATTCAGAGCAGAGATGGTGAGGATGCAGGTGTGAAAGTAGAGAGGAGGACAATATTTTGAGACTGAAATCAACATTTACCATCAGTGTCATTTTGTGGTTAAGGAGCAGACCTGGGAAGAAGAAGACCAGGGTTCGAGTCACACCTTTGAAACACACTTACTGTGTGATTCCTGGCAAGACACTTCAATCCTTAGTGACTCAGGCAACTGTCTAAGACTCTCAAGTTGCCTAGAAGGTGTCACTCTGTATGGACAAGTAGAGCTCCTCACTGAGAAATCTGGTCAAAACCAGAAAGCCACAGTGCAAATAATCTTCCTGTAAACAACTGAAAGCTGGCTGAATGGCCTAAGAAGGGGTCTGGATATTACACAAGGATTTAAATTAGTTGGACAACCCATGTAAATTATTAATAAGTAATTGAGAATTGACTGCATTTATACAGTTATAAACCCTCTTCGGATTCTTTTGCATTAAAGGCAGTACTATTAAGGTTCAATTTGGGGGAATCATAGATCGAGATTTGGAAGGGGCCTTGAAGGTTATCTAGTCCAACCCCCTCAATTTACAGATAAGGAAGTGTCCCCAAATATTAAATAACTTGCCCAAAGTTACACAATTGGCCAATAGTAGAGTGGGGATTTAAACCCACATCCTCTGAGGCATCCAGCATCTGTCCACTGCATCATTGCTGATTTTCAATTCGAATCAACGAACATTTACTGAGTATTTACTAAATCCATCTCACTTTGCTAGGTGGTAGGGATCCAAATTATAAAACTAAAGCTGCTTTCAGGAAGCTTACAATTTAAAAGAGGGCATAAGACATGTATCCTAAGCAGACAGCATCATGAAGGAGAAAAATGATGGGATTTGTAGCTAGAGGACCTGGGATCAAATCTTTGACCTACTATTTACTGCCCAAGTCATCCTGGATAAGTCACTTAACCACAGTTTCCTCATCTACAAGAAAGGGGGTTTAAAATAGATTATTTCTGAGGTCCTCTCCCAGATCTAAGTCATATAATCATTTATAAATAAATACAATGAAATGACAGGATGTGATAAACCTAGGAGAGAGGTTTAGATACATCTCTAAGATAAATTTGAGGAAAGATAGATCCTTTTCAAAAAGTTTATTCTTTAGTATTCAACATTCACTTCCATAAGTTTAAAATTTTCTCTCCCTCTTTCCCCTCTCCCCTCCCCAAGACAGCATGCAACCTGAAATAGGCTCTACATATACATTCCTATTAAATGTATTTTCACATTAGTCATATTGTATGGAAGAATTAGAATGAAAGGGAGGAACCATGAGAAAGAAAAAACAAAACAAAACAAAAAATGAGAGTAGTCTGCTTTGCTCTGCATTTAGACTCCACAGTTCTTTAAGAGAGATCATTTTTAATGGGGAGGATTAGGAAAAGTTTTGTGAAGGATCATAGCATCATAGATTTAGAGCTCAAAGGGATGTAAAGAGAGACCTTAGCTGGTCCTGGAAGGGAAAGGAGGATTTTAACATGCAGAGTTAAGGAGGAGTACATTCTAGCAATGGGGGATAGCCCACACACATTCATAAACTACTCCTTACTTTACAATTATGCTTTCCCTCTGCTTTCTATGGCATCTCTATACAGTGGGGGGCTTTAGGGAAGGGAATGAGAGAGGAGCAAGAGATGTGATACGGTTGTGGCAGGAATAGGACTGAGCCCCAGCTTGGAGAGGAAAAGGACAGAAATGCCAATGACTGTGGTTCTTGACAGGTCTCATCCACTGCTTTGTGATGGGCTAGATGAGGCCAGCAGGGCTAAAAAACACCAGCAGCTAGGCAGCTGGGACAGAGCTTAAGGAAAGAAGCATCCTTGTGAGTTTCTGCTCAAATTAGATTCTGAGTTCCAGGCTCCTAGGAACTAGGTATAGAATTCCTCCAGAGTTTTTGCCTTAAACACTACTGATCAACCCTACTAGAAGTGTGAGTCAAACATTCCTTCAGAACTATATAGCCATTAACACTGCCATGTGCCCCAGGGCTACAGCCATGGAAAACTCAACAATTCAAACTATGTTAGTTCTAGAATTCCTAGGTGCTGATTAATCCTATCCTTTCATCAGGGGATACAGTAGAAGATGTAGAGAGTGGTAGTTTCATGGTCACTTGGTAGATATTTTGTCACTTGTGCTCCATGGCTTTATGTGTTATTTATTTTCTTATTAATTCTGTGAGAAAAGTAAATGTTACCTGTAGTATTCAAGTATGCTTATTAGCCTTTTTGCATGACTAATGCCATTATGTCAAAGTCATGTGACTCATACAGTTTAAAAAACATAGGGATTCAAAGTGGTTGGGAGCTCAGGTCTCATTGGGGTGCTCAGGGAGGGGTAGCTCCTCTGGTGTGAGGATTTGACCAGCCCTTTTTAGGACTGTTCATCTACTTTTGATGTCTACCTTCCCCCAACTTTCATCTGTGACTCCAAGAAACTATAACATGCATAGCAGCCACACCGTGGTAAAAACCTTCTTGGCAGATGGACAGGTTGAAGGTAATCTACAGGCCTCAGCACTATTGGTGAGTTAGAGAATTGTCTACCCCAAGCACATGAAGACTTCCCCCAATAGAATGAGCAGATGAAAACAATGTAGTCCAATAGTCATGAAAGTGACTGAAGCAGGAGTTGTAAAGGGCTTAGAGCTTGGCAAGACATCAAAAAGGCCAGGTTATTCCCTGAGCTAGTACCAGTCATTTTGCTTCCTGTCTTGCCACTGGATTTTGGTAACTCCAGGAGAGACAGGGAGGCTGATGACTTTATGCAACTCTGCCTCACTTAAATCCAGTTCACCCACAAGTCAAGACATCGCCTTGCTATGTCACTGCTCCTCTTTGAAAATGAAGGATGAGTAACATTGGTGAGATGCATAAATCCATGAATGCTTGACAAGTCAGCACCATTCCACTGAAAGCATCAGAAGTGAGGAACAGAAGATGGCAGATTCTCTGGCCACCATAGCGAGCATGGCGATTACTTAGCACTGCCACTCTAGTGGGACATAGGCAAACTATAAACACAAACGTGAGACCCCCTGTGAATGACCCTAAGCATTACCTATAACTAAATATGCACAAGTGGGAGAGGTTTAACAGCTAGTAATTTTTACTAAGTTGTTGAGTGACTAAAGGCACACAGTGTGAATGCTTCTAGAAAGATAGATTGGAACCAAATTGAGAAGGACTTGCAATGCTATCCCAAGGAGAAAGCATTTGATTCAAGAAGTCATGGAGAATCATTGAAGGATTTTAGATGGAGGAGTAAAATAGATTTATGCAGTACGAAGATCATTTTGGTCACTGTGTGAGATGGAAACACCATGAGTAGGGAAGTAACGGATTTTGTAGCAGCTGGGTACATTGTGATGTGTTATAGGCATTGGAAGGGGCACATAGAGCTGGGTGATTTATGGAGGTGAAAAAGCTGGTAGTTACTACTGGTGGATAATTAGACTGATCAAGATAATGAAGTCTTTTGGCAGATTTAATTCTTTACAGAGAGTGATTCACACTTTGGATAAGTCTCCTAGGCTCAAGAATAGTGTAGCTGCAATATTTGGTATTTCCAAGAAATTTTCCTGAGGTTAGTGTCTATCTCCAGGTGTTTTTACTCATGGGAACACAGCCAAGGGAATAGTTTGTTATATCTGCATTTTTGATTGCCCCTTCCCAACTGTGTGCTCTTGCTGTACTAAGGTAGCTTCCCAAAGGCTGGGGATAGTTTTTTGACGCAGGTGTGTCTGATGATAAGATCGTTCTGGGACAACCTAGGTGACATCTTTGACAAAGCAATGATCTCAGACTGATCTTCAACTTTGAGCCTTGTTTGAGAGGCCTGGATTTAACATAAAGGACCGATCAGTGTGGGCAGAGACTAGAGACGAGTTAATGTTTTAGTAAGCTGTTATAATGTCTTAGGCAAGAGGTAATAAGGACAATGGCTGTGACTGTGGCCATTTGAGTAGAGAAGGAGGCAGAGCGAATGATGCTGTAAAGAAGAACTCACTCAACAATGGACTGAATATGAAATGAGAGACAGACAGACAGATAGAAAGAGGGAGAGAGAGAGAGGGAGAGAAAGAGAGAGAGAGAGAGAGAGAGAGAGAGAGAGAGAGAGAGAGAGAGAGAGAGAGAGAGAGAGAGAGAGGAGGATTCTCAAGTTAGAAGTTTGGATGATTCGGAGGGTGGTGGCACCTTTGACAGAAATAAGGAAATTGGGAAGAGGCAGATTTTGATCTTGTCATACTATGTTCAGAATGGAAAAGTTTTGGGTTTTACATGGGACGATTATGCTGTTTAACAACCTCATGCTTTTATTACTGTAATAGTCTGATGCTTCAAGTCTCTCCCCACTCTAATCCATTTTCCATTCAGCCACTAAAATGATTTTCCTAAAATGCAAGTTTAATCATCTCACCCCTTCCCTCCACTCAATAAACGCCAGTGGCTTTCTAGAGCAACTACAAAATGCTCTGCTTGGGATTCAAAGGCATTCATAACCAACCTTTTCAGTCTTCTTACACATTATTCCCAAATACATACTCTTTAATCCAGTGATGCTGGTCTCCTAGCTGTTCTATGAACATACCATTTTTAGGGTTCTGAAAAGACATTTATTTCTTTTTTTTTCAGATTTATTTTATTTTAAATTTTATTTTAGACTCAAGGGCCACAACACAAATACAGAATAGAGAAAAAAAAAAACTCAAAAATATATTATAAACTTAAATACAAAATAAGAAAGAAAAAAAAGCAAGCTGTATGCATAGCAGAACTTAAGAGAGGATTCAAAATATGTAAGACATTCTGTGTTCTAGCTGCTGTCATTCCCTCTAGCTGTCCCCAGTGCTTGGAATTCTCTCTCTCCTCCATTCCAGTTACTAACCTCCCAAGATTCTTTTAAGTCCCAACTAAAATTCCACCTCCTACAGGTAGCCTTACCCAACTCCTCTTAATTCCAGTACTTTCCCCTTGTTAATCATTGCTTATTTATTCTGTATACTTTGTATAAATTTTGTATATATATATATTATTTATTCTGTATATTTTGTATATATTTGTTTGCATGTTGTCTCCTCCATTAGATTACGTTGTCTTGAGGACAAGTGCTGTCTTTTGTCTCTTTTTGTATCCCCAGAGCTCAACACAGTACCTGGCACATAGCAGGCACTTAGTAAATGCTTATTTAACAGAATTAAATTGAATCTAGCCTGGCCAGATCTTGTATCTCTTACACTTGACTTAAGGGTTGAAATGCATGTACATGTGTGATGGAAAAGGACATGAGTCAGATTGCCTTCCCCTTTTCTAAAAAGGCTTGAAACTATAGTTTTTATTGTTCCCTTGCTTCATATGCTCTGATAAATGACTCTATCCCTCCTCCTTCTACTAGTAAGGAAAAGATATCTCATTTCTCCTGCTCTCACTTCCAGCCTAATTGCTATTGTAATCAATGGGTGTGCATTGAAGCAAATGTAGGTTAAGGAGGGGAAATGTAGGGCCCTGTAAGGCACTCAGGGGACCTGCTGGCCACTGCTAGGTATTTGTAAATTCTGAGCACAGCCTGAACATCTTTTCTAAGCACGAAGGGTCAAAATTTAGTCAATGTGTGATGCATTGTATGTGGTTGAATACAACTTTGTCTGGACTTTCAGAGAGAAGCAATTTTCTCCTGTGAGTACAAAAGGGATCATTTTAGTATTCTTTCTAATGCATTTTTAGGTAAGGCTGGATGAACATATAAGCCTAGGAGAATATTCTCCCTGGCCTCCTTTTTATTCTATTCCATGTTACACATATGTGTAGTTATACCTACCTCATTCCATGTGGTAAATGTATATCAAAAATTTTTCTATAAACTATTTTTTTGTAAGATCCTATTATAGCTAAAAAAATGAACCAGGAAAGCTTGTTATTGGGATAAACTCTTCAGCAAGCACCTTTAAAGAACTCTAAATACACATATGCATATATACATATACATGACAAATAACCCCTTGATTTATCTGTTCTGTTGACTGATATTTGTGTGTATTAGATTTTATCAAATCAGGGCTCATCTGTATTAAAGGTAAGCCTACTCTAGTTTTTTCAAAATCACCTACAAGCTTGAATGATAAATACACAAATTAATCATTAAGAATAGGTCCAATTTACCAGTAATAATGGCTCACATTTAAATAATTCCTTGCAGCTACCAAAAAAATTCATCATCATTTTTGATGCTTACAACTTTGAGAAACAGTTAGGATGACTATTATTATCCCTGTTTTACATATGGTGAAACTGAGGCTTAAAGAATTGATTTGACATCTCTAGGGTTACATATCTTCTAGTTGTAGTGTCAAAGTTGAATCCTGGTCTTCTGACTCCAAGTCTAATGGTCTTCAGACTTGACTCCATTTAGGGTTTTTTTGTTTGTTTTTTGGCAAAGATACTGGAGTAGTTTGCCATTTCCCTCTCCATCTTATTTTACAGATGAGGACATCGAGGCAAACAGAGTTGTGACTTGCCCATGGTCACATAGCTAGTAAGTATCTAAGGCCAGATTTGAACTCAGGAAGTCCTGATTCCAGGCCTGGAACTCTATCTATTGCGCTACTTAGCTGTCCCTCTTTCTGCCTTCTTCCTCTGCCAAGTCAGGGTGATGCAGACTCCATTCCCTTGGACACAGACAAATAATGGGTACAAATAAAGAGCACTAATGATATCACTAAGATGATTTCTAGGTCAATTCAAATACTAATTAAGCTTCTTCCATGGAAAGAGTACTGTGCTAGGCACCAGGGAAAGTATATACAAATTAAGGCAGGAACTATCTTGCCCTTATAGTGTTATCAGCCCAGTATGGACATATCAACACAAATAACTGCTATATAAAATACAGCAATATTATAGGGTTAGTTAGTAGTAAACATTTGCCAGGCACTGTGCTAAGAGCCAGAGATACAAAGAATGGCAAAAGACAGTCCCTGCTTTTAGATTAGTGACTTCCATACAAATCTTATTGTGAGAGATCATCTTTTTAGACAATCATCCCCACAATAATTTTCAACAGTTAGTATTTCCACTCATCTGAAGACATAATTAACACTATCAGCAGGTCACTCAATTAACGTAGACCATCCCTTTAATGACCTATTAGCAAGCATTTCAGGAACTCTTAAGTAGTTCTAGGAAGAGAATTACTTGACCTAAGCACCTATGGGAAGTAGCCACTTCATTAAGATTATAATTTGAAGTTGGGCAACCCATGGAGTGAATTCAGTACACATTCGCTAAATGCCAATGTAACTGAGTCCTAGATATCATAGTTAGACTATAGGCTATCCTTATTTACATTATTTTTTGTTTAAATTATCTCCAACTTAACCTTGTATAGGTTCTGTTTGTACATCATTCATTGTTTGCATCCTGTTGCTCTCATGAGGTTTATGTATTTATTTTTGTGTCTGTAGTGCTTAAACCAGTACCTGATATAGAGTAGGAACTTAATACATGCTTGTGACTGACTGACTATTCCTCAACTACAATTTGCCTGGACAGACACACAAGTCAATAAATAATCAATTTTAACAATAGCATCTAAGGCCCCGCAGAAATTCTCAGTTGGCCTTTTTGAATGACAAGACTTGGAACTAGGATTTATTAACTAAGACATTTCTATGTGATCCATTTCCCATCTGATTCAATGACTGATCAAAGTTACATATTCAGACATACTTCCAAATATCAATGAGCTTTTCCTACATTATAAAGCTTCACATAATGTGGCTTGGCATATTATTCCCTCCCCAATCAACTAATATGATAGGTAAAGAACTAGACTAACTTTATCTTAGAGAAAAAATATGATAAATAAAAATAAGGTGACAAATTCATTCTTATGAATTTTCAAGGATATTTATGAAACACTATGTTTAGAATGTAGGCTATAGGTATTGAAGTTTGAGATGATAAGCATAGCAAATGCAAAATTTTATATTATTTCTGACATTTTTCCAATAATGTTCAAGCCAGAGGTTTTTAGCCTAGTGCCCATGGATCAGATTTTAGGGGATCTTAGAACTATGTCTATATACACACTTACATGTGTCTATATATATGTACACACATATATACACACACATATACATAACACACATACATATCTATCTATATATATATTTTACATTTTCATTAACTTCTAATTGAAAGCTAGGATTTCCTTTAATTACTTAAAAACATTACTCTGAGAAGGGGTCCATAGGCTTCACCAGATTGCCAAAGGGGCCAGTCATATACAAGAGGTTAAGAATCCCCTGGTTTAATTCATTGCCCATTTAAACCTATAACAATGTAAAGTTAGGCCATTTAGAATTGGAGCAGAGCATAGAAAAATGTGATTCTGTTCCTCCTTATTTCAACAAGTAAAGTCTTTTTTGGCTGAAAGAACTGGACTTGGTTCCTGGTTTTTGACAGACTGTTATTATTATAGTTTTCAACCTTTTAATTGTTTTATTATGAAAACTGCCATCACCACCATGGCAACAAAAGATGAGGCTCAGAACTGTATCACTTGGCAATTTCTCTCCTTGTCTTCTCCCATTGCAATATGTTTATATCTCTTAATAAGTACCATAAATCTTTAGTTGGGCTCAAAACATTCAAAGTTCACCACAGTCTTTGTGATCTTGGCCTTATTCCCCTTCAGAAAACTGGCTTGGTTTGACCACCATAGTAACTCTGTGTCTTTCCCACTGAGTCTATCAGGACTTTCACCCTTTTTGCTCTACGTTACCGGACACAATTCTTTCATTAAGTTGGTGGGTTTGGGGGATATTCACTATTGTGAGCATAAAGTTTATAGGATTATTCTACCTGAAAAAAAGTTATAATCAGGAAGGTTAGAAGATATCTACCAGGGAACAGAAAGCTAAATTTTAAGCAGAGTGGCATAGGTGTGACTATTGGTTAACCTCAGCTGGCAGACCCTCTTGAAATGCCTAGGCCAGGTACGAGATGACTTTATTATGATTATTTTTCAAATGAAGGTCCATGACTCAGAAATCATACTTTCTAAGGGATGAGGATAAATGACAATAGACTGAAAATAGCAGTTCCAACCACAAATTAAGGAACTATCTTTATCAGTCAGTCAATAAACATTTTAGCACCTTCTAGCTACCAGGTACTGTGCTAAAACCTGAGGACACACCAAAAAGACAAATGACACTCCCTGGCCTCAAAGAGCTTAGGGTTTAGTAGGGGAAACAACATGCAAACAAATACATACAGAGTAAATTAAATACAGGAAATAATTAACAGAAAGAAAGCATTGTAATTAAGGGGTTGGGAAAGGCTTCCAATAAAAGATGGTATTTTAGTTGAGATTTGAAGAGAGCCAGGATATAAATTCTAGAAAGGCTGGCGTTGGTTTCTCTTACCACTTGTGTATCATTAATTGTACCAGAATGTAGTATAATACTATACACCATCAGGGAGGAACTGGTGTCATGTTTATCTGGTTTTATCATCTCTCACAAGGCTTTGGAGAAGAGTTTCATACAGTGGAGAGGCACTCACTACTGATATTCATACAAGAGCATTGTGGATTTTACAGGGTGTGATTCTAGCCAGATTCTTGTTGGGGAAATATGATTCTATTTTGAACTTGGTCAAGAAGACAGAGAATTGGAGAAGCACAAAGCTTGAAGAAGAAAATGGAAGAAAGAAGAAAGCAACTATAGAAAGAAGGAAGGAAAAAAAGAAAGGAAGGAAGAAAAAGGATAGAAAGAAGGGGGAAAGGGAATAAATGTGTATTAGGCATCTCACAACGATAAGAGCTTTACAGATATCATTTCATTGGATTCTCATAACAACCTTGTGAGGGAGATGCAGGAAGAAAGAGGCCATAAGGTTTTGAATCATTAAGTGCTAAAGTTTACAAAACAATCTAAGTTGTGGGTAATGCCAAGGTCAATGGAGAGATGCCCTGAAATAATGAGACTACATAAAATACGATGATAATTGTAAAGACTGTAGCATAGAGACTGGAACATAGCAGGTCCTTAACAAATGCTTGTTCTCCCTTCCCCCATTGCCATATTACAAATGATGAGTTTTGTGGACACATTATTGTAAAATATGTCAAAGAGGGTGGTCCCATTGTGTGGGAAGGCAGGGAGTAATGGGCACACAGCCCTTCTATTGCTTTGGTGCTTATGTAATAATCAAGAGACCTTGAGACAGGCCTCCACCCAGTATGTTACGTGAAACCCCATGGAGGATTGGTTGGACGAAACGACCAAAAGTAGAACAAGATAAGAAATGCAGATGGCTAGCGAGCTGCATGTCATGGATCCATGGAAGACTTGAAATATTGAAATAAGTTCTGTCTCAATAGCCGAAATTGCAGGTCTGGATTATTAAAGAAATAAAAGAAGAGAAGAGAAAATGAGAGGGTTGGTCTAGATATTCTCTAAAGGAGTTTCTCATTAACTCTATCACTCTGTAGCTGTTAAGGCTTGGCAGATCACTGCAGCTGCCTCGCATTACTCTGGAAAAAGAATTCAAGTTACTCTCCAGATCATCCATCAAAAAGCCTTGTGTGTTAGGGATACCATGACCTTACTTTTTAGTTGGGGAGAGTGGGAGTGAATTGTCTATTATTAATTCAATAGTTCAAGAATCTGTGATTTTAGCAGTGTGGAATACTCCCTCTGCAAATATAGGTCATAAACCCTTTACAGTTTAGAAGAGTTTTGTGGCCAAAAAATTCATTCCCTGTGGCCAAACTGACTCTGGAAGCTTAGGTTGACTCATCCTTGAACAATAGACAAACAATTTTTCCTTAGGTTTGTATTCAAAGTCTTTTTTGCTTATTAAGACCCACTGGTGGAGGATTTATATACATACATATATATATATATATATATATATATATATACACACACACACACACACACACATATATATATATATATATATATATATATATATATATATATATATATATATATATAATTTCTCTATTGTAAAACTAAAATAAAAGGAATCCAGAAACTAGCTGCAATGGAGAGGAGAGACCTTAAAGAAGTCATGTTTCTACTATGTTCATTCACTGAATTAGGATACTGAGATCAAAGACCTAGAGTTGAAAAGGGTCTTAGAAGTCATTTAATCCAATCTTTATTTTATAAATTAGGAAACTGAGGACCAAAGAAGAGAATTGACTTATCCAATGACACACAAGTTAAAAGAGGAGGAAACATGGGCCTCTCACTCCAAAACTAAACAATCTTTCTATTGCACTACTTCCATTTCTGTTACCAGAGATTTTCCAGAAACAGGAACATAGTGAAAGGTACAACATAAAGTGGATGCTTTCAATAGGAAAATAAATTTAACATATTAGGAAACCTTTAATAAATTAGTATAGGGTAGTCAAAGTCTAATGCAGTATAATGATGATCTGAGCTGAGGTGAAAATCTAAACCAATGGATGGTGAAATCAGGCTTCACTTAAGGTGAAGGATATGGCAAATAACTAATAAATCGGCTTCAGGAAAAAAAAATAAACAAGTGGGACAGGAAGAAATGACTTATGGAGCAATATCTATGGTGTTTTCAGGATGACCTGAAACCGACAAGAGTAATCTTTGGATAGCTAGCCAGAAAAAAGAGCGTCTTCTGTCATCCAGAGGCTCTATATCTGGAGGCAGAATAAGGAGTCAGATTCTAAAATCCGGGAATGCTGACATATGACAAAATGAATCTATTTCAGGTAATTAAAAAAGCCCCAACTAAAATCCTACGTTCTTCAAGAAGCCTTTCCCTATCTCCCTTAAGGCTAGTGCTTCCCTCCAAAATTACTTCCAATTTATCTTGTCTATATCTTTTTTTTTTGTACATAGTTGTTGGCATGTTGTCTACCTCATTAGACTATGTGCTCCTTTAGGGCAAGGACAAAACTTCTTTGTTTTTCTCTTTTCTTTTTTCCTTTCCTTTCCTTTCCTTTCCTTTCCTTTCCTTTCCTTTCCTTTCCTTTCCTTTCCTTTCCTTTCCTTTCCTTTCCTTTCCTTTCCTTTCCTTTCCTTTCCTTTCCTTTCCTTTCCTTTCCTTTTCTTTCCTTTTTTGTATTCCTAGAACTTAATTAAGAAGTGTCTGACACATAGTACATGCTTTAATAATTTTTTTGTTGGCTTAACTTTG
This sequence comes from Bettongia penicillata ogilbyi, assembly GCA_023548195.1. Taxonomy (NCBI): domain Eukaryota; kingdom Metazoa; phylum Chordata; class Mammalia; order Diprotodontia; family Potoroidae; genus Bettongia; species Bettongia penicillata. The sequence goes on from JAJHZJ010000244.1 coordinate 7,782,507, forward strand.
ATCCAGCATCCAATATGGATAGTATTTGTCTTCCTGACTCCAGGGAAAATTCTATAAATTTGTGATTTGGACCCATTTGTATATCTGCCCCCCTTCTCAAAAATTTTTAAACAATTGAAACACTTGAAGGAAGGAAATCTTCATTTTCATTTAGAGGTTAGTGAAAGTAAAGATGTCATTTTTTTTCCATCCAAATTCACAGACCCCCTGTAATCTAAGGGTCTGTGGATCCTAAGTTGAGATCTTCTGCTCAAGAAGGAAAAATCAGTCTGGGAAGGGAAGGACAAGAAAAATAACCAGATCATTCCCTGTGTGACCAAACCTGGCAGAAGATTTTCCTGAATAATGTCGTTTTGTAATCATTTCAGTGCTATATTAGAAAATTCTACCATAAAGTCACAAACTCCATATAATGTTCTTGGTCAATTACTCAAAATGCAAATTAGATAGTGGGTGAGAATTTGAGCTAATGGCTCACTTTCATATGTTTCACCTAATAATATATCCTTGACAAACTAATTAATGGCCTCAATCTGACATACCTGCATTTTTGCATAAAGACCAAGGTTAACTTTTAAGATTTCTGTAGCTTTGTAACTTTTATCTTAAAAAAAAAAATAAACCTTGGCATGTTCTCTGGTATATAATCAAATAATCAAATACTTAAAAAAACAACTAAAATATTATGTTTTGATTTCAGTAATGAGGGCAGGAAAGAATCTGATTTCACTTTCAGTCATAACTACTTGAAGAGAGCACCCATAAAAGGAGAAGGGATATTGACAGTGAGAAACCAGAAAACACTGAGCTGAGCCTTTTTGGTTATGCCAGTGAAAAGAAAAAGGGGTGGGGATAAGTAAGGAAGTAAGGCAGGCTCATGGCTATAGAGTGGAGAGTAACCACTCCTGGCTACCTCCTACCTCCTAATGATAGCTCCAATGTCTTCTGGTATTGCTAGCTGCGCTCTGCATCATTTCATACAGGACTTCTCATTTTTTTCTGGTCTCTTATTTCATAATTTCTTAGAATGTAATAATATTTAGTTACATCTATACATATGTAAATGCACACAAATTATTGTGTATATATGAAATATGTATCATATATATGTGATATATATATTTATACACATAAATTATTGTATAGATATACGTATGGGACAGCTAGGTGGCACAATGAATAGGTTTGGAATAGGGGAGACTCAGCTTCATAAATTCAAGTCCAATCTCAGACACTTACTAGCTATGTGACCCTGGGCAAGTCATGTAACCCTGTCTGCCTCAGTTTCTCATCTGTAAAATGAGCTAGAGAAGGAAATGGCAAAGCACTCCAGTATCTTTGCCAAGAAATCCTACTAAGGGGTCATGAAGAGTTGGACTTGACTGAAATGACTGAACAATGACAAGAAAAACAACTACACATATATGTATTATATATATATATATATATATATATATATATATATATGTGTGTGTGTGTGTGTGTGTACAATATAGATATTTTGTGAATTATTTATATATATACGTATATTATGTATATATAGCATACATGTATATATGTATGTATATATACATATATAAATATGAGAAAGAGACCGTGTGCATTCTACACACACACATACACACACACACACACACACACTCTAATTTGTTCAGTAGTTCTCCATATACATCCTTGTAGTTTCTTCGCAACCTGAAAAGAGTAGCTATAAGTATATTGTTTTTTATAAAATAAGTATCTGACTTTTTTTCTCCTTGATTTCTTTGGAGTTTAGGTCCATTGGGTGGTTTTGATCCCATACTTATGCTTTTTTTTTTTTTAAAGGCAATCAGGGTTAAATGACTTGCCCAGGGCCACACAGCTAGTAAGTATCTGAAGCCATATTTGAACTCAGGTCCTCCTGACTCCAGGGCTGGTGCTTCATCCACTATGCCACCTAGCTACCCCTCCTTATACTTTTCATGATAAGCCTGAGAAGCAGTAACATACAGAGGAAAAGAATGGTGCATTTGAAATTAGATCTTGGTTCAAATCCTGACTCTGAAACTTAGAATCTAATGATCTTGGATTATTCAATTTCTTCATTTATAAAGTGAGAGGTTTCAATTCAACAATCCTCTATTAAGTACCCCCTAGAATCTATGTTTAGGGGCAGTATATAGAGTGCCAGACCTGGAGTCAGGAAGATTCATCTTCCTGAATTCAAATCTGATCCAATACACCTTACTAGCTGGACAAATCATTTAACCCTATTTTCCTCAGTTTCCTCATCTGTAAAATGAACTGGAGAAGGAAACAGTAAATCACACCAGTATCTTTGCCCAGAAAACCCCAGATGGGCTCAAGAAGAGCCAGACACAACTGAGCAACAACAGAACCTATGTTGGGGGGGATATGAAACCAAAATAGTCTTTGCTCTTATGGTGTTTATGCTGTGTTGGTTTTAGTGAGCTAGATGATCTCTAGTGTTCCTTTCAGCTCTAAATCTATGGTTTTATGATCCCAAGGATTTACTCTACTCCTGTTCAGAGGAGGCAGAGGTGGATTTGTCAGGGAGAGGGGTGTGCTGGGAGAGAAAGGGGTCTACATGTGCCAAGTCCATGGATTTAGCCATGGCTGGGGGTGGGGAGGAGGGATGCAATGCAAGTGAGGCATGACCTACTAGGCTTAATGAACAGGGGTATGAGAGTCTCTGAATTGGTAGCTGCATCAATGTGCATGAGAGAATGGATGAATGAACTTGTGTGTAAAATGTAGAAAAGGTGACTTTTTTTTTATTCAGACCTGTGATTTCAGTGGTTTAGGGCACTTTCAATAAACTACCAATGTGTAACTTAGAGCCTTAATCATGTCCCCTTGACCTGTCCAGGGTCACACAGTCATAACCTCTGAGGTGGTGCTGGTCCATAGCTTCCTGTCTCTGCATCAGACTCAGTATCCCCTCTGTCAGACATGACTGGTTTCAGTTTATTTAGCACATATGTTCCCAAATAACTAACACCTGGCATTCAAATTCATCTAATCTTTTGCTTTTTTTGTCTTCTACAAAGTCTAACTTAAAGACAAAGTAAAGAATGATCATAAAGAATGAATCCAGGGTGGAGATGAGCCAGATAATGACCTAGTCTTGGATCCAACGAGTGTGAAAAGAGCCAAAATGTAGGGTGTGCTTCCTCAGCCCATAAAGATTTATCACTAGGACGGAAGGGAAGGCATCTTGATTAGCAATGAAGCAAACTTTCAAGAAATCATTATTTTCTTAAATTCCTTTAATTTGTTACTGTTGATTTTAGTTACAATGGAGTTGGCCATGAACTACATGATTTTATCTGAGCAGGAGGTAAATAACATATGACAGATGTGTTCATTAGTACACAGATTCACATACTTTGTATCCTGAGAAGTTGTGGGAGTGGGGGGCCAAGGCGATAGAGCCCAGTGATTCAGGATCTCTAGCTCTAATCCTATCCCTGACACTAGCTTGGAGTAAGAGCTTTTACAAAACAGTGAACCTCAGACCTAGGTTCCTCCCCTCTGTGAAATCTCATTATTCTGGTTGCTATTATTATTTAACACTCATTACCCTCCCATGGTTTTCTAGGCAGGATAACAGTTGTATCCCCTCCTTTCTCACAAGGCTAGTATGAAGTTTTAACTAGCAAGAGATAGGAATTGTGAGTAATGTCACTGAATTCTTTTCAAATGTGAGAGTATTTAGTAGAAATTTCAAGGTAAAAATTAGGGGCTCCTTTTTTTTTTAAATGAAAATTCTAACACTGGATGTCCAAATATTTAGCATGGCCACTCAAAAATATGTAAAAGATTTAGTTCTTTAGTATTTTTTCTTTTCCTTCTCTGAAAATGGAAATGCTTTTTGTACTTCTGAGTTCTGAAATCCTTTTAAAAAGTTATTACAGTATTTAACCTCAGGAAGGGCCCATAATGTGACTGTCAGGACCAGACAAGTTAGCAGGAGGGAGGTGGTTTAATAGATAGAGTGTAGGAGTTCAAGTCAGAAAGACCTGGTTCTAATTCCTGGCTTTGGTATTCACAAGTTGTGTCCAAATAAAAATCACTTAAAAAAATCCTTAAACCTCAGTTTTTCCACCTATAAAATGGGGATAAAAATGCCTGGAGGACCCACCTCATAATAGTTGTTGTGAATCTCAAATGAGATAATGTATGTAGAACACTTTGGAAGCTTTAACACGCTATATAAATATTAGCTTTTGTTCCTGTTAGGTTAAGGGTTTGAGAAAGTTCTTGAGCTGATTAAGAGATCAATGAGCAAGGGATAAGCATACCTTTCTATAGAGCCTTGAGGTCAAAGGTTAGCAGACAATGCTTCAGCAATTTGAGGTATAGTCATAGGTGAGTTATCAGACATGAATAGCTAGCTAGACCTGAACCTTAGTGTACATAGTCTACCTGGTAGATCCTGAACACACCAAGAACTTTGCAAAATTCTATAGCAGATGAGAAACATTCTGAATAGTTTCTGGATCACAGAATTAGAATTATAAAGGACCTTGGACATCATCTTGTCAACCTCTCTTGTTTTTCAGATGATAAAACTGCTGCCTTGGGAGGGTGTGACTTGTCAGCGTGATATAAACTGTAAACATCAGGGATGGCATTTGAGCCCTGGTTCTCAGACTCAAGGACCCAATGCTTTTTCTACTATACCACACTGATTATACAAAAAAAATCTTTGTGGCAACAAAAGTAAGGTTGTGGAGGTGACAACCTCCTGGTTATGCACAGCACTTATTAAATTGTGTGGGAAAAGTTTAAGGAGCCCTGATCTGGGAACACCAGAAACCCAGAGGAAGGATTTGAACTCCTGTGCTCCTGACTCCAAGTCCAGTACTATACTCATCACACCTCTCCCCCTAACTGGTTCACTTAGGCCCAAAGGTTTCTGGCCGCAATTTTTCATCCTTCATTCTTGAAGAGGACATGGCATCAGGAAGATGACGCCATAACTTGCAAGTGAATTGGATTTAAGTGAGGGAGGGCTGTGCAAAGTCACCAGCCTTGTTTTTTCTTCTGGAGTATTCTAGGTCCAGTGTCAAGCTACAGAAGAGGATGACTGGAAATGGCTCCCTTCTGACCACTAGTCTAACATTAATAGCCAAACCATGAGCAGTATAAAATTTTCTGAAGTCTTGTCTCTTCCAAGTGCTAACAGGAATGGAAGGACAAAGGACTCAGAAGTTTGTTTTCCAATGGAACCTAGGTAGCACAATGGACAGAGCACTGGGACTGAAGGCAGAAAGTCTGGAGTTCAAATATGGCCTTAGGTACTTACTGACTCTGTGACCCTAAGCAAGCTACTTATCCTTTGCCTGCTTCAGTTTCCTCAACTGTAAAATGGGGATGAAAATAACACCTATGTTATAGGGCTGTTGTTAGGACCAAAATAGGTAGTATTTTTACAGTACTTGGCACAGAGTCAGAACTTAATAAATGTTTGTCCTTTTCCCTTCCTTAATGGCATAGAGGTGAAGGTTTTGGTTTTGAAATGTTCCTGAAATCTTATTTAAAATGGCTACCACTAACTTAGAAATTGAGCTTGGCATGAGACAGCTGGTCTCTGAGCTGTTATTCACCACAGGGGGCAACTTCCAGTATGTTAGATTCAGAAAATATGTCAAACATTGCAACAGATGAACAAGTAGTGATGGGGAAACAAAATACTGGTTTGTTTCTTCAGTTGATTTCTTCAGTTTTGTTTTGAGGAAACATCCCTCTTATAAAGATCTCACTTGAACTTCTGTGACTTGCAAAGAGAGAAAAATACCCTGTGCTTTTAAGAATCTTAATATATTCCTCAATTCAATTAGGTTTTTTCTTAATACATGGTATATACCCAGCATTGTTTTCAGGGACATGTTCAAGAGATGTAAAATACAGGTCTTTCCCTCAGAGAGCTTACAATCAGATTGGGAGAAACTACACATGTAAAATGGTATGTAGGCCCTATAAATGCCCGAATGAGTCATACTGACAGGTTCCATAGAAATTCAGAGATGGGATAAAGTAGTCTGGAGCCAAGACCATGAAGAAAGGCTTTATGAAAGAGGAAGAATCTGAGGTAGGCCTTTATATGTGAATAGACTTTGGATGAATGGCAGAATGAATAATTATGAACCTCTCCCTCTGGAAATCTAACACCATCCTTTCCCCTTCTTGCCCTCTCCTATCCTGCTTTAATAAATAAATGTGTTGAGTATCTACGCTATGTAAAGTCCTTCAGAGAATTCAAAGATGAGATAAAAATTTAGAGGAGGAATGGAATCCTCTCTAATCTACCCGTACAAATTATAGATAAGGAAACTGAGGCCCACATAGGGTAAGTGACTTGTTTATCATTCATAGAGTGAATATTCAAGGATGGTCCTGGGGTTATGAACGTTGGTGAACTGGGAGGAAGATGGTGCCCTTGGCAGTAATAGGGAAGTGTGTAAAAGGGTGCATTTGGGGAGAAATCTAATGAGTTCTGTTTTGAACATGATTAGTTTGAGATGCCTATGGGATGCCCAGTTGAACACTTCAAATAGGTAATTTGTGATGTGTGACTGGAACTCAGTAGAATGTACAGATAGATTTGGGATTTATCTACATGGATGTAATAATTGATCAATTAGAGTGATGAGGTAACCAAGTGAGAAAATATGGAATGGAAAGAAGAAAGTAGAACATTGTGATAGCCCCACAGATGGAGAGTGAAGAAGGGGGTGACATGGGTGATAAGAAATTGAGGAACAGTTAGACAGGGAGTAGAAACAGGCGAGAACAGTATCACAAGTTTCCTTCTTGAACTTCGTATGAGGTTCTTTTCCTTAAAAAACTTTAGCAGAGATGTTTTGACTTTCATTTATTTGGAATACACTACGTATAGCTAGAGCCATGATTTTAATATGGATTATCCAATGAATGAATATTGTGGAAATATTTCTTAAAAATTCCTTGTTTGTTAGAAAATATTATGAAACAATATTTCTCTGACTGAATAAAGGACCTTTTCTTACTTCTCTGTTTAAAGGTGGGATAGGGTAGTTACCAGAAATTTAATTCAGAGTTCCTCTTTGTCTAGAGAAAATCCTTTCCCACACCTGAAGTGATCAGGAAATCGACACATCTAAAGGCCATCTCCTTTCATTTATCCCATGAAAAGATTAGATTAGGGGCCTCCTCAAGGGAAGTGCCGATCATTTCATTGAAAGGGAAGCATTCTCTCTCTCTCCAAATCATTTAGATTCTCAATATAGATATCTATAGGGAGCCCCTTTAATTCTTCCAGAGGAATGATCCCGGAGGAAAGAGATAGTGTTCAACAACGATGAATATTAATGCAGAAATATATTGTTATATGTTAAATCACAACTACATTGTGATTTTCTTCTTTGGGATTCCTGTTATTGTTTCAGTGACGCCATTTGGGATTTTCTTGGCAGAGATACAGGATTGGTTTGTTGTTTCCTTCTCCAGCTCCTTTTACAGATGGAGAACTGAAGTAAATAGGGTTAAATGACTTGCTCAGGGTCATACCTAGTAAGAGTCTGAGGCTGGATTTGAACTCAGGCCTTTCTGATTCTCATCTTGGTGTTCTATCTAATGTGCTACCTAGCTGCTCTGGATTTCTGTAAATATTTCCCCAAATAGAACAGTCATATTGGAGGCCCTGGGATTCCATTCTGGAATTCCATTCTATTCATGTCATCCTGAACACCTGTGTCTAAGCCAGAAATGACTTAGAATCAGATTAAAGTCAAATTAAATAAAATTATTATTCCAGACTGGTCCCTAAAATTCAGAATACAGTATGGATTGTTTTTCTTCAACAATAAATTGGTTAATTCTACTTCAGAATCTTTCAGGAATGGAAAGAGGATATCCAGGGAAATCTGAGGCATTATCCTCAAAAATTTAATGCAAGGACAGAATATGTTTCTTTCAGTATGTTCCTGAGGGAAAATTTGGTGACATCTGAGATCCTTTCCAGGTTTGATGGGCTATGATGTTATTTTATTTCTAACAATGTGAAGTGCTTTGCAAACCTTAGAGTGATGTAGAAATATTTGTCGTTGTTATCCAGAATTTCTTTGGTTACCATTGCTCATTTTTTGGGTAGCTGAAAAAAACTGGGAACTTTTCAGAGACATTGCTGAAATCTGTTTTCAGAGTTTCTTCCCAGGGAGCTCCTAAGTCCATTCTCACTGTTGCTTCCTTTAGCTTTATTGTATTTACTCGATTTCAGCTTTCTCAGAACTCCCTTCCTACTGACTTCAGGAATAGGTCTCATGTGGAAGTTAACTATTTCCGTCAAACCCCGAGCACATGTTCATAGAGACAACTAAGGCAATAAAGCTTTTTGGGAGGTAAACATGTCTGGGGCTGAGATTTCATTTCCTCAGGGCCTTAGGTTTTTGGCTGGTTATTTTTTCTTATCTGCATAGAGGGGCATTGAATAATTCAGACCAGCTTTTGCAATAGATGAAGTAAAATATTCTGAGTGAAAACCAGTGAATGGGAAGAACATTTGCATGAATTTATGAAACTCAGTTAATCTGAAAAGCAAAGATAAATATCAGAATTCATCAGAAATCATGGTAGATGTGATTAACAATTGGTTCATTGCCTACCACTCTAAAAGAAATTCTAGAGGTCTGCTAGAAGACCAGGGCCTATAGGGATGCTAAGACGTGTTCATTCATACTGTGGCAGATTAAGTTAAAATTGCAAGATTAGATGTAAAACTAGAATAAGGAACATTATATATCCTTTTGTCAATTACGAAGACTGAAATACATGTCAAATGCAGTCTAATGGTAGAAGCAGGATTTTGGACGTCAAAGGAAAAAAACTTTTTTTTTTTCCATTTAGGGCAAAACAAGCTGGAGGCATGATTGGAGTGGAGGTCTAATCACTTTAGGAGATAAAAGGTGGCACTTCTCTGTCTACTCAGCCTTTGTGGTTGTTCAGTTGTGAACTTTTTGTGATATCATTACAGGGTTTCTTGGCAAAGATACTACAGTGGTTTGCCTTTTCCTTAGTGGGTAGATTAAGGCAAAGAGAGGTCAAGTGACTTGCCCAAGGCCATACAGCTAGGAAGTATCTGAGGCTGAATTTGAACTTCAATCTTCCTGACTCCAGGCCTAGCATTCTATCCACTGAGCTACCTAGTGGCCCTCATCCTCTTCTAGGTGGCAATACTATTCTACTCTCCTCTCCAGAGGACTTCCTTCCCTCCTAATCCCTTTTAGACTCGAAGCTATGGGATGAAAAAAAAAGGAAGTTCTCCCTCTGAGTTGACATTGAAGACAAGTGCCTACCTTCCCTGATTTATTTATACTTCAGGTGGCAGATTTCCTAAATGAAGGAAATGAGAAGGTTTAGTGAGTTGATTTTGTGGTCCCGAGTGTCAGAGAGGCATATGGTATATTCTGGGAGAAAAGTAGAAAATAAGAGCGGAACAGTTAAACAAATAGCATTAGTGAAGCAACTGGAGCTCAAAGGAGAGGAAACAGACTAGGAGAATTAACGCGCAAAGGGCTGGGTGGCAGTTCATAGTGCCATACTGAGTAATGGGAATTAGGTGACATCACTTTAAAAAATCTGTGCAAATCTAGGGGTTTGGAGTGGGAGAGGGAGTATGTTAGGCCACACGATAAACTTTGCAAGATAATTTCATGAACAAATTTGTTGTGCACATGTACACAGACCAAGCAGACAAGAGCCTGGCTCTATCTATCTGGAATTAATTGTGGCATCTGTCAGGGGACCCCACAGCTCTAACACAGGTGTCAGGTGGAGTGCATGCCAGGAGTTTCCCTCTGGGCTACTCCCAAATGATTTGTGAGAGTGGCTGCTAGCACTCAAAACTATTTTCCTTCTGGCTCATCACACCTAAAGGCATGTAGAATGTTAGAGCAGAAAAGACCCTTAAAAAATCTTTTTCTCCACCCAACCTGATCTCGAAGATGAAGACATCGTGGTTCACTGAAGAATGGGACTTGGATAAGGTCACACACAAGTTGATATTGTTGAATCAGGACAGATGGCAAGGTGTCCTGACAATTGGACAAGTCATCTTTCCAATGTGCCACACTGTCTCTGAACCAAGATGCGGACTCTAATTTCATATCTCCATATTAATGTAGTAGTGTTCATTACATTAATTTAAAAAAAAGCACTTTGATGAGGGGAAAGAGTATGCATTTGGAATCAGAGGGCATAGGTTTGAATCCCTGGCACTGTGACTTATGACCTGTGTGACCACAGGCAATCCACTTCTCCATGCTGCTGAGCCTTAGTTTTCTTATCCATAAATGATAGAATTGGACTAGATGACCCTTCGAGTCCTTTCAGCTCTAAAATGTGATCACATGGTTTATACATGTAGGTCTGGGTTCATATCAGAATCAATCTTCTCTCAGGGACTGAGCCTAACCTAACCATGAAATGAATTATGACTTTAAAAAAGCACTTATTAAGTATTTACTATGTGCAAAGCACTGTGCTAATTTCTGGAGATACATATACAAAAGCAAGACTTTCCCTTTTCTAAAGGAGTTCTCAATCTAACATGGTGAGACAACTCAGAACTTTCAACTGTAAGTGAGATGTAAAGGCCTTGTGTTCCTTAGTTACAGTGTCATTTCATTGCCAATGGTAAAACCACATCCATTTGTGATGCTAAAGTATTTGATCATGCAGAGGACTTTGCTGGTGGGAACTTTCTGTTTTGGATCTTCAGTATTCAGGGGTGCCCAGGTGGCAGAGTGAGAGTACCTTCAGAGGAAGTTGCCAAGTTGTATCACTACAGAAGTTGCTTTCCTGGGTGATGGCTCCTAAGGCAGGCCTGAAGAAAGATTGGTGGATGCTCTGAGGGTTCCTGGAGCTCTTGAGTTTATCTTTGTGTAGGTGATAGTTGGTCAGCAGTTAGTGCGGTTGGGACAGGAGTCTTTCTCCATAGGAGTTGCTCCCCTTGAAATAATATACCATTCATGTCATCTGTGATTCCCTCCCCTCCATACCATCTAGCTTTTATGAAACACCACCTTGAACTGGACTGGATCTGCAGCTTATACAGTCAAAGACGATGATTTCTTTCATTTTTGGGTTTTTTCCTATATTTTATTTACTTTTTTCCAAATTTATTTATTTGTTTTCAATGTTTTAACAATCATTTCCATAAGTTTTAGGTTTTATCCCTCTTCCTCCCTCAAGGGACCTTTATAGAATCAGCCTTCATACCTAGATTATGTACCCATTTAGACTTTATTTCAGGATACTTTGTCAGGCGTTGGTCTATGCCCAGTTTCCACCACACTATTTTTCAGTTTTCCTAGCAGTTTTTGTGAAAAAGTGAGTTCTTATCCAAGAAGCTGGGGTCCTTGGATTTATCAAACAGTAGACTGCTATAGTCATTGACTACTGTGAAAGACCATGATTTGAAAAAAAAACTATTGTGAAAGAGCATGATTAAAAAAATCATCATTATTATTGTTATTGTGTAAAAATTGAACATCTAAAATGAATAGCACTGATGCAAATGTATACAATTGTATTTAGGAAATCTCAGGGGAGATTATAGAAACAAGTTCTTAAAGAACCAGGACTAGAACCCAAGACTCCAGTTCTCATCTTTAGCCAAATATTTAAGATCCTCATATTTTGACCCTAACTGCATTGCATTGCAAAGACTTCTCTTTATATCAATGCTCTTTTCATCTGGATCTCCTCTCACTGGCTTCAGCTCAAGTCTACACCCCTATAGGCAGCCTTCTCTTGATAACCCCAGCACAAACTGCTTTTGCATTTTTCTGGATACGGATAGCATCTTCCTTCATATGTCCTTTGTAATTAATTTGAGTATTTATGATAGTCAAAATGACTTTTTCACTCAGTCATTGTTAAAACAATATTGCTTTTACTCTACACAATATTCTCTTGGTTCAGCTCATTTCACTCTCCATTATTTTGTGCAAGCCTATCCATGTTTTTCTAAGATCATCAAGCTCATCATTTCTTATAGCACAGTGGTATTCCATCGTGATCATATGCCACAACTTGTTCAGTCATTCCTCAGTTGACGGGCATACTCATAATATCTAGTTCTTTTCACTACAGAGCTGAAATAAATATTTTAGATCATGTAGGTGTAAGTAATTTGTCCCCACTGGACTTTAATTTCCTTTAATCAATGCTATCAGGTTCAACCAGATTTGATTTATGTTTGGATTTTTTCCTCTAGTTCATAGGTCTTGAGGAGCTATGTCCCATGTAGTGGCTGTCAAAACAGCCCAGGTGACTCAAAAATTCAAAGCAAAAGACATTGATTGCAACTTTATAGCAAGGAAGTAACAAGAAAATGGATCAAATAACTAAAGCTCTCAATAACCACCCCTAGTTCCTATAGACTTTCATGTTTCTGAGACTATGAACCAAATCTCCATTCATGTATCCCAAATACAATTGGAGGCATGATCCTTAAGAGAAAAAAATTGATTTCTTTTGACTAGATAAAGAGGCCATTTTCTGCCTCATTTCTTATCTCGCCTTAATCGCTGAATGGGTTTTCCCTCAACGGACCTATTAAGACCTTAGCTTAAAATGACCAAGGTCTCTCACTGTATCCAGGGCCATCTCCAGTCATTCTGATGCATATCTGGCCACTGGACCTAGATGCCTATGGGGGAGAAAGTGAAGTTGGTGACTTTGCACAGGTCTCCCTCACTTAAATCCAACTCACTTGCAAGTCCTGGCATCACCTCCCGGATGTCGTGGTTATCTTTGAGAACAATGGACAAATGACAACTAAACACTTATTAAGTGCTGCTCCATACCAGATACTGTGTTAAACACTGGGGATAGAAATACAGAAAATAGCAATGCCCAAGGAGCTTACATCTGAAGGGGAGAGAAAACAAGTATTACCATGTCTACACACAGAGGAAAAGTAAATAACTAAGAAGTAGCTTAATAAAAGTCAATTTGGGAAGGAAGATACCAGCATTTGGGGTTCTGATCATACAATTCCACTAATTAATAGGTGTGCCATCTGGGGCAAATCACCATTTCCATGTCTTCATTCCCTCTATGAAAGAATAATATTTCTCTTAGCTGCCGGGGAGTTTTGAGGATCAAAGTTAAGCTTGATACATACATGCTTGATAACAAATCAATTCAGCTGTTTAAATGACAAAGTATATATGAGCCAGTGTTTATATGGTTTCAGGGTTGCAAAGTGTTGTACATATATCATCTCACTTAATCCTCACAACAACCCTGTGAAGGGGGTACTATTATTATCTTTATTTAACACGCATGGGAAATGAAACTGAAAGAGATGAGATGACTTGCTCAGGGTTATATAGCTAAGTGTCTGAGACAGGTTGTGAACTCAAGTGTTCCTGACTCCAGGTCCAGCACTCTATCTAGTGGTGCTAAAATGTGCTACTTTGACCACATCATTATCATTGTATCCTAGTGCTCCCCAAATCGGGAACATTTCGTGATTTCTATATCACAGAAACTTTTACCAAATGAGAGATAATCCCAGGTAGAATGAAGTGAGAAATTTAGACACTGTCAGCAGAAATACAGTAATCAGTTGATAGAACTTGGTAATTGCCCAATGGGAATCAACAATAGAGGAGAAGTAAGCATTAGAGTTTAACAAATCATAAGAATATATCCCCTGGAAACTATAGCAAGATACAAAGCCAAGTAAGCACTGAAACATTTATTGCTGCTGCTGCTTCTACTACTACTACTACTACTACTACTACTACTACTACTACTACTACTACTACTACTACTACTACTACTACTACTACTACAGGCAGTTAACAACCTATTGCAAACAGACCACCAAGAACTTCTCATTCTATGCTGAGACTACTAGAGGGTCATTACGATACAGAATAACCTGCTAGGTGGATGAGAGGTTCACTTTCAGCTTCATTAGATGCTAGCTTTGAATATGTTGAAATCCTTGTACTGAAACTCCAAAGAGAAAATAAATGACTGGCAAGTCTTGAGCATTTGCTATAGCTGGCCATGGATCCCTGGCTTTCTCTTGGAGAGTTCTTGGGAGGAGAGATGCTGAAAGACCACATCAATGTGAACATTAACAAAGTAAATGAAAATTTTCCAAAAGAAGGCACAAATAAATTCTTTTTGCCGAAGTGTTTGGCACATAGTAGGTACTCAATGACCATTTTTCAAATGAGAAGGAAGTAGTTTAGGCATCCACTCTAGGTTTTACTCTTTAATATTCCACAAAGGGAAAACAGTGCCTAAAACTCTTTTCATTGAAAATTTTTCATATTATCTTAATTACTTCATAGTTGTACGATTAGTGTGTGTTTGTCCTTCATTGCTGAAGAAGACCATGCCATCAGAGAGATAATGACCTGACTTGCACTTGACTTTGTTTTGAGTGAGGGAGGGCTGTGCAGGTCACCAGCCTCACTTCTCCTCCAGAGCCATCTGAATCCAGTGACCAGATATTCATCAGGATGACTAGAGATGATCCA